>CM050509.1:3037500-3690000 GCA_027563665.1 Antrozous pallidus
TATGCATGCATATAAGCCTAACCAATGGTCATAGACACGTGGGGGGGGGTGGTGAGGACATGAGGGGAGGGGGGTGGAAATGTAATGGGGGGGTAAGGACACATATGTAATCTTATCTAATAAAAGAGTGATATGCAAATTGATTGCACCTTCGCTACACTCATAAGCCATGCCCACCAACCAATCAGAGCAAGTATGCAAATTAACCCAACCAAGATGGTGACTATTTGCATATCCTGGCACAGAAGAGGCCATATAAAGAAGCCAAGCACTGCAGAAGGAACCAAAGCTTCGGAGAAGTAAGCAAGTGGGATGGGGGAGAAGGGAAGGAAGCAGGCAAGACTAGGGAGAAGGGAGGGTGAGAGGCAGAGGAGATGGGAGGGAGTGAGGCAGCAGAGAAGGGAGGGAGTGAGGCAGCGGAGATGGAGGGAGCTTTTGCTCAGGGCGCAGGAAGCTCTATTCTTGCAGGAATCTTCCTGCAACGGGTCTCTAGTACCTTAATAAGAAAAAGAATTATTTGTGGGCCACATGCATCCTGCAGGCCATGAGTTTGACATGCTTGCCCTATAGTTACCCTTTTGGGGTTCTGGTAATTGCTATCTCCTGTTGCTCCTTTAGGCCGAGAGGTGGACATGACATCTCCTTCCTGTGAGTCCCTGGTGCTTTATCATCCCTTAACCCTGGCCACACCTTTGGAAGCGGAGCCCCTAATTAACTCCTCAGCAGCTTCCCCTTTTGTGTGCTATTTCCTGTTCGGGGCCTGGCTCTTTCACTTATTTATTGCTGTGTAAAAAACCCCACTCCAAACGTGATGGCTTAAAACAATGCCAATCATTTATTAGCTCATGGTTTTATAATTTAGGCAAGGCTTGGCAGGTACAGCTCACCTTTGCCCCATGTGGCATTGGCTAGGGTAGCCAGGGCCAGAGGGTTCAATTCCAAGGTGGCCAACTCATATGGCTGACAAGTTAGTGTTAGCTGTTGTCTAGGGGTGCAGCTGGGGCTGTTGGCCAGGGGCTGCGATTCTCTTCCGAGCGGCTGTGAGGTCTTCCTCACAGACCGGAAGCTGGGTTCTATGAGGCAAGAAGCGGAAGCTGTCAGTCCAGAACGGGCACAGAATCACTTCTGTATGCAATTGGTTAATGTGGTTAGAGGCCAAGCCTAGATTCAAGGGTAGAAAGGAGGAGGATGAATTTCTGGCCATCTTTAATGTAACATGCAACCTGTTATGATTCGGGGAAGAGATGATGGCTTGAATCAGAATGACGGTGAGAAGTGGCCGGATCTAGTTATAGAGATGACGGGGCTTGCTGATTGGATGTAAGGTATGAGGGAAAGCGAGAAATTGTGTTAATCTGTGTCTTTTCAAAAGCAGATGCTTACGTGGAATTAAACATGTAAGCATTTTATTAGTATCATTTCCTCTATGGGTAAATATACCTAGATTTGGGGGGAGATGCTCAGATTGTAGATAATAAATTAGGGACAGTAAGACTGTTAAAAAAAATCTCTTCTCAGTGAAGTTATCATGACTATATTATTAGCACTAAATTGATCAAAGTAACATAAATATATATATCAAATTTTGGTAAATAAAATGTAAACCATTAAACATAAAAGTAAAATTTTATTGGAAATGTATCTTTTATAAGATGTATCTGTGAATGAATCTTACCTATTGTCAGAAAGAGACAGAGTTCAGCATTAACTGCATTCCCATTTTTCATAGTTATTGATTTAAGTGTCAAGAAATCTTGTTCACATAAATATGCAGATCAGCATGGAAAGAGTCTTACTATAGTAATGTCGCTTGGTTCTTTAAACTCCTTCTGCATCATATGCTTAAGATCCTATAGTAAACTACTGACCAGTTGGAGCAGCTTTAGAGGAATTAATGTTAAAAGTTAAAATTATTTTTAATTATCAGCTGAGAACTGCAGTAGGTCTTCCTGCAGTTTTGGCGAAAACAGAGAATTGGACCCCCCCCCCCCGACTCGCAAGCAGATGTGTTACTCAATGATCAAAGCTGCTGGCTGCACGGGCAATCTGGAGCTCCAGGGGAAAGACTAATAAATTTCACCTGAGCTTCCAGGAACAGGTCCAGGGAGTAGGAGGCGTTAGCTTTGGGCCTTGACAGCCAAGTGGGAATTTATTAAGCATAGAAGTAGGACAAAGGCATACCAGGCTGAGCACCAGCCAGGTGCTAATACAGAGATATGGAACTGTTTGGAATGTTCAGAGGACTGTAGATATTTAGGTGAAATTAGTTGAGGTTTTTTTTTTAAATATGAGATCAATGAATCAGAAATCCTTGTTTAGGCCTTTGAGTTCATAACACTATATCCCCCTTCAAAAATTTTGTGCCATCCTCTCCTGTATGCAGGGGGTTTTGTCACACCTTTCCCTCAATCTAGCATGACTTTTTATGCCAACATAACAAGATAGCAACTTTTTTTTCTCTATTGGTTAAGGTATCACCTATGTGTCCTTATCCCCCTCATTGTCCCCACCTCCCACTCATGCCCTCATCCCCCGTTGTCTGTGTCCATTGGTTAGGCTTATAAGCACACATACAAGTCTTTTGGTTGATCTCTCCCCCTTACCGCCACCCTCCCCCACCTTCCCTCTGAGGTTTGACGGTCTGATCAATGCTTCTCTGTCTCTGGATCTAAGATAACAACTTGTGAGAGTGGTGTTTGATCCATGATCCGTGGTTTGATCTCAGACTTCCTTTTCAATCCTGTTTCTGTCCCAGAGGCAGTGTTGTATGGTGATTAGGGACACAGCTCTAGAGGAGACTGCTTAGGATGGAATTCTGGATCTACCACTTCATAGAAGGAGAGAGCTTCCTGCCAAGGTCCCTGATCATCTCCATGCCTCAGTTTCCTTACTTCTCAATGGAGTTTTTTTGATCTTCAATTTTTTATGATGATGGCATTGTATTTTTTATTTTTAAAAACCTTATAAACTGTGAATGGTTTGATGTGATCAGTCTCTTTGGAAGGTCAGTGTTAGCCATTAGGACAACGAAAGTGAGAAAGCAGGGGTGGTAGCTTGGACACAGATGCTCAAAGGTGGGGATGCAAAATGGGGAGAGCTGAGATGCTGATGGTGGCAGTGAGAAGGGAGGGAGTCAAATAGAGTGGATGAAGGTGATTAAGAGGCACAAACTTCGTTATAAGATGAATAAGTTTGGGGGATATAATATACAGCATGATGACTATGGTTCACAAATACTATCTATATATATAAAAGCCTAAGCGACCGTTATGACCAAACAACCAGAATGACTGGTCTACCAGTTGCTATGAAGCACACTGATGACCAGGGGGCATATGCTCAAGGCAGAAGCTTCCCCCTGGTGGTCAGTGTGCTTTCACAGCCAACCCCCTGGGGGTTCCTTTCCCCAGCCAGCCATCTGGCCCTCCAATAGGCTTTGATCGCCAACCAGGCCAAGGGATCCCACCTGTGCATGAATTCGTGCACTGGGCTTCTAGTAGCGTATATTTGGAAGTTGCTAAGAGAGTAGATTTTAAAATTTCTCATTGCAAGAAAAAAATTGTACCTATGTGAGGTGATGGGTGTTAACTTACTGTGCTGATCATTTCACAATATACACATATATCAAATCATTAGACTGTATATCTAAAACTTATGTTTTATATTAATTCTATCTCAATGAAACTGGAAAAGTTATATAACCTAGCTTAAGAAACATAATTTTAAATTAAAAAATAAATATCAGTTGAGAAAAAGAGAGCAGAGAAACTAACAGAGGGGGACTCAGTGGGGCCTGGTCAGGGCATGGAAGGGTGTGAATGGGTGGCTTTCCAGGATGCCTCAGGCTGCCGTTTGCTCACTTTCCTTCTGGCGTCTGGGGGATGCTGCAGTTCTCTTTCATACCAGCTCTGCCTGTGGGGACAATATTGAGCATGTTCAGCATGCCAGAGAGAGCTGACTTTTATTGCTAGCTCACTGCACTGCTGGTTTTATCCCAGCTTCAGAAATGTTCTTTTAATTCAAATGCCATTTTGATGAGACTCTCTTTCTTGTCCTCCCCCTTTCCTCTCCCATCAGTCTTCTTAACTCTTTTATTACTGTGTTGCCGAGTATGTGCTGTGGGTTAACCCTGTGGCGGGTACCATGGGAGACACATAACAGAGACATCAGGAAACCTTATTCTTCAAGGGACATGAAAGGGCACCTTCAATCACCCATTGCTTATTTCCCCAGAGGACTTTGGACATCACAGCAGGACAAGTCAAGGAGAGAAGGAGAGCACTGGTTGTTGAATATCTCCTTCTAAGTGCCAGGCAGTGTGCTAAACATCGTACACACTTTTAACATTCAATCCTCTTGGCAACTATAGTGATAGGTATTATTACCTCATATTATAGATTAAAAAAAACTATGGCTCAGAGAGTTTTGGCAACTGGTACAAGGCCATAAAACTAGCCATATGGAGATGAGTCTGGCTGACATTTGAACCTGGTCTGCCTTTAGTATCTTTATGTTCATTGGCTAAGGGACTGAGAAAACCCATGTTAATTCCTCTTCTGTTATTTTTTTAAAAAATATATTTTATTGATTTTTTTTTGCAGAGAGGAAGGGAGAGGGATAGAAAGTCAGAAACATCAATGAAAGAGAAACATCGATCAGCTGCCTCTTGCACACCCCCTACTGAGGATGTGCCCGCAGCCAAGATACATACCCTTGACCGGAATCAAACCCAGGACCTTTCAGTCTGCAGGCCGATGCTCTATCCATGGAGCCAAACCGATTTCAGCCTCTCCTATTATTCTGATGGACTCATTTATAATTATTCTCAAAGGGATGCAAGAGTTATTGAAGGGAAATGATGGATAGCATTCTCCTATGGGCTCTGATAAGCTGTTGCCTCTAAAAGAAGGGATGCTTATTCTCCTGGGACACAGAGGGTGGTGGTTTCCGTGGACTGGTGGAAGGAAGTTCAGGAAAGAGTGGGAGAGAGATGCTTTCTCAAGTGGCTTCCCCAATTAGGCTCCCTAGGGCCACACTCATAATCTGACTTGGTTACTCGTGGCATGAGCAGAGCCAGACCTGGTTTAGACCAGTGTCCTCTTAGATTTCTGTGTTGCTTCTGACTTCAGGGATTCAGTGATGATTGGAAATGAGGTACTTATGAGAAATGGGCTAAATTCAGGGTATCATAGCTGAAGGGAAGTTAGCCACCGGGTTTCTGGGCCTGCTTGGTTTTATTTGTGGTATAGCTTCTTTCATGCTTCCTTTGCTTCGTCCTTTTGAGAGAATTGGAAGCTTGGTTACTCACGGTAAGCTGAGGTATCTCCCAAGGCATCCTGGGAGGCCTCTGTTGCTAGAAGTCCTGAGGTGATAGCTGCCATGAGAACTATGAGTAACTGCAGCCACACTGAGCTCAGTGCTCTGGGTCTTCAGAGAGTGCTGTTCCGACCATCTGATACCCCAGGAAGTTGAATGTTTCTTGTTGAGGGAGAGGAGGACATTCCCTTGGCTCTCCACTCCCTGGGGGCCGACAAAGACTTTTTAGGCTACATATCCCTTGCGTTCGTCCCAGAGGGAAGCTCCAGGAAGCTCTCCTGGCAGGATGGGTAGGAGGCTTCCTCAGAGGAGTCCATACCATCACATCCACACCTTATGCTGTATTTATTTTATTGAATTGAAATGATCTGCCGTTGAAGTTAAGATAGATCATTAGAGGCAGATAGGGGAGACTATCCCTAGCACCCAGCATGGTGCCTGGTGTACAAGAGATTCTCTGTCAATGGTGACCTGTCTGTTGAACTGCTAAGGCTTTCCTGAGGAGCTCAGGTTCTTGCCTAGGTCTAGGGACCCTACCCATGCATGAATTTCATGCACTGGGCTTCTAGTGTCCTCATAATTGCAAGATGACTGATCTGTTCCTATACTTCATGTCCACATTATAGGCAGTAAACAAGGATTTTCCAGAAATCTCTGCTTTGTCTGAACTGGGGGCAAGTTGTCATTAGAAAACACAGTGCTAGCTTGTATAACTTATTTCCTCAAGAAGCAGATAACTCCCCTTTTTCATTTTATAGGCAAAGCCCTCCCCCCCATGTTTCTGGCAGACCCTGAATTCTATACCATAGTTGTCAGTTTCTTAGTTTATTCCAGGGATTCCAGAGCCATACTTTACATCTTAAATGATGAGTGAAAAAAGGGCTTTGTCTTGTGATGTGATTTTTCTGAATGCGCTGAAGGTCATCCTGTGCTCACCGGTTCACCTGTGGGTATCTGTGCTGCCTCCAGTGTCGAAGGCCTGCTGTTTTCTGTCCGTGAGATTCTGTTCCTCTGTGTGCTTTTCTAGGCCTCAGGACTCATCATTTCTCTTTCATCTCTTCCTCATACTTGCCTAAGAGAAATCCTTGCTTTGCTCAACCTTGATTCTATTTTCCTTGACTTCTTCATATTCAACTTCATGCTTTGATCAATCTCCCCAACAGCAGTTGCCAAGCAACTTCCTTTCCCTTCTACCAGTTCTTACTAAAATTCCATCTGTTTCATCAAGCTCTTTGCTCAGCCATCCAGCTGATCTCCAGTTTTTGTTTGCACTGTGTTGAAACTATAGATTATAAACCAACTGGATGCTACACAGAGCAGGATGCAGAATGGTTAGGGCACAGGCTTTGGAGTCAGAAAACCCTGGGTTCATATTCTGGCTCCGCAACGTGTAATCTGTAGGACATTGAGCAGTTAACTTTCCAAACCTCCATTTCCTCACCTGTAAAATAGATACAGCAAATTATCCTTTCCAAAGATGGCCATGACAATGTTTCCCATCCTACATTTTTTCTTCTAGAACCTTGCCAGTCCCCTTCAGAAGGTAGGAGTCTTTGTCCCTTGTGTTGAATCTGGATAGGTTTGTTACTTGCTTGTAACCATATCAATGCGGTAGAAATAAGCATACGTGTCTGCAGACGGTAGGTTGGAAAAGGTGATGCAGCTTCTTACTTGCTGGAATTCTCCCCTGGAGCCACGAGCTGTTTTGTGAGCTGTCTGGCTGCCCAGAACCAACCATGCTGTGAGAAAGCCACGTTGACATGCTCTGAAAGTACATTTGATCCTCACTCTGAGCAAATTTTGGAGTGGTGAATCTCCTTACTTGCCAAATTCCCTGTGTAACCCAAAACCCATGTGCGCCATGCTTGGTGATCCTTCAGGGACATGCACATCATGGTGAACAACGTCAGTCACCTGATGCGCATGTTCCCAGCGGCGAGTGAACACAGTGATGCTCTGCCTTCCTGCTTCAGCTCTTACCACATACAAGTGTCGTTTCCGCTGTCTACTTACTGTAATTTTTTTTTTTGCGTTTCTGTGCATTCTGTTGGTGATTTCACAATTTAATATGGTCCCCGGGTGTAGTACTGAAGTGCTGTCTAATGTTCCGAAGCACAAGAAGGCTAGGATGTGCCTCACAGAGAAAAATACATGTGTTAGATAAGCTCCATTCAGGCATGAATATAGTGCTGTTGGTTGTGAGTTCAGTTAATGACCCAATAATGTATGTTAACTAAGGAGTCTTTGTACAGAAACACTCATAAGACAAAGTTATGTATTGATAAGCTGTTGAAAAGATTGTGACCAAAAAGCTTACAGGAACCTAAATCTGCGTTTCCCCCAAGAACAATGGGTCAATATTTGCTAATTTAGTGTTCTGGTTGGCATTATCCTGTCTAATAAAAGAGTAATATGCAGATTCACCATCACTCCAACATACAAGAGGGCTGCCCCCATGTGGTCTAATATCCTGCCCCTACGTGGACAAAAGATGGCCACCACAAGATGGCCAGCAGGGGAGGGCTGTTGGAAGGTTCCAGGCATGCAAGGGAAGGCAGTTGGGGGCAATCAAGCCTGCAGGGGAGGGCAATTAGGGGTGACCAGACTGGCAGAGGAGGGAAGTTGGGGGCAAACAGGCTGGCAGGGGAGCAGTTAGACATCAATTAGGCTAGCAGGGTAGTGGTTAGGGGGTGATCAGGCTGGCAGGCAGAATTGGTTAGGGGCAATCAGGGAGGCTAGCAATTTGTAGCCAGCAGTCCTGGATTGTGAGAAGGATGTCCGACTGCCTGTTTAGGCCCAATCCTGGTAGAATTGGGCCTAAATGGGCAGATGGACATCCCTTGAGGGTTCCCAGATTGGAGAGGGTGCAGGCTGGGGTGAGGGACATTCCCCACCCCCCGTACACGAATTTCATGTACGGGGCCTCTAGTCTATATATATATAAGGCTAAAATGCAAAGTGTCCCTGCAGGAGTTTGACCGGGAGACCGGGAGTTCGCTTGCTCCTTATGCTGTCTGCTGATCACCAGGGGGTGGGGCAGAATGAAGAGAGGACCCAGCCAGCAGCCAGCAGCTGGGGAAGGGAGGCCACAGCCAGCAACCGGAAGGCCCCAATCGCCTCTGATCACCAGTGAGGCCTAGGGACCCTACCCATGCATGAATTTCATGCACCGGGCCTCTAGTAGGATATAACTACCTCAAATAATGAGTACTGACTGTACATGAACAGAGACAGCTCGAGCCTCCTGCATTGTAGCTTCAGTCACTGCCTGGCTGCCTCTGCAGGAGCCAGACAGCCCAAGAGAGCCTCCTGAGTTCCTGATCCTGAAAGGCTTTGAGGTGTACTAATTCTGTTTTCCAACAAACATATTGAAGACCTTATTATAATTATTAATATATTAATAATATGTATACTCTTTGTTGCTATTTAAAAGACTGCTTTATGCCTCCGGAGTGACCAGGATACTGGGGTTACCAATGTATTCCTCCCAAGGCTGGTGGGAGGATTCAAGAGATGGTGTTGCATCGTGTTGAAAGGACTTAATGTTTTGATGAAGTGACAAGCACTATGCTACCATTACTATCATGGCTTTTCTGCCTTAGCTTTTTTCTTTATGGAAATGAAATGATTAGGCTGGAAAGAGACTTGAAAGATCACCCGGGCTGATCCCTGTATTTTCAGGTGTGAAGTGAGAGACCAGAGAAGGGACAACGTTTGCGTCGCACAGAAAGTTGGTGGCAGAGTGTGAATGAGAAGCAAGGTTCCATCTCTGTGCTAAGTAGAAAAACTGTGTAACTGTTTCCTCGCACGTTTCAATCACAGATGTGCCTTAGTTGTTGACAAAGCAAAGCACAATAGGAATCACATACACAGAGAGGCCTTGAATTTTAACTTGGCCTTATAGTCCTAGAATCACAGGTAAGATGATCTTTTATTATTGGTCTTCACAACAGAGAGTTTCTCGGAGGGTTGAAAGTGGGGCCAGGGGATACACCTCAGTAGATACCAATGTTGTTATGGGTTTTTGATTGAGAATCTGGATGCAGGTTGTTCCCTGTATGGTGGCTCCCTGCTCATGGCGACAGGCCACGGCATCGGCTGCTGGAAAGGGGAGCGGGTGAGGGAGGTGATGACGTCTACAGCCGTGGCCTTAAGAATGCTTGATTTCAGATCCCATGGACAGTAGCTGGACTTGGGCCTTAGTTCCTGTTATAGCATAGAAAAGAGACACTTCTAGGCTGGTGCAGGTAGTTAACGTTTTGTTCTTTATTTTCTGGTGATAAAGTATCATCTTGTTTTTTAAACTGTCAAGCTTGGGTGACACAAAAGAAAGTCAACAAAAACCTACAAATACTCGTGACTGCGGGCTCTGAGCCAGGCTGGTGAGTAGTGAAAGGAAGAGATCAAAATAGCAAAAATGTATTTCTAATGCTTGAGTCTAAAGCAGTGGTTCCCAACGTGGGGCATGCACCCCGCAGGGGGGCAATTTGATTCCTAAGGGGGGCAATTTGAGGATGAGTTATTAACAAGTGAATTTTTTGGCATTTATTATGGTTCTAGGGGCCTCATAAACAGTATATAAATATAATACATTGTGACATATTTATGCATTTCAGTTTTCTATTATATGTTTTGAAACTTTATTTGCTATTATTTCTTTATCAATCACTTCATATTATTTATTTTTAAAACAATTTCTTAGTAATTTCTTCCTCAGTACTTCCACTGTCCCTTCGTTCTTTTATTTTTATCTTTCATAGATGCCATGTTCTTTGGAAGTTTGTATAGACCAAATTCATGGCCTTTTAGGCTTCCTTTGTGTGAATAGGAGTTCACTTTTTTATGACAATATTTTAAAATTTTTTTTATTGATTAAGGTATTACATATCCTTGTCCCCCCACTCCTCCCCCACTCATGCCCTCACCCCCTGGTGTCTGTGTCCATTGGTTAGGTTTATATGCATGCATACAAGTCTTTTGATTGATCTCTCTCCTTTACCCCCACCCTCCCTTACCTTCCCTCTGAAGTTTGACAGTCTGATTGATGCTTCTCTATCTCTGAATCTGCTTTTGTTGTAATTTTTTTATTTATTGAGTTGAGAGAGAAAGAGGAAAGAGAAGAGGGGGGTAGGAGAGGGATAGAAAGTCAGAAACATGGATGAGAGAGAAACATTGATTAGCTGCCTCTTGCACACCCCCTACTGGGGATGTGCCTGCAACCAAGGTACACGCCCTTGACTGGAATCGAGCCCGGGACCTTTCAGTCAGCAGGCTGAGGCTCTATCCACTAAGCCAAACCGGTTTCGGCCTGAATCTGCTTTTGTTCATCAGCTTATGTTGTTCATTGTATTCCACAAATGAGTGAGATCATGTGATATTTATCTTTCTCCAACTGACTTACTGAACAATAAGGATTATATGTCACAGGAGGGGCGGATCAGGATTTTAGAGATGCTTAGAGGGGGCGTGGCCAAAAGTTTGGGAACCACTGGTCTAAAGGATAGCAAGAAGGAGGGAATAAAATATGTATGCTGGCAGATCTTCCTAGGATTCCTAATATTGTACCGTGGAGTAAACTATTCTTATTAATTTTAAGTACATTTTTGTTCAAAGCTGAGGTTTGAAGGGATCGGATAAAAGTATTGAATAGAACCAAAGACCCAAAGAACATATGCAGAACTCATTAAAGTTGAACAAAAATCACTCAGAGACTATCACTCCCAGCAGCATATTAATATGAGACTAGAAATTCAAGAAGGAGACTAAAGGGAACAGTCAATTTCCTGATTAAATTTAAGGAACATAAGTGGTTGGCCTTTATTAGATGTAAGGAAACAGTAGGTGCTTTCTCCAGCCCTCCTGGTGTTTTCTTGGAATGGAAAGAGCACTGTGATACAGCTCTTAGGAGAAATTTATGTGCCTCCCTTGGAATTTCGGGGTGCTCTGGATCCCAGAGACTGGTGCGCACGCATCACCTGGAGAAGGCTGAAGGGAAGGGCTGGCCGGAACAGCCTCAAGAACAGCCAAAGTGAAGGGGGAGGAGGATAAGCGTTGCTCTCACCATCTGCTGGGCGAGGTTGCAGTTCCCGGGGGGCCAAGAGAACTGCGGGCAAGACAGCTGGAGTCACCTTATAGGCACGCTGCCAAGAGGGTGGCTTGTTGGAGCAAGAGGATTCTAGAAGAAAGAGGCTCCAGGATTTCTTTGAGAGCAGGTGTCACCAGAATCCAGAGGTTCCTGTGGACTATCCAAAGATGCAAAGGTCTTAGCTTGTGTTTTTAGCCCATGGAAGAATCGGCACTGTGCTGGCTACCGTGGAGCCATGCTACAATAGCATCATCGACATGGTGATGTTGCTCCCTTTCTAGAATCTTCTCTCTATCCCAGAGAAGCAAGCAGAAGTGTGCAAGAAGCAGGGATGTTTCAGCCTGGGCTGCACGAGAGGTGTAGCGTTACTATAAACGATATAATATAAGGGATTTGTCATAGGGATTAGACCGTACACACTGAGGGATCTGACAAAGAAATCTACATGGGACTGTTGCCTCTGTGTCTGGTATGAGGGCCAATATCTCTATGTGTCAGCCAGGCTGGCTCGTGAGGAAGGGAAGCTGGATGTGAAGTGGGGAAGAGCAGGGACCAAATGGAACAGGTGAGGACACACTAAAACCCAATGGCAGGGATGGCCTGTGTG
The DNA here is from genome assembly GCA_027563665.1 of Antrozous pallidus. Lineage (NCBI taxonomy): Eukaryota > Metazoa > Chordata > Mammalia > Chiroptera > Vespertilionidae > Antrozous > Antrozous pallidus. Next base: position 3,049,509 of record CM050509.1, read on the forward strand.
ACAAGCAGACACTGTCTGCTACAGAGCTGCCCGCGCACCTGGCCCAGGACCTGGAGAAGTGGGAGGAGGTGACGCAGGGGGAGCTGTGGGAGTTGCAGGCCTGGGTGCTGCCACTACCAACAAGGGAAGCCAGCAGTGCTGGTGCCCTTCACCTTGAGAGCATCAGGTGCAGCTCCTTCACTTCCTCTTGTGCAAATTGCTCTTATGCTGCAGCCTAACTCATGCCTGAACAGGGAAGGGAATCCGGGTAAATGTAGTTCCAGCTTAGCTAAGAGGCCGCACCACAAGAGAAAGGGCGGAAAGAATTGTGACTTCTTGTCCAAAGTTTGGTTCTCGGAGTCAGGAGAAGGGAAAAAGCTTTGAACTGACTGTGAGATGAAGGAATTGACTTAGGATGGAGTTTTAAATACCAAAATAGGGCTTGTTCTTCACTCGGCCTAAGATCTTTGGTTAAGATCTTTTCAAGAGGTAGGGAAACTGATTTGATGGAACAAGGTTGAAGAGATGATGAAGAAGAATACAGCCATTTCCTGTTTATATCCAATCAGGGTTAGCCTGTTGAACAAACCAGTTCCACAGGTATTTATCTTGTATGAGTTCTACTGTACCAGGTGTACCGGTTAATAATGTGGATTTTGTAATCCAAGAAAACATGATAATTTCAAGAGAAACATCAAAAGTGCTTTATTCAAAGTAATGTCCCTCACTAGCTACATATTTCCCCATCTTTCAGGCACTTTGTGGATATTGTGCCAATAGAACTTTTCTTGTTTTGAGGCAAACCATTCAGAGACCCAATTTTCCACTTCTTTGTATGTTTTGAAGTGCTATTGAGAAAGTGCGTCTGCTATCGATTGGAACAAGTGGTCATCTGAAGGAGTAATGGCTGCTGAATCAGCGGGTGGGTTCGTGCTTCCCAGGCAACATCTTTTCACTCGTCTTTAACTGGCTTTGAAGTGTGGGATGGTGCGTCATGATGAAGCAAAATTACTTTGCCGTGTCTTCTGGAACATTCTGGTCATTTTATGATCAAAATGTGGTTCAAATTATTTGTTGTTGCTAGCGATCAGTATTAATGGTTTCACCTGGTTTTAGAAGCTGAGAATACACCACACCTTCCCGATCCCACCAAATGCAAAGCATTGTCTTCTTTCTGAAGGGATTTGGCCTTGCAGTTGGTGTTTGACCTGGATCAACCCATGATTTTGTGCATTTGAGATTCTCAAAATAAATCCACTTTTCATCACCAGTCACAATTTGATGCAAAAAGACTTTCCTTCGTGCCATTGAAGCAACATTTTACTGGTGACTTTTCAGTTTTCCATTTGTCTTTCCTTCAGTTGATGTGGCACCCACTGTCCTTCCTTTAAAATCTTTCCCATTGCTTGTAAACAATCAGACATTGTTTGCTGAGCAACGTTTCATCTTTCTGTAAGTTGTTTTTGAGTTTGACATGCATCTTCATCCAATAATACTTGTAGTTGTTGGTCTTCAACTTTTTCGGTTGACCTCATGGAAATCATCACTTTTAAAGAACTTAACCAGTGTTCACAAGTATCTTGAGATGGAGCATGTTCACCATAAATGTCCCAAAGTATATGATAACTTTCAGCAGCACTTTTCTTCAAAATAAAGTAATGCATTAAAACTTCTCGCAAATGCTCTTGTTTTTTTTTGCATAAAATTTGACATTTTTAAGCATAAAACTATCTATGATGTTAACACCCTCAGAAAATTTGACACATGAAGTTTTGAAGCTTGTTGTCAATACAACAAAATAGCATACACATACCACATTGCGTATATATATATCAACATATGTGTAACTCCATCGATTGAAAAAAATCCACATGATTAACTGGTACACCTGGTACATTGCTTCATTCATCCATGTTAGTCAGTCTGTCTCATCATTTAAAATACTTAAAATTTTATTTTGCATCGACTCTTTGTGCAATATGCTTCACTATTGTATACTTTAGGTGAACATATAGAAATTTATACCACTCTATCGGCTTCATTGTATAGAAAAACTAGTTCTACTGTTTATGGTGGACAATTTCAACTGCTTTTCAAGGCTTACTTTCCAATAGTATGGAATTTGTGTCTTATGTCCTGCTTGCAGAAGCTAGCACTCTATGTACTCGGATTTAGGGACCAGGATGGCTAGGAGGAAGAAAGCACATTGTTTTCAAATGCAGCTATGTGCTTGGTGTATACCCAGTTCATCCAGGCCTCCCTAAGGAAGGAGTATTTCCACCTTTTCACTTTCTAAAACAATTACATGTTAGAGAAGAAAGTTACCTTAGTCACTGTCACCTTCATCTTAGAAGAGGGAACCCAGTCCCTGGAGAGGTCAGGTGATATGTCCAGAGTCACGGGGTTGTCTGGGTGGCAGGTCCAAGAACTGGAAGCCAGCAGTCCCATCTCAAAATGGACTTTTCCTTTCATCTGCCACGCTGCTCTCATCCTGTGAGTCCCTTGAGCAGGGACAGTGAGCCTGACACAGTTTCAAGCCATCTCTGGACTGAGGGTCCCCACAGCTTAGACCTAGGCCATTGCCCTTGGCTCATTCTGGGTCAGTCAGGGATGAGGAACTGCTTTCAGGAATGACAAGGGCTCTTGTGTTTCAGAGTTGGTTCCTCCTTCCAGCCAGGATTCCCAGGGTGGATTGGACATTTTTTCTCTCCCATTTGTCCCCTGGGGAGCAACGCAAGCCTGCTGCTTGGACTTGCACAATGGCTGCTGCCCTGCTGCGGGCCAGGCCCTGGGGCCGCGGCTCATTTGAGGGCTGTGGCCACCACTGTGGCTGCGGACAGATCAATCCCGAGGCTGCCTGGTCTCTTGAAAACAAGGTTAGACAAGCATTCTGATCTCAACAGTCTGAACTCAAGGGAGTCAGTTTTCCCCCAGCCTCCTCTGGGATTCCCTTCTCAGTGCTCGCCTCTGTAAAGGGTTGTAGTCCCTTAAGAGTTCTTTGTGAACAAGAACGATCATGTTCCTCCACCTGCTCCCGGGCCCATCTGATTCCAGAGGGAGAACATGCACAATGCTTCTCAGTCCCTTTGGGACTTCAGATACTGAATGCTCTTCTTCTCCCATCTGATGTTTGTCTTGATTTTGTAGCTTCTCCGTCTAGAGTTGCAAGCAAGTAAAAGGAAGCCTTCCTGTAACATTTGGAAATCCTACTGTTTAGCCCTCTTTCTTTCCCTCAGCTGGTAAAGCGAGCTCTCCTGATAGCCACCCCCCCTACATTTCTAACCACGTTGGTTTTAGGCAGCCATGGACATCTAGGATTCGAATGTATTTGTTCCCACCTGCTACTCAGAGCTGCTCCCAACAGCACAGTGAAGGCTGCTGCTACTTCTCGGCCTGAAAGAGTGCTTTTGCATCCTCCTCTTTCCCTTAAGACAACACAAACACTAAGAGGAACAGCAGCCAGGTCTGTGAGCAGGGTGCTTTTTTCTACCTCAAGTCAGTTTTGCATTTTTGTGTTGCTTTTGGCAGCTGACCACATAAAGGCCTCGCAAAGAATTCATTAATTGTAATGAACACACATCACATTCATGCCTTCTGCTCTTTCCTGCACAGCTCTGATGCTGTGATGGTCATGCGACTGGCATGTCAATCTTCTTACTCACACTGGAGCAGGGAATAAAAGCAGAGTGTGTGCCAGGTCCCAGGTACCGTGGGATAAAAGAAGGCAGCCACTGAGCCAGAAAGGATTAGACAGTGTGTTCTACCAGGGTGTTTTTCCCAGGGTGTTTTCCGTGTGTGTGTGTGTGTGTGTGTGTGTGTGTGTGTGTGTGTGTGTGTCTGGAGAAGCCACCATCCTTGAATTGCCTTCTTTGTGTGTTCTGAGTGTTCTCCAGGGCTTGGGAGGAGGCCAGGGATGATGCTGAATCTAATTCACCAGATACATGTGTGGTTTTTTTTTTCATGCTTTCCTAAGAGTGTTAGGGGAATTCAGAAAACAGGGTTGAGCCTTTGATCACCACATGGTAACAATAATGCTTAGACGTCAACTTAATTAAGTACTTAGACACGGAAGTGTTTTCCTGCTGCCAATTGGGCAAGTCCTAACAAAATGGTGACCAGGAAATGTCAGTCTCCAGGGGGATTTGCCTACCTTTTTTTTGGGCCCAGGCCTCAGGCCACAGCGCCCGCCATGTGCCAAGTCCTTGTGTTGGGGGCTAGGTACTGAGGATTCAGTATGGAGCAAGACAGACATGTTAGGAAGACCTAAGACATAGGGGAGGTTGAGGAAGAAAGATACAACAACTCTAGGCTTTTCTAGAGTGGATACTTCGCCATATACACTGAGTGGCCAGATTATGATTATCTCTGAATGCATAATAATCTGGCCACTGAGTGTGTGTGTGTGTGTGTGTGTGTGTGTGTGTGTGTGTGTGTGTGTGTATTAGAGGCTCGGTGCATGAATTCATGCATGGGTAAGGTCCAGCTAGCCTGGCCAGGGGAAGGGAACATGGGCGGTTGACCGTCCTGCCTACTGGTTGAACTCCTGGTCGAGGGACAATTTGCATATTAGCCTTTTAGAATAGAGGATTATATAGGATATATACTGAGTGGCCAGATTATTATGCATTCAGACATCAAAATAATTTGCCCACTCAGTGTATATTAAAATGTGGACATAATTATTAGGCCTTATATAAACACATCTGACTAGCTTCTATGTACAAACAGCTCAGTATTTTAACCACAAATAGATAATGTATTTCAGATTTTCTATCTTTAGGCTAGTGGGTTTCAGTGTGGTCCAACAACATCAGTATCACCAGGAATGTGTAAGAAATACAGATTCCCAGGTACCATGCCAAACCTACTGAATAAGAAACTTGGGATAAGGCCCAGCACTCTATATTTCAACTAGCCCTCCCCGGGATTCTGAGTTTGAGAACCACTGCTTTCAGAGAATTTGTGCTCACTGCTTGTGTCATTGCCCTTTACTTAAAAAAAATATATTTTTATTGATTTCAGAGAGGAAGGGAGAGGGAGCGAGAGAGAGAGAAACATCCATGATGGAGAGAAGCATGGATCAGCTGCCTCCTGCACGCCCCACACTGGGGATGGAGCCCACAACCTGGGCCTGTGCCCTGACCAGGAATCGAACCGTGACTTTTTGGTTCATAGGTCAACACTTAACCACTGAATCATGCCCGCCATTCACCTTTTCTTTTCTTCTGATAGAAACCATCACGGGCAAATAAAAACCAGGTAGAACACTTCATCTAAGAGCACAATGCCATCATGGCACATATTCACTTGCTAAGGTCACCCTGGTCTCTTCCAGCACCTGCCTGTGAAAGTGGGTGTTACAGGAAAAAATGAACTGCGGGCACGATGACCTGAGAGATTTTTAATAACTCCACTTCTGGTGAGCTTTTGTTTTATGAAGATTTACCTTTCCTTTGGCTTTGGCTAATTTCTTTAGTAGTAAGAAAAATAATTTGAGCTGCAAGGGGGCTTCACACTGGTTCAGATAAAATGGATAGAGGGAACGGATTGTCTTATAATATGTAATGCTGTCTTGAATTGAATGTCAAAGGGATGATCTATTTTCTTTGAAGTTAAGGTTATGGAAGATCTTGAATCAAAATGATTCAATGAGGCAGAAAGGCAGCAGATTCTTTTTAGCGATTTACTTGGTAACTTGGAATAATTCCCCTGTTGTCTTCCTTATCTATTCGCCCTGGTTCCTTTAATGACAGGCCTGTACAGAATATATTTGGTATTGACAGTGGTTCACAGATCTAACATTTTTTAAACATGCTATTTTTGATGTGAAGGATGTGTGTGTGTGTGTGTGTGTGTCTGTGTGTGTGTGTGTGTGCGCTTTAATATTGGGAAATGGAAGTCTTGGATGACCTTCTGACCAAGGAGAGAGAACTTCCCATTGTGCCAATGGATGAACACGGAGCTATGCCAACTGCCTGCCTAATTGAATCCATTAATCTCTGCTAAGTTAGCCAATGCACAACCCTGCCCAGGTAAGTGCAGGGAGTAAATCAATACATCTTTAAGGACCAACTAGGTGTGGAAAAAGCTGAGCGTTTAGGGTTCAGGAAGAAAGGAGATGTGTTCTTCGCTTTTAAGGGACTTAAACTCTGAACAAAGACACCTCTGGAAGAAAGCCCGAACAGAGTGACTGTGTTCCACATGCCCCATCCACATCAGGCTCTTCATGTCCCAGGCCTCCATGACCCTTTGGATGGCTTTCTTCTCCTCACCCTTCCTTTGCTTCATGGGTGGGGATCCTGCCAGGTATAGTCCCAGCTCCCCACTTTTGGACTTCCTATTCCTGCTGCCTAGAATGGTTTCCCCCTCATGCCTCCCCTGCACACCACTCTCCACTCCCTTATCATTGTTCGCTTCTTTCTGTCCTTATTGGTCACCATTTAACATACTCTGTGCATTTTAATAGATCTTATTTATTGTTTATTTCTCTCAGTAGGATGTAAAGCCCAAGAGAGCAGGGTTCTTTGTTTGTTTTTCCAGATACTGAAAGAATGAATGAATGCATATTGGTAGGCCGATGGACAAAGTGTAGTTTTAAGGACACCTCTTGGACGCCTACTTCTTTCACTAGACAAGGGCAGCCTAGAATAGGTGTTGGTACTAATATTTAAACTTATTCTCTGAAAGCATGACCTTGAACCATCATATTTTTCTTCTTAAAAGCTCATGATGAAAATTATTAGGCAAGCACATAAATGAACCCAGTGTTATTATCCAACTTGCATGTTATGCTTTAAATTGTATTTTGGGATCAAGTAAATTCTAGAATATGCTCTCCAGCCCTTAAACATGCACATTTTTCTTTTGCTTTATTACATATCATTATACCAGAAGCTCATCCATTCATTCTTTTTATTATTTAAAGCACTTACTTATTCATTGTGTACATACTACATGCCAGGTTCTTATCTATCTGCTGGGAATACATAGATGAACAGACAAGACAGAAGCCCCTGTCCTCATGGAGTTTGCATTCAAGGGGGCGGCAGATAATTACCAAGACAAATATGTAACACTAGGGGCCTTGTGCATGAAATTTGTGCACTGGGGGTGGGTGGTTCCTCAACCCAACCTGCCCCCTCTCACATATTGGGAGCCCTCAGGGAATGTACAACTGATGGCTCACCCCCAGCCTGCCCAAGGCCTAAAGCTTTAGGCCTTGGGCACCCAGCCATCACCCTGCTCAGCTCAGCCCCAGCTGCCTGCAACCACCTGGCCCTGGGGGCTGGGCGCTTGCTGCCACTTCCACTCACAGTGCCTGGGGGCTGGGTGCTCCCTGCCACCACCATTTCATCTCCACCCCTGGGGCCCCGTGCTCATGCCACTTGGCCCCGCCCCTGCTCCTGATTGGCTGGTAGCATAGTCAATCAGGAGCAAAGGTACGGCCAAATTTGCATGTTTCTCTTTTATTATATAGGATGTTGGGGGGTGATGTGTACTATGGAAAAAAGGAAACTGCTTATGGGGCATATAGAAAGGCTTTTGTTTTTTATAAGAGGGATCAGGGAAGGCCTAATGATTTGGTTATTTGGGGCAGAGCCCTAGAAGAATTGAGTAAATGCGCTATCTAAGAAGAGCTTCCTACACAGGAGGAATAGCATTTGCAAGGACTCTGAGGTGGAACCATGCCTGGCATGTTTGAGGATTAGCAAGGAGGCTAGTGTGGCTGAGGCAGACTAAGCAGAGGAAAGAATGGTATGAGATGACATTGGGGGGGGGGGGTCACAAAGGATCTGAAAAGGTGTTGTGAGAACTCTGGATGTCCCAGTGTGTGAGGTGAGAAACCATTGGAGGACTCTGAGCAGAAGGTTGACTTGTGTTTTTTTTTTAAATATAGTTTATTGATTTTTTTTACAGAGAGGAAGGGAGAGAGATAGAGAATCAGAAACATCGATGAGAGAGAAACATCCATCAGCTGCTTCCTGCACACCCTGCACTGGAGATGTGCCTGCAACCCAGGTACATGCCCTTGACTGGAATCGAACCTGGGACCCTTCAGTCTGCAGGTCGATGCTCTATCCACTGAGCCAAATTGGCCAGGGCTTGACTTGTATTTTTAAAATATTCTGTCTGCTTGGAGAACACACTTCAGTTGCGGTATAGAGGGACATGGGGAGACTGCCTAAGAGAACACGTCAGTATTCCAAGGAAGAGATGATGGTGGCTTGGAGATGAGGGTAGTGACAGTAGAGATGGGTAGAAGTAGTTGAATCTCCATATATTTTATTTTATTTTTTTTAAATATATTTTATTGATTTTTTACAGAGCAGAAGGGAGAGGGATAGAAAGCCAGAAACATCGATGAGAGAGAGACATCGATCAGCTGCCTCTTGCACGCCCCCTACTGGGGATGTGCCCGCAGCCAAGGTACATGCCCTTGCCGGAATCGAACCCGGGACCCCGCAGTCCGCAGTCCGACGCTCTATCCACTGAGCCAAACCGGTCTCAGCTGAATCTCCATATATTTTAAAGATAGAACTAACAGTATTTGCTGACTGATTAAACGTGGATAAAAGAGAATGAGATGAATCAAGGACAAAACCAAGATCTTGGCTTCAATCTCTGAAAGAACAGACTTGCAATTTATTGGGAAGGAGACAACTGGGAAGGAGTTGGTGTGCAGTGCTGGCTGCAATCAGCAATTCAGTTTGGGCAGCGGTGAGTTTAAGGTGCCTCTTTGACATTCAAGTGTAGTTATGCAGTAGACAGGTGGACGGACATCACTGATGTAACCAAGGTAGATGGTACATTTTGGAGTGATATCACTTCCTGACTTAAGGGGAAATGAGACCATAACTCATCTTTTAGGCTGACTGACTTGAACATATCTCTTCCCTAGTATCGGGAGGGTCTTGATGGTATCTGCAAATCCATGGTACTTCATTTTGTTAAGAAGCCACATCGTTATCACCTCCTCTATTATGTTCAGAGGAGCAAAGGCCACTGATACTGTGTGACGTTTCTTATGATATCAGATCCATGTGAACTTGAAGTTAACATTTTTTAAGTTAGCATTTTTTATACCATCAGCTTCTGGCTTTTTCTTCTCTACCAATCGGTGAAGTGTGCTTTCATTTCCGTGTGATGAGTGAGAGGAATGGGATGATCATCACATTCCAAGACATTTTATTTATTTGTTTTAAAAATATGTTTTTATTGATCTCAGAGAGGAAGGGAGAGGGAGAGAGAGAGACAGAGAAACATCAACAATGAGGGAGAAGCATGGATCGGCTGCCTCCTGCACGCCCCACACTGGGGATCACGCCTGCCACCTGGGCATGTGCTCTGACCAGGAATCGAACCTCGACCTACTGTTGTTCATTTTAAAGGTGGCAAAACTGAAGCTCAGAGTAATTATGAGCAGTAAGGCTACCTTTGCTTACATAGGAAATAAATGGCAAAGCCAGGGTTTGAACCAAGGACTTTTTTGACTCCTTAGTTGGAATTCCCAAAAAATATGTGGCACTGTGTGTGTGTGTGTGTGTGTGTGTGTGTGTGTGTGTGTGTGTGTGTGTGTATGAAAGCAGAATGGAATTTTTAGGATTGAAGGGCAATATTTAGTAAACTGAAGACCCCTTGAGGTCAGGCGACCTCCTTTCAGCTGGCAGATTCCACAGCTGGCATCAGGTAGACATTTCACAGGCTTGCGGGGGCAGTCTCCGGAGAGGTGGCCAACCTCCGCCGCAGCCGTGTTTCAGGGCAGAGCTGTCTGTCTGTGTATAGAGTCACTTCTTGAACTACCAGGTAAAGGAAGGGGCCCGAATAATTAAAAAAGACCCCGAACAATCAGAAATAATTGCCTCAGGGCTTTTGCATGTACATGAATATTTTTATCGTCAGATTTATCTTAAAAGGGCTTTGCATTTCCTGAATATGTATCAGCCTAGGTTTGGGGAAGTCACTGGGTGCAGGATGGATGTGAGAGGAAAGCCACAGTGGGGTGTAAATTTTGCTCTTGCTAGTGCCCCAGCTCCATAAGTCACCTGAGAATAATTAAGAGTGGCCGGATGTGGCCAGGTTGCTCTACCTGTGTTTATTTGTGCAGATATTTATGCTGGCTCTGTTCTCTCTGGAGACCGGTTCTCATGATTCACAAAGTCCCTTTGCAGCTCCCACACTAGCGCTATGCCTACTTCCTGGCCTTGTCTGACATCTCCCAACACCTCTATCCATTCTTGCCTGTTGTAACCAGTTTCTCTGTGACTAAGGCCAGTCTTTCTGTCCCAGTATTCCCAATATTTTCCATCATAGGCACTATTAGCTATTCTGTGGGGAGTTCTCTGACCTACCATAGCAGGGCTGGAAGGGAGGTTGCTAAGCTGGGATCCTACTCAAGATCCTTCTCCAAGTCTTGTTACTTTCCTTTTCCTATCTCTCAAAGTCATCCTATCTACTAAAAGAAAAACAGGCAAATTGACCGTACCTTCGCTACGCTACCAGCTAATCAGGAGCAGGGGGCAGGACTGAGCAGTGAAAGGGGAAGGGGGCGGGGCCAAGGCACACACAAGGCGGGGGGCGGGGTTGAGGCACGCACGAGGCAGGGATTGGGTTTGAGGTGCGGGTGGTGTCGTCACTGTGGCAGCGAGTGCCAGGTGCCCCCAGGGCTAGGTGGTCGCTGCAGGGGGCTAAGGCCTGGGCTGGGGGAGTGGGGCCAAAGCATCTGGCAAGCTTGGGGCCCCCCCGGGGCCGGGTGGTCACTGGGCTGTTGCCAGTGTCTGGGGCTAAGGCCAAGGCCGGGGGGGGGGGCCAAGGTGGCTGGGGCAGAGCCAGCCATCGGCCCCATTGAGGGGGCAGGTTGGGCTAAGGGATCACCCATCCCCAGTGCATCATGCACTGGGCCCCTAGTCTATATTTATAAAAGCCTAAGTGGCCATTTGACCAGTAGCTATGATGTACACTGACCACCAGGGGGAAGAGACAATGCACAGGCATGTAAACATGGAACAGACTGATGAATCTCAGAGGGAAGGGAGGAAGTAGGGAGGGCAGGAAGAGATTAATCAAAGATCTTATATGCATAGTCGAGGCCCAGTACACAGATTTGTGCACTGGTGGAGTCCCTGAGCCTGGCCTGAGGGGGTCAGGCTGAAACTGGCAGTCCGACTTCCCCAAGGGCAGGTCCCAGATTGTGAGAGGTCACAGGCCAGACCGAGGAATCCCACCAGTGCATGAATCTGTGCACCAGGCCTCTAGTGTTTGTGAAAATGAGAGTAATTAGTGAATTAATTAAATTAGCTTTCTGGCCTAGTGGGGGAAGGGGTCATTTTTTGTTCCTCTGCATCAGTCACACCTCAGCATCAATGAATCTTGGCTCTTTCCTCTAAAGAAAGCTCATTTAATTAATTCACTAATTAAGTAATCAATTACTTTTTAGTCAGGAGTCCAAGTTATCAGAAGACTTTGCACATGGTTGGGTTCCAAAAAGAGTTGTGTTGAGAGAGAGAGAGAGACTGAGATCCTAGAAGAAAAAAGGCTGGGTCTGTCTTGGTGTGTGTGGGGTGTCCTGAGGTGGTTTAGTTGAGAGGGAGAAACCCTGGAGGGACTGGCAGGGGAGTGGAAGGTAGAACAGGGAAGGGAAGACAGGCAGCAGGTGTGCTCCCAAGCCACTTAGCACGTGGGTGACCAGAACTCCAAGAGACAGTGTGTGTGTGTGTGGGGGGGGGGGGGGGGATAGGCCTCAGTTTGGTCCCACTTGAGAGGCAAGGCAGCCGGTGTGTTGGCCCTCCAGTTTCAGCCTGCAGTTGGTTTGAGCTGCTCTGGGATGCAAAGTGCCCAGCCCTTCCCGCCTGCCGGTGCTCAGGAGACACATCTTCTCTGAGCCAGAAACAGCCGCAGGCAGAAGTCGCAGGTGTTTTCAGCAAGAAGCTCTTTGGCCTGGATGGTAATCCAAGATGCTGAGGAGACAGGGGCGGGACCGATAGCAGCTGATACAGCGCTGGGGTCTCAAGGGCCACTTCAGACACACAATTTCCTCCTTTACAATGTTTTCAAAGCTTGGTCCTGATGCTCCTCCAATGACCCATCTCCTAATAAATGGCTTTGCAGGCAGTGTCCTAGTCTGTTCAGGCTGCTTTAACCAAATTCGCACTAATTGGTGGCTTATGAACAACAGACATTTATGTCTCACAATTCTGAGGGCCGAGAAGTCCAACCAATATTAAGACTCCGGCAAATTTGATGTCTTGTGAGAAGTCATTTCCCTCATAGATGGTATCTTTCCTCTGTCCTCTTTATGGGAGAGGTGAGGGAGTTCTCTGGGGCCTCTTTCATTAGAATGCTAATCTCATTCACCTAATCAACTCTCAAAGACCTCACTTCCTAATACCATCACCTTGCGTATTAGGTTACAACATATAAATTTTAGAGGAGATGCAAGCATTTGATCTACAGCAGACAGTAAACACACAGTGGCAATGAGGTGATAAGATAAGTGCATGCTCTGTGGTAGAGGTTAGCCCCTCATTCCAGGCATGCCTATCACCCATTACTAAGAACTGTTTCCTGTGGGCCAGGTGTGTGCACCCTCCAAGTACACACACACACACACACACACACACACACACACACACACATACTAGAGGCCTGGTGCACAAAATTCATGCATTGGGGGAGGGGGAGGTCCCTTGGGTTGGCCTGCAATGACATCAGCACCCCATGCCCGGCTTCTGGCCAGAGGCCCTTCCCTCTGCATGACCATGGTGTGGGATGCTGGGCTGGCATCGCCAGGGCAACACCCAGTGTCCCTGCCCTCCCGCTCCTGCCACTATGGGCACTGTCATCTTTGTTGTGGAGTGACAGTTAATTTGCATATTACTCTTCTATTAGATAGGCTATTTTAAAAATATATTTTATTGATTTCTTTGCAGAGAGGAAGGGAGAGGGATAGAAAGTTAGAAACATCGATGAGAGAGAAACATCCACCAGCTGCCTCCTGCACACCTCCTACTGGGGATGTGCCCAGAACTAAAGTACATGCCCTTGACCAGAATCGAACCTGGGACCCTTCAGTCCCCAGGCCAACTCTCGATCCACTGAGCCAAACTGGTGAGGGCCTCCAAGAATATTTTAAACTTGTTCTAGAACCTGGGCTTTGTGGGTGGAGACATTCCCTCATGCTGCCTCAGCTTAGCCCATAGTTTGCAGGTAATATATTTCAGTAACATTTAGAAAAATTTACTGCACAGCTTGTTCTACACACCAAAGCTAAATGTTAATGCAGTGTTTTACTCACTGTGCTAAAATCAGCTAGCCAGCTGGTGAATTACCCAGAGGCCCTTTACTGTTGAGACTTGCATGGGGTTTTGTAGCGTCTGAATGTCGTTTATGTCAAAATCGCAGTGGTGATGCCAGGCGGGTGCTCTTCAACTTTATGGCTGGACTGATATTCAGGTTAGATATCCACACAGCGTTTTGCACTAACCCTTGCCATGCCTCCCTGTTCTAATCCACTGTTAGGTGGGTGTGCTTGCCATGGGGAGGGCCGAGCTGGGAAGCTGGTTCCTGTTGAGTGGGTTCATCATTAGCAGAAGGTGTCATTAGCAGTCGGTCTGGCTCCTGGTTGGAAGGAAGAACAGTGTAAGGGGTGATACAAGTGTAGCCATGAGCACCAGGGAGTCAGACTGTCTGGTGGGCTTGGAACACTGAACTGGGCCTCTGGCTTTGGGTTTTGGCCTCCAGATTATTTCCTGCCATGGTTGGCCCTGTGATTGTTTCCAGCAAGCCATTTTATTCCCTCAGAGGTCTGCTGCGCTTATTGGTAGAACATAAGGAAAGTGTATTTTATTTTTTAACATATTTTGGTACTGGAATGCACCTTTATTCATGTATTCATTCATTCATTCATTCATTCAATATTCCTTGAGTGCCCACTGTGTGGACACTGGGGATATACTTTGCAATTCAAAGAGTCCTGACTAGTATTTCTAGCAACACCCTGACCCAGATTGGACGAATTGGGAGGCTGTGCTTTTAATGATATCACTGGCAGTGGCCGAATCAGGGGCAGTTTGAGCCCATTGCCAGTTTGTGGTCTTTATAAAGCATGCTGAGTCACTATTACTTCCTTGAGGAATTGGGGAATCCTTGTCTCTGGAAAGGTGAACTCTTATAGTTGATATCACGATCGTTTTTGTTGCTTTTTATTTTTATTTTTTATCACAACTGAGACCCAGAGTTGGATCTGCTAGTGGAAACATTATCCTTACAATGACAAGTCTTGCTTATAATTTCCAGTTGTTCTGTCTAACAAGCTCACTTTCTGGTTCATGCTCTGTGCAGGCTCCCAGGGTTCTCTACCAATGGGAGCGAGCACAAGTAGAGTGTAAACGCAAAGGAGCTCTAAATGGGTGTCCTGAGGCTTTGAGTGGGTGTGAGCTTAACGCAGAGCAGAAGACACAGTACAGGGAACAAACTGCTTTGCATTTGGAAACTACCTCATTTCATACCCGCTTGTTTTAATAGTAGAATGGTTGCCAATTTCTTTCCCAACAAGGGAAGACTTGAACCAATGCATTCTGTTCCGGTATTCATTGTCATCGTCATGAAAACGTTTCCCATTATTTGTTCTCTCCTTCTCTTCCTCGAACTCACATTTCTCCATCTTTGACTGGAATTTGGGGGCTTATGCAAGAAATGAAGTCTTGATGGAGGTAACACCAGCCCCAGCGGGTAGTAGGTAGGGAATACTGAGGCTGTGGCAGAGGGCAGAAGTCAGGAAGAGGGGTGGAAGGTAGAAGTGGAGGTGACTACTCTCTGGGGGTGGGGGAGGGCCAGTCATATTGCACTGTCATGAGGGGTTATATCTGAATTCATGTTATTGAAGGAGTAGGGATGTGTCATCATAAGATATTGAGGAGCTGAGAGAAAGCTGCTGTAGTACCAGTCAGGCAACTCTGTGTGTGTGTGTGTGTGTGTGTGTGTGTGTGTGTGTGTGTGTGTGTGTGAGAGAGAGAGAGAGAGAGAGAGAGAGAGAGAGAGAGAGAGCACTTTTATTCTAAAATTGGTAAAGTAATCATAAATCCGTAATTGATAAACATAACAGAGAAATGTAGCTGAGAACAAGGGTAATGAAATAAAACACCTAGGTAAGAGTTAAATATCTAGTTATGTACATCGCCATCTTTTATTGTTGTTCTGACTAGTTTTCGTTTGTAACAGCAACCGGTCAGCCTCTCAGCATTATTCAGGAAAATCACTAGTCATCTTTTAAAAAATTAAGTAATCCAGCCCTTCCCGGTTTGGCTCAGTGGATAGAGTGTCAGCCTGAGAACTGAAGGGTTCCTGGTTCGATTCTGGTCCGGGCACGTGCCTGGATTGTGGCTCGATCCCCAGTATGGGGTGTGCAGGAGACAGCCAATCCATGATTCTCTCTCATCATTGATGTTTCTCTCTCTCTCTCTCTCTCTCTCTCTCTCTCTCTCTCTCTCTCTCTCTCTCCCCCTCCCTCCCTCTCCCTCTCCCTCTCTCTTTTTCCCTCTCCCTCTCTCTCCGAAATCAATAAAAATATATTTTTAAAGAAGTAAGTAACCACTGCTGCAACTCACCAAGGAGCATATTCTTAGAGTTGTCCGTGTTAGAAATGTGCTGGTCACAAGTCAGTACTTGCAGGTCACAGAGTTCCATTAAGGATTCAAAGTTAAATCAGTGTTTTCCAGTTGTTTCTCTTGCCATTGGGAGGCCCACGGTCATAGCCAATATCAGACCTTAGTGTTGCCTGCTCTGGAGACTGACTGCTTCTCTCATGGAGAGGCAGCTTTAAGGAGCAGCTTCATATGCATTACCCATGCCCCACTCAGTGTATGCAGGGTAGGGTAAAGTAGGTTTACAGTTGTGAGTATGCAAAACACAGTTTTTCTTTTTAAAATATATTTCTTTATTGATTTCAGAGAGGAAGGAAAAGAGAGAGATATATAAACATCAATGATGAGAGAGAATCATTGATCGGCTGCCTCCTGCACGTCCCCTACTGGGGATTGAGTCCACAACCTGGGCATGTGCCCTTGGCCAGAATCGAACCTGGAACCCTTTAGTCCACAGGCCAGTGCTCTATCCACTGAGCCAAATTGGCTAGGGCCACAGAGTTTTTCTGACATCAACATTCATTAATTATTGAATTATTTTCCATATGCACAACTGGAAACCCACTTTTGTATTTGATCAGGCAATTCAACCAGCTCTCAAATCTGATGGAAATCCATTCAGTCATTGCCACATGTCATGGCAACTGTCAGAAACACGGTTTTACTCATCTAGATGAGAAACTTTGGGTTTCCACCCCGATGCTTTGTGCGTTCAGAGCTTGCCAATGGCGACTTACAACTGGAGCTCGGCACTCAGAGCAATGCTGAGATCTTTTCCGTTAGCCCTAAGTCCCAGCTGTCAGGAGACTTCCAGAAGTCAACTGTTACTTGGTAGTTCCTTTGAGTTTTTGGCCATCCAAATTTGGGGTGTGTTCAATTTGTGTGTCCTACAGCTGAGCCATTCCTGGCTCTGGGGTGCAGAAATGAGGAGGGTTAGATATTGTTTTATCCCTAAACATCTGGAGTAAAAAGAAGGTGGTTTTGATATGTGGGCAACTACATTTCAAGGAGGGGTGGTAGTGAGGCATGGGAGTAGACAATCATATCTGATTCTCTTTCGTTTAGAAATTGTGTTAGGAAAATCCATTGAGATATTAAATTGTGCTTTGTTCCTGCTATATTTTTGCCTCTTGGGTTCCAAGATTTACTAGTCAAGAGGAGATTTATGTCACAGGGCTCAGTGCCCCACTGTGCTCTACTTTCCTCTACCTTCCCCCCCCCCCATAACAGCATGGAGTGTTAGGGATTGGAGAGAGAGCTTTGTCTTCTTCCACTGCTGTTTATGAAAAATTTTAAACATATGGCAAAAGTGGAAGAATTTTACAGTGAGTGCCCATTAGCCACCATCTAGATTTCACTATTAATTTTCTACGATAATTGCTTTCTCACATGTATCCATCCTCCTGTCCACTCAGACAGCTGCATTTTTTGGAGTAGATACTACAAGAGCAGACATAAATGAGTGGACCTCTCTAAGACTGGAAAGGAGTGATGTTTTAAGGGCTTCATGGGAACACCTGGGAGGGGTGTGGCTAGGAGGTGTGCAAGGGAAGTAGCTCTCCAGGCACCAAGGTACTCTAGTGGGACACAGACAGGACAGATCTACATTCCAGGAACTGTGGTGGCTCCAACAGTGGGTAGAGTGACCTTAAATGGAGGACTATCCACTTTCACTGACCTTGAAGTTCTATGTCAAATCCCTGAGGGGCATTCGAACAACTTCCAAGAGTTGGGGAGAGGAAAATCCCTAAAGACTATGGTAGTTTAGTATTTTTTGTTAGTCCGGTGGGAATGGGAGCTCAGCGTTAGGTGCGATTTTATTTTTGAAACATAATGTACTTTTATTTCGATATCTGGGTTTGCAGAGTCAAATTCACTCCTGTTATAAACCTACTTGTACCTGGGAGCTTCACCTTGAACAATTATATGTCAGAAGGAAAGAGATTCTTGAAGGTATTTTCTCCACCTCTCGGGTGAGCAGTGGTTTGAACATCTTAAGAAGGAAAGAAGGGGTCTTTGAGAGTGTTGCCTTCTTTGGCTTGCTTAATTCAGACCTACAGTCATTTCAGTTCAGTTTCCAGTTTAATATTCCCTTTTAACCAGGGTAATTTTTTTCTAATCTACCCACAATCTTCCACTTAAGGGTGATGGGAGGTGGAATTCAAAGTATAGCCATGGGAGGGGTGCATCAAAAGAAGAAGCAATTATAAGCAGTGATTAAGTCTCAGGGATAAAAGATGTTAAATTAAATGTTTCTTCATCAACAGTGGGAAATTACATCAATTTTTTTTCCCTTTGGTCGTACCCTCCTGTTTAGGAAGCAATTCTATTCAAAGAAACTGGCCTTTTAGAATAAAGCATTTTCGGCTCCATTTTGTCCTAACCCTCAAACACACGTTTGACTGTAAGATGTGATATGGAGGCTATGTGGATGAATGGGCTTTTCACACCCAGGGAAGCTATTTGAATTATACTGTTACAAAGCCAGAGGAGATAAAGTCTTTGGTGACTCAGCTAAGCATCTCTGGTCTATGTTTCATAATAAATCACACACTGGGGGGAAGGAGGCTGATGCTTTAGCTCAAGGCACTGGATTTCAATCTGTGCTTACTTCTTGCTTCCTTTCACATCCCCTGTTTTCCCATAAAGGAACAGCATCAGCTTAAAAAAGCAGCTCGATTGTTGTTCTGTGTGCGGCTGCTCGGCTGTGTATGAATGGATTTGTGAGCTGGACTTTAGAAGATAAGGAAGGAGAGAACGAGGAGCTGTGAGGACCCCAAGATGAAACTTAGCCAGCTATTGACAGGAGCATTGAGGCTGGAACAACCCGACTAGATGTGATCCTGTGCAGGCTGCCTCACCTCAAACATTGAGGCATCATCCTCTTCCCTCTGGACTTAGAGTTTTAGGATATACACATACACAAGAACGGTACACTCCCTGACAAATACAGAAGCATGTTGAATTAAAGAGAGATTAGTCAGATTTGGGTATCATAAGATAGATCAGATTGGCAGAAACTTAGAAAGTGACCCCCTTACGTTTTCTTCTACTCTGGCCCATGACTTTATGTTCACCATGAGTTGACAAAGTGCCCAGTAAAGTGACTGGCACATCACAATCCTTCAATAAATGTTTGAATGAATGACTGGACCAATACTCAAACAAAGCCAAGATACCCAAAACCTTTATCTAGTTCAGTGGTCAGCAAACTCCTTAGTCAACAGAACCAAGTATCAACAGTACAACGATTGCAATTTATTTTGAGAGCCACATTTTTAAAACTTAAACTTCTTCTAATAATGCCACTTCTTCAACATAGACTTGCCCAGGCCGTGGTATTTTGTGGAAGAGCCACACTCAAGGGGCCAAAGAGCCGCATGTGGCTCGCGATCTACAGTTTGCCAATCACGGATCTAGCTAGAGAACCCATATTTTTATCCTTTTTTGTTTGACTAGACCTTTAAAAGAATGTCTAGAGAATTATGCTTTGTTCAGACCATTTTTCTTAGGATCTTTTAGGCAGAAGTCAGGCTAACACCCTGACATGTTGGTTTCTACTTGGCGACTCAGCTGGAATGCGGCAAGGCTCTCCTAGTGCTTCGGGCCCAGGAAATCTTACTGACTTCCCTGGAACTGTGGATGGAGGGAAGAGGGATTTGAAACAGCCGGAGACTCCTTGTCATGTGAGTGTTTGATTTAGTGCTACTCGAATGATCAAGACGTAGAGTGGCCAATTTATGGAGGCTCAGCTTGGGAGATGGCAGACAAGTGGAGGTGGAGAATTGGAGTAGGATTGAAAAGAGGACTGTGGCATCATAAAACATTTTATGATTGACATAAATTATTACACATGCATACAGAGAAGGACATCAGATGTGATTGCCTTCAAGGAGACAAAGAGAGTTTTGTCTTCCCAACCAGGTGGCCCCTAGCTCTTTGAAGGACCGCTAGGTCAGTAACGTCTGTAAACAGTGTAATGGGCACCCTTCGACTTTTCTCTGTGCTTGCAAAATGCCATATGCAGGTTAGCAAAATCATTGACACATCAATTCTGTACCTGCTGGCTGGATATATAACTATCAGCAAGTGTGGGTCTCTTTAAGGATTTCCTCCAAGCATGGGACTATGTTTTATTGACATATGAGACAAGGTGGTAGTGCTAGGGACTTATGTCCCAAGAGCAGCCCTGAACCAATGACTCATGAGCATTGATATAACCCAGTGGTCGGCAAACTCCTTAGTCAACAGAGCCAAATATCAACAGTACAATGATTGCGATTTCTTTGGAGAGCCACATTTTTTAAACTTAAACTTCTAACACCACTTCTTCAAAATAGACTCACCCAGGCCGTGGTATTTTGTGAAAGAGTCGCACTCAAAGGGCCAAAGAGCCACATGTGGCTCGAGAGCCGTGGTTTGTCGACCACTGGTATAATTGCAGACTTCCTCACTTCCCATTGGGATAACTCTGTGGGTTCTACAGTGACCCAAGAGGTCCCCAGGGGGACTGCACTCCAGGTGCCCATAGGATTAACCTTCTTGGTAACACATTTTTTTATTGCCTTCCTTCCCTTCTCTGGCTTATAGCCTTACTCCCTGTTGGTGTTTCTGGGAACACCTCCCAAATAAACTACTTGCACTTAGCTTTTTGTCTCAGGGTTTGCACACAAAACTATATAAAGCATGTTTTTGCCACTTATTTTAAAAATAAAAATTGGTATTGGAGTTCTTAGGTGAGTGCATATAGATTTATCTCATTGTTTTTTAAGCATTTTGCAGTATAGATGCCTTATATTTTAGTAACCATTTCTCTATTGATGGAAATTTAGTCCCCCCTCCAGTGTTTTTTTTCTTTTGCTTGTCACTAATATTGAAGCAATGAAATTCTGTTAAGACTCAGTTTGCATTGTCTATGACAGTGCTAGTACCAGAAAAAAGGATGCTTAAGACTATAGTGATAAATTTTAGCACAACATGTGCTTAAGGATTAGACATGATTAAGAGATTAGTAGGATCATTTGTTGGGGGTGACAGTGGATGGGAAGAATCCTTGATTCACTTGCAGGTCCCAAACTCAGGTTCTGAAGGGAAGGGAAAGGTCAATAGTTATATTGTGAATCTAGGGAAGCCAAAGGGAATGGAATCGAGATTAAGAAACCTACAACCAGGATGACCACCTTGTGTTGTGGCAGAGCTGGTGGGTACGAGGTCATATGATCCTCCTTTACCCACATTTGAGGTTCCCTGTCTTTGAAAATCTTCGAATGTAGAAACATCAGGTTTGGAGCTAGGTTTGAGTTCTTGCTCATCTAGCTGATTGGAAGGGCCCTCGAGTGCTCATGTGGAGCGCTTTTCCCATGTTACATATGTGGCAAGTGAGGTACAGAATGATTCATGTGATTGCCTCAGGTCACACAGTGACAGGATAGGTTATATGAAATTGGGGGCATTTATTATCAGGCATGTGCTTATATTATCTTGAAAGGCATGCTGGTCATGTATGGGAAGATGATTCCAGATGTAATCCTATCTAATAAAAGAGTAATACGCAAATTGACCATACCTCCAATAAAGCCACGCCCACCAGCCACACTAGCCAATCAGGAGTGATATGCAAATTAAAACCTAACCAAGATGGCTGCTGCCCGAGGCCAAAAAAATCCTCTTTTTTTTTTTAAAGAGAGACAGTTGATTTAATAAGAAAATTTTATAAACATTTGTAATAACTATGTGTAAAGTGCTATACGTATACAGAATAGAGACTCCTAACCTGCCTTTGAGGGGTCAGAAGGTTTCCCAAATGAAGAATATCTAAGCTAAGGTCTAATGGATGAGGGAATAGCAGAAAAGAGTGAAGGGAAGAGTAAGCAAGAAAACATATTACCTTTTCAGTTTTAAAAAAATGTTCAACCCTAACCAGTTTGACTCAGTGGATAGAGTATTGATCCAGGGACTGAAGGGTCCAAGGTTCATTTCCAGTCAAGGGCACATACCTTGGTTGCAGGCTTGATCCCCAGCCCTGGTCAGGCTGCATGCGGTAGGCAACCAATCCATGTGTCTTTCTCACATCAATGTTTCTCTCTGTGTGTCTCTCCCTCTTCTCTTCCACTTACTCTAAAAATCAATGGAAAACTATCCTCATGTGAAGATTAGCAATACTAATAATAGTAACAACAATTATGTTCAGAATGGATGTTACAAAGTCAGACGAGGGGGCTGTTACAGAATAGCAAGAGTATGGCTACGGTAAGCAGTCAAGTACGTGAGAGACTTAGGGTTTTCTGTAAAGTAATTGGAAATTTAATAATTGTAAGCAGGGGAGAAGTGTGACTAGACATGTGTTTTAGAATAATTAGATATGTATTTTAGCAATTACTCTAAGCTAATATCTAATCACACTACTCCCCTGAGTGGAAGGGAAAGGGAGAGAAACATTGATGTGAGAGAGACACATCGATTGGCGTTCCAAATAGAGACAAGAGTAAAAGCCTGCATCCTCTTTGCATCTCTTTTGGATTTTGCTGTCTATTCAAGTGCTACTGCCGCTTTATGGTTTCATAGCATCTGTTATAAAAGCAATTCCTTCAGTATTTGCCTATATCCTTAGAGTCCTTGAGAACTGGTGGGGTGAAGGATAGCAGGGAAGGTAGGGAAACAAGATTTGAAACAGATGTCATTTGTCTAGCTCTTCCCATTTTTCTGTAGGCACTCAGGTGAATGTCTTCCTTCAGACAGCCCCACACCTTACAAATTAATGCAGGCAGATTGCCTGGTCTGTGCCTCCCATTAATTTACCATCCTTGTCTTGATATGGTCAAATTCAGAATAAGCCTAAATTGTGACCCAAAAGAAAAGAAACACCTTTTCGTTCGTGTTCACCTTTATTGACAAATGTATACTTAAAAATACAAGTACAGGGCGGGGCAAAAAGCAGATTTATAGTTTTTTTGTATGGAAAATAATTCAGGCCCTAAAGTGGTGGGCAACCTTTTGAGCTTGGTGTGTCAAAATTCACCAAAAAACCGAGCATAACTCGGGTGGTGTGTCACTTAGAGAAAAAAACCATACTTCTCTGTATGCAACTGTATGCGGCCACGTGTCATCGAAATGGCTACGCGTGTCAGTGCTGACATGCGTGTCATAGGTTCACCATCACGGCACCGGTTTGGCTCAGTAGATAGGAGCGTCGGCCTGCGGACTGAAGGGTCCCAGGTTCAATTCCGGTCAAGGGCATGTTCCTTGGTTGGGGGCACCCCCCCCCCAGTGGGGAGTGTGCAGGAGGCAGCTGATCCATGTTTCTCTCTCATCGATATTTCTAACTCTCTCTCTCTTCCTCTCTGTAAAAAAAAAATCAATAAAATATATTTTAAATAAAAGAAAATAATACAACTTTTTGTGTACTCACAACTATAAGCCTACTTTTGCTCCATCCTGTATTTGTCATTTGCAATTTATACTAAAGTGCATACCCATGTTTTCTCCTCTCAGATATTTTTCTCTGCTCTCTACTTCCCCTTCTTCCCTCATGTGTGTGTGTGTGTGTGTCTTTTTTGTTCTCCTTTACATATACACACAACCAGTTACACATAATTTTCAGGTATAAGTCAGTGATAGTAAGAAAGATTAAAATTGAGTAAATTAATGCAGAAAGAGAAATTAGGGTTTCATGATACAGATTATCAGGAGAGTGAAGATCTGAATGGTCAGCAAAGAAGATCGGATGACTATCGAATGCTTACTCCCATGTGAAAGTTTTATATTTTCCCATGCTCTGTCTTCTGAAGTTATGCTAGCAGCATAAAAGATTCTTGACTTGGGCAAATAGTGGTCAATGAATGTGAAAGATCTGATTTCTTGTATATTCAGAAACGGATGGAAAAGGAACAAAGCTAAAAACAAGCAGTTGCCTTTTTAAATTCCCTAGAAAGTGACAATAGAAAAGAAGATGAAGAAAACAAGTCATTTTTAAAACTACCTAAATGTTCTCAAAAGCCAGAAAAATGATATACCAAGATACCTTTTCTTTTTTCTTCTTCTTTAAGATGCCATTTCTTGATGAAACTTTTTTGATTTTTTTATCTTTATTGTTCAGTTTATTAATTACATTGTTTCCCCTTTTTTATCCCCCTATATCTCCCCTCCACCCTGTACCTATCCCACCCTCCACCCTCACCTCCCCCTCCCCACTGTCCTTGCTAAGAGGCTTTTTTCAGCCTTGGGTGGGCCGGGGGGCCAGGGTGGAGCCAGCCAGCCAGCATGATTGGCCCCATGGCAGGGCTGGCTGGGGTCCCCTGGCCAATGTCCCCTGCCCAAGGATGAAAGCCTCAGCCAGAGGCTTTTGGCCTTGGGCCAGGAATGAGCAGTCATCCCCTGAGGGCTCCCAGTGTGTGAGAAGGGGCAGGTTGGGCTGAGGGACCTCCCACACCCAGTGCACTAATTTCATGCACCAGGCCCTTAGTGTATAATAATAAAAGGGTAATATGCTAATTAGACTGGACATCCTTCCAGATGGGCCCAGGGCCAGAGGGAAGCCAACCCGTGTCCCAGGTGCCTGTGGGCTGCCGGAGAGAAGCAAGCCTTGGTCCTGGATGCCAGAGGGAGGCCGGTGCAGGCAGCTGGGGGAAGAAAGGCCTACTCTTGCAAGAATTTCGTGCATCGGGCCTCTAGTCTCTCATAAGCTTTAAAGTGGAGTTCTCTTCCTTGCAGAAGAAACCCCCACAATGAAATGTTTCTGGGTGTTTTAGATGCCATTGCTCTTTGTAGAAACAGGAGGTTGGACCAGATCAATTAATTGACAAGTATTTCTTGAACACTTGCTCTCCAAATATTAAGACAATGATTGAAATTTGAGAGTCAAATCTCTTAAACTTAAACTTCTTCTAATACCACACCTTCAAAATAGACTCACCCAGGCCATGGTATTTTGTGGAAGAGCCACACTCAAGGGGCCAAAGAGCCGCATGTGGCTCACGAGCCACAGTTTGCCGACCACGGCACTAGGTGGATAATGCAGAGGAGGTCATGCATGGTCTTGACCCTACTGAAGCTTGTAGTCTACTGGCTAGCATACGATGTTGTCACTGTTCAGAAGTCTGCAAGCAGGGCTGACTTATCCATTAGGCCCAATAGACACAGTGCATGGTGCCATGATACTTACAGGTGCCCATGAGAATGTTTTCCAATCAGAAGGAAAAATGAACATTCAGATGGAGTGATGTGTGTGAATATCTAATATGCCTATATTCATCTTTATAACAACAAAGTCATAAAATATGCTTTCACCATTGCTGTATGGGGAGATATTGAAGGCAAAAGTGGCTCGCTTGACTAATTCTCACTTGATTAATACCAAGTGAGAATTAGTATACTGGTTCGCTGAGATTGCCATAACAAATACACCAAACCGGGTCACTTGAAGAACTGGAATTTATTGTCTCACCGCTCTGGAGGCTAGACGTCTAATATCCAAAATGTCAGCCAGGGTGCTTCCTTCTGAGGGCCGCGAGGGAAGCATCTGCTCCCGGTCTCTCTCCTTGGCTTGTACATATATGTACATGTATGTCTTATTGCATCTTCATCTTGTTTTCCGTCTCTGTGTGTTTCTTTTTCTTCAGATGGTATTCTTTTTAGAAGGACACCAGCCATATTGGATTAGGCCCCGCCCCAACGACCTCATCTGGTGCATGACATCTGCAACTACCCTGTTTCCCAAGAAAGTCACACTCTGAGGTACTAGAGATGGACTTCCACACGTGAACTCAGGGAGACCCACAGCAGGTAGTGTCAGTGATGGACTGCTTTAGGGTAGGGGTTAGAGCAGGAGGGAGGGTAGAGGGCCTGGAAGCTGGCAAACAGAATACTTGGCACTTGGGCTACTCTCAAAGGATCTGATGAGGAGAGAAGATGCCAGGTATGCAGAAAGAGGTGAGAGAAAAGCTGCATGAGTAAAGGGGGCCACACTAAGCATGAGCTTAGGGGACAGGCCATAGAGGAGGCTAATTCGTCAGGTGTCAGTGGAGTAGCAAAGGGAAGGGGGCTGTGGGTTTTTTCCTGGAACACCGAGTGATGCTAGGATGTCTGAGACTCTTCCAGCTTCATTACTGCTACCCTTCCCTCTTTTATTTGGACCGAAACTAACCAGCTCAGGGAGGTTTAAGAACCCAAAGGCTTATTTGTGTCTTAAGAGTTGTTGGTTTGTGATAAAAATGTTCTCATTTCTGGGGGTGATTTTTGGGCAACACCTGTGGGAGACACCTTTATTTATCGATTTCATCTACTCGTTGCATCCCTTCCCCAAATACCCGTCTAATCTACCGGAAACAATTGAGGCCTCAAAGTGTTGAAAAAAGTTTCCCTATTACGAATACCTTTGAAATGGTCATTGGTCCACTTGCGTTATTGCTTGATTGGCACCGGTTTTCTATATTGAGGACGTAGGAAGGAGGGAACAGGAACCGTAGTTTGTCTCAGGTTTCAAATAAAGCTCAGTGTGTTGGGGAAAACATCTGGGACGAATGCGGCTGCTGAAACCGTTAGCTCACACACACCAGTTCCATGGGCTCTTTCCTGATGAAACATTTTCCCTTGCCGTTGCCCAGATCCACACGCATGTGATTCAGGATCCGCTGTAGCATGGGCCCCATTTGTGGCCACATCCTCTGCAAGGAGCTCTAAGTGGGTTTTCAGTCTTTAAAAATAGGCCGGCTTCTGGTAAAGCTTACAAGCGTGGAAGGGAAAATGCAATAGCTTAGCTTTCTGAAGATAATTGATGGCTTTGGAAAAAGTTTAACTTTTAACGTTCTCTTCTTCCTTTTACTCGCTGACAGCTCTCAGGATATAGTTGAGCAGATATTTGGAATTTCCTATTAAAAAAAAAATAGATTCAAACAGACTCTGATTTCAGTTCTTCAACTGCAGCAATCCTGTCTCCTGACAGAGTTCTTGGTTCTGTGTTTTCTGGGCCCGGCAAACCGGTTTGTGGTGCTCACTGAACTTCCCCACACGGTGACTGAACTCTTCTTTAATTATTTTAACGGTGACTCCTCTGACACCTCTCCAAAGGTGACATTAAACCAAGTTGCTTCTAAATGGCTGCCCAGCACGTTGCCATGGCAATGTAGCCATGCTGGTCAGATGGAATGGAAGTTCTTTCGTTCTGTCAGCGGTGATTCGGAGACTTGGTGTGCCACAGAAACCAGCATCCCAGTGCTTGCTAAAGATGCCCGCCCCCAGATCCCGCCCTTAAGCATTCTGATTTCTGGAAGTTTGGAGGATGATGCTTAAAACCATCTTTCCGAGGGATGATAATTCCAGTGGCCCTTAACCTCATTGTCAGAAAGACTGCACTGCACCTATATATGACCAGACTTATGCCCCTTAGAGACTGATGATCTTCATCCCCATTGGGTCCATGCGTCCTCCTTGTAGTTGCCAAAGTATTTGCATTCTGCCTCTTGAGGGATCTTTCTATGTGAGTGTCTGCCACACATATGCTTTGTGTTTATTCTCTGCTTTTTTCTGGGTCAGGTTCCCCAGCTCCAAAACCAAGGTCATCTGTGAGTAATTCTCTCCTTCAATTGTCAGATGACCTACCAGGGACATACAATTGAAATTAGCATATGCATTCTAAGAGGTTTTACGCTTTCCTTCTGCCTGGAACTTCTT
The DNA here is from genome assembly GCA_027563665.1 of Antrozous pallidus. Taxonomy (NCBI): domain Eukaryota; kingdom Metazoa; phylum Chordata; class Mammalia; order Chiroptera; family Vespertilionidae; genus Antrozous; species Antrozous pallidus. The sequence continues at coordinate 3,076,793 of CM050509.1, forward strand.
GGGTAGCTTATTATGGGATGTGTATGGGGAGGGGAGGTAAATGGAGGCACTTTGAAAAGACCAGCATATTATCTGCCTGAGAAAGCAACTCCAGGGGGCTGGACTGGAGGAATGTTCAGGAATTCAAACATTCAGAACCTTAGATCTTCTTTTTTTTTTTTTCAGGGGATGAACATCAAGCTTGTTGTTTTATGAGAATGGAAAGAATGAATGATTTGTTGAAAGTGGTGATTAATATCTTTGCTGTGTGTACCATCCACTCTGGTGTCCGGGTGTATTTTCATCTTTATTTGGTTAACTTGTAAACTTCCAGAGGGGAAGTAAGTAGCTAACTATGAAAGGGGGAGGTGTATGGTTGTAGCATCAGCATTGATTTAGTGAAGTTTCCTATTGTGGGAAGCCAATTAATTTCCCATTGTGGAAAGCCCATTTCAGCCACCTCAGATGGAGGAATATCTATTTATCAATTAATTCATTCACCTCTCAGCTTCTCAAAGGCTACCTTAGATGACACTTTCTTCTGTTTAATATTTTCTAATAATTTCACCTGTATTAATTCAACATGCATATGTTTAAAGTGCCAACCATATCTTGGGTGTTGTACTAGGTGTATCTAAAATAAAGATTAAAAAGTGATCTTTTCTTAAAAGTGATCGAGTCCCATCTTTTCCTCCAAATGAACTGGCTTGATCAGACTTCCCAGGGAATCTACCAACTATGACTACTTGGAACCTAAAACCCACACAGACAGCACTGGGCCAGTGTTTCTTTTTTTTAATTTTAATACTAGGGGCCCGGTGCACGAAATTTGTGCACTGGGGGTGGGTGGTCCATCAGCCCAACCTGCCCCCTCTTACACACTGGGATCCCTCAGGGGATGTCTTACTGACCACTCACCCCCCGGCCTGCCCAAGGCCTGAAGCCTCTGGCTGAGTCTTTCATCCTTGGGCAGGGGACCTCAGCCAGGGGACCCCAGCCAGTGGTTGCCCTGCAATCCAGCTATCACTGGCTGGGTCACCCCTAGCCCCGGCCCAATCCCGCCCCAAGGCCCAGGGAAAAAAAGCCTCCTGGAAGTGGCTTTATTCCCCCCCCCCACCTTGGAAACCCAGTGGATCTCCCTGCCCTGTGGCCGATCCGATGCTTGGCCCTGCTTCCCCCACCCCTCCACCCCGCCCAAGCTTGCCCCAAGGCTGCGGGGCAAAAAAATCCTCTCTCTTGGGAGTGGCTTCACCCCCCGGCCTTGGAAACCCAGTGGATCACCCTGCAATGTGACTGCTCTGCTGGCTGGCCCCAGCTCAAGGCTGTCCCAAGCCTGCCCCAGCCACCTACAGCCGGGCCACCACTGGTGCTGCGATTGATCCGCCATTGCTGCCCAGCCTGGCCCCGCCCTCCACCTCATGCCACTCAGCCCCACCCTCTGCTCCTCATTGGCTGTTAGCATAGCAAAGGTACGGTCACATTTGCATGTTTCTCTTTTATTATATAGAATTTTTTTTATTGATTTCAGAGGGGAAGGGAGTGGGGGAGAGAGAGAAACATCAATGATGAATTCATTGATCGCCTGCCTCCTTCCTGAACAACCCACACTGGGGATGGAGCCTGCAATCCGGGCATGTGCTCCAACTGGGAATCCAACCATGAACTCCCGCTTCATAGGTTGAGTCAGGCCGGGATTGATCAGACTTCCCAGGGAATCTACCCAGGGACTAAAAGTACTTTTTAGTCCCCAGTGAAGACAGAGAATCACTGATTCTACTTTTCATTTTATGAAATGGAATTATCACTCAACATTTCTCATTAAAGTGCTGTAAATTTTAACTCTTTTCCAGGCTGACTAATACATTCAAATGCCTTTGATTTCTCCCTTTGGGTCTGAAGTAGAAACTTTTCCAACCCTTATTGTTTCTATACAAGTAAAGTTTGCTTTAACCGAGGCAATTTTCTGCATTGGGAAGACATTGTGAATGTCTTAGCAGTGACTTCAACAGCCACAAACAGCAAGTGGATAGTTGGGAAAAGAAGAGACAGTGTCCATGTGGGCTTCGGTGCCAGACAGATTGAGCTGCAAATCACATCCTGGCGAATGACTAGTCATTGGAAACTGAGCAGATTTCTTAATAGCTGAGCCTCAGTTTCTTCGGTGAGAGGGACTAGCTCCTTGAGGAGGTCGTGGTGATTAAATAAACCTCTCCATAGAAAGAACCTGACACACACATGTGTTTCCTTTGTCAGCTTTCCTGCTGCCCAAAATCAGAACATTTAAAGATGGAAGTGCATTAAGCCAAGGCTGGATGTCAGGAGGAGATGACAGAGTCTGAGTCTTACATGACCTTGATCTTTGGTTGTTGATGGAGTTATCTCTTGGTTCTGAGAAGATTTCAAATGAGGCTTCTGAAATATATTGGCTATTTTCTTCTATCACTCTGCCCACCCACTCTACAATCCTCTGAAATTCTTTCTTTGAAATAAAATATTGTGGAATTATAGTAGGCAATTCTGCAGCAATTCTTATTTTGAACTGTGTCTAGGAATTACCTGGGATCCTTCTAAAAGTCTACAGTATGGCTCCACTTCAGACCTAAGAAATCTCATATTCTGAGCCTGGGCAGCTGGGATAGGAAAGACCTCCAGGTGATCCCAATAGTGACCACTGCTTTAAGGCATTAGAATTACCTAAAGCAGTGGTCGGCAAACTCACTAATCAACAGAGCCAAATATCAACAGTGCCAAATATCAACAGTACAACGATTGACATTTCTTTTGAGAGCCATTTTTTTTAAACTTAAGCTTCTTCTAACGCCACTTCCTCAAAATAGACTTGCCCAGGCCGTGGTATTTTGTGGAAGAGCCACATTCAAGGAGCCAAAGAGCCGCATGTGGCTCACAAGCTGCATTTTGCCAACCATGGACCTAAAGGGCTTGGCTCTATCCCTTCCTCTCCTCATCCCCAGCCTCTCTAGTTCTGTAGGTAAGGATGGGGCCTGAGAATTTGCATTTCTAAGAAGGTGATGCTGCTGCTACAGGTCTGGGGCTCACCCTTTGGGGACCACTGATTTAAGGTTTCCTACTATATTACTTTGGTTGGATCTTAATTACAATTTCAGCAGCCCTAAACCATTACCATACTTTTTGACCCGAAAGTATAAAGACTAGGGAAGAAGATACAAATAAATTAATAAGCCTTAATTTTTTTAAAATTTCTTACAGACAGTATTGCAGATGTTCCCCATTTCCCCCCTCTCTGTTCCCCTCCACGCAGCCCCTGCCCCCTCCCCAGGCCTTCCTCCCACTATTGTATGTGTCCAGGGGTTATGCATATATGCATGTATGTTCTTTGGTTAATCTCTTCCCGTCCTGTTCATCTCCTCCCCTCTGAGATGGGTCAGTCTGTTCCATGCATCCATACCTCTGGATCTATTTTGTTCATCAGTTTATTTTGTTCATTAGATTCCACAGATGAGTGAGATCATGTGATATTTCTCCTTTCTAAGTGGCTTATTTTGCTTAGCATAATAGTCTCCAGGTCCATCCATGCAGTTGCAAAGGGTAAGAGCTCATTCTTTTTCATAGCCACATAGTATTCCATTGTGTAAACATATCACAGATTTTTATCCACTGATGAACACATGGGCTGTTTCCAGATCTTTGCTATTGTAAATGAACACTGCTAGATAGGAGTGCATATCCTCTTTATTATTGGTGTCTTGGGATTCTTAGGAGATATTCCCACAAGTGGGATTTGTGGGTCAAATAACAGTTCCATTTTTAGTTTTTTGAGGAATCGCTATACTGTCCTCCACAGTGGCTGCCCCAGTCTGCATTCCCACCAGCAGCGCACCAGGGTTCCTTTATCTCCGCATCCTCGCCAACACTTTTCACTTACTGACTTATTGATGGTAGCCATTCTGGCAGGTGTGAGGCGATATACCTCGTTGTTGTTTTAATTTGCCTCTTTCTGCTGGTTGGTGATGTTGAGCATTTTTGTCTATGTCTAGTGGGCATCTGAATGTCCTCTTTGGAGAAACATCTATTCAGGGCTTTTGCCCACTTTTTGAATGGTATCTTTCACAGATCTAGAACAAATAACCTAAAATTTAGATGGAACCAAAAAAAGACCTGAGTAGTCTCAGCAATCTGGACAATGAAGAGCAAAGTTGGAGGGATCACAATATTGGATATCAAACTATACTACAAAGCCATTGTAATGAAAACAGTCTGGTACTGGCATAATAATAGGTGAATATATAAGAATGGAACAGAACAGAGACTCCAGAAATTGACCCTTGTTAATATTTGACAAAGGAGTTTACAATGGAGTAAAGACAGTGTCTTTAATAAATGGTGTTGGGCTATTTGGGCAGATATATACAAAAAAGAAAGAAAGAAAGGAAAAAGAAAGAAAGGAAAAAGAAAGAAAGAAAGAAAGAAAGAAAGAAAGAAAGAAAGAAAGAAATTAAACTGCTCCCTTACACCAGACACCAGAATAAATTAAAAATGGACAAAAGACTTAAATGTAAGTTGGGAAATCATAAAAATCCTAGAAGAAACCATAGGCAGCAATATCTCAGACATCCCTCGTAGCAGTATTTTCACTGATACAGCTGCTAGGGCAAGAGAAACAAAAGGAAAAAATAAACAAAGGAGGTTACATCAAACTAAAACGCTTCTGCACAGCAAAAGAAAACACCAACAAAATAAAAAGGAGACCTACTGTATGGGAGACCATATTCACCCATGATACATCTGATAAGGGGTTAATTTACAAAATATACAAAGAACTCCTGCAACTCAACACCAGGAAGAAATAAGCCTTTTACGTCAAGTGAAAGAAAACAATTGTCAAAAGCTGTGGAGGGGAAGGTTAAGAGGGAAAAATTACCATCTTCAATAATGTGGATATTATGATTTTATGAGACTGACTCCAGTGGTTGGCAGCGTAACTGTACTTTGTACTTTATTTATGAAGGGGGCTGTAAATGGGAAGTCAGCTATCTCTGAAAAGGTGGGGAGCCTTTTGGGGCCTTCGGTCCTCACCTTCTGATTGGCTGTGGAGAGAGGAGGCATGGGATTTGACATGAAACCACAGGCCTAGATGCCCTCTTTTGGTGGTGGTGTGGGATGAGGTGCCCCCTTTGACCTGTGCATGTTTTAAAAACACAACTTTATTGTTTAGGGAAGTTTTAGGTACACAGCAAAGTGGAGGGGAAGCTAGAATTTCTGCTATACCCTCTACCCCTGCAATGTATACCTTACCCTCTTACCAGCATTCTCTGCCACAGTGGGTATCCTATACAATAAAGAGGCAATATGCAAATTGACCCTCACACCATCATGTCAAAAGATGGCTGCCCCAACATCAACACAAGATGGCCATCACAACATGGCTACCCCCACGTCATCACAAGATGGCTGGCAGAGGAGGGCAGTTGGGGTGACTAGGCTTGCAGGGGAGGGCAGTTGGGAGTGATTGGGCTGGCAGGGGAGCAGTTAGTTAGGTATCAGGGCAGCAGTGGAGCAGTTAGGGGGCGATTAGGTTGGCAGGAAGAGTGGTTAGGGGCAATCAGGCAGCCAGGCAGGCAAGTGGTTAGGAGCCAGCAGTCCCAGATTGTGAGGGGTATCCCAGATTGGAGAGGGTGCAGGCTAGGCTGAGGAAAACTCCGCCCCCAGTGTATAAATTTCATGCACCAGGCCTCTAGTTTGTTATAATTGATGAACTTACAATGTCATCACCTGAAGTCCATTGTTTACATTAGGGTTTGCTCTTGGTGTTGTACATTGCTTTGCATTTTGACAACTGTTTACTGACATATATCTACCTACCATTTTATTATCATACAGAAAATTTTCACCAACCCCCAAATCCTTTGCGCTTGGCCTATTCGTCCCTCCATGGGGTTTGTAAGAGGAAAACATAAGACTTTCAGGACCCAGCAAACAGAGATGACAGATTTTTTTCCTGCTTTCAAAACAGCAGAGAAGAGTATCGAAAGCAATATTTTGAATTATGAGAGGTAAAAAGTGAAGCAATCTCTAGTTTTATTCTTTTTAATGTTCTAATCAGATCTCTACGGAAGCCCACAACCTGAGCCTTCCAGCATCTGTCAAATGGAAATGTGACTCCCACGGTGGCCATGGCTGCAGAAGGGTCAGGCTTCTTTGTGTAGCTGATTATCTTACTCCTTGGGAAAGATCTTCAAACAGTTCCTCAACATAGGGATTGCTAATGGAGCTTCAGAGATAAAGCCATCATTTGCACACCGATGAAAGTGCTATTGAACTGTTCGGAACACATTTAAAGACGTGTTGAGTGCCATCCAAAGAAAGTCTAAAGAACATCTGCGCTTGTGTTCCACTACCTCACAGGAAATCGATATATTAAGGAATAGCAGAGTCTGAAAATTACATAGCTTGGTCAATTTGATGATCCGTGGGTGGATTATTCATTTTGTTGATTATCTGAAACAAAGTTTTAATCCCAGTATGGTTTTCTCAGCTTGCTTGGCCTGCAATTAGCCAGCCTGTGCTCTGAGAATGCCCACAAACACTAATATTAGCTCCATGAAATCATAACCACCCAGGTAAATCTGCAGCCGCTGTAAGAATGAGCATGTCTCAAAGCCAGATGCTCCTGGGTTTTCCTTGGGATGTGGTTTGGGATTACCCAGGCTCTAACAATGCAGAGAATCAGGAATGGAGTGAAATTGTCCCTCCAGGGGGACTTTCTTTTGCTCATCTTCCCATAGCCCTGCTTTCCACGGGCTCCTTTCCTAACCCACGCGAGCTTCTAGAGCCGGCCTGTGCGTGCCGGTGTGGGCCAAATGCCAGGAACCACACCGGGTCCCCTGTCCCACAGATTCCTTAATGGCTGCTGTCAGGTTTAGGTCAAGTCTCCAAATGCGCCTTTTGGGTCACAGGCAATGACTACTCTGCTCCCCAGGAACTGGGTACCTGTGAGGGAGCAGAGAGTAGTAATGGAGGGTGGTATTGAGATGAAGTTTAGCTATTATCAGAGATGTCTTTTTCAGGGGAACCACTGTACATTTCCATGGAAATTCCTCAGGAAAACTCACAACTAAACTTTCCTCTGGACCCTTTCCCCACCAGTTAGGATTAGCTTCGGTTGCATGTACCAGAAAGCCCCCAATAACAGAGCATAGAAAGATAAGGGTGGAAAAGTGGAAGGTCCATTTCTTCTCTTAGGTAGAAGACAGTTGTATGCAGTTATCACGAGTCATGGGCTCCTGTCACCTTGAAACTCAGGTGTTTTTCACCAACATCGCTGCCCAAGCTCCAGTCATCTCATCCGCCTTGGAGCTGGCAGGAAAGTGGAATGGTCCAAGAGAGGCATGTCCTTTTCTTCTTAGAGCCAATCCTGGAAGTTACCCAGGACTCTTCAACTTATACCCCATTGGCCGGAAGACTTAGTCACGTGGTGGCATCAGTGAGGCTGAGAAGGTTACCTGTATTCTGGGTGGAGAATTCTCTTACTAAGAAAGAAGAGGAGAATGAATATCAAGACATAATTAAGAGTTTCTGTCACACACTGCTTATCTTTTATTCAGAGCAAAGCAAGCATACCTTCAGCAGAGATGGTCTTTTATGACAGGTTTTCTGTATGTTTCAAAAAAAGGAGAAACCAGCTCTCTTAAAAAAAGCACAACTATATATATCTATATATCTATATACTATATACTATATACTATATTCTATCTATCTATCTATCTATCTATCTATCTATCTATCTATCTATCTATCTATCATCTATCTATCATCTATCTATCTATATTAGTAGCCCTGTGCACAAATCTGTGCACCAGTAGCTCGCCAGTAGCTGGTAGCCACCCTCCAGTAGCTCTCTGCCTGCTGCCCCACCCTCCTATAGCTCCTCCTTGCCCCCCAACCCCCATAGCTTGCTGCCCTGCCCCCTCCTATAGCTCTGTGCTTCCCACTTGTAGGTCACTGCCTCACCTTCCTGCTGATCCGTGATCTGGTTGTTATGTGATCAGTCGTATGCTTCACGAAGTAATGACCATTTGCATATTACATCTTTATTATATAGGATGTTATTGATTTTTTACAGAGAGGAAGGGAGAGGGATAGAGAGTTAGAAACATCGATGAGAGAGAAACATCGATCAGCTGCCTCCTGCACACCCCCTACTGGAGATGTGCCCACAATCAAGGTACATGCCCTTGACTGGAATCGAACCTGGGACCCTTCAGTCTGCAGGCTGATGCTCTATCCACTGAGCCAAACCGGTCAGGGCAAACCTGCTCTTTTTGTTGTCTCTCTCCAGGTCCTCTATGAATCCCCTCTACTCTTCTGTCCCCCTTTCCCAGGGCCCTGCCCCAAAGGAGCAATTGTGTGCACAGACCACTTTGTAAGACTTACCAGGAATATTGTGAAAGTCTTTGAAAAAATCACTTAAGTGTCTTCTCTAGAGTAACTTTCATGGCTATCTTCACTATTCATTGTCTTTGAGTTTTTTTCACAACTGTGTAAGTTGTTGAAAATTGATATTAATGCAAGTTAATTGTGTCTGGTTGAATGCAATTGATTTTCACCTCATTTGTATTTTTAACTACCTTTCAGCATTGCTTATCTTCCCACACTAGTATATGCATGGTGCTGACTGGTTCCCTCATTCATTAGTGAGTTAAATAATCTGTACCCCGTTCAGTACTTTATACTTAGTGGGCGATCAAAGACAGCTACTTGAACAAATGAATTCAATGAAAGGTGTGTTAAGTGGAACAAGCAGGGTAAGGCAGACTTCGGCAAAAGACCAGCTTGAGAACTGGGGAATCACGTGTGTTTGTCTGCTAGAGAGATGTGGTGAGGAGCAAGATGTGAAAAAGAGGGGAGTCCCTGAGAAAACATGTCTGAATATAAAATCTGTCAAAGTTTGTGTCCGATTCCTGGTGAAGAGGCAGGGAAGTCTAAGAAAAAGACATTGATGTACTGAATATTTGAGTTTGATATCCTCAAGAAGGAAGATGTATCAATGGTACTCTCCCATTTAGAGGAGTTGAATGATATCACTGTCATTTCTCTGGGTTTTCTAAAGGCATTCATGTGCTCACCCCAGAACATGTTTACAGTAGTTTTACATTGACCACTTGAAAGTCACCTGGCTGGAGATTTGCTGCTTTATGACAAGGGAGGGGAAACAAAAAAGAAAAACAATATACCCCTGGAAAATATATCCCCACGAATGTGAAATTGAAAATCGTTCTTCGTGTTGTTATTTCATAGGCGAGGCAGCTCCATGTTTACAAAAGGTTAAGTTTCTCTACATTGTTCTTTTAGATTTTTGACTCTGGGAATCACAGTGTAAAATGGGATGAGAGGCAGTGGCGTAGAAAAACACAGTTAAGGGGTACAACAGTGAAAAGCAAGAGGGATCATAAAAACACCGAAGTATGTTAAAATCCAAATGGTATTTTAGAGATAAGTAAATGGAAAAAAAAACATGTTTGTGCAGAAAAGCAAAGCAACAACACAAAGGCAGTGAAGAAATAGCTCCTTTTACACCCATTGGGGTAAAGGTTTGGTGCATTGCATAATTTCAACACAAAAGCAAAATGGGTTTTATTCAATCTTGGAAGAAATCCAAGTGGCATTAGGATGCTTCTCCTCAAGGAAAGACGTTAAGGCATGAAAGTAGTTGGCTCGGCACTTACTCCAGAGGACAATAAGAAGGTCCCACTGAGTGTGTGAGGAGGTGGAGATGATGGAATGAGAATAGGATCCCAGGGTGGTGATAGTGGAAGCCTGGTGGAGCCCAGAGAAGTCAGAAAAGAGAGGAGCTTTTGTTTTATATACACACTAGAGGCCCAGTGCATGAAATTCGTGCAAGAGTAGCCCTTCCTTCCCCCAGCTGCAGGCACCGGCTCCCCTCTGGCACCTGGGGCCCAGGCTTCCCTCGCAGCCCTGGGTTCGTCAGGAAGGTCACCCGGAAGGATGTCTGGTATAATTAGCATATTACACTTTTATTATTATAGATATGTAACATCTGAGAGGGCTTTGGGAAGCATCTTGAGGGTTCAGCAAATGTAGTAGTTCTCTCAGAAACAATTGCGTATTGGATGCTTGCATTTCTGCGACTTCTCAAGAGGGGCCAACAAAAACATTCAATGCCTCTGGCACACTGAAAGTTCTATTGACATTTCCTGGGCCAAAACAAGCTACATGACAAAGCCGAACATCAGTGGAGTTGTGAAATATAATTCACCCATAATGGACCATGCTAAGGGTAGAGAGGGAAGGAAGAATTATAAGCAAATATAATATGCCAAAATTGAGGTCTCTACTTCAAAAGACCCACATGTAAGCTTTCTGGTTATCAACCTGAGCTACATATTAGAATCACTTGGAGAAGTTTCATCAAACATGTTGCCTTACTACATACCAGTTCAACCAGAAATTCTGGAAGCCACCAGTTGGGGATGAAACCCAGAGCATGGGAATTTCATTTGCAGCCACTCGCCCGAGGCCTCGGTGGCGGGAGGGCGGTGCGGACTCCAGGTGCCTGAGGAGGGGCTGGGGTGGGAAGCACTGGGGGAGACATGGAAAAGCAGCAGCCGGAGGCCTGCATTTGGTGGGAACCCCCAAACCAAAAAGGTTGCAGCTCAGTAAAAGGAGGTGCTACAGCCCACCTTCCTCCCCCTCAGGAGCCCTGCCTCCACCCCTCATTTGGCCTTGGCAGGGGAGACAGCAGCAGAGGCCAAGCCCCTGGGGGGAGCAATCTCAGGAAACGCCGGTGACTAGACTTGGGTGAGAGGGCCTGTCCAGCCTGCTGTCTCAGGACCCAGAGCGCTGCTTCCCTGCCAGGGAGAGCTCAGACTCCAGGTTTCTGGCTGATAGACTGGATGGCGTAGGAGGTCTCCGTCCAGCCCAGGGCAGGGACATGTTCCGGTCACTCTCAGAGGAGTAGCTCCAGGAAGGGGAACCACCCAGCACTTTCCCTGACATCTGGACAGCACCTCCCCCTCATGGGAGACTCCCAGTTCCTCCTACACCAAGCCTTTCAGGAACATACTTGTGAGTGACTAAGATGGACAGCTGGCAGCAGGCCAAGGCAGGTGGAGGTGGAGCCTGGGGGACCTGGGAAGTTGCTGATGATGCTAACAAACAGGCCTTAGAGTGCAGGATGACCCCTCCCATGTACCCATTTAGTATTATGTTCAGGTATTAGCCCTCTCCTCTCGCTTTCCTGAGAGTTTTTATCATGTATCTCTTCCTTATGGAGGCAATAGGCCATGTTTTTCGCATGGTGATGGCAGAATCCCAAGAGGGGCCAATAAGAACATCCAATGCCTCTGAGGGCTTTGGCTCAAAACTGGCACACTGAAAGTTCCATTTACATTTCCTGGGCCAAAACAAGCTACATGACAAAGCCCAACATCAATGGAGTTGTGAAATATAATTCACTCATAATAGACCATGCTAAGGGCAGAGAGGGAAGGAAGAACAGTAAGCAAATATAATATACCAAGATTGAGGTCATACTTCAAAAGACCCAAATGCCAGCTGTCTGGTCATTTTTATGCAACCTTTTAAAAATGTGATCTGGGGGAAGGAGGAGGGTCGGTGGAAGGGTCAAAGGGGGAGAGATTGGGGGGCATCTGTAATATTATCAACAAATTAAAGAATTTAATTCAATGTCCATTGACAGATGAACGGAAAAACAAAATAGAATATATATATCTCCTATATAATAAAAGAGTAATATGCAAATTTGACCATACATTTGCCATGCCCACAAGCCACACCCACTGCCACACCCACTGCCAATCAGGAGCAGACTATGCAAATAAACCCCAACCAAGATGGCTGCTGCCACTGAGAACAGGAGGAAGGCTTGGGTTTCCCCGGCAGCAGAGAAAGCCAAGCTTTCCGCCTGCCATTGCCAGCCTAGGCCTCCACTCAATGTTACAAAATTTCAATTATAAAAGATACAGATATGGCGGCAGCCACTGAGCTGGAGAGAACAGAGGCTTGGGTTTCCTTGGCAATGGAGGAAGCCAAGCTTTCAGTCTGCCATTACTGGCCTAGGCCTCCACTCTAGGCTACAAAGTTTCAAACAGAAATGGCTGCTGCTCCAGGCTACAAAGTTTCCATTACAGACATAGATTAATCCCAGATACCAGGGCCTCCACTTGGGTCACTGGGGGGTGTGGCCGGCCTGCAAACCTCCACAAGCCCCTCGCCCAGGCTGCCCCTCATCCCAAGGGAACCCCCACCCTGATCTGGGACACTCTTCAGGGCAAACCAGCTGGCCCCACCCATGCACCAGGACTCTATCCTATCTAATAAAAGAGAAATATGCAGATTAACCATCACTCCAACACACAAGAGGGCTGCCTACATGTGGTCAAAGTCCTGCCCCCATGTGGACACAAGATGGCCACCACAAGATGGCCAGCAGGGGAGGGCAGTTGAGAGGGACCAGGCTTGTAGGGGAGAGCACTTAGAGGCAAACAGGTTGGCAGGGGAGCAGCTAGGCATCAATCAGGCTGGCAGGGGAGTGGTTAGGGGGTGATCAGGCTGGCAGGCAGAAGCAGTTAGGGGCAGTGAGGGAGGCAGGCAGGTGAGTAGTTGGGAGCCAGCAGTCCTGGATTGTGAGACTCCATGAGATCGGGCCTAAATGGGCAGTGGACATCCCTTGAGGGGTCCCAAATTGGAGTGGGTGTGCAGGGTGAGCTGAGGGATACCCTCCACCCCATGTACAAATTTCGTGCACTGTATGGTAAGTGACCCAAGCCAGACACCAAAGGACAAATAGTGCCTGGTTTTTATCTATGTGAGGTCCTTAGGATAGGAAAATTCATAGAGACGGACTGCACCATGGTGGTTTCCAGGAGCCCTTTAAGTAAACAATGGGGTGATGAAAAAGTGCTCGAGACGGGCAGTGGTAATGATTGCACAACAGTGGGAATGTAGTCAATGCAACTGAATTGTAGACATAAAAACGGTTAAAATGGTGAATTTCATGTTATACATATCTTACCACAATTAAAGTAGGATATGAATAACAGGAGTTAACCTATGTGCAGCAGCAAACTATGGGCTCACACATGAATCGGTCTATTTTATCTCACAACCATCTTGGGCTAGGATTGATTTTCTGTTCCAGTGGTCGGCAAAGTCATTAGTCAACAGAGGCAAATATCAACAGGACAACGATTGACATTTCTTTGGAGAGCCACATTTTTTAAACTTAAACTTCTAACACTACTTCTTCAACATAGACTCACCCAGGCCGTGGTATTTTGTGCAAGAGCCACACTCAAGGGGCCAAAGAACCACCTGTGGCTCTCGAGCCGCAGTTTGCCGACCACTGCTGCTCTATTCCAAAAGATGCCACATGCTGACAGGGCCATCTGAAGGAGAGAAGCCCACATCATTTCCTTCACATCTGAGTAAAAAAAAGGTCAGACTTGGCAATGGCTTTGAATGAAGATGTACTTGAGCACCACTCAGCCCATAATTACATGTCTAAGATATTTGGTGCTGCCTCTGCCAGTAAGGTTACATATCCTCAAGTGTTTTATGTTAATAGACCCCAAGTTGACCTACACAAATCTAGGATGCTATTATTCTAAATCTGGTTCGAGATGCATTATACCACAAGAGTCTTAAAAGGAAATCTCACCTGAAGTATAATAAGCTGAACAAAACATGTACTTTAATTAATTCCAAGAATTATTTCTCAAGCCACCAAGGAATTGGCATTTCTCTTAGAAAGGCAGACTGCACTGGATTTTTCTCTTTCAGTTCACTACTGATGTTATTAGAGAGAATTCTGTATTACCTTTTAGATCTCAACCTCTATTACCAAAAAGTGTCTTCAAGACAGGAACAATGTCAGTGCTTGATGTTCTTGGAATTGTTTCTGTAGCTACTTCTCTACTTTAAAGGGCTGCTATGTAATTCTGAGAGACTATAAATTCAGGTAAGAAATTGTAACTCCACATTTAACAGGAATTTTCTACATCTCTCTGTCACAAGTAGCACAAAGTAAATGAAAGAAATTCTCATGGAAAAGGGAAGTAAGAAAAGGTCAGAAGATTGCCTGGATTTCCAGATAAGCTTATACCTCATCCATCCATCGCTTGAAAGGTTTCTGCTATGGGACAGTAGGGCAATCTTTCTATTATCCATCTTTTTCATAATAAACACTGATGAAACATTAAGCTAATTCTTAAATACACTGTGCTGCAGGTCCACAAATTGAATGAGTTTCATTATTCAGTTATACCAAGTGATATGCCAACAGACATTTGAATAATACTGTAGCCAGTGGGCATCATGAATGGATTTTGATGCTATTATATGAATGCCTGGAATAGATTTTATTTAGTACTAGAGGGCTGGTGCACAAAATTCGTGCACTGCAGGGGGGGGTGTCCCTCAGCCCAGCCTGCACCCTCTCTAATCTGGGACCCCTCGAGGGGATGTCTGACTGCCTGTTTAGGCTTGATTGCTGTGGACATTCCTCTCACAATCTGGGACTGCTGGCTTCTAACCATTCGCCTGCTTGCCTGCCTGATTGCCCCTCTGCTTCTTCCTGCCAGCCTGATTGCCCCCTAACTGTTCCACTGATGGTCCAAGTGATGCTTAACTGCTCCCTTGCTGGCCTGATTACCACAACTGCCCTCCCCTGCCAGCCATCTTGTGACCACATGGGAACAGCCATCTTGTGACCACATGGGGGTGGCCATCTTGTGATGACATGGGTGTGGCCATCTTGTGACCACATGGGGATGGCCATCTTGTGTGTGAGGGCGTGGTGGTAAATTTGCATATATCTCTTTATTATATAGGATACTATATAAACGAGTACCTTTCTGCATTGGGGAGAGAGGTGCTAGCATATCCGATGCACTGTTAAAGGCTCTCAGATTTCCTTCCCCTCCATGTTCATCCTGCTTCTCTATTCAGATTGGAGCATGAAACCTCAAGATATTCTGGGAACCTCTTTATAATGACAATCAACAAACTACAGATAGTTCTATAGCTGTGGTCAACATTATAGTCTAAGTGTTAATGTGACAGAGCAAAATACAAGTTGTTTAGGATAATGATAATATTTATTGATAGATTACTATGTCAATTACTATTCTAAGTGTTTTGAAGCTATTAAGTCATGAGTCTGTACAGTGCCCTTGTGGGGGTAGGGACTACACTTTTCACAATGAAACAAACAGAGAAAGAATGGTACAGAGAGATTAGGTAATTCGCCTGAGACCACAGAGCTACTAAGCAGTGCAGCTGAAATGCAATCCCAGTCTCGATCCTTGCCCCAACTCCCACACCACATTTCCTGCTTAAGCAGCGAAGTATTCTGGGATGCTAGCACACTGCTCTGTATAGCCATGAAGTACAGCTTCATCCAGTGGAAGGAATCATTACACAGTCAGCATTCCCAAAGCAATAATTCCCATCACCATCATATCACAAGTCAGCACTTTAGAAGAAGTATATGTCAAATGCGTCATCACTAATGAAATATAGGAGAAGTCCATGACTACGTTCATAACTTGGTTCTTGGTTATCTACCTTAAGAACATGACCATCTCTGCTGGACATGAACTAAAGTGGGTGGCAAATACCGAAAAGAGAACCATGGTTTCTTTGCTTAATGTTTTCACGAAATCCCTAAAATTCCCTTAATTATCACTTTCAGATCAAACATGAACATAAAAAAATATCTTATTTGATTTTGTCCATAGTCAATAATTCATTTGATTTACTGAAAATAAAGCTTGAATTATTTACTAAAGAATAAATACCTTCATGATATAATCTTTAACCGTTAAGCAGCGCCTATACTTAAAAATAAATTTATAGTAGATTATATTCTTGTAAGACTTTAAAATGTCCAATAATAGCTTTTGAATTCATATTAATAAAATTCAAATTTTAATCCATATGAAACTGTTTCAACATTATCATTACATTTTAAATATTTATCGTTTTATTTCAATATTTAAAAATGGGAAATCTGTATATTTTTATAATATTTTACTGGAAATATTCTTTATTATAATATTAATAATTGATTCTTAAAACAATAACTAAAATGTATTGAGCATTAATATGTAAATCATTGGACTAAACTCTTTTTGCACATAATTCACATATACTTCATATAACAGCCTTTGGAAGAAGGCATGATTGTCTCCATTTTTTTTAGATGGAGAAACAAAGTCTGAAAAGTTGTCATTTTCTCAAAGGACTTTGTAGACAGATCATGGAAAGAGCTGGGATTCAAGTCCAAGTCCAGTGTTGTTAAGGATAGGAAGAAATGGGCATGTTTGCACACTGCTAGACTAATATATGGACAGGCATAAACATTATAGAAACACGCAATTTACCAAAATCTAGTTTAAAACTTTGGCATCTTATTACAAAAATATGCATTATGTGGAAAAATAGATAATGTCTCTCTCTCTCTCTCTCTCTCTCTCTCTCTCTCTCTCTCTCTCACACACACACACACACACACCTCTCTCTCTCTCTCTCTCTCTCTCTCTCTCTCTCTCTCTCACACACACACACACACACACACACACAGTATTATATTAATTTTGAGAGAATAAAATAAAGTATTTCTAAGGGTAGAAAAATGCTTGAAGGCTCTATGGCAAAATGTGAGCCACAGTTGCTTATTTTGGGGTAAATGGGATGACATGTTATTTTATTTTAACTTTGTTATATTTTTTAATATTATAATTACACTAATTTTATAATTACACACACACACACACACACACACACACACACACCAATCAATATAGCTACGGAGCAAATGTTCTTGATGTAATCACGTGACCCAGTGCTGGCCAAACAGACATACGGAACATTTGTCAGTGGCTTCAGGTTAAGATTTATCCATAATAGAAAGAGAGGGGCAGATACAGAAAGCAGTTTACTCATACCTCCCTCAGCACTTGCTTTCCCCTTGGCATGATGTTGTATGCGGATGAGGTATGTAGAGCTGGGACAGCCGTTTGCAGACCATGAAGAGAGATATCACTGCTCCTCTTAAGAGTCCAGGTGTTGGGCACTATGAGTGAGGCGTTGAGACATCGCTGAAACTACCAACTTCTAAGCTTTATGTACTTAATTCAATATCTCTGTTGTTCAATACTCTGTTGACGGGGCCACTTTATTTCTTGCAACCAAATATGTCCTGTTACTGTGGCTCATGTAAAATAAAGCTATAGAAACATAGAGGTTTTAACTATATAAATACCCGAAGATATGTAAGTAGACCCTTACTTCCTGTTTTCTCAATATTCTTAATATATGTTATGCCATTTATCTCATACCTAAAAACCTCGAAGCCTCTTCCTCTCAACTGAATATTTCTCATCAACTTTTAAGAAATATATATTTTGATTTTTTTTTTTACAGAGAGGCAGGGTGAGAGAGAGAGTTAGAAACATCCATCAGCTGCCCCCCCCCCACACACACTGGGGATGTGCCCCCAACCAAGGTACATGCCCTTGACCAGAACTGAACCTGGGACCCTTCAGTCTGCAGGCCGACGCTCTATCCACTGAGCCACACCGGTTTTGGCTCTCATCAGCTTTTGATCAGTTCTCTTACAATGGTCCTTTAGTTGCATTTCCCACTTTATATTCTGTTCTCTTCAAAGCCAGGCCTTTAAAAAAAATCCTCACCTGAGGATATGTTTGTATTGAATTTTACAGAAAGAGAGAAACATTGATTGGTTGCCTCCCATATGCGCCCTGAGATCAAACCCGCCACCTATGTATGTGCCCTGTCCGAGAATCGAACCCACAAGCTTTTGGTATACAGAATGGTGCTCCAACCAACTGAGCCAGCAGGCCAGGGCTAAAGCCAAGCTATTTGAAAAGGTTTCTTTTACCCAGTGTCTCCATTTATCTCTACTCCTATTCCTCAGCCCACTCCAGTCCACCTTCTGTACTCATCACATCACCAAAACAGTGTTTATTCATTTACTTCTGAGCTATAAGCTCAGAGTTACTAAATCCAATCTAACATCTTTAGTTTTCTTCACCACTCCCTCTTTGTTGAAATAATCTGTTCTCCTGGCTTCTGATCTCCTTTCTATATTTGGGCATTTTTACCTCTTTTATTGGTCTTTTTTGGCTTCCTTTGCCATCTCATAGGTTCATCCTCCCATACTAACTTACTAAATGCTGATATCCCTCAAGGCTTATTCTTAGACCCTTCACTCCTCCTGCTTTATATTCTCTTTTATGAATGTGTTTGGAATCAATTACTATGTGTGTGCAGATACTTTATAATATCTCATACCCATAAATCCAACATTTCTTTTTAAATATTTCAAAGGCTTCTCAAGCTCAACATGTATACTTTTGGTCTTCCTGCTCATATCTGGACCACTTCCTGTCTTCTCTGTCTCCGTGGATGATACCCACTAGTACATTGATCCAGCTAAGATCTAAGAATATTATCTTAGATCTAAGAATAGTCTTGATAACTTCATTTGTCACCACCCCCAAATCTAATTCATTTCTAAGTTCTATCAATTTTACTTCCCAAATATTTCTCAAACTTAGTGACATCTTTTTATTTCTACCACTACCAATCTAGCCAAATTATTATCTACTCTCAACTCAACTATGTAATGAATTCCAAACTGATTTCCCTACATCTATTCTTACATCTCCTCAATTTGCTCTGCCCTGTAGTTAGTGTGACATCTTTTAAAGTTGATTCCAATTATATCACTTCCTTGCTTGAATTTTTTTAGTGGTTCTCCATGCTCTTAGAATGAAAAATAAAAGTTTTGACATGATCTGCAAGACCCTACATGGTAGGGCCCTTAACCTCTACAGCTTTGTTTCTTATGCTTTCACCACACTTGTGCCTTTTTAAGACTCTCGTACACACTCCCCAAGCTCACTTCAACACAGAATTTTTATTCACGCTCTTCCACCGAAAATGCTCTTACCTCTCCTCTCTGTGCATGTAACGAATGCTCACTCTTTAAATTTTAGATTAATACTCATTTCACTCTGCAGACCAAAGTCTCTTGTTGTAATGTCTCATAGTTTGGAATCTTTAGAACAATTAGTAGGACACTGAAGCAGATACTGCTGATTATCTCCCTAATTTCATCTAGTTCTTCATGTTAATCTCTTTTTGTTCAGGTATTGGGCACCTATGACTCAGGAGCCATTCCCCAGCCCCAGGGTATGAATGTTTACAGTATAGGTCAGTGGTCGGCAAACTCATTAGTCAACAGAGCCAAATATCAACAGTACAATGATTGAAATTTCTTTTGAGAGCCAAGTTTTTAAACTTAAACTTCTTCTAACGCCACTCCTTCAAAATAGACTCGCCCCAGGCCATGGTATGCTGTGGAAGAGCCATACTCAGGGGCCAAAGAGCTACATATGGCTCGTGAGCCATGGTTTGCCAATCACAGGTATAGGTCAGTCATGTCAATCCTATTCTCCCTAGCATGTGAAGCAACCCTTGCTGATGAGAAGCAAAAGGACATGGAGATTTGGAATGAGCATTCTGGAAAGAACAAGATAGGACTCATCTATTTCTGTCTTTGATGATATCATAAGAGGAGATGGTGC
This sequence comes from Antrozous pallidus, assembly GCA_027563665.1. NCBI lineage: Eukaryota > Metazoa > Chordata > Mammalia > Chiroptera > Vespertilionidae > Antrozous > Antrozous pallidus. Next base: position 3,096,406 of record CM050509.1, read on the forward strand.
TTAAGAATGTTTCAGTCACTTGTCAGCATAAGAACATACAAATAACACTTCTGGTTGTGTGTTATATGGTAGGTTGACTTACTCATCCCGATTCTTCATTTCTGTGTAATAGACATCCATTCTTGCCCTGACCTTATGGTAGGAAGAGCGATCTTCCCTGTCCCTTCTTTTGGCCTGGTTCACCTGACTCATTTTGGCCAATGGGATGTTAACAGACATAATGAAAGCAAAGGCTCATTATGGTTTGGTTCACCCTTTTGGCCTCTCCAGTGATCCATCATGAGAAGAGTATCCCCCGGGGAGCTGCTGTATCTTTCAGCCTGGTAACAGAATCAATACAGAGAAAGTGAAACTAAGTTTAATCCAAATCTTAAAGCAGAGCCATCTCTGTCAGTTCATGGACCCACAATCTAAAACACAGCTACCCAGGCTGAGCTACAGAACTGTGATCATAAGAACAAGTGCTTATTGTTGTACATCATTCAGTTTTGGGGTGACCTATTATGGAGCTTTACTGTGGCAATAGCTAGCTGATGCATTAGCAAAAACCTTCTAACTGTTGTAGACATTAGTTTAATAATCATATAATTAAGTATAATTCTTCCTCACTACATTATAAGGTCCAGAAGGCAACGATTATGCCTATTTTTGCTCTCCATTGTATCCCAGCACCTAGCATGGTAGGTGGCATAACAAATATTTATTGAGTGGATATTATTAATGAAAAAGAAAGGCTGAAATAATATGCGTCAAAATATTAAAATCAGATGGTAGGATAATAAGTAATGTTTATATCTGTACTCTTGTGTATTTTAATAATACTTTTCTGAATCGTAACAATACTTTTGTAATACCCATGACTTGCTTTTATAATTGGGGAGAAGAGAAAAAAAACTATTTTCACTAAGAAGAAAATATATAACTATTTGGAAAGAAATATTGTCATGGGTCAAAAAAAAAATTATTTGCATGAGTTAAATCTACATACAGTTCTAAATTCAGGAGGCTGTAAATTCACACAATGAAGATGAATATTAAGATGTCAGGATCACAAATAAGGTCCTGGTTAGCACCAAGATTTAAGATCTGGCTGAGGCACTATGCTTTGCTTTACTTCCTGGGATCAGAAAAATGTCTGAGGTAAGCTGATCAAAGGCACAGAAATGTAGGGAGACTGGACCAAATGGAAATGCTAGGAAGGTACTTGCTATTGATGAACTCCCCCTCTCACTCATGTTACAAATTTATAATAACACCTAGAGGCCCAGTGCATGAATTTGTACACTGGTGGGGTCCTTCTATCTGACTGGTGACTGGGGCCAATTGAGGCATCTTGCCCAGTCCCAGTTGGGCCAACTGGGGCTGGCTGGCTGGCCTGGGGGAGGGACCACAGAAGCTTGGCCATGGGAGTGTACTGACCACCAGGGGGCAGCTCCTGCATTGAGTGTCTGTCCCCTGGTAGTCAGTGTGCATCATAGCTACTGGTCGGTCACCTGGTTGTAATAGTCGCTTAGGCTTTTATATATATAGATACCGTATCTCCTCACCTTCCATCTACTTCCACCTCCAGTTTCTCTGCTGTCTTCCCTCACCCCATTCTCAAAGATGGGGACTTTGCTGTCTTATGAGGGTCCTTCAGGTCCCTCCTGGTTTCACTTAGTTCCTTTGGAGACTGGATCTCATATTTCAAGGATGCAGCAATCAAAAGCAAGGAACTTGATTGCAGCCACATGGATCATTCTTAAAAAGAAGCATTGGGCCTGGAGGGTGTCGATCATTGGTTGAATATCAACCCAAGAACCCGGAGGTCACAGTTCCATTCCCAGTCAAGGTACATGCCTGGGTTGTGGGCTTGATCCCCAGTAGAGAGTGTACAGGAGGCAGCCAATTGATGATTTTCTCATCATTGTTATTTCTATCTCCCTCTCCCTTCATGTCTCTGAAATCAATAAAAAAACATATTTTAAATATATATATCCTATCTAATAAAACAGTAATATGCAAATTGACTGTACCTTCGCTGCACCCAATAAGCCATGCCCACCAGCCAATCAGGAGTGATATGTACCAACCAAGATGGCTGCTGCTTTTTCCGGTCTTAGGCAGGCCAGGGCTGGGGTGGAGCCAGCGACTGGCTGGCGCAAGGCCGGGGCTAGGGCAAGGCTGGGGTTGAGGTGGAACAGGGAGCTGAGGGTACTCCGCCCAGGGCCCAAGCTTCAGAGCCTTAGCCAGAGGCTTGCAGCTTTGGCTGGGGGCCGAGCAGGGCAATCATGGGAGCTGGGGGTCAACTGCCCAGGGCCCCATCCTTGGAGCAGAGTGATCAAGTGCACTGGGGGTCCCCTGCCCTAGACCCGAGCCTTGGATCCTTGGCCAGAGGCTTGGGGCCTTGGCTGGGGGCAGAGCAAGGGCGATCAAGTGCACTGCGGGTCCCCTGCCCTAGACCTGAGCCTCAGATCCTTGGCCAGAGGCTTGGGGCCTTGGCTGGAGTGGAGCAGGGCAACTGCAGCTAACTGGGGGTCCCCCGCCCAGGGCCAGAGACTTTAGGTCTTGGCAGGGGTGGAGCTGGAGATCAGCGGAGATAGATGTGAACTGTGGAGGAAACACCTTTTCTGACCACTCATTGGCTAAGCTCCCTGTATGCCACTGGTAATATTCTTAGTAACTTGGGTATAAGAATCCAAAAAAGTAATCTAGGGTTCTTCCACCACACTCCTGGAGAAAAAAACAAAGGTCTGCTGCTGGAGGGCTAAGAAATATCATATCCTTTCCCTAGGCAGTTTGGCTCAGTGGATAATGCCTAGGTTTGCCAACCGCAGGGTCCGGGTTATATTCTGATCAAGGGCATGTACCTATGTTGCAGGCTCCTCCCTGGCTGGGGCCCAGGTCAGGGCTCAAGCTGGAGGTAACCAATCAAAGTGTTCCTCTCACTTCAATGTTTCTCTCTGTCTTTTCCTTTCTCTTCCACACTCTCTACAAATCAATGGAAACATATCCCCAGGTGAGGATAAAAAAAGAAAAATAAAGAAATGTTATATCCTATGAAAGACACATCTTGAAAATGCCTAAAGAAAGTTGTCACCTTTTCATGGTGAAGGGACCGGAGTCTGGGTTGATGAAAACACCTTGGTGGCTGCAGTGACTGGCAGTGGCTGCAGCAGGGGGGTGACGGGGCTGGTGCCTTTCCCTGATCAGCCTAGTCGCCTCCCACAAAGGGAGGCCAGACTGTGGCTTAGGCCCACTCCCTGTTGGGAACAGGCCTAAACCATCAGTAGGACATCCCCTGAGGGCTCCCAGTATGTGAGAGGGGGCAGGCTGGGCTGAGGGGACCCCTCCCCCCCCCGTTCACGAATTTTGTGCACCGGGCCTGTGAAAACTAAAAACTAAGGAAAAATTCAATGTTGTAGAAGATACTTTATGCATTTTTAAAATATATGCATTCACACGCATCTCTTAGGTTATTTACATATACAAATATACATATTAAACATTTGAGAGGGTGCCTAATGGGACAGAAGAATGAGTGTGAGCAAAGAAGGAAAGAAGAGAAAAACGAGAGTGCACATTTGTAAGGATAGCAAACAGATTTCACTCCAAATGCTAAACGAAAGGGCTGTTAATAAGGTAACTATTTACACTGGTGTAGAGAGGATAAAGGTAAAAATCAAAGGATGGAAAGGTGTATTTGTTTTATGTTGCTGCTATGACATTACCACAAACTTTGTAGGTTAAAACAACATAAAGTTATTATCTTACAGTTTTGCAGGTGGGTCAGATTGTTATCACTGTAATGAGAGAGTTATTAACAACAGGAAGGAGCAAATGGAAAGTTCGACATTATAAGCAAGGCCATTTGGGCAGCTTCACCAGGAAGCTGCAACTTTAGACTCCCCAGGGACCCACCGGTCCCTGGACCCCGCACGCAATGGACCCCAGCTGGGAACACACGCTAAGCTGGCCCGGAGCTGGACTGGGCTGTGCCGATAGGGAGTGGAAACTCTGGGCAATGGTTTTAATCCTAGCCCTGCTGAAGACAACGTGGGACACGTTCCTTGGGGGGACACAGGGACATGGCACCTTGGAAATGCAGGAATTTAATTCCATGTAAATAAATGCCACTCATTCTCCCATGTCTGCTGGCAACAAGCAGGGACACGAGGACACTGCAAGTAACAAGAAGACTGGCATATAGACTCAGGGGCTAAAGTCAAGGTAAAGCGGGGTTGCATTTCTTCTGGAGCCATCTAGGGTGAACTTATATCCTCACCTCTTTCAGCTTCTAGAAGCTTTCTACAGTCTCTGGCTCATGGCCTCCTGTCTTCATCTTTCAAGGCAGCAACATTTAATCCCACTCTGACCTTGTTTTCATTGTCAATCTCTGACCACAGCTGCTTTTGAAGATCCATGTGATTAGATTGGCCCCACCCACATAATCTAGGATAATCTCCCCATCTTAATCACATCTGTGAAGTTGCTTACCATGCAAAACAACATACTATCAAATTCCAGGGCTTAAGATGTGGACACATTTGGGGGATCATTATTCTGCCTACTCCCAAAGGCAATAGTAAGAACACATTAGCATCCCTAGGGCTGGAAGGTAGGGGGTCGGGGGGAGGGAAATAGTATTAAAGGAACGCCAGGGGAGCTGGAACATAGCAACTGTCTCCAAGGTGCTGCAGCGAGGAGGGAGGCATCACTGTTGGCCACTGCTCAAAGCAGCAAGCATCTGGGGGAAAATACCCCAGCCTCTCCCCCTCATCCTCACACTCCTGCCTGTGCTTCTCCTTGGGCAAAGGTAGCCAGAAACCAAGAGGAAGAAGAGCTGGGATCATGGAGCCTGCAGTGGTTGGCTTCCCAGAGCAGACAGAGAAGAACTATATCTGATACTAGAAGGCTGATGCACAAAGATTTGTGCTAGAATGGGCTTTTCTTTCTTTAGCTGCTGGTACTGCCTTTCCATTCCGGCCCGGCCCACTTCTGCTCAGCCCTGGAGCCACCTCTTTTCGCTCCAGCCCTGCCTTCCCATGCTGCCCAGAGGCCCTGAGAGACTGGGGGTGGGACAGAACACCCCTGTCACTTGGCACCTGTGTATGCAAATTAACCACCTTTGTTGGGTTAATTTGGATATCACTCCTGATTGGCTAGTGGTGTAGTGGAGGTATGGTCAATTTATATGTTTGTCCATTATTAGGTTAGATTAGAGGTGGAGGGGGGAGGGAACTGGTAGGAGAGTTCATGGGAGCAAATGAGGAATCAACAGAACATATGCCTTGAACTGGGAAGTTCAAGCTCCCAGCACAGGATAGAAAAAAAGAAAAATGCTCTTCTAGGAACATTAGTTGCTATTTTGAAGCAGAATCAAAAATGTGGGAGAGGGGAATGCGGAGGAAATGTTTTGTGTTTTGTTTCTTAAAATGAGCAAGGAAAGATTTGGAACAAGAGAGATTAGTATGCGGGCTACACCGTGTCTCCTCTCGTTCCTTACCTTGTTGTGCAATGGAGCCAGGTAGAAATCACCAAAGCAGAAGATGGTGGAGAGGTGGGGAGAAGTGCAGGAAAGATAACGAAGACATGGCAAGCATAGAGGCAAGTTAACATTTGGTGGGTGGGCTTTTGAAAACAAGTATTTTCCAAAGTGGTACAAGTAGCAGAAATTCCTCTTGACAGTGTCATTGTGTGCTTTGAACTTGCAGTTTACATGAAGTTCACATTCTATATAATAAAAGACTAATATGCAAATTAACCAAATGGGGAAATGACTGATTGCTATGACAGCACTGACCACCAGGGGGCAGATGTTCCATGCAAGAGCTGTCCTCTGGTGGTCAGTGTGCTCCAAAAGCCAGGCTCACAGTTGGCAAGAGCAGTGATGGTGGCAGGAGCCTCTCTTGCCTCCACTGCAGGTGGGTGGTAAGGAGCGAGGGGTCCCGGACTGTGAGAGCTCTGGACTGTGAGAGGGATGTCTGACTGCCAGCTTAGGTCCAATCCTCAAGCCAGCAAGTGGATATCCCCTGAGGAGTCCTGGACTATGAGAGGGTGCAGGCCGGGCTGAGGGATCCAGTTCATGAATGTTGCGCACTGAGCCTCTACTTAACTTATAACGCACTGAGAGTCGGTGTGGCTGGAATAGGGTCGTTTATTCTGTGAACTGCTAATTTAACTATGAGCCGGATTCTGTTATGAATCTCTCTCAGAGGTATCACTTCTAAGATCATTGCTCCCCATCCTCTGATACTGTTATTTTTAGAGGACACTTGGCCCCATTTGATAGCCACTTCATTTTATATCCAGGCTATAAATTGCTCCTTGGCCACAGCTCCTGTCTGATTTTGAAGCTCTGAAGAATCCCATAGTAGCTATCTAGGAAGTAAAATTTGATGGACACTATGAAAAGGAAGCAAAAGCACTTCCTATTGCATATATACCACTGGTCCCTGACCATCCTCAAAGCCACTCTACCTTCACGTAGCGGCTCCCAGAGTTTGGAACCATTCCCTTGTGCAGGATGATGACTCAGAGGAGCACCCAATTGGCAACAGCTGGTATTGAGACTTTTATACATACAACCAGTCTGAGAAGCTCAAAGTAAAGACCACACTGTGGGGGAGGTAAAAAGAACCCTATAGGGCAGCCACACTCAATGCTGAAATCTGAATATAACAGAGCAAAGAGCCAGAAGATCTTAGTTGCAGCTCAGCTTTAGAAAACTTGAGCAAGTGTTGTAATGAGTAAGTGGCTTATTAGTTTAGATCGGGTGTTTAGCATTTAGCCCATAGAGTAGAGTGCATTTATTTATTTATTGATTGATTGATTGATTTTTTTTTTTACAGAGAGGAAGAGAGAGGGATAGAAAGTCAGAAACATCGATGAGAGAAACATCGATCAGCTGCCTCTTGTACACCTCCTACTGGGGATGTGCCTGCAACCAAGGTACATGCCCTTGACCGGAATTGAACCTGGGACATTTCAGTCCCCAGGCCGATGCTCTGTCCACTGAGCCAAACAGGTTTTGGCGAGTGCATTTATTTTGACTGAGCATTTAACCCTGTATCAGGCACAGTCCAAAGCCTATTGAATCCCTCTCAGTAAACATTAAGTCATTTCTATTGTTATCCCCATTTTAAAGATGAGGGAGCATTGGAGAGTTTAAGTGACTGGGGCACACTTTAACACAGCTAAGCGATGGAGTCAGGGTTGCCACAGCCCAGAGAGCGAGGTTTAACCATCACACAACGAATGCAATCCAACTGACCCTGGCGAAGATTCCTCCCGAGCTTTTAGTGGGAAAAAAATAACCAACAAATAAAAGAAAGAAACCTATCACATAGCTCTCTCACATAACCAACAAAGGACTAACATTCCACAAGTAAAGAATTTTAAACTTTGACCTGACATGGAAAAACTGAGTTCAACTGCCACATAAATGGGCCTGGTAATGAAGAAATTGTCCAAATGTGATTTTTCTCTTTAACAGCTTTATTGAAGTATAATTTTAAAAACATAACATTTACTTACTTTTCATGTATGACTCAGTAGATTTTAGTAAATTTATAGAGTTGTGCAGCCATCACTACTATCTAATTCTGGAACATTTCATTATCCCCCAAAGAAACCCCAAACCAATTAGCGGTCATTCCTCATCTCCCAGCCATCCCTGTGCCATCCCCTAGCAACCACTAATCTGCTTCCTGTAACTAGGGATTTATCTATTCTGGACATTTCACATCAGTGGAATAATATAATATGCGCTCTTTCACACCTGGCTTTTTTGACTTAGCATAACACTTTTGAAGCTCAGTTAAGTTGGAGCACACATTGATATTTCATTCCTTTTTATTTCCCCACTACAGGCCCAGTGCATGAATTTGTGCATGGATGGAATCCAGCCAGCCAGCCAGCCTGCCTCGATTGGGGCCAATTGGGCCAGGCAGGCCAGGGAGAGGGGCCCAGGGTGGTTGGGCGGCTGGCCCCGCCCCTGACCAGGGTGGGAAGTGTGGTCAGCGGTGGGGCCAGCCAAGGGGAGGGGCTGTGTGCAGTTGGCTGGCTCTCCCAACCCCTTGGTCAAACTCCTAGTTGAGGGGGCAATTTACATATTAGCCTTTTATTGTATAGGATAGTATTCTATTGTATGGATATACCACTTTTGGCTTATCTATTCAGCAGGTGACAGACATTGGAATAGTTTCTCTGATGGCTGATGATGTTGAGCAGGTTTTCATGTGCTCATTAGCTATTTGTAAAACTTCTTGGTGAAATGTGGACTCACGCTTGTTGCTCGTTGTAAAATTTGATTATTTTTTATTATTTTGTTTATTATTGAGTTGCAAGAGTACTTTATATATTTATTCTAGATTAGATTCCTTTATTAGATAAGTGTTTTGGAAATATTCTCCCAGTCAATCACATGTCTTTCATTTTCTTATGGTGCCTTCTGAATTTTTATTTTGAGGAAGTCTGATCCTAAGGTCATAAAGACTTACTTCTGTGTTTTAAGAGTTTTGTAGTTTTGCCTTTTACATTTGGGTCTATAATCCATTTTAAATTAATTTTTTGTGTATGATATAAGGGTCTAAATTCATTGTTTTGTACATGTCTACCCAGTTGTTCTTATACCATCCTTTGATCTATGTATCTGTACTTATACCAGTACCACACTGTCTTGATTCTGTAGCTTTGTACTGAGTTTTGAAATCATGAAATACAAGTTCTCCAATTTTGTTCCTTCTCAACACATGTTTTGCTATTCTGGGTTCCTTGCGTTTTTGTATAAATTTTAGGACCAGCTTGTAGATTTCTGAAAAAACACACAGAAACCTAGAATTTTGATAGAAATTGCATTGAATTTATAGATCAACTTGGTCTTGTCTAATAAAAGGGTAATAATGCAAATTGACCCTTACTCTAAGACATAAGATGGCTGCCCTGATGTGGTCAAAGATGGCTGCCCCCATGTGGACACAAGATGGCCAGCAGGGGAGGGCAGTTGTGGGCGATCAGGCCAGCAGGGGAGGGCAGTTAGGGGTGACCAGGCTGGCAGAGGAGGGCAATTGTGGGGGACCAGGCCAGCAATGAAGGGCAGTTAGGGATGACCAGGCCTGCAGAAGAGGGCAGTTGTGGGGGGACCAAGGCTTGCAAGGGAGGGCAGTTGGGGGAACCAGGCCTATAGAGGAGGGCAGTTTGGGGGACCAGGCCTGCAGGGAAGGGCATTTAGGGGTGACCAGGCTGACAGAGAATGGTAGTTGGGAGGGATCAGGCCTGCAAGGGAGGGCAATTGGGGGGGGGGACCAGGCCAGCAGAGGAAGGCAATTAGGGGTGACCAAGGCAGCAGTAGAGGGCACTTGGGGGCAACCAGGCCTGCAGGGGAGGGCAGTTAGGGGCAATTGGGCCAGCAGTGGAGCAGTTAGGCATCTATCAGGCTGGCAGGGGAGCGGTTAGGATATGATCAGATTAGCAGGCAGAAGAAGTTAGAGGCAATCAGGCAGGCAGGCAAGTGAACAGTTGGAAACCAGCAGTCCTGGATTGTGAGAGGGATGTCCAACTGCCCACTTAGGCCTGATTTTGATAGGTAATACACTTACCCCCTGCTTTCTGGTAGGATCAGGTCTAAACAGGTAGTCGGATATCCCTCAAGAAGTCCCAGACTGGAGAGGGTGCAAGCTGAGCTGAGATATACTTCCCATGCACAAATTTCATGCAGTGGACCTCTAGTTTACATTATAAAAATGTTGAGTCTTCCTATTCATAACCATGCAATGTTTCTCCATTTAATAAGATCCTCTTTTACCTCTTTCAGTAATATTTTTTAGTTTTCAGTGTAGAAATATTGCTGTTTTGTTAAATTTATTTCTAAGTATTTTATGCTATTGAGAATGGTATTTTTTAAATCTGTCAGATGGTTTTTTGCTAGTAAATAGAAGTATAATTATCCTATATAATAAAAGGCTAATATGCAAATTGTCCCCAACTGGTAGTTTGACTAGTTCAACTTGGAGTTCAATCAGAAGGTGGGGCCAGCTGGCCAACTTCCTGTTGCCCTCCCCCCTGCCAGCCAGGCTCCATCACCCAATTGGGGCAGGCTGGCCCGACTCCCACCAGTGTATGAATTCATGCACCAGGCCTACACACACACACACACACACACACACACACACACACACATACACACACACACACACACACACTATGGGCCCAGTACACAAAATTTGTGCACTGGGGGGGTGGTCCCTCAACCCAACCTGCCCCCTCTCACATACTGGGAGCCCTCAGGGGATGTTCAACTGATGGCTCACCCCCAGCCTGCCCAAGGCCTGGGCACCCAGCCATCACTCTGCTCAGCTCAGCCCCAGCTACCTGCTACCACCTGGCCCTGTGGGCTGGGCGCTTGCTGCCACCAACATTTCATCTCCATCCCCGGGGCCCAGCACTCATGCCACTTGGCCCCGCCCCCACTCCTGATTGGCTGGTAGCATAGCCAATCAGGAGCAAAAGTATGGTCACATTTGCATGTTTCTCTTTTATTATATAGAATTATATAGGATATATATAGTACCCTGTGACCTTGCTGAAGTTGTTTTTAGTTCTAGCAGTAGCTTTTGTGGATATCTTAATATTTTTACATACTAATTCATGCAATCTGCTCATAAGGACAGTTTATTTCTGCCTTTTCAACCTCAATGCTTTTTATTTCTTTTTATTGACTTATTGCACTAAGACTTCAAGTACAATGTTGAATAGGAGTGCTAAGAGGAGAAATCCTTGCCTTGTTTCCAATCTTTAGAGGAAAGCATTTAGTCTTGCACCATTAAGTATGATGTTAGCTGTAGGGTGTTCATGCATCCTCTGTATCTGGCTAAGGAAGTTTCCTTCTATTTTTATTTTGTTGAAATTCTTATCCTGGATTGTGTTGAATGCTTTCTCTGTATCTATTGAAAAAAATCACATGACTATAAATTAATTTTTCCCTTTGAGTAAAAACAGAAGGTAGTTGTGTATTGCTTCACTACAGCATTTGTAAGGAGAATTTATGCTATTAAATTTTCAAGTAAGTTTCATTGCATAAGAGATGGAGGAACTCATCAATCAAAAAATTGTTAATTTATTCATGTTGGTGTCCTTATTGAAAAGCTAGACAGATAAATGAAAATATGCCACTCAAAAGATCTCTTCAACAAATATATATAATCCAACCATCCAAATTAATTCTGCAGATTAAGAATTTTTCTGTACAAAAAAGGGTCTACAGGGCTGATGGGAGGCTCATTTAGCTGTTTCACATTCAAACTGATTGAGCAAATTGACATTAAGATTGCATGTATTTTTCATAGATCCCATTGAATTCAGTGTAGCTTAGCAAACTTTAAAAATTATAGACCTGTTAGGTAGAAATAAAATTGCAATTTCAGAAGAGAGTCGTACACTTTTATGCATTGAATTATACCTTAAATTTTCACAGCTTTCTTTGAAAGGGAAGCCTCACAGTGTGTATGAATTATTAAGCACTTGTCCTATAAAAGTAGCTCAGTTTCAAGAGGAGCTGTTTGAGCTGAACATAAACTATTACCCCCTGATAAGATATGCAATCCCTAGAATTTGAAGATGCATATAATTTTCACCATTCAACTGAAATTTCTAACCATGTGGCCATATACTTGGTCCACATGACTTTCAAGAATGCATTATGTCATAAATTCTTAATAGCAAAATTGAGAATTACATGTATCCATTCACCAAAATTTACCGAGCATCTACTATAAACCAAGCACTGGGGTAGCAACATTGTCTTAAGAAGCTTGCATAGTAATGAGGGAGAGAGCTACTTAGTAATTACACAAATAATTGTAGTTAAAATTATAAATGGTAAATGCTATGCAGGATACTATGAGAAAAAATAATTAGGGGGATCCAATCTAGTCTGGAGAGGTGAGGAACCTATTCCCTGAGCAGCTAGCCATTATGTTGAAATCTAAAGTATTAATAGGGGTTTGTATGTAATACACCCCCCTCCCTTCTGTCTTCTTTAACCCTTCCATTCTCCTCTGGGCTCCTGGCTAAGGCACATACAAATGTAAAGGTCATGAGATAGGAGTGTGGTTCTTCCAAAGAACTAAGGGAAGGCCAGTGTGAGAGCAGAAAAAAATTAAATTTTATCCTACTTTCTAAGTTCTTTTGGCTGGACCAAAAATCAAATTAACATGAGACAGATCAACAGGAGAAAATAACCAAATGTGTTACATATGATATATGGAATTCCATAAGCATATGGGGCCCAGGAAAGATGGGGCAGTTAAAGCTTCTAAGTCATTCTGGAGCTGAGGAGAATGTGGGGGTAAGGGCAGTGTAGTCTGGGACTTCAGAGGGGAGGAAGGCAATACATAAGGAACTAGAAAAGCCAATGTTTGGTAAACAAATGTTTGCCGGGCCATCTTTAAGGATGGGACACAGAGAGGACTTTGGTCAAATGGGCCTTGCCAGGTTCCTCCCCATCCATTGCACTTAGTTCATATTAAACTTTGGTTATCTATGATAAATAGCTCCCTTTTGGAACAGGCCCTCCATCTAAATCCTTTTCCGACTTTAGGGGGAAGATCAAAGGTTTGCCCCGAGTCTTTTGTTTTGAAATCACCAGCTTAAAATAATCACTATCCCAAAAAGGGATATTTTGGGGTGGTAGTATGCGGCTCCTCACCAAGATGGCTGAAACTGTGAAGGCCGAGTTTAGAGGATCTCCTAAAAGTAAAGATAAGGAAGAAAAAAAAAGGAGCCAGAAAAAATGACAAAGAAGGTGTGGCCAGGGAAAATGTGGTGTTATAGAAGCCCAGGGAGTAGAGTATTTCAAGAATGAAGAATGATAGACAGTATTGAATGCACTTGAGAGGGAAGTGAAATAAGCCAGAGAAAGGCTAGTATCACGTGATCTCACACAGATGTGGAATGTAATAAACAAAAGAAACAGAGGAGCAAAATAGATCCAGAGACATGGAAGCATGGGGAACAGGCTGACGAATCTGAGATGGGAAGGAAGTAGGGTATAGGTGGGGAGACATTAACCAAAGAACTTATATGCATACTAGAGGCCTGGTGCATGGATTTGTGCACCGGTGGGGTCCCTCGGCCTGGTCTGTGGGGATCAGTGGACTTCCACGCCACCACAGCCTGGCCTTACCTGCCAGCTTGTTGGGGGGGGGGGGTAACACCACCAGGGGGCAGCTCCTACATTGAGCATCTGCCCCCTCGTGATCAGTGAACATCATAGCTACCATCTGTTCATGCGGTCATCTGGTTGTCTGGTTGCTTAGGGTTTTATATATATAAATATGCATAAACCATGGACATAGACAATAATGTGGTGAAGGCCGGGAAGGGGGGAGTGTCGCAGCAGCAGGGTGGAAGAGGTCAATGGGGGTGCAAAGAGGAACATTTGTAATACTTTCAACAATAAAGACACATTTTTTAAAAAGATTGGCTTAAAAAGAATTCACTGATTTAACACACAAAACTTTCTTGCTTACGTAATGGATTTCTGGTATATTCATTCAGTTACCTAGGACAATGGTCAGCAAACAGCGGCTCGCAAGCCACATGCGGCTCTTTGGCCCCTTGAATGTGGCTCTTCCACAAAATACCACGGCCTGGGTGAGTCTATGCTGAAGAAGTGGCACTGGAAGAAGTTTAAGTTTAAAAAATGTGGCTCTCCGAAGAAATTTCATTCGCTGTACTGTTGATATTTGGCTCTGCTGACTAATGAGTTTGCCGACCACTGACCTAGGGTGACAGAGGCTTCATTATCCTAACTTGGAACATCTATAATATGCACCTGCCTTGGTAGTTGAGGCAGGGGAAGAAAGCACGAAGACTCATGTATTCACTCTTAAAGTTTTTGGTCCATTGGCCAGACTAAACGCATGGTCCCCCACTGCAAATTAACCAGAAAATAAAACTTTCCATGTGCCTAGGAGAGAAGGAACCAGATCCTAGTGACCTCCAGCAATATCTACAACAAAACATTTCAAAGATAAGGAAACAGAGACAGTGAGTGTAGGCCACCATTTTAGGAAGCTTCATTTAAAAAAAAATAGAGATATAAATTGAGCGCTAGACAGGGATAAGTACCCAGGGAGGTGGGGGTGGGTATGTGTCATTATGTGTATGTCTTTTTGTGTTTGTGTGCTTCGATAGCATTGCTTAAATCAAGTTTAATGTTAAGAAAGAAACTGGCTGAGAAAGCAATGAACTAAAGACATAATAGAGATAAAAAGGAAAATAGTGACAGGATGTTCCCCCAGGAAGCAGGAATTATGGGATCTAGAAGACAGTGGGGAGTTTGACCTTTGATACAGTTAGGTCCATTGGTCACTGTTTATATTTTGGGAGTCTTTATATTCTGTTTGCTTTTAATTTTTTCTCTCTCTTTATTGATTAAGATATTAGATATGTGTCCTTATCTCCCCATTGTCCCCCGACCTCCCTTCTCATGCCCTCACCCCCTGGTGTCTGTGTCCATTGGTTAGGCCAATATGCATGCATACAAATCCTTTGGTTAATGTCTCCTCCTTCCCCTCACCCTCCCTTACCTTCCCTCTGAGGTATGACGGTCTGGTCTGTCTCCGGATCTGTTTTTGTTCATCAGTTTATGTTGTTCATTATATTTCACAAATGAGTGAGATCATGTGATATTTTTCTTTCTCTGAGTGGCTTATTTCACTTAGCACAATGCTCTCCAGGTCCATCCATGCTGTTGCAAACGGTAAGAATTCCTTCATTTTTACCACAGCATAGTATTCCATTGTGTAGAAAACTGATTTTAAGATTCAATGGCTAGAGATTAGGGGAATTCCCTTCCCATGATGTTCATTTCCTACATGAAATGTGAAGCGACATTGTCAACTAAGAATGAGAGGACAGTTTGCACGGCAAAAATAACCAGAAGTTAGAGGAGGATAGAAAAGGCGTGAAACAGTGATTTCAGAGGGTGGGAGATGAGCAAGTAGGCTTGCCTGGTAATGCTGAAGGCATCATTGGAATTACTGGTCATAAATTTATCATAATTTAATTTATTGTGGAAATCTTCTTGCAATAGTGAATTTCACAATTCACCTATGAAGTGGCAAATGATTGAGTTCACCGAGGAAATAGTTTTGTTTTAAATATGTTTTTATTGATTTCAAAGAGGAAGGGAGAGGGAGAAAGGGAAATATCAATGATAAGAGAGAATCATGGATTGGCTGCCTCCTGCACATCCCCAATGGGGATCAAGCCCGCAACCCAGGCATGCGCCCCCAACTGGAATCAAACCTGGGGCCCTTCCGTCTGCAGGCTGATGCTCTGTCCACTGAGCCAAACTAGCCAGAGCCCGAGGAAATAGTTTTGACAGGTGATAGTGACTGAAGGAAAGAGGGAAATAGTGGTTAAGAATATTTGGAAGGAAATCATTATAATGATGAGGACCATCTAATCTATACTGGTTAAAGAGGGAAGTGAGATAAAGAAGAGGAGGCTATATAGGAGGAATGTGGGGAGATCCACAGATTGAGGGACTTTAAGGCCTGACAGTGGGTGTATTTGAGCAATAAGCTAGAAAGGCAGGAAGTAGAAAATAGAATGGGATATTCAATTAGTAAACATGGAGATAGCGTGATCTTCATTAATGATGGTGTCTGGGAAGGAAATGAGTGGCTAAAGGAGAGAGGGATAAAAAGCCATTGACTATGTAGAGGTCAAAGAACTGAGCAGCCAAGGCATTAGAGGGTCCTTTATGAGACATTTAATTATCCTCACAATAATAGGGCTGAAACCGTGACATAGGGGCTAAAATCTTTAATCAATGAGAGGAAGCATACAGGGAAGGTTAACAGATAATTCCAAAGTAAAAAAGAGAGGATAATATACCCTCAAAAACCATGGGGAGGGAGAGTGATCTAGAAATGACAGATGAGTCAGAAACTACTTTAATTAAGCTCTCCTTAAGGAGTGGAGATCCTATTCAATCTGCAAAATGTCAAGATTCACATCAACTTTCTCAAAAATTGATTAATGACCAGCACTTGACCTAGAACTGTGTGAATTTGTGTGAATAAAGTTGATTAAACTGCTTTTGGACTACTTTAATATTTATATCAAAATCAACATTTTTATATAGCTAAGAATCTATGCTTCACTGTTGTTATTTAGTTTTAAAAAAATTCTTGCAACTGTACCCATATTAAATTCTAATCACATGGCCACTGCATTCCTTGCCTAAGCTAGCTACTTTTCCTCATCCTCTCTCTCACTGGAGAAGCTATCAGAATACAAGGAATTCTCTTAAACTTTTAAAAATGCACATATAAATAATTCTCAAATATCTACATTTCAAGTATGAATAATACATTATTTGCTGCTAATCTTACAATTAAATATAGGCTTCCAATTTTTGAAGATTCTCAGCACTACCTATCTAGACCCTGTCAAGGCTATTCTTCGTGAAAGTCTTCCCCCCCCCCTCTATTTCTAATGCTCAATATGAAGATGGAGTTGGATGAAGTTAAAAAGCAGTACATAGTTAAACTTCTACAAGGTTCTCGCTGTTCTCTCGAGCTGGCCTATGCATGTTGACAGTTAATTATTTATGATTATTATTTTCTTTACCTACAATAAGCCAGTCTTGTATCTGACTTTGGTGTGGCTTTCAAGTATGCCATTTGAAACACTGTCATTTAATTTGATTTTCATGAAAAATAATGAACTGGCTTTAAAATGGGAATCCTAAGGTAGAGCAGCTTCCTGATGTCGCTGTTCTCTAGGTGCCTCACCATCTCCTTGGGTTATCTCAAACCCCTCCCTCCTCCACAAGCTCTCCAGAAAACTCTCTTCCACTCAGACCCCTCCTGATAGTACCACTTGTCCCCTGCTGCGGCCCTGCATCTTCCCTCATAAAAGAATTCCAATCGTGTTCAGTGTTGTCCAAAGTCTGCTTACCCAGGCAGTTGGGTGCTTTGGGACCGCCAATGGCGGGTCAATCTGTGCTCCACTGAGCGCTTGTTCTGGGGTCCACCTTAGCCAGGTGCTGCGCTGAGTTCCACTTAAACCTCATAAGGAACAAAGCAGTCAAAACCGGTTGGGCTCAGTGGATAGAGCATCGGCCTGCGGACTGGGGGGGTCCCAGGTTCGATTCCGGTCAAGGGCATGTACCTGGGTTATGGGCACATCCCTAGGCAGTGGTGTGCAAGAGGCGGCTGATCGATGTTTCTCTCTCATCGGTGTTTCTGACTCTCTGTCCCTCTCCCTTCCTCTCTGTAAAAAAATCAAAATCATAAACTATTCTTTAAAAAATAAGGAACAAAGCAAGCATGTGTGCCACAGACTGGTCTTCCTTATGCAGTTGCAAGGCCACTGCTCAGGGGTGATGCCTGGTCACTGTATACACAGTGGGAAAGGGGGAAAGATGGCCCCGATGATGTAGAGATTGTGGCCAGGTGGCAGATGATGGTGATGCGGTTGGCTAACGGTGATTTTTGCAACCATACACACGGGGTGGTGTTTAGGGTGACACATTTTAGCATGAGGAGGTTAGTCCCATGACCTGGCCACATCTCTCTCCAGAGAGACGAAATATTATTTCATTACCATGAACCAGGCCCAGTCTCCTGCCAGAAACTGGGGAAACTAAAAATGCATGTTCACCAAACGTGTCTCCTTAGGCTGTGCTGGGGGACGCATCCTTTGCCCTTATCACAGGAGACCAGAACTTTTACAGGCCTTCTGTGTCAAACGGGGAGATGTTTGTGAGCTCTTTGGGAAGCTGTTAAAGGTCATTAGGGAAAAAAAAATTGGCAGAGTGGTCAAACGTGTCTGAGAAACACCATGTGAAATGAAATGGACTGGTTTTCTGCATAAATGCTCAGAAGGTTTGACATGCTCCCGGGCCTTAGGCATTTGCTGTGCCATGTTTCTCAGCCGGCACGTGTCAACAGCACTCCCATGACATGCTCAACATTCTCCTGTGGCCGGAAACGTTGTAGGGGGGTTTGGGGCGGGGTGGGATGCTATTGCCAAGAGCTGGACAGTTAAGCAGGGGTTCAACGGGAGGAGTTCAGTCCCCTTCTGTCCCCCAGCTCCTGCTGAACCAGAGACAGCGGTCATAGTGAAGCTGACCGAATTGTACAGCTTATTGAATCTACTCTGAACACTTCATTTGAAATTTGGCAATATCTCTGATTGTCAGAGGTTTGTAATCTGGTACAAAAGGCTACAGAGAAATACTGCGGCCCAAGTCTGGCAGCCCAGGGAAGGATTTTTAATGAACTTTCAAAGGTCTGCCTGAATCCTGGGCATGGCAGGGTCTATAAAACACTCACCCCATCCCTGGAGGGAGAGAAGCAACTGGAGTTACTCCAACCCCGTTTCACTAACATTTTTAGGCAAAGGGGGAATTTCTTACCTGGAAATTCAAGTTCACCCATGACTTGATTTTAAAATAAAGTCTTCCCTCTTTTGCTTTCTGCCGCTGCGTTGGAGGAGACAAAGAGCTAAGCCCAGGCTTGAATAAAGGCTCTTTTGCTTTTGCATCGGAAAAAAAAATAAATAACAAAAATAAAGTCTTCCCCAAAACGCGAGCTAGAGTGTCAGTGGAGCCAATTGGTTGTCCTTTCAGGGTTCAATACACCCTGAGTCCTTTGTTCTTAACAGGAAGTGCCTTCCATGTGTAGATGGCACAAACCAGAGAAGATCCTCCTGGGGGAGATTAGGAATGGTGATCCTGGAGCAGGGCGACCTTCACTCTAACATTCTCAGTGATGATGAAACAGCAGGAAGTCATCCTGCGCCACGCACGGTGACTCTCTGGCAATGAGATGTGGGGCTGGCCTGGCCACGCCAGGCTGAAATGTGTGCACAGCGACCTCAGATGGGTCTGACTTCATTTAGTTTTCGTTTCTCCCCGTTGCCATGTGCTGTGGAGGGCAGCGGTAAAGGGCCACGAGGTGTAAAAGAGTTCACTCTGCAAAGCCATCTAATTCTGAATTTTTAAACAGCTGCCCTGGGGGAGCAGAGAGTTGGGTAAACATTATTAATTTATCTATGGACTGGCCCAATAAACTATATACATCACACACACGATATTGGTTTTTTTTTCCAAATCATTTATAGGTCCTAGTATCAAGAGTATAATTTAAAGCATAAATAAGGAAATTAAGTAATTTTTTTAATGAGCCTATATTTTAGATATTTTCTTTGTAAAAAATATATTTTATTGATTTTTTTTTTACAGAGAGGAAGGGAGAGGGAAAGAGTTAGAAACATTGATGAGAGAGAAACATTGATCAGCTGCCTCCTGCACACACACACCCCCCCTCATGGGGGATGTGCCCGCAACCAAGGTACATGCCCTTGACTGGAATCAAATCTGGGGACCCTTGAGTCTGCAGGCCGACGCTCTATCCACTGAGCCAAACCAGTTAGGGCTTATAAATTTTTTTAATCAATGGATCCTAAAAGAATAACCACCACCAGCAGTTTCCCTAAATATCTGGATTTTTAAAAAGGGGTCCTTATAGTTGCAAGAACTCAGAATTGCTGTTCTAATATTACCCTGGTCTTCAGTCAAATCTGCTCCGAAACCTGCACACACTCGCTTTCTTAAACACACCCTCAACAGGGGGCTGCTCCATGGCCAAGGCAGAGGGCATTGTTCAGTGGTGAGTTGCTCAGCATTGATGGTATAGCACAAGCACCCAGAACTCAGTAGTTGTGAACCCCACAGTCATTCATTTGCATAGGTTTCCTGTAAACCTGTTGATTGAGTGCCACCACAGTCCAAGGAGGCATCTGGAAATAGATGGAGAGAACCACCCCCACCCCTCTGGGGAAATAAGACTGCTTTCCAAAGCGTCTCCAGTGCCGCTGAGAACAGGAGCCCCTGTGCTTAACCCGCTGAAGAGATCATCCTTCCTGGCCAACGGGGGGTGAAAGCGTGTGCTGAGGCCTGCTACTTCCAAGCAGAGGCAGTTTGTGTTTAACCTGAATCAAGACAGTCAGTGCTGACACGGAAAAGTCCGAACTGCACATCAGCAGGCTCCTTTTATAATCACTTGGAGCTCTCCCGTGCTTCTTACCAGTCCAGCTCTCCAGCCCCAGCTGCTGTTTGCCTTGCTACAAGGAACAGCCTGATTTATTAGCTCGTGTGAAATTATTCGCCCTGAGATCCGCACTAATATTCTTACATAACCGAAAGGAAAAGGTTGCCATTAAAACACCACATTACAATTTTTTTCCAAGGAGCTCTTTGTGAGAGGAAAGGGTTCAGGCCTAAAGTTAGATGAAAATGAATTCAAGCCCCACACAAGTAAAGCCGCGAAGGCGACTTGGGGTCATGAAGACACAATACAATCTCCAGATAATGGGTTATAGGATTGTACACCTGAAACCTATATAATTTTATTACCCAATGTCACCCCAATAAATTCAATAAATAAATAGATGATAGATAGCTAGCTAGCTAGCTAGATAGATATCACAAAGGGAAGATAATGTTGAGGAAAGACTAGAAGACCAGGCTTACTATCTGTAATTCCTTCCATTGGTCTCGAGCTTGCATCATCGACCAACTTTAGAAACTCCCTGACATTTTCTACAGCCGAGGGTTTGTAAGGAGAAGAAATGAGTCCCATCTTCCACTCAGAGTTCCCTGCCTCCTTAAAACTGAAGCCTAGCTTTGTGTATTTCTATATTATAAGTGAGTTTTATAAATATATACTGCACAAATCAACATTTAGATTTAGGCATAGATAAGCTTATAAATCTCTCTCTATATAAAAGCCTAAACGACCATCCAATGGTCCGACCATCCAACTGGTAGCTATGATGTGCAATGACCACAAGGGGGCAGATGCTCTGACTGGTAGCCATGTCTTGCACTGACCACCAGGGGGAAGACGCTCAATGCAGGAGCCGCCGAGCTGTGGTGCCTTGGCAGCTGCAGTTCTCAGTTGACGCACCTGGAATCAGAGAGGAGGGAGCCTGATTTTGGGGCACGTCACCTGAGAACTGCTCTCTCACAATCTGGAAGGGAGAGCTGGTTTTGGCCCGATCCCCACAGGCCAGGCCGAGGGACCACGGTGTACCAATTCGTGCACTGGGCCTCTAGTATGTTATAAATAAAACTAGAGTCCCTGTGCACAAAATTCATGCACTTGGGGGAGGGTCCCTCAGCCTGGATTGCAAGAGGGCTCAGGCCAGGCCAAGGGACTCCACCGATGCAGGATTGGGGCCAGGGAGGGATGTGAAAGGTTGGCCAACTGGGGATAGACCGTGAGAGGGCTCCAGGATGTATCCGGCCCATCTTGTTCAGTCCTGATTGGCCAGACCGCAGCAGCAAGATAACCTACCAGTTGGACCATCTGCCCCCTGCTGGTCAGTTCACGTCATAGCTAGTGGTTGAGCAGCCTTAGCATATCATTAGCATATTACACTTTGGTTGTTTGAATGGCCGACTGGACAACCGGGGACTTAGCATATCCAGCTTTTATTATATAGGATGGACCCCACAATAGTTACCACCTTCACTTTAAACACAGATGGCAATGCTCCCACTTTCAAAATTTGCTAGGGTTTTGCTAGTCAATTGCAGGTCGTTGCAAATAGAGTGTTCCAATCACACAGCATTCTCTCTCTACATAGGTTTAAAAGAGATATTGAGCACTAAGTCACACTCCCACCTCAGGGCATCGGTTTGATCCTGCTGCTTTTCCTCTGGAACTTTCATTCCCCTAATCATCCGCACTGTTCACCCCCTCATCTCCTTCAAAACTTCTAATATACTATTTCATTTCAGTTTTTAACTATGACCTTCTCACTATCTAGAGTCTTCCCCCCCCCCTCTCTCTCTCACACACACACACACACACACGCACACACACATGAATTTAACTCCACGAGGACAAGAACATTTGTACATTTCACTCCCCGCTATATCCTTAGCATCTATTAAGAGTGTTTGGCACATTGCTCCTGACCAGCGTCTGAGTCAGTGTCTGAGGGGTGGGAAGGAAAGAAGTAGGCAATAACAGACTATAGAGGTACAAAACTAAAAGTTACCTTCTAGATCAAGCATGTCAAACTCGCGGCCTGCAGGCCACATGTGACCCACAATGAATGTTTCTGTGGCCCAGCCAATATAACAGGATGTAAGAAACATTTTAATAAAAATTTTGGAACTTAATTTTTATAATATCCTGTTATACATAATTATTAATAATGAACTACAATGTTCGCTAATGACTGATGACTATAATCGTGTTGCATTCATTTCCCTTACCCGCCTTACGCGCAGGCGCACCATTTCTCTCCACTCACACCAGCAGCGAATATTCTAGCAGCCAACGGCCACGTCATTAGTCTTGGACTGACTTGTTGATGTGCACAACAGGAAATAGTTCGCTTTCGGAGAACAAAAAAAAATAGGTTTATTTGCATTATGCTTATTTGTGCAGCAGTTATCCAGTGTCTGGTAAGTTAATGCTCAAGAAAAATTAATTTTTATTAAAATGTACCATTTTATGTTAATCATGAGTCATGTATGTCAGCCCTTTGTCTTCAGCATGTCTCTATCGAAATAAACCCACATCGCTATAAAAATTAAAGCTTTTTTTGGGCGGCGGGGGGTGGGGGGGTGTGTGGACACAGAAACTTAAACCTTGTTTGCACAGATACTCTCTTAGACTGAGTTTCCTGGAAGTGGGCCCTGAGATGGAGGGTGCATCTGGAATGTTCCATGGGGAGAGACCTCAGGAGACAAACTTGTCAAGGGTGAGGAAGGCAAAACTCCCAGGATGGTTGCAGTGGAAACCACTGCCAATCCTAATGAGTTCTCAGGAGCTGGGCTGGCCCCTCAGAGTTGTCCCAAACTGAGGCAGGGGACTCAGCTAGTCATTGGCCCCGGGCCCCTAGGTGGCCTCAACTTGGGCAAGGAAATTCCCTGAGGCCTCCGAGGGTTTCCAGGGAGGGCCTCATCTGTGAGTCCTCAGCAGTCCTTGTGCGCAGCGGCTGGGGAAGGAGTGTGTTGGCCACTAAGAGGGGTCTGGTCTGAGCACTAGAGACCCCCTGAGTGGTTGCCTTATCACCCTTTCTTGACCATTTCCCCCAGCCCTGCACATCCAGTCATCTCTGTCTCCCAGAGCCAGCCTTGTCTTGGAGAGGGACTTTCCCTGTACACTCAACACTTAAAAAAAAAAGGGAGACATTTGGTGTACTGACTAAATAAGTAGGTGAAAGAACCTTAAAACCACAAGTGTAAGCATGGGCTACAAGGCGCTCAGCTGCAGTGTCCGTATGATGAAATTCCATCGGTGAGGCGATGCTGTATTCCAAACACCCTTTCTCAGAAAGCTTTTTCTTCTACGCTGGGTGGTGTTTGGGGAGTTGCTGATGTCCCCCCCCCACCCCACATATCGAGTGAAGACAAAAGTGTCTGTCAAGGCTCTTGTTCTAAGAGGCTAATTAAAACATCTTGGATCCGGTATGACTAACGGTGAAGAGGCCCGGGCTCCTGAAAATACTTCACTAATTACAGTCTCATTTGGTGGCAGGCCCAAACAAAAGCAGGCTACCTCGTTTTTCACATTTAAATAAAGAGCATTAGGTAGGTAACTCCCTTCAAGAGCAGGAAGGCAGAGCCACCTGCGTGGCACATTCTGTCAGGAAACCTCCACAGTCACTGTCCTCTTCAGGAATGAACAGCGGTCCTGACTCCCTTGAACATCTGTCCTAGGGTCAGGGTCTGTGTCCACCATCTACTTCCAAAATGCCCTTCTCCATCAATTGAACCATTAATTGGGATAATTGTAGATTCACATGCAGTTTGAGGAAATAATATAGAGAGGTCCTATGTCCCCTTTACCCTCCTCTGATGACATATTGTAAAATCATAGTACAATGCCACAAATAGGGCGGTGACATCGACAAACCACCCATCTTACTCACATTCCCCAATGTTACCATTTACTTGTGTGTGTAGGTGTTCGGTTTTAATACAATTTTATCCCGTGTGTAGCTTCCTGTATCCACCACCACAGTGAAGATACAGACCAGCCCATCAAAGGTCCCTGTTGCCCTTTTATAACCACACCCACTTCTTTCTAGCCATTCCCCATCCTCTCCCCACATTCAGGTCCTTAAGCCCTGGGACCTGGAAACCACTGATCCGTTCTCCTTTCTAAAACTGTGTTATTTCAAAAATGTCATCTAGCTGAGACTGGTTTGGCTCAGTGCATAGAGTGTCGGCCTGCAGACTGAAGGGTCCCTGGTTCGATTCTGGTCAAGGGCATGTACCTTGGTTGCGGGCACATCCCCAGTAGGGGGTGAACAAGAGGCAGCTGATCGATGTCTCTCTCTCATCGATGTTTCTGACTTTCTATCCCTCTCCCTTCCACTCTGTAAAAAATCAATAAAATATATATTTTTTAAATGTTATCTATGGGGGATCACACAGTATATAACCTCTGGAGATTGACTTATGTCACATGACATCATGTCCTGGAGATGGGTCCAAGTTACTGTGCGTATCAGTAGCTCATTCCTTTTCAATGCTGAGTAGCAGTGCATGGCATGGATACCTCACAACGTGTTTCACCATTAACCAGTTGAAAGACATTTGAGTTGATTCCAGTTTGGGGCTATTACACACACACACACACACACACACACACACACACACACACACAAAGCTGCTCTGAATATTTGTGCTCAGGATTTTGTGTGAACATACATTGTCATGTGTCTGGAATAAATGCTTAAGTGGACAGTTGCTGGGTCCTATGGTAGTTGCATAGTCAACGTTTGAAGAAATTGCCCAACTGTTTTTCCAGAGTGGCTGTACCAGTTTACATTGCCCCCAGAGAAGCGTGAACGATCTAGTTTCTCTGCATACTCTTCCGCATTCGGTCTCCTCACTGTTTTTTGTTTCAGCCATGCTGATAAGTGTGTGGTGACATCTCACTGTGGTTTGACTTTGCATTTCCCTGACAGCTAATGAGAGGAGCATCTTTTCGGGTGCTTATTCGCCATCTATCTATCCTCTTCTTTGAAATGGGCTTGTCAGATCTGATGGGGGGAGGGGAGGAATTAGCCTGCCTAGACTACCTTTTAAAAAAATCTTTATTGTTCAGTTTATTAATTACATTTCTCCCCCTTTCCCACCCCCCTATAGCTCCCCTCCACCTGGTACCCATCCCACCCTCCGCCCTTACCTCCCTCCCCCACTGTCCTCTCCCATAGGTGCATGATTTTTTGTCCAGTCTCTTGCTGCACCTCCCACACCCCTTTTCTCCCCAAGAATTGTCAGCCCATTTTCTCTCTATGCCCAAGATTCTGTTCTATTCACCAGTTTATCCTGTTCATCAGATTATTAATTCACTTGATTTTTAGATTCATTTGTTGATAGATGTGTATTTGTTGTTCCTAATTTTTATCTTTACCTTTTTCTTCTTCCTCTTCTTAAAGAATACCTTTCAGCATTTCATATAGTACTGGTTTGGCGGTGATGAACTTCTTTATGGACTACCTTTTATTGGTAGGTTATGGGTCTGGAGTCACCGGGCCTGGTCACCTTCCGTTGGGTGGGGTGACACAAGGTGCCCTGCAGCTGTGCCGTCCTTCCCATCCCGAGGTTCTAAACCATGTCACCTTTCTCTTACCCCTTTTCATGCTTCCGCTCTGGCTGCTTTTTGCATTAGCTCCAAGGTTTGTAACTGTACCTAGCTAAGAAGAGCAGGGAAAAACGTGCCTGCGCTCTCTGGTCTGGACCAAAAGTCTCAAATGTCCCTTGAAGGATGTATTACAGCTCAGTTACAAGCAGAAGATGAAACTGAAGAAAAAAGCAGCCTCAACCAGAATGTTCTATCTCTACTCACCATCATCAGAGCAGGGCGCTCTATGTTCCACGAGGAAGGAATTGGATCATGCCTCACAAGTGAGCTGAGGGCAACCCCATGTTGGTGGAACAAGGAATTCAGAGCACCCTCAATAGTGGACCTTCTTGGGCAGACAAGCCACTCAAATCCTCTCACTCTCTCTTTAATTTCTCTTCTGGAATTTCAACATGAATGAGGTGGGTTTCTTTTCTCCTGGCTATAGCCCCAAGCCAGTTAGAACTGGTCTGCAGATTGCCAGTAAAACCCAAAGCTCATACCTCAGCCCAGAGAACGCAACTCTACCAGGATTATGTTGCTGAAGGGGCAAATTCTTCTTCCACCACAAATTCCTGTGTACCCTCAATCGCAGATTACATTTGCTGATGACTATTTATTCTGTTCTTTCCTTGGGAGACTTGGAAATCTGACCACCTAGCCTGGAGAAGCCCAGAATCACAGGATAAAGTTGCCTCCCAGCAGACGGAAAAATACAAGAGTGGAAGAATGAACCGAGGGCTGACCAATGGATGCAACTCTCTAGAAACCCTCTGCTGACTTCAAAAGACAAGCAAGGCCTGCATCTCCTTTCTGTCCATCACTCCTCTTGGAACGATGTATCAAAAGCAAGGCCTTTCACTCTGTCCACAAGGATGAGTACTGATATGCTTTGTCGAATTGCAAGACCCTCAATGGATCGTATTTTCTAACTGGTGGAATTACTGGCTATTAAAAAGTCTCCTGTTTCTTATTCCACTCAGAGATGAGGTAGACCAAGACTGACTCCATGGGGAAGGTGGGGCAGGAGGGGTAGAAGGCCATCAAGTTCTCTCTCTTGCCTACAGCAGGACATTAGGAAGAAGCAGATCCTTTCCCGTGTCTCGTTTTCCACAACGTCTCTGGCCTCACAGTACACGTGCGTACCGCCTCTCACCTGAACTCTACAATGCGACCATAGTGGGCACAAAAGAGGAACCAGGGAGACCAGGGTGATTTTTACAAAATACACGGCATCATGTCTGGCCCATGCTAACCTCTAAAGGTCAATATTGCTGGCTTCTTAATCTACTTTGATTATTAATAACTTGGGAACAGACTGACATACCTCAAATGTGGGGTTGGGGAAACAAGAGATAAACCGAAGAACTCATACACTTATATGTTTAGCCTATGGACATGGCCAATAGGGTAGTGAAGGTCTGGGGTTGGTGGATAGGGGCTGGGAGGAGGGGAAAGAGGGGCAATATGGGAGATATCTGTAATACTATTAACAATAAAAAATATAAAGAATAATTTGGGATTTTTACCCTGTTCAGCCTCTTTTTTGTTGTTAATCCTCACATGAGGATATTTTCCCTTTTTTAAAAAATTAATATTTTGGGGAGAGTGGAATAAAGAGGGAAAGACAGAGAGAAACATCAATATGAAAACCCTCCCACACTGATCGATTACCTCCTGCACCTGCCCCAGCCAGGGCCCTACCTAGGAAAGAGCCTGCAACCGAGGTCCGTGCCCTTGACTGGAATGGCATCCAAGACCATTCAGTCTGCAGGCCGATGTTCTATCCACTGAGCCACACCAACCGGGATTGTTCAGCCTGTGCTTCAGTCACAGGCCATAGAAATCAACCCCTAGCGAACTTCAATCAAAATAACTTTGCCGAATTGAAGGCAAGCTGAACAAGCAGGCCTTGGGAAGGACAGGGGATTCAGTTTCTCTAGGAAGCTCAGTGAGAAACTTATTTAAAAAATAACACAAAACCTCTCTATATGAAGACATCAGAATGATTTGGCCCTGAGGAATTCTTCATCATGAATCACTCCACTGAAGATTCACGTCCTCAACACATGCACTCAGATTGGCCCAGTGTGTGTGATGTCTCTGCCTTCTTGGCCACTGAGACCATAGAGGGTGAATGCCGCACCCTTTTGCGGCTGGGGTTTAGGATCTGAAGGAGGCGCTGCACAGAAATGGATACACTGAACAAGAAATATGAATTGAGAAGGCATGCGGGGGGCCAGGTGCAAACTTCCCTCTAGGGGAGAAGCTCTCTGACTTCTGGGTCCTGTTTGCTTTTATTCACTTGAGTGCACATTTGCCCTTTGGGAATGCAGAGAGGCATATCAAAGGTAAAGTTTGGTAAACAGTAAAGGGGTTATCAGGTTAGGGGATGGCCTTGAGCCATTTGGCCAACAGCTGGGCAATGTTGTGCTGATTTTCAGCCCTGCTGAATATTGCATGAATATGCTAACTACTGTTGGTCTTAGCCTCCAGCAATAGAGATTGAGGGAAGAGGGTGAGCTTGGTTATCACACTTGTCATCAGTCTTAAAGGCCCTGGCCATAGTACAACCACTGACGTGCCACTTGCCCCATTTCCCCTACCAAGGTCCAGCGCTTGCAATTCATTAACCTTTTTCTTGACTCCATGCCTTCACACTTACTATTTCCTCTGCTTGGAACACATTGTATCCCAAACTTCACCTGGTTGACTCCTTCTCTCTTCTAAGATCTCAGTGTGGCCCCCCTATAAACCTTCCCCTCTACCTCCAATCTAAATTAGATTCGGTGTTTGTTCTTCAGAGTACATATTATAATTTATTCTTTTTAAAAATTTTTATTAATTTTTTACAGAGAGGAAGGGAGAGGGACAGAAAGTCAGAAACATCAATCAGCTGCCTCCTGCACACACCCCCACTGGGGATGTGCCTATAACCAAGGTACATGCCCTTGACCATAATCGTACCTGGGACCCTTCGTCTGCAGGCCGATGCTCCATCCACTGAGCCAAACCAGTTCTGGCTAATTTATTCTTATCATTGTGTCTTACTCTGTTTAATGTCTATCTTCCTATCAGGCTCTAAGCTCCAGAACAACAGGATTCACATCTATCTAGTCCTCAACTGTTTTTCCTCTGAGGAGTAAGACTCGGATTTGGAAGAAGACCCTGTAGGCCCCTAGCCAGCTACCTGAGGTCCAGGATAGGTCAGCAGAGTTCAGCATTGGGGTTTGGAAACAAGCTACAGCTCACAAGAAAATATTGCTTTGCCACTATTTGTCAGTTTTTCTCCTGGGCATATTCTTTCTCCAGGCATTTCATGAGTTGGGGGTAAGAGACTGTGGTAGGATTGAGGTATCAAATTCCCCATGTCAACTCATAATATCCCAAATCATCATAATTTCTGTCATATGCTCATGAATGTTTTTATATTAAACCTAAAGATGAAGTAAGGGAAAACATTAATCCATGCTGTCTGTGGTACTGGCTCTAAACAGGGGGTGAATAAATGTATTTATAATCTCTCAAGAATGGCCACTTACCTAAGGATGTCATCATACATAGTTATTTTAAAGACAGTGCCAGTGTTGTGATTAAGTTGTTGGCCTCTGTACCCGATTGCCCTGGATTTGAGTCCTGATTCAGTTACCTAACTGTGTGATCTGAACACTTACGCTCTTTGACCCCAGTCTCCTTAACTATAAAATGAGACTAAGGTTGTTGGAATGCCCACATTGTGGAGTACATACATATGACTTAACACGTGAGCCCGGTCCCTGGAGAATAGCAATAAATGTTAGTTAGCCATTACTATGAGCCTAAGGTGGAATGCTATTCACATGTGTAGCAGAGAGTCTTAATGATTTTGGGGGCAGGGGCTGTTAAGGTAGGCTGAGAGGTAGTTTGAGGTTGGTGAAAGGAACTGAACTCTTCCGCTTTGGAAAGTAATAGAAATGTGGGTGTCCAGAGGCTGGATACCTGAGAGGAGCTAGAGAATGTTCAAGGTAGAAAGGAGCCACTGGTAATGTCTTACTGGCCAAAAGGCTTGTAAAAATATGGGTTTATAATATCCAATTTTAAGTTGTTTGCTATGGTGGCTGACACCATCAAAAGGCTGCTTGCTACACATAACTGCCTTGGGTGGCTGATGCTTTGAGGAAATTGAGGAAAGGGAGAACTTTTAAGGGTAAAAGTTGAAGGGTCAAAAAAGGCAACAGCCACAGAACCCAGAATCATAGCAAGGATCCCAGGGCTACCAAGAAACTGGGGCAGTGTGTTAGACTCAGGAAAAGGTAAGAGTCCCCCTTAAAAGGAGGCTATTGGGCTTCTGGCCATATGCAGGGTGATCAGTACATTTCGATTAAGCATAATGCATGAAGTAATGAAGGTTGAGCCTTACTATTATTTTGTCCTCAGACTGTCCCTTTAATGTTAATTCAATGAGAGGTACTTTCCCTGCCCCTGAATGAAAAATGCCTGCAGGCCCATGAATTTCTGCTCACTTTTAGGTAAAAGACAGTTCCGTACTCACTTTATACCCCCAAAGAATCTCAATTCAGAATTTGGAATGTCCAGTCTAAGACAGGAAGCCAAACTACACTTGATTTCACCTTGTAACTTCTCACTTTCTCAGGTGGAGCTTCAGATTAGAATCTTGCAGAGAGAAGGTGTGAAAAGTTGGCCCTGGTCTATTTCTCCATCTTAGACATCACCTCCCTTCTCTCTCCCCACTCCCCACTACGTTGACAAGGTATCTGGCCAAATTCCAACCCTCAGGGTAGTTGTTTCAGTTATCTATTGCTTCATTTTGAAAACTCAAAATTTGACTTGAAAATGGCATCATCTTACCTAATAAGAGTAATATGTAAATTGACCATATCTTCGCTACACCCACAAGCCAATCAGAGTGAGCATGCAAATTAAACCCACCAAGATGGCGGTTACTTTGTATATCCACTTGCAGAAGATGGAATAGAAGGAAACCAAGCACTGCAGAAGGGAGCAAAGCTGGGGAGAAGTAAGCAAATGGGGTTGGGGGGAAGGGACGGAGCTTTGCTCAGGCCACAGGAAGCTCTATTCTTGTAAGAATCTTTCTGCAACGGGTCTCTAGTAGTTTATAATTCTGTAATCTGGGCTGGGTTTATCTGGGCAGCTCTGCTTTATATGGAATCTACTAAAACTGTAACATTCAAGATGACACCTTGTCTGGGATGGCTGAAACAGCAGTGGTGTGGCCAAAGATGGGTCTCACTCCATATTACCTTTCCACGTGGTTAGCTTGGGCTTCCTCAAAACATGATGGTCTCAGGATACTCAGACTTCTTATCTGACTTCTGATTTCTAAGTGAAAATGGCCACACTACAAGTCATTTTAAAGCCTAAGAGTAACTTCTGCTACATTCTATTGGTCAAAGCAAGTCACAAGGCCAGCCCAGTTTCAAAGGAGAGAGAGACAGACTCCACATCTTGGTGAACAGGCCTGATGTATATACAGAGGCAGGAGGAATTGTTGGTGATCATATTTGAAGACTATATACCACAATGATGGTGGTAGCAGGCAGGAGTAGGAAAATCTGACTTAAACATCTGGCATTCTACTCTTTGGTCTTGGCAGATGTTTTAAAATGACTCTTTCATGGTGTCCTCAGGAAGTCCAATAAGAAGGCAATTCTCCCTACACTTCTTCTCATTCAGACGGCTATATCTCTGAACTCCATGATCACTTGTGATTACTTTAGTCACTAAGGATCTCAAATAAAGGAAAAATTAATTTAAACCTGGTCTGGGACAGAAGTTTTACAGGATATAATTCACAATGATCTTTCGGGGGAAAAAATGCTTTGTCAATTTTCTAATAAACAAAGTAAGATTAAGTCTTGGCTCTAGGAAACTAATTAGTCACCCACCCAGTTGATTGGCAGCTGACTGTAAGACAAGAGTCTAGTGACCTTAAGCCAGCTGGTCATTGTAGTTTACACCAACAATTATTATCTAACCATTCTACTTTCCAATAAAATGTCCCTACTAAGAATGAATCTTCCAATTGGTCCATGAAGGTCATCTTCCTTCACATGCATGATTATAATAAAAGTTTCAAATGAAGTTTCCTTTAATTTCAGCAATACATCCAAATAGTTGCTACTGAGGTATCTCTATTGGAAAAATCCTGGAGGACCTCATACTAGCACTCTCTCCCTCTCTCTCTCTTCACATCTTTCTGGTTCCTGAGAAACCCTCTTCCATCCCTTGCCTGATTGAGCCCTGCATAGGATAGCATAGCTTCCTCTGTCCCAGTGGTCAGCAAACTCTTTAGTCAACAGAGCCAAATGTCAACAGTACAATGATTGAAATTTCTTTTGAAAGCCAATTTTTTAAACCTAAACTTCTTTGAACACCACTTCTTCAAAATAGACTCACCCAGGCTGTGATATTTTGTGGAAGAGCCACACTCAAGGGGCCAAAGAGCCACATGTGGCTCCCTAGTTAGCCACAGCTTGCCAACCACAGCTCTATCCTAACACTGCAGGCAGCTTTAGTTTTCTCAATGTGAGTGTCAGCCCCCAGGCACTGTGTCCTCAACAGAATGAAATGCATGTCAGTCCCTCTGAGTCAGTCTGCAGAGGAGGCCCTGGTAGGCTTGACCTAAAGGAGTCAGCCCCTACTTCAACACTTTCCCATTTACCACTGCAGAGGGTGGATTTTCAAGCATGAAACCCATTCTTAAAAATAACATTTGAAAGTTGTATTTTGGTCTTCCACTTTGCTGTGGAATTTTATGTCTGTTGCACCTTGGGAGCTCACTCAACTTGCGTCATATAGTTACTTGTATAATAAAAGCTTACGCTATTTTTATTTTAACATTAAAGGGACTAGCAAACCCATATGGCTAAAGGTGTTGGGATAGCCACATAAGTTCATTTAAGTTCATAACTCCATGTCTCTAATGAAAACATTACTCTTCACCTACTCACAGCCTAACAATAATCATAGATCCCACCTTTTTTTTTAACCAGCTCTCAATATAAGCTAAAAAATACCACTTTGTGGCTTCCTCATACCTTCTAATCTAAGGACAGGCCCAATTTCTGGTATTGCTGTTGGCTTGAAATGTCAAAGTATGACTGATATTCTCTCATTACTTGTAACTGAGAATTATTTATAGTCTCCCTTTTATGTCCCAGAGTTTCAGAAGCCAAATTCCCAGAGTTGTAGGAGCCAAAGAAATCCCTTTAGAGTTTATGATTTCCATCTGACTATTTCAACCATAGGCAGAGATTTTTCCCCAGCATGCCCTTTTGGGTACAGGAAACCTATGAATTATGAGTCTTGAATACCTAACTCAATCTATATAATAAAAGAGAAATATGCAAATTTGACCATACCTTGGCTCCTGATTGGTTATGCTACCAGCCAATCAGGAGCGGGGGCGGGGCCAAGTGGCTTGAGAGCCAGGCCCTGGGGGTGGAGATGAAACGGTGGTGGTGGTGGTGGCGGCAAGCGCCCAGCTCCCGGGTGCTGTGAGGGGAAGCGACGGCCGTGGCAGCAGCAGCAGCAGCGGTGGTGGCAGCAGCAGGGAGCACCCGGCCCCCAGGGTTGGGTGGTTGCAGGCAGCCGGGGATGACTTGCGCAGGGCAATGGCTGGGTGCCCAAGGCCTAAAGCCTTGGAGGCTTTAGGCCTTGGGCAGGCTGAGGGTGAGCCATCAGTTGAACATCCCCTGAGGGCTCCCAGTATGTGAGAGGGGGCAGGTTGGGTTGAGGGACCACCCACCCCCAATGCATGAATTTCGTGCACCAGGCCCTTAGTATCCTATGTTCAAGTGTTTTCTTTTCTCCATATTATGAAAGGTTTATAGCAATGAAGGGAAAGGGAGGAAGAGTGTAATAAAATTCTAAAAACATCAGAACGGGCATAGTGATTTCCTGGCTAGCAAAGTTTGCTCTTTTATTTGAAAAATAGATGGATAGTTCACCAGACTGTTATGTATTCAAGCAACCACCAATATTATCATTCAAAAATGCTTTTGTTTTCCTCTATAAATTTTAAGTTCATAGAATGAATTTTCCATGTGAAAAGGGCAGGGAAGGGGGCAAGTTCTACCACTGAATTCTCACAAGTAAACTAAAGATGTAGGAAAGATCAAATACTAGCTCCATTGTGTTACGCCAAATTGCAATTGTTAATGAAAATTAAGGCTTCCCAGTATCTCTTTAAAAATATTTTTATTGATCTCAGAGAGGATGGGAAAGGGAGAAAGAGAGAGAAACATCAATGATGAGAGAATCATTGATCAGCTGCCTCCTGCACACCCCACACTGGGGATTAAGCCCGCAACCCGGGCCTGTGCCCTGACCAGAAGTTGAACGCTGACCTCCTGGTTCATAGGTCAACGCTCAACCACTGAGCCCTTCTGGCTGGGCAGGGCTTCCCAGTATCTTGACTGTTATCTTTATTTTGATCTCCTCATTAACAATTAAACAGTAGAGGAACCCAAAAGATAAAGAACAGATATTCCAGAAACTGAAAAGACATCTTGAGTAGCCTCTTAACCATAATTACTGACTATAAATCCCAGCTTCCAAACAGTGTCCCTTCCCCTTTATCTATGATTGACATAGTAAGAGCTGAAATAATTTTAAAAATCATGTCGTTTAAGCTCTCAATAACTCATTCCCATTAGGTGTCTCTGATCGATGGTTATCTAGCCTCTCTATTGAATACCTTCAAGGAAGGTTAGCTCACTACTTCACAAAATAACTCAATCCATTGCTGACATGTACTCATTATCGGTTCTTCCATCCAGCTAAAAGGTGTCTCCATGTGTGTGACATCCACCCCGGGGGGAGGGGGGACTTCCCACTTTCCTATGACAGCATTTTAAATGAGGATAATAAGCCAAAACCAGTTTGGCTCAGTGGATAGAGTGTCTGCCTATGGACTGAAAGGTCCCCAGGTTCGATTCCGATCAAGGGCATGTACCTTGGTTTCTGGCAAATCCTCAGTAGGGGGTATGCAGGAGGCAGCTGATCGATGTTTCTCTCTCATCGATGTTTCTAACTCTCTAGTCCTCTCCCTTCCTCTCTGTAAAAAATCAATAAAATATATATAATTTTTGAAAAAGAACTCAGCTTTAGCACTAGTCAGTTTGGCTCAGTGGATAGAGCGTCGGCCTGCGGACTGTTTCGGTCAAAGGGCATGTAACTTGGCTGCGGGCACATCCCCAGTAGGGGGTGAGCAGGAGGCAGCTGATCGATGTTTCTTTCTCATTGATGTTTCTGACTTTCTATCCCTCTCCCTTTCTCTCTGTGAAAAATCAATAAAATATATTTAAAAGAAAATAAATGAGGACAATAAGAATTCCATGTTTCCACATTTATTATGTATGAATTATCTATGGTTCTATCATGAACTACCCCCAAGCTTAGTGACTAAAAACCACAAGTATTTTACTGCTTATTATTCTGGGGGTCAGGTATTTGGACAGGTAAACAAGACAGTTCATGACGCTTCCATGTGACACTCTACTAGTCTTACAAGATCTAAGATGGAGCTGTTCGTGTATCTCTAGCTTTTGTGCTGGCTATTGGGTGGGCACTTGGTTTCCCTTCCATTTGGCTTCTCTCTTTCCACTTGGGCTCCCATCATTCAGCCATTCATCCCGAGTTTCATTTTGTGGTGACTGTCTTCCAAAAGGTCAAGGTCAGAAGCTGGAAGTTCTTTTACGTCTTAATCTGGGAAGTCATATCATTACTTCTGTCCTCTTCTATTGGTCAAAGTGATTCCCAAGGCCAGGCAAAAGTCAAGGGAGGGAAAATCAGCTCTACCACTGGGGAGGAAGAGGGTCAGAGTCACATTGCAAAAAGGCATGTGGCCTGGGAGGGATTGTTTCAGCCATTTTAGGAACAACCTACCATTGCAGGTTCCAATCTAGAATGAAATGATAGACAGAGTCATTGCCATTCAGCTCAGAATCTTCTAGAAACACTCTAGTCAAGGTACCATGTTTTATAAAGCATCATTGGTTAGCAGAAAAATCACAGGAGAATTACAAATGGCCAGTAAGCATGGAAAAGAATGCTCAATGCCAATAGTAATAAAAGCTGAAAGTAAGAGGACATTTTATCTGCCAAAGTGTCAATGTAAAGGAATGTAAATAAATCCTTGGATGTAAAGGATCTATAGCATAAACATTTGTGATTTCAAGTATTTGAAAGCAACTTGGTACTGCCAAAACCAATTTGGCTCAGTGGATAGAGTGTCAGCCTGTGGACTGAGGGTTCCCAGATTCAATTCTTGTCAAGGTCAAGGACATGTACCTTGGTGGTGGGCCCATCCCCAGTAGTGGGTGTGCAGGTGGCAGCTGATCTATGTTTCTCTCTCGTCGATGTTTCTAATTCTCTATCCCTCTCCCTTCCTCTCTGTAAAAAGTCAATAAAATATATTTAAAACAAGAAAGCAACTTTATACTTAGAGCACTAGATTTTACCTGTAGTAATTTAAAAGTATGCTGAGGTCCAAATCGGAATACCACATTCTAGGAATCCAGAACGGGTCACTAGAACTAAAAATGAAGCCCCAGAGAGCACCTAGAAAAATAAATCTCAACTCAACTTTGCTATTTTCTGCCATTCCTGTATGTCAGTCTACTTGCAAGCTAGAATGAAATATGCCAAAATATCAGGAATGCTTGAATAGTGGGTGATTTATATTGTCTTTAAAAAATTTTTGTTTGTAATTTTCACACATTTTGTTTCCAAATATTTCTTCTTGAATTTTAAATGGTTTTTTTTATTGATTTTGAGAGAGTGGGGAAGAGAGGCAGGGAGAAGGGGGGGAGAGAGAGAGAGAGAGAGAGAGAGAGAGAGAGAGAGAGAGAGAGAAACACCAATGTAGAGAGAAACTTAGATCAGCTGCCTCTTGCATGCTCCCTACTGGGGATCAAACCTGCAGCCTGACCAGGAATCGAATTGGCACCTTTCCGTGTACAGGACAATGTCCAACCAATTGAGCCATACCAGCTGGGGCCCAAGTATTTTATTCATACGCTCTGCTAAGAAGAGTAAAGATTAGACTTAGGATTGAACACAGTATTTGAATGAGGGCTTATTTCATGTTTCTTGAATAAGATAAGCACATCCCCTGTCAAGGTCTTTGCACATGTTCCCTCTGCCTGGAGTGCTCTCCCAGAGACCTTACCTTTCACTGCGCTCAAATCTTCCCAAACATCTTGCCGATGAGCCATCCCCTGCCACCCTGTTTAAAACTGCAAATAACCCTTTATGCTTTTCTCCCTTCTTGTCTATTTTTTCCCAATAGCTCTCATCTCTTTCTAATACTTTATATAACTTCTTTATTTCTGTATTGTCTTCTCACTCCCAGCACTCATAAAATTTAAGCTAGGAGAGGGCAAAAAGGTTGTATCCCCAGGGCCTATAGCAGGGCCTGGCACGTAGTAGGTTTTCAATAAATGTTGTCATATGAATACATGAGCTTTGAAAAATGGGATTCAGTCTAGGACAGGGCACAGAGATTCTATGGCCTTCTGAGACCTGCATATTACATTTCACTTCATTCAGCCTCCAACCACATCAGTTTTCTCAACAGTCACACTATACCGTTACCTGTTATTAAATTTGTTGTTAGTGAAACTCCCAGACCTTTTGCACAAGAACTACTCTCATATCCTGTCTTAGTATAAATCATGACTCTACATTTATTTTGTATTAAATTTTAAGTTCAAGTCCCTGCATTTATCTTGCAAGTATTGGCCACCCTTCTGGGCGGTCAAAATATTTTTTAAAAATTTTGACTCTCACATCTCTTATATCAACTACACCTCCCAGTTTCGTGTCTGCAGAAGTGATGAATGTCTTAAATATCCTCATTGGGCTATTGTAGGACAGAGCCTCATGAAAAGTCCACCTGTGGAAGTAGCGAATAAATAGTGACTTAGAGAATATAATTTATTACTATACACTGAGTGGCCAGATTATTATGATCTCTGAACACATAATAATCTAGCTACTCTGTGTGTGTGTGTGTGTGTGTGTGTGTGTGTGTGTGTGTGTGTGTGTGTGTTAGAGGCCCGGTGCATGAATTCATGCGTGACTGATATTATATCCAAAGAGATTGCCTGTCTGTGTGTTAAGGGTGAAAGGAGTCTGACATTTTTCTTGAGAAAAGGAGAAGAAAGTGACATCATATTTTGGTGACATCATGCAAAGATCAATCTTCATTTTGAACTGGCTCTTGGAAAAGTCTGCCTTGATTTAAAGGAGTCTTGTGAAAAATTGAGTAACACTGGATAAAAAGCAGATGGAGAAATTCAGGACTAGAATGTGATGTTGCTCCATGTGCAAATGTGGCTCATTTAGAGGACTCTGCTGTTTAGGAAACACACACACACACACACACACACAGCCATGACACTGAGCTGCAACGTGGATACTGCCTTCAGTATTTTGCAGCTTCTGACAGTTGATGCATCCCTTTTGCTGGGACTACCAAGGACTCCGTTTTGAGTAAATAATAATTATTTAGTGCATTAATCTCACATTCTCAAAATTGCTATTTTGTTTCCTCAGGACAAGAGTGTCAAATCAAATTTATTCATGGACCAATTTCCCCTCATGGAAATCTGGTGGACTGTACTAACATTTCACACAAATATGCCAACTGAAATAAAGCTGTTTACCATGAGGCGGTGGCATTGAATAATGACCTTGTGCAGGCTAGAGCTGGCACAGGCTCAGTGTCTGACTATAGGATACTTTGGGTTTCTTTCTCCTGATGATCGATATAACATTGTTCCATCGACTCTTAAGCTTGGAAAGGACTTTTGGGACCCACTTATTGATGGAGGGCAGAACCCCTTTCTCCTCAGTGGGATATTTTGTACATATGTGGCGCAGATGACAGTGCATGTCCCATTTGACAACACTTTGGGGGAAATAACAGCAGGCAATACATTTAAAGGGAGGGGCAAAAATATGTCGGATCCAAAGAACCTGAAGCTAGAACAAATGAAGCGCAAGAGAAATAGCTGTCACTGTTTGTACGTGAATCTCTCATTTTCTTATCATTCAGAGAAACTCAGTTTGTGGTGTTGGAAGCTGAAAAGAGCATAATGGTGAACATAAACCTATCCTGAATCAATGTAACTTGGTCCAAATGTCTGCATTTGGTTCTATTACCAGGGCATTGATTAAAAGTAAGAAAATCAGAAGAGACGCAGGTATAAATAGAATGTCAACGTATTACATTCCAGTGGGAAACATTCCTCTGTGGTGAACAGAATGATCCTACCCTCCATCTAAGGAACCTTCCAGAATCTGAACCAGTTGTGGAGGGAAATGTTGGTTGGCATCTTGGCATCTATTCCCTCCTCTTTTATTCCTTACTAAATATCTACTGTATCTAAGTGTCATTTGCTTGTGTTCTGATGAGACGAATACAGTAATTTCTATTTGATTTTGTAGACAGTCTGGCCAAATCACTTTGTTACAATGAGAAACAAAATTTTTCTGAGAGTTTTAGAAATGCAACTTTCTTGTCAGGAAGCACAGCTACAGGAAGTCGGTCTCTCACTGGAGATGAGTGAGTAGCCATTTAGCCTTAGTTGCTATCGGTAGCATCCGATAGCCAGGAGGGAAAAACACGTAGGATTAAGCTGACAGTATTGAAAGATGGAAGTATCTTGTATCCTTGATGATATCTTTGATCAATTAACCCTAAAGCCTCTTCTGCAGCTGGGGGTTAGTTTGGATAGTCAATATACTTTATGATTGATATAGTTTGAGTTGAGTATTCTATTTTATGCGGTATAAATAAACCTACATGTTACAGAATTTGCTGCCAGGACTTGGGGTGCATCAGCGAATACATCCTAAGACATGGAATTATTTGAGTGGCGAAGAAAAGTCAGAGGAAAGGTTGCAGTTTTATCATTGTCATGCCGGAGTGGAACATTTGTCATTCTCCAATTAAATCATGCACCTGCCAAAGGTGTAGCAGGAAAGAATTTGTTAGAAAAATTTCAGCTATTGACTACTGCCTTCATCTTACATAATAAAAGCCTAATATGCTAAGTGTCCAACTGTTCATTTGACCATTTGACCCGTCACTGTGATGCACACTGGAAACCAGGGGTCAGATGCTCTGACCAGTGTCCAGCCAATAAGGACTGGGCCAGACAGGCCAGACACACCCTGGAGTCTGCCTGCAGTTCCTTCCCAGCTGGCCAACCTCCCACATCTCTCTGTGGCCCCAATCGTACACCAGTGGGTTCCTCAGCCTGGCCTGCACCTCTCGCAATCTGGGACTCCTCTGGGTTGTCAGAGAGCTGATGTTGGCCCAATCCCCACAGGCCAGGCCGTGGGACCCTAGACTTTTAGTCTTGCAATAAGATCTCAGAAGAACAAGGGAAGATCCAATGTTCACCCTGGAAGTCGCCATTGGAAGAGAATGGGGTGTCTTTCAGAGAAAACAGTGACATGTCAGATTGCTTCTCTCTGAAACTCCCTCCAATCTCAGAACAGAAATTCTTGCTATTCCTCTCCAGAAACAGATCACCTATCCATAGACTTAGGATACTTGGTGGTATTTTCCATTCTTTTTTATTTTCAGAAAGGGAGTTTTTACTAGATCTTCTGTGCTTTGTCAGCCATTGCACATTGTAGGTGCTCAAGATAGATTATTCCACTTCTAGCCATGTATGGCCAGATTCCCAGGGCGGGAGTGGGAAACATCCATCGGGCCTCCTGTACCTGCGATAGAACCTACAACCTAGGCAGGCGTGTGCCCTGACCAGGAACTGAACCCACAACCTTTTGGACAATGCTCCAGCCAGCCATGCCACACTGGCCAGGACTGTTTCCAATAACTTTTACCAATACATGATGTTTGTATCTTTGGCCAAAATTTGGTTCCAAGCCCATTCCTGGATCAATAATTGGCAAAGAAAATAGGATAAATTTTATTTTTATTATTAATGTTTTATTGTTTAAAGTATTACAAATAGTAGTACATGTGTCTCCTTTTGCCCCTATTGACCTTCCCCCAGCCTCCTCTACCCCCCAGTACATCCCCTCACCTGCCCCTCCCCCCGCCCCAGTGTCTTGTATCCATTGGTTATGCTTTTATGACCTACCAGGATCATCTGGAATTGAAGTCAGATCATAAACTTCCTCTAAATATACACTTCCTCTAAATATACTGATTGGAAGAGAATTGGAATGGATGTTGGAGAGGCAGCCACAGCAAGCACTTCATGTATGTAGTAATCAGGGGAAGCATGGAATCAGATTGGGGAAAAAAACTCCATGTCTGACTCACAGGGAGCATAGCCTTGCCAACAACTTGACTTTAGACTTCTCGCCCAGAGAGCTGCGAGAGAAGACATTTCTGTTGTTTGAGTCACTTAGCTTGTGGTACTTGTTATGGAAGCCCTAGCTAACGAATACAGGCATGGACAGAAGCTTTCAATGTGCTGTGTGTGCTGGGCCTCCTCCATTCTGCAGTCAGCCATGAGAAGACCGTGCTTAGGGGAGGTGTTGGTCACAGAAGGAGGAGGC
This sequence comes from Antrozous pallidus, assembly GCA_027563665.1. Taxonomy (NCBI): domain Eukaryota; kingdom Metazoa; phylum Chordata; class Mammalia; order Chiroptera; family Vespertilionidae; genus Antrozous; species Antrozous pallidus. The sequence goes on from CM050509.1 coordinate 3,137,631, forward strand.
TTGTGAAGTATAGCCAAACCCAACCCACAGTTTGGGACAAAGCCCAGGCATTTCCAGCTTCTCCCAGCAGAGCCATAGCCAACCCACAGACTGCGAGCAGGAAATCAATGCATGTGGTTTTATTCCATTTGGGATTTGTTTGCTACACAGAGTTATTGCAATCGTTGACTCATTGAGGGATGGATTGGGAATGACAGATGAAAGAGTAAAAAAGTTTCTTAGCACTTCAGAAAGTTCCAGATTACCCCTACCTTCTCCATCACCTTTAGAAAGAGATGCCTCCCATCCATGTCAGGGCAGTGGTGGGGGAAATAAGGTCCTGTCTTAGAGGGCGTTTTCCCTTTTCATAAGAAGGAGGAAGTCTGACCACGGTGGAGCCCCTCATCCCAGGCTCTGGTTATCCATTTGGATGCAGACAGCTGGAATCCAGTGGAAGGAGGGGAGTGAGCCACTGGGAAACCCCTGAGCTCTCTGCTGCAGCAGCCAACAACCTGGATGAGAAGGGGTTGTCTGCAGAAATGATACAGAGCTAGGTAGGTTTGGAAAAATTAAAAAGGAAAAAGGTTTCCAGTATTTCTAGCTTATTAAGCCATAAAAAAAAAAGGAGAACCAATTTGCAAAGATGTGGGCAGCAGCAGAAGGAATGCTGGAGGCTGATTAGGCATGTTTGCCCGGGGCAACTCATTAAAGAGCGCCCCCCCCCACTACAGTACCAAACCCTTATCGTTTCCTCGCCCCCCCCCCCCACCATTGTCCCTTTATCAGCCCCAGAAGGAAAGTCAGTTTGTTCCTCAAAAGGGCCCACTCCTGAAATGGATTTGGTTCCCGAAGCCCCTTTCTTTCTTGTGGAAACACAGTGGAAGGATTCAATTGCTCTTAGACGGGGCTGAAGGGCAACGCCTCTCCTTAGCATCCAGGCAGGAGATGAGAGGTGGAAGGTGCGCTCTGGTGCTGACATTCCTCTGCCTTCATCTTTCTCCCGGTTAACAACATCCCGGTACAGATGAGGTAAGAAAAGCACCGTGTGCTCATTCCCGGCGCGCCTTGCAAATGCGGGCTCAGCAAGTTTGTCTCTTGACAATGGGGAAGGGAAGGCTGCTTTGATCGTTAAAACCTACGCTTAGAAATGATGCCTATTCAAATATTGGCTCAAGACTAAAACAGTGATTACCTTTGAATTGTTCTGAGAATCCTTCACTTCCAAAGCCCCTTTCCTCCTTTGGCTGTGTTAGATGCTGATCAGGTTTAAATTTCCATATTGTATCTGGGTATTTGGAGTGGATTTGACAAGTGCTGTACTGTATTTCAGGGAAATATGTTGCCTTAGGTTTTTTTCCTTATCATGAAAGTAATGCATGCTTATTATAAAAAGTGCACATAAGGAAAAAATTGAAGACCTATAAACATCACTCAGAAGTCCCGCTAGCAGCTATATCTATGTATTGTATGAATACCTGTATATATAAATCTCACATATGTATGTATAGAAATTTTACTTATAAATTTTTCATTGTATTGGTTATACAGATTTGAATTTTCCTTTTTAAATAAGCTATCAGCCTGTGACCTAGATGGTGCTTAATTCAGTATATTGGTTGTATTCATGGTGAGATATATTGTTTTTCTTATTGGTGCTTTGTTTATGGAGCTTTTTGCAGTTTAATATTTTCACTCTGGCTTCATAATGTGTGAAGACATGCGCTCTTGCGTGCATGAAAGAATGTCATTCATTTGCTTCTCTTTCCAGAGGGAATGACATATCCATTTCTGTGGGTTTAGATTTAATTCCAATATTCACATGCATTTAGCCATACCCTTCAATGCTAGGTAGCTGGGCTTCCAAAATGGACTAATCCCATCTCATGTGCAGAACATGCTTGTTTTAGAACTTCTTGTGGCTACCGAAAGACATCCGTCCTTACATGACCAGCCATTCATAAGACAGTTCCTTAGGAGAGAGGGAGTTCTGGTGGGGGCTGGCACTGGCTGGTTCTGGGGGGAAATGAATGGAGTGGACAGGTCAAACTCTAGATTTCATCCCTAGAACAAGAAATGCTACACTTGCATACATAGCTTTCACAAATGGCAGCAGCTTAGCTGCACCAGTAGATGAGCCAAGCAGGGGAGAACAGGCCGGAGGCTGGCTTGTTGAGGGGGCCTGGACACAGATGGGTTTGCTACCACAGATGGGAAGACCCCTGAGTAGGTTTCCCAGCAGGGGGGTGCCATGAACATGAGGACTTTCACAGCAGATCGTTCCTACTGTCCACATGTACCTACAGCCACCGTCATCTAGTGCAGTGGTTGGCAAACTGGGGCTCACGAGCCACATGTGGCTCTTTGGCCTTTTCAGTGTGGCTCTTCCACCAAATACCACAGCCTGAGGGAGTCTCTTTTGTTTTTTGTTTGTTTGTTTTTAATATGTTTTATTGATTTTTTTACAGAGAGGAAGGGAAAGGGATAGAAAGTCAGAAACATCAGATGAGAGAGAAACATGGATCAGCTGCCTCTTGCACACCCCCTACTGGGGATATGGCCACAGCCAAGGTACATGCCCTTGACCGGAATCGAACCCAGGACCTTTCAGTCTGCAGGCCGATGCTCTATCCACTGAGCCAAACCGGTTTCGGCTGGGGGAGTCTACTCTGAAGAAGTGATGTTAGAAGAAGTTTAAAAAACTTGGATCTCAAAAGAAATTTCTACTCGTTGTACTGTTGGTATTTGGCTCTGTTGACTAATGAGTTTGCCGATCACTGGGCTAGTGTAATCATTCTAAGAGCGTGCCTGCTCGGCTTCTGCCTGGTCGGAATCTGGCCATCGAAGTTGTGTGCAGCCTGTGCAGCCAGTGTCATATCCTGTCCCACTGGGAAGGTCTGAGGTGGGCCAATTTCAGACCCTTGAACTAATTAGTTCCCACTGCTCTCTGTGCAAATAACTAAAAGGAGTAATAATGTATTGGCATTGGGGGTAATATCCAGAGACTGCCAACAGAAAGCATTAAACTAACTGGATTGCAGTAGAGGATATGGCGATTGTTTTCCAACTTTAAACCCAACTTGAGAGTGAGTGCCTGTCTTCCTCTACTCTCTAAAACCAGCATAAATTTTTACCGCACAAACCATATGCTCCTGTTCTCATCCATTGCTGGCGGGGTCATGTCTAACAGTTGTAAATTCCATATGCATTTACACTTTGAGTTATTAATCCCACTTCTATAAAGCTATCCCAAGTATAAAATGACAGAAACTATAGGAAGACATATATGCAAGGTTATTCATTACAATACATTGCAGCAAAAGATTGCAAACAACCTGAATTTCATCCAACTTGGCATACATCTGCACAAGATAGTACTATGTAGCTATGAAAAGGAATGAGTTATCTATACTAATAAAAGAGAAATATGCAAATTGACAGTACCTCCACAACACCCACCAGCCAATCAGGAGTGAATATGCAAATTAACAAAAACAAATATGGCGGGTTAATTTGCATATGCAGGCATGGAGAGAAGACTGAAGACCAAATACCACTGAAGACTGAAGATGATTGAGGACTGAAGACTGAAGAGGCTTGGCTTCTCCACTGCAGCCTGAGTGAAGGCCTGGGTCCCGGGTGCTCAAGGGAAAACTGGTGCCAGCAGCCAAGGGAAGGAAGGCCTATCGTACGAATATTTGTTCAATGGGCCTCTAGTATTTCTGTATATTGCTAGGAGTGATTTCTAACATATATTATTATGTGAAAATGCAAGATGAAGAAAGGTGTATATGTTACCACTTATTTTCAAAAGGGGGGAAGCCTAACTGAGTAACTAAGAGGTTAGAGCACCATCTCACTGCCCAAATCAAGAAAAAATATTCTAAAAGGGAGCTATGAATATATATTCATATGTGCATAGGGTGTGGCAAGGGTGGGTTTACAGTCATTTGTATTGAAAATAATTCAGTAATTAATGAATATACTCTGTTTTGTGTACTCTTAACTGCAAACCTACTTTTGCCCTACCTTGTCTATTCAAATATAAATATGCATATTTACTTATATTAGAAAAGAAGACCAAGCCTAAAAATTTTAAGAAAGAGGTTATCAGTAGGGAAGAGGGGCAGAGAACAACAAAACAAAGTCACATAATGACAATACAAAATTAAATTTTAAAAACAATCCTTAATAACAAAAAAGCAATGTGAAACAGCTGATACTAACTATGTAACACGTTTTTGGCATAACTGTACAGAGAGGAATGGTCCCACGTGACTTCAATTAAATACAGTAATTTGACTACATTCCTGCAGGGGTATACCAGTATGCTGAAGACAGAAAGAACTCTAAAAGCAATTTTAAATGTGGATATTGAAATTTGTGTGTAAGTGTGGGATAAAGCAAATGAGTATTTATGTTGGTGGGGCTGGGAATCAGGATTTGGGGCACAGAAAAAGGAGTTGCAGGTATAAATGAAGTAAAACTCTTCTATTTCTGAACATGAAATAGAAATAGAAGTATGAATTTGCATTGTATTTTATCTTTAGTTGTATTTCAGATTTTACAGCTTTGAACACTGAAAAGATCTCAAAACAATGGTCAACCCAGTAGCAATGGTCATCCCTGGTGTCCAGTTTGGAGTCTTTAAGTACCATTTTCCATGAAAAGGAACTGTTTTTTTTTAATAGCTACTACCAGAAATGGGAGAGAAATTGTACAAGATAAGCCCAGAACATCGTGTTATACTAGGAATCAAGGAAGCTTTCAAGACTACTGAAGACTTCTCAAAAGGACACAGAGGCCATTTAAAGAGGAACAATTCAATCATCAAAAAGAAAATCAAGCACAATGCATCAAAACATTTATTGACTTTAAATATATAATTGGATTTCCTGGATCAAAACATCGATCTATTTAATCGATGTGTTAATTTTTATTTAAAAATAAAGCTCATTCGTCACCTTTGGATCTCTTTTAGATGTATTAGAAAACTCACAGATGCTTTGAAAATTAGAATAGCTAGAAAAAAAAATCTAGCTTTTAACCTGCCTTTTCTACATGAAAGGCACATCATGATAATCAAATAATTGCTAATTGGAAGTTCTTCCTTGGAGACAAATATTAGCTGGTAATTGAAGGAGCAGTGATATTATTATAACAGCACTATTCTGCAGCCACTAATGAAATACTGAATCCTGGCTGTGATCATTAGTGATTGCTAACAAAACAAAAAGAAAACCAGCCTTTTTTTGCCTCCTAATGGATGCTCACAACACCACCTATTAAGGATTATTGTCCCAAAAAATGGAAGCAGAATATAAACCTTTAGCTTTAATAACCACTTTATAGAAAATACAGGTGACAGAGGAACATTTCTATGAAATACAGGGGACAGTTAACCAAGGTCATGGGAGTACAATTAGCAAAATCTAGACTGTGGAAATGGGGCGCGCAAACTAGCTTATTGAACAACAACAACAAAAAAAGGCAAAAAAAAAAAAAAAGAGACGAGGAAGTGAAAGAGACTTAAGTAAGATAATTGCTATATAGAGACTACTTCCATTCTGAATTAATCAACACACTAAAAATACAAATCTGAGACAATCCGGAATATTTGAATACTGACCATTTGATGTTATTAAAATTGCTGTTAATTTTTACACATGATATTGGCATGCTCATTACTTTTTGAAGTAAACACTGAGATATTTGCATATGGCATGAATCCCAGTCAGGGGCATGCAAGAGGCAGCTGATCAATGATTCTCATCATTAATGTTTCTCTCTCTCTCTCCCTCTCCCTTCCTCTCTGAAATCAATAAACATATATTTTTAAAAAGCTTAGATTTGCTTCAAAATGAGGAAGTAGCATGAGATAGGGAGGACAGTGAGTGGGACAGTGGATGGAACAAGATTTGTTAGGAATTATTAGTCGAAGCGAGGTGACATAATGACTACACACATCACTAAGTCATGACCAGCAGGATTCATTCTCTCAATATGAGCCAGCGAACACAGGAAAAAAACAATATCTAAATTTTTTCAAAGTTTACCAAGATGCTTCAAGGGTCATGAGAAATCTGTCAGGGTTCTAAACCCCAATTGTTATTTTGAAAATACAGGTTATTATTTTTCTTTACGCTATTCAAATCATCAATGAGAACTAAGAACTTCCAGAAGGAAGTTGCATTTCAACTCAGTATTTCCTGATGAATTCTACAGTTTTAAATGGCCGGGCTTGTTCAAAAGGGTGGCATTTTCCATTGTGATATTTATGCGCGAGTCATCTCTCACATTAGAGCGCGCTGCTGATCGTGGTTTAGGTGTCGGATAAATTATATTTACTGCAGACTCGGCTTTGTTTCTTGGTAAGTCTTGATGGGTGTTTGCACCAGCACTGCTCATTTGTTGTCCTCTGTGAAGTGAAACTTCTCTGTGCAGATGGCCCACAAGTCTACTTTTCTATCCCTGACCTTCCTAGGACCTTTGTCACCATCAGTCCTCTCTTTCCTGACTGCCTCATTGTCATCTCAAACAGCCTACCTGGCCCCTTCTTTCTTCTCAAGTGGCCCTCTCTTGACAAAGCCTAGGACTCTATGACCCCAGGCCCAGGAAATAGTCTTTGTGTTTGTCTTTGGCTGCAGGTCATCTGGGGAACTGTTTACACTTTCAGATGTCACCAGCCACTACTGACAGGGAAGAGTCAAACTACCTTTCTTTTGAATTCTGTGAAGATTGAAATATTTTAAATTCTCAAAGACAAGAAGGGAAGGCCTCACTGAAACATTGACCTTCGCTATCACAAGGATCTCTACACTTGACTTTGTCTTTCAGGGTGGCTGCTGAATTGATTTCAATAGCGTCTAATTAGGGGCATAATCTTATGATAAACAGTAAGTGTATGACTTGTTTTGAGAATTTTATTAAATGGATGAGTAAATATGAGTAAAGCAATCTTGGGAGTTAGATAGTGTTGAATGCAATGTGATAATTTATGCAATTAACAGATAAATCGATGCCACCTTCCAAACAGATTAATTGAATTAATTTTGATAGCCTTATTCCTCAGACTTCTCTTTGTTATGTGCAAGCACATTAATAAGAGACATTAACAATGACCTGGATTTGTAAAGCATAACTACATTCAAATCATTTGCATTGATCATGTCTCATTTTATAAGGTAGGTCAAACAAATATTGGAGAAATTAAGAGATTTTATCTAAGGATGGCAGAAGACTCCCCAAAGTTAGAAACAGAGCCCAGAGTTAATGGTTGCTTTCTTGACATCTCCCCCTTCTCTTCTCCCCCCCCCAAAAAAAATAGTATGTAGACTTCATCCCCACTTCACTGTTTTACCTTTTAAATAACCAGCTTTTGATTTCATTCATTCTTTGTCTGTTTTATTTCTTGGGAAAAACATTATTTTTTAATCTCACAGTTTTTGTAGCGTCTGGACACAGCCTCGCCCAGTGGTCGGCAAACTCATGAGTCAACAGAGCCAAATATCAACAGGACGACGATTGAAATGTCTTTTGAGAGCCACATTTTTTAAACTGAAACTTCTAACGCCACTTCTTCAAAATAGACTCACCCAGGCCATGGTGTTTTGTGGAAGAGCCACACTCAAGGCACCAAAGAGCCGCATGTGGCTCGCGAGCTGCAGTTTGCCGACCACTGGCCTAGCTGAACACTGTGCTTACTAGTAGGTTTTACAAGGCTGCTCTCAACATGTCAGCTGGAGCTGTGGTCTCATCGATGCTTGAGAACCTGTGACAAGCTCATTCATTTGACAGACAGAATTCAGATTCTTGCCACTGTAGGAATCATGAACGTTTTCATCTTCTTTGAGGCAAGTAGGATACTATCTCTGTAGTGCTTCATCCTAATTAAATCAGGCCCCAAATAATCCTCCTTTTTTATTAATTTAACAATCAACTGATTAGTAATCTAATTACAGGACTTAAATCCCACACTCAAATGGAGGGAACTATACAGGGCATATACTCCAGGAAGTGCTAATCTTGGGGCGCTCTCAGAACTTGCTAACCACAACTTGTGTTCTGTAAACTTCAAAAGATTGCTGTGAGACATCAAAGAACTGAGTCAAGGGAGAGACATACCATGTTCATGAGTTGCAAGGCTCACTGTTGAAAAGATATAAATTCAATGCAATCCAAATGAGCATCCGAGTAGGATTTCTTTGTAGACATTGATAAACTGAGTCTAAAATTCAAATGGAAATGTAAAGAAACTAGACTAGCCAAACTGCTTTGAAAAGAAAGATCACATTTGTATTACTAACATTACCTAATTTCAAGGCTCATCATAAAGGTACAGTTATCAAGTCAATGGGTTATTGACACAAAGGTGGACAGATGAGCCCACCAGTGTGGTTCAGTGGTTGAGCATCTACCTATGAACCAGGAGGTTGTGGTTAGATTCCCAGTCAGGGCACATGCATGGGTTTGGGGCTTGATCCCCAGTAGAGGGCGTGCAGGAGGCCGTGGACTGATGATTCTCTCTTATCATTGATGTTTCTATCTCTCTCCTTCTACCTTCCTCTCTTTGAAATTAGTAATAGATTTAAAAGAAGATAGATCAATGGAACAATATAGAGATTCAAGAAATGGACCTACACATGTATATACAACTACTTTTTACCTTTATTTATTCCTTTTCTGATGTTGTTCTTTCTTTATATAAATCTGAATTTCTGCCCTTTATAATTTTCCTTCTTCCTGAGGAATTCCTTTTACATTTCTTGCAAGTGTTTCATTATTTTTTTCTAAATTATTTCTCTATTTTCAATTTCATTGATTTCTGACCTTAAATTAGTTTCATTCCCTTTGAATTCAATTCTTTTTCTTGTTTCTTAAGCTTGAAGCTTGGATCATTGATTTGAGACCTAGCTTCTTTTCTAATGTAAACATTTAATGGTATAAATTTCCTGTTAAACACGGCTTCAGCTGCATGCCACACATATTGATTAATATTTTATTTTTTAAAATTTTCTTTCAATTCAAAATGTTTTCTATAAATGAGTTATTTAGAAGTGTGTTGTTTACTAGATCATTTGTTTCTATTTCAATTCCATTTTGTCAGATAGCATATTTGTATGATTTCACTCTATTTTATTTTGTTAATTTTGGTTTTGGATCCAGGGTATGGCCTATGTTGATGAATGTTCCACGTGCATTTAAAAAGAAAGTGTCTTGCCGAAACCAGTTTGGCTCAGTGGATAGAGCATCAGCCTGCGGACTGAGAGGTCCCGGGTTCTATTCCGGTCAAGGGCATGTACCTTGGTTGTGGGCACATCCCCAGTAGGGGGTGTGCAGGAGGCAGCTGGTCGATGTTTCTCTCTCATCGATGTTTCTGACTTTCTATCCCTCTCCTTTCCTCTCTGTAAAAAAAATCAATAAAATATATTTTTAAAAAAAGAAAAAGAAAGTGTATTTTTACTGCTGTATGGAGTATTCTATATATGTCAATTAGGTCATGTTGAATGACAATGCTGTTCAGGTCTTCTGTATCTGTATTAGCTCTGGCTGCTATAACAAAATACTATGGATTAGGTGGTTTAAATAACAGAAATTGATTTCTCACATTCTGGGCTCCGGGAAGTCCAAAGTCAAGGTGCTGGCTGACTCAGTGTCTGGTGAGGAATGGTGCTCTTTCTGGCTTTAGGTGGCCCCCTTTTCACTGTGTGCTCACATGGCCTGTCCTTGGTACATGTGGGGAAAGAGGAGGGGGGGGAGGAGAGAGGTAGATGAGGGGTGGGGAGAGGGTTGGGCAGGGGGAGTGTGGGGGAGAGTAGGAGAGAAGAAGGGAGGGCTAGAGGAAAGAATCTCTCTCTGTTTTTATAAGGTTTCCAATCTGATTAGATTGGGACTCTATCCTTACAAACTCAATTAACTTTGAAGATTTTCTAAAAGTTCTATTTTCAAATATAATCACATTGAGGTTTCACATGTGGATTTCTTGGAGGAACAATTTAATCCAGAGCAACATCCATGTTAATTTGTTGTCTAATGATTTTGTCAATCTCCGATTGAAATTGTGTGTCTATTTCTCCTTTCTAATCTGTTTTTGCTTCATGTATTTAAGGCAGTATTGGTAGTGTATACATTTTTTGGATTGTTATATCTTCTTCGTGACTTTTGTAAGTGAGTAACGTCCCTTGCTACCCATACTAATTTTTCTTGTTCTGAAGTCTTTTTTGAAAATATGTTTTTGTTGACTTTAGAGGGAGAGGAAGGGAGAGGAAGTGGGAGAGAGAGAATGATTGGTTGCCTCCCTTACCCACCCTAGTGGGGATCAAACCCAGAACCTGAGCACATGCCCTGACCAGGCCAAAGTCTTCTCTTTTTGATATTAATATAATTACTCCAAATTTCTTTTGATTAGAATTTGAATTATATATCTGATATTCTGTTTGTTTCCTTTGGTTTTTGTTTCTTTGTTCATCTTTTTGTGTATGGTATTCTTTTGGGTTATTTTAATTTCCTATGGTAGTCCATCTTAATTTATATATTTTTGGATATATATATATATATATATATATATATATATATATACACTATCTAATAAAAGAGTAATATGCAAATTGACCGTACCTTTGCCACACCCACAAGCCAATCAGAGTAAGTATGCAAGATGGTGGCTAATTTGCATATCCACACACAGAAGACTGCAGGAGGGAGCAAAGCTGAGGAGAAGTAAGCAAGCGGGACTGGGGAAAAGGGAGGGAGCAAGGCAGAGGAGATGAGGCAAGGAGAGGCAGCAGAGAAGGAAGTGAGGCAGCGGAGAAGGAGGGAGCTTTGCTCAGGCCACAGGAAGCTCTATTCTTGCAGGAATCTTCCTGCAACGGGTCTCTAGTGTGTGTGTGTGTGTGTGTGTGTGTGTGTGTGTGTGTGTGTATACCATCCTAAGTGATCATTATGATAGAAGGACCAGTTGACCAGTCACTATGATGTGCACTTACTGCCAGGGGGCAGACACTCAATGTAGGAGCTGCCCCCTGATGGTCAATGTGCTCCCACAGCCAACTGATGTGTCAGCCAACCGACGGTGTCAGCATCTGGTTTCCGTTCCTTTTGCACCTGGCCCGGCAACCATTGCTTCCTCTTCCAACCCCGCCTGGGCCTTTGGGCCCCAGGCTGGGACAGAGAACCGGGGGTGGGTGATGGTAGATGTGGCCCTTTTCCCAGAGGGGCTGAGGGCTGCTCCCTTCTTGGGGCCGATGGCCAACCTCCCATGCCCCATCTCTCCCCCTGGCAGGCAGGCCCCAATTGGCCTGCCACCCGCCATGGTGGCGGTGAAGGAAGGAGGAGGGGGTGGGCGGGGAGGGGAAATGTGCAGTGGCAGGGTGTTAGTCAGTGTCCAGTGTTCGTTCCTTCTGTGCCTGGCCCCAGTGACTGCTACCTTCTCTCCCCACCCCGCTGGGCCTTCAGGGACTCCAGGCTGGGATGGGGAGCCAGGAGTGGGTGGCAGACATGGCCCCATTCTCAGGGGGGACAAGAGCCAGCTCCCTCCTTGAGGCCAGTGGCCCACCTCCCATGCCCCACCCCTCCCTCCAGCCGGCAGACCCTGATTGGCCCTGATCGCTGGCCAGGGCTAGGGACCCCACCTGTGCACGAATCTATATCTATCTATATATCTATATCTATATCTATATCTATATCTATATCTATATATCTATATCTATCTACATTTATATATGGACTAGGGGCCTGGTGCATGAAATTTGTGCACTAGCGGTGGGTGGTCCCTCAACCCAACCTGCCACCTCTCACATACTGGGAGGATGTCCAATTGATGGCTCACCCCCAGCCTGCTTTAGGCCTTGGGCACCCATTCATCGCCCTGCTCAGCTCAGCCCTGGCTACCTGCGACCACCTGGCCGCACTTCTGCTCACAGCGCCTGGGGTCTGGGCATTCGCCGCCACCACAGATTCATCTCCACCCACAGGGCTGGTGCTCGTGCCACTTTTCCCCATCCCCGCTCCTGATTGGCTGGTAGCATAGCCAATCAGGAGTGAAGGTATGGTCAAATTTACATGTTTCTCTTTTATTATATAGGATATATCCCTAGAACAACCATCATAGAAACTAAAACAACAACAACACATATTCTAGTATATCACCCCCAAAGTGTATACACACTTTAATAGCTGATAGCTCAGTTTTCACTCCTTTTCAGATTTAACTGATCTGAAATAATGGGTGAAGCCAGACTAAACTTTGAACAAAGTACATTTTTCCTAAAGCGCCACTAGACTTTTTTTTTAATGGGGTTACATAAATAATAAAGTTTACAGTACAAAACTGGCAACAGTTGATGAATTGAGGGTAAACAAATACGGAATGAAATGATTCTTGATGTTTGTGATTCCCTTACTGCAAGCTATCAGCAGTGCTGGACCAGAATGGTCATCAGTTTGAAAACAGGCATCCACCAAAAACATTTATTATTTCTGTAGATTCTTTTAAATTTTGAAAATGAGCGGTGTATTAATAAACAGGATTTTATAATCATCCAAAGTAGGTATTCGTTTTTTGGGACACCCTGCATTTGTATTTCTATTTAGAGTTAATATTTCACTACTTTAAGTAAAGTGTAGAAGCTTTACCAGCGTATGTGTCCCTTTACCCTTCCCATTTGGAAACTGTACCAGACAGTTATGTTGCAATTTTTGCTTTCATAGTCCGATATACTTTATTTTTTTCATTTTTGTCGAGGTATAATTAATATATAACATTTAGTTTCAGGTGTGCAACATAATAATTTTTAAAATAAATTTCTTTATTGATTAAGGTATTACACATGTGTCCTTATTCCCCCATTACCTCCTCCTCCCATTCATAGCCCCAACCCCTTGTGTCTGTGTCCATTGATTAGGCCTATATGCATGCATACAAGTCCTTTGGTTGATCTCTCCCCTTTATCCCCCTATCCTCCCTGAGGTTTGACGTTCTGATCGATGCTTCTCTGTCTCTGGATCTGTTTTTGTTCATCAGTTTATGTTGTTCATTATATTCCACAAATGAGTGAGATCATGTGATATTTATCTTTGTCTGCCTGGCTTATTTCACTTAGCACAATGCTCTCCAGTTCCATCCATGCTGTTGCAAATGGTAAGAGTTCCTTCTTTTTTACTGCAGCGTAGTATTCCATTGTGTAGATGTACCACAGTTTTCTAATCCACTCATCTGCTGATGGGCACTTAGGCTGTTTCCAGATCTTAGCTATGGTGAATTGTGCTGCTGTGAACATAGGGGTGTATGTATCCTTTCTGATTGGTGTTTCTAGTTTCTTGGAATATATTCCTAGGAGTGGGATCACTGTGTCAAATGGGAGTTCCATTTTTAGTTTTTTGAGGACATCAAAATGATTTAATAGTTACAAAAAGATCACTACAATGAGTGTAGTTAACACCCATCACTATACATAGTTACAAAGTTATTTTCCTTGTGATGAGAAGTTTTAAAATTTACTCTGTAAATATCCAATATAGTATTGTAAACTGTAGTCACCATACTCTACATTACGTCCCCATGACTTGTTTATTTTATGACTGGAACTTTGTACCTTTTGACTCCTTTCACTTAGTCCCCCAACTTGTTCCCCCTGCCTCTGGCAACCACCAATCTGTTAGCTGTAGCTATAACTTTTTGTTGTTTTAATTTCTGCATATAAGTGAGATCGTACACCTTTTGTCTTTCTCTGTCGAACTTATTTCACTTAGTATAATGACCTCAGGTTTCATCCATATTGTCACAAATGGCAATATTTTATTATTTTTTTTTATGGCTGAAAAGAACATAAGAAGAGAAAAATATTCTTATCTAATAAAGAGGGAATATGATAATTGACCCTCGCACTGTTGCAAAGATAGTGGCGCCCATAGCCAATAAGGAGGGAATATGCTAATTGATTTCCCCACCCTCAAATATGATGGCACCCACAGCCAATAAGGAGGGAGTATGTTAATTGACTGCCATGCCCTCAAATATGGTGGCATCCACAGTCACAAGATGGTGGGGCAGCAGGTGTGCAGCAAGGCTAGGCCTACCCCTAGGTGGGCCCGGCCACTCCACATGCCCGCCTCCAGAGTCCCCCAGTCTCCTCAGCCCCCAGCCTCCCAGGGCCAGAGCAAGGTGGAGGCAAGACTAGCATGGCAGCTTCTCAGGCGCCCAGGTCCTGCCTGACATGCAGGCAAGCCTCAGATGGCAGCTGCCCAGCTTCCCAAGGCCACCCAAAGCTCAGGTAACCAGGGCTGGCCGAGGCTTGTGCTGCCGGCAGTGGCAGCAGCAGAGGAGTGATGGGGCGTCACCTTCCCCTGATCGCCTGGTCACCTCCCATCCCAGAGGGCTCCCAGACTGTGAGAGGGGGCATGCAAGGCTGAGGGACCCCCTCCAGTGCATGAATTTTCATGCACTGGGCCTCTAGTTTATGTACACAAAGAGGTAATATGCAAATTAGCCAGGACGCCTTAAGGCATCATGACTGGCTCAGGAGCAGCTGCGTGCGCAGATGGGCGGGAGGGGGCTGCATGCCACCCCCAGTCCCAGTGGCCTTGGGGAGGCTGAGGCTGGGGGCAGCCTGGAGCGGAGATACAACACTAGGGCTGGTATCTTATAATTACTCTGATATTTATCGTTTTTGTAACTTCGTGATTTCTGGAGCTCCAAATTTGCCTCTCGTGTAATTTTGCTTTTGTCTAAAAAGCTTCTTTTAAAGCAGGTCTGCTGGTGACGAATCCATCTAAGCATGTTTTTACTTTGCCTTCACTTTAAAGGACATCTCTTCTTTATATAGAAGCCTGGCTTGAATGCTTTGCTTTCCGCACTTTAAAATGTTCCACTGCTTTATGACCTTTGTGGTTTCTAATGAGAAATCCGTAGTCATTCAAATCATTGTTATTCTGTATGCCATGGATTTTTTTTCTTTTGGCTGCTCCCATTACTTTTTTCTTTATTTTTGGTTTTGACCAGTTTGCTTATGGTGTCTCTGCTGTGGGAGTCTTTGGATTGTCCACCCTATTTAAGGCTTGACGAACTTCTTGAATCTTTACATGTATATATTTCACATAATTTTGACATTTTTCATAATTATTTCTTAATTTTTCTCCACCAATCACTTCATTTATTGTACTCTTCTGAGACTGTTACACACGTGCTAGGTCTTTTGACATTGTCTCATAGGTTTCTAAGTCTCTGTTCACATCTTAAAACCCTTCTCCTGGTCTTCAGATTGGATAATTTCTATGTTCACATCTTCCTGTCATCGGACTCTTTCTCTTGTTGTATGCTGTTACTGAGATCAAGCAGTGAATTTTTAAAGGCATTGTATTTTTCTGTTCTAAATTTCCATTTTTAAATCATCTCTTCTGTGAACTACCTTTCCATTCCTACCAAGTGTGTTTTACCTTTTCCCCAAGGAAAATAGACACACTGTCTCCTTTACAGTCTGAAAATGTCAATGTCTGCGTCTGCTTGTGCTTGGCACATCTTCATTGTCTCTTCCTTGGAAATGGCCCACGTTTTTCTAGGGTTTTTTTTTGTGTGTGTGAGTGTGTGTGTGTGGTGTGTGTGAATGTGTGTGTGTGTGTGTGTGTGGTGTGTGGTGGGTGAGTGTGTGTGTGAGTGTGTGTGTGTGTGAGTGTGTGTGTGATGTGTGTGAGTGTGTGTGTGAGTGTGTGTGTGGTGTGTGTGAATGTGTGTGTGTGTGTGTGTGTGTGTGTGTGTGTGTGTGGTGTGTGGTGGGTGAGTGTGTGTGTGAGTGTGTGTGTGTGTGTGTGAGTGTGTGTGTGATGTGTGTGAGTGTGTGTGTGAGTGTGTGTGTGTGGTGTGTGTGAATGTGTGTGTGTGTGTGTGTGGTGTGTGGTGGGTGAGTGTGTGTGTGGTGTGTGGTGAGTGTGTGTGGTGTGTGGTGTGTGTGGTGAGTGTGTGTGGTGTGTGTGTGTGGTGTGTGTGGTGTGGGTGTGTGTGGTGGGTGTGTGTGTGTTATTTTTAGCAGGAATCACCCGGTTAAGTCTGGAACGCAGGCCCTGTGTCACCCTGTGGTGACAGTCGCAGTGTGCGCTGTGTTATCAGAACGCTCGCCTCTGCAGTCAGTCCGGAATTGGGAAGCAGTTTCTATAGGATTTTGCTCCCAAAGCTTTTGCTGTCTGTTTTTGTTGGTGCTCAGCCACAGGCAGTGCGGGGTTTGGTGGGACTGGGAAATGGTTTATGTTATTGAAGCTCAGTGATCAGAGTCTTGTAGATGCAGATTTGGGTCTGTCCCAGGCGTGCCCGTCTCAGATCTGAGCTCAGGTCTTGCTGGAGTTGAAACCCTGAATTCAGAAACCATGTCCAGGTCCTTCTTCTCTGGGATTCTGCCTCCTTTATTCCCCTTCAGCTCCCAGAAATTGCTTTTCTTGGTCCGCGGCTAGAAAGATGGTACTCCTTTGGAAATGCTATTGCCTGAGAAGCTATTGCTGTGGCTCTTACCAATGCCCATATTTGGGTCAAACCCATGGGAAAAGAGAAACCCAGGAAATCCACCCCCAATCTGGGTCCCTTTTTTATCCCCTTCCCCTGGCTGCTTGCTTTCCAGAGCGAGCCCTCGGGGAGCTGCTTTCTGTGTCAGCTCCTGAGTTTTCCATTCCAGCACATCGCTTAGTCCATCGCACCCAGCCCTGGAGGTCCCTCCTCACCCAGGTTTTACCACGAGAACATGGGCTTCGCGTTTATCTCCCATCTTCTGCCAGTTCTAGGCAAAACCTGAAGGCTTTTAAACAAATGCTAATAACGCTGTGCTCACTAGGAGGCAGCACTAACAAGCCCTTCATTGCCCCAAGTTGCAGCCTCAAGAATGTGGATGTCATCCTGGTAGCCTGTGGCTTCAAATCCCCCAAGAGAAAAAGTGGGACCTTGGCTCTCTTCCTGTGCTCAGCCCCTTTCTCACTTTCCCCTGTGCCTCCTGCGTGTCCGGGGTGTCACTAACTGCCAGTCAGAACAGTCGGTCACCAATGCTGATGCTGTGTCCACCTGTGACAGCACCCATGGCAATGACTGCTTCTGGCGCTTTCTCAGCTGTCCATCGCTTGGCTAGAGGACGTTTCCAGTCGCTCAGTGGACTCCCAAAGCTGGCTCCTGCCATCTTTTCAAAACCTCTTCATTGAAAACAAACTGTCTTGAGTACTCTCCATATTTGGTAGGAAATGGTGGGGGTCATTGGTTGCTGCTCATCAAATACTTTCTGGCTCGATGATTTCTCCGCCCTGAGGATTGGCTTGCCAGCGCTCTCGTGTTTGGGTCAGACCACCAGGTTAACGCTGACCTGTGAGCTGAGGTGGAAGAGTTGAGTATCAGTACACGACCAATGTGAGAGCTTCTAGAGTTATCTTTCTCTCTGTCAAAGTGGTCGGTAATGGTCCAGGTTGTAGCCCCTTTATCAGTGTAGGTCTTAGAGTGAGGGTCCTATGAAAGAGAGTTCCCTGAAAAGCCACCATTGCCATATAGTATGAGTGAGCCACTGAGATTTGGGGGTTTATATATGAATAAAACTATTATCTAAGCCAGCCGAATGGATATGGAAGCCAGATGAAAGGTATTATTTAGCATCAGACTAAAAAGAATTCCAATTCTTTCTTACCCATTTCAAATAAGTGTTTCAGGGCATAGGGCAGTAATTTTTAAAAAAATATTTTTTATTGATGTCAGAGAGGAAGGGAGAGGGAGAGAGATAGGAAGATCAGTGGTGAGAGAGAATCATGGATCGGCTGCCTCCTGCACACCCCCCACTGGGGATGGAGCCCGCTACTCGGGCCTGTGCCCGGACCGGGAATCGAACCGTGACCTCCTGCTTCCTAGGTCGACGCTCAACCACTGAGCCATGCCGACTGGGTAAGGCTAGTAATCTTGAGTTGCCCTTTGCCAACTGAGTTCTCTGCCTATCCAGGCACTCTTCTTAGAACCGGAAACAGTCTCTATCTTGCTGGGGTTTAGTCTTGGTTTCTAAGACCTGAGTGTCAGCTTGACCAAGTGGATCTTCATGTACCAGAATAACTGGTGTCCTGCCCTCAGAACCCACTCAACATTAAAGTAGTCCACTTCTTTTCCCCACATTCACTCCAGTCATTTTTCCCCCTTTGACCTTGTTTCCTCCTTTATTCCCTTTTTATAACACCCCACACTGAAGATAGCTGGTTACTTATTGCTAGACTTCTATACCCTTTCCTCTTAGTAGAGTATCCTTTTCTTTCTTCCTTTTAAAATATATTTTATTGAATTTTTACAGAGAGGTATAGAAAGTTAGAAACATCGATGGAAGAGAATCATGGATCAGCTGCCTCCTGAACACCCCCTACTGGGGATGTGCCCCCAACCAGCGTACATGCCCTTGTCCGGAATCGAACCCAGGACTTCTCAGTCTGCAGGCTGACGCTCTATCCACTGAGCCAAACTGGCTTCAGTGAGTACCTTTTTCTTTATTTTGATTAAACCTGGTGTTCCCAAGGCCCTTTAACACTTGTATGAAAGTTGGTTATTTCTGTTTCCCTTGTTTAATTCCTGCATCCTTGGCATAAAGAAGCAATATTTCAAATCTCCTGGAATGAGAAATATATGGAGTGATACATAGTTGTCACAGCTAATCCTTATACAGCACCTACTGTGTTCCAACCACGTTTTAACCTCATTAGGAGCTATTCACTCATTTACTGCTTATAAAATTCTCCATACACCTGCATAGGTATTATCATATCTACTTTACAGATGAAGTAGCAGGTTTGAGAGTTAGGTGGCTTGCTTAATGTCACATAGCCTGTAAAATGTCAGGGCTGGAGTTAGAAAGCAGGCTGTCTGGCTCAAGAACCCATGTTTTAGCCATGACGTTATGTTGGTTTTCTATATATGCAGAGAGTTTTCAACCATTGCACAATAAGCTATGGCCCTAAGATCATATAAAACTTGCTGCATGTCCATGTAAATAGTTTTATTGGGACACAGTCACCGATGCATTCAGGAGTGCTGTAACAGTGTGAGCAAACTGGGAAAACATCTTAGTGAGCATTATGGTCTCTTCCCTTACACATTTCCCCCCAGTTTGTGCACATTGTCACACCACTCATGAATGTATGAGTGACTGCTATACTTATTTTCTGTATGTTTCCTGGCATCATTGATTATGAACCTATGAGGAGGAAACAAACAAACAAACAAACAAACAAACAAAAGGGTAATGAAGTAGCCCGGTGAACTGAGAATATTATGAATTCGCATTATGCTAATTTTAATTACAGTATGTTTATTTATCAAAGCATGTCTCGCTAGATTGTATATTTTGTGCACAAAATGTAGTTTATCATAGAAAAAATAGTTTTAGTGAGTCTGATGAAATGCCAAAATGAAATATTTGTTCATGAAGTTCTGCTGGTGGAGGTAAGGGAGTTAGAAAACATCCCCCTCCCACACACACACAAACACTTAGAAAACCTTGCCCTCCCCAACAAATGTACCCACAATCACATTTTAATAATTAGTGTTTTATTTAAGCCAATTTCAAAGATAAAAAGATGACCATTTTATTTAAAATAAATAAACATAAGAACAAATGACTGTAACATATCTTTTCTGCCTTAGAACTGAGGTGGGTCATTAGAGGGAGTCACATTTCCACTTCCAAGTTCTTGCTGTTGCTATTTTAGAGCAGTTGGGGGGGGGGAGACCAGGCCTGCAGGGGAGGGCAGCTGGGTGGGCCCAGGCCTGCAGGGGAGGGACTGTTTACAGTAGTAGAAAGGAATGGTATACTGTCACAATAACTTCTCAAGGCTTTGACACTTAGTGAAAAAGGGAAACTGCTGCCGGAAGAATGTTTTAGTGCAGAAGGAAATGTTGCATGTACTAAACATTTTTCCAATGTTGTGTATATGTTAGATTGAAGTTTATAGGTGGAAAAGTATTGGATCTCTGCTTGATAGATCATGGTTCTCCCCGCCCCCCCTTTATCTGATGAATGAAATAGTGTTTTCTTTGTACTAATTTCTATTGAATGCATAGGAGAGATGATGCATTATATAAAGTCTTATGGAAAGGAAAAGTAAATGGATAATTCTATATTTCTTTAATTATTATCATTAGGACAATCTTACTTCAATATATTATTAGGATATCCTTTTTGGTTATAGAACATGTTTTATACACGGAGTGGCCAGATTATTGTGATCTCTGAATGCATAATAATCTGGCCACTTCTCTTGAGCACCTCATTTATTTGATATCAAAGATACTATAAATTGTGCACCAGATCAGTTTTCCTCTTTGCACTGGCTGATAGAAAGCTCAGGGCAAATAGATGGTTGATCTCCAGCCAAAGTCTAGAATACTTTTGGTACCCATTTCAGATACACATACAGTGAGTGGCCAGATTATTATGCGTTCAGAGATCATCATCATCTGGCCACTCAGTGTATATTAAAATTTATTTCATATATAAAATATATCCTATAATATGTCTAAGTATATTAATGAATGAACATAAATGAATATGAAAACTACCTACTAAAATTATTTTTCATATTCTAAGGATCTTCTAGCTTCTCTTTTCATGGTTCAGCACTATTGTACAATTACTCTCAACAGTATCTTCTAATCTGAGATTTCTTGTACAGGCAATGTCATCATTTTCAGAAACATATGACACTTTAAATTACTAACATTTTTGAATTTGCACATTTAAATAAGGCATCTATAAGAAGCACTCTAATCTGTCAATGTCTGTACACTGAGTGGCCAGATTATTATGTTCTCTGAATGCATAATAATCTGGCCACTCCGTGTCTCTGTGTGTATATATACACACACAGACACGGAGTGGCCAGATTACATTAGAGGCCCAGTGCATGAATTCGTGCATGGGTGGGATCTGGCCAGCCTGGCCAGGGGGAGGGGACGTGGGCAGTTGGCCGGCCTGCCTGCTGGTTGGACTCCTGGTCAAGGGGAAAATTTGCATATTAGCATTTTATTATATAGGCTCTACACTGAGTGGCCAGATTATTATGTGTTCAGAGATCATAATAATCTGGCCACTCAGAGTGTGTGTGTGTGTGTGTGTGTGTGTGTGTGTGTGTGTGTGTGTGTATTAGAGGCCCAGTGCATGAAAATTAGTGCACTGGAGGGGGGGGGTCCCTCAGCCTGGTCTGCCCTCTCTCATAGTCTCAGAGCCCTCAGGGGTGAAAGGAGTCTCAGTGGTCAGGGGAAGATGACACCTCAGCACACCTCTGCTGCTGCCACTGCCAGCAGTGAAAGCCTCGGCTGGCCCCAGGCTTCTGGGCAGCTGCCATCCAAGGCTTGCCTGCACCTTGGGCCAGTCCTAGGTGGCTGAGGGGCTGAGAGAATGAGGGAACTCCGGAGGCAGGTGCGCCAGCGGGACTGAGGGGACTGGGTGCCACCATCTTGTGGCTGTGGGTGCCACCATCTTTGAGGGTGGGGCAGTCAGTTAACATATTCCCTCCTTATTGGCTGTGGGCGCTGCCATCTTTGTGATGGTGTGAACATCAATTAGCATATTCCTTCTTATTATATTATATTCCCTTATATTATATATATGTGTGTATGTTTGCTTAATCTCTTCATCTTCTTTCATTCAGTCTTCCAACTCCCCCCCTCTCTGACAGCTATTAGTCTGTTCCATGTATCCATGGACTCTTTCCATTGCTAGACAGAGGGAAATGGAACATTGGGAACTCATGAGAGTAACTCCTTTGATTTTGCACCAAAAATAAATCTTGGCGCACTACAATCTCCTATGTGTAGGTCCTTGGGATGCTTTCTTTATAATCCTGTGGAAGAACCCAATTTCCACCAGCAACACCTTTATTTCTATTGTGTTTATCCATTTATTTAGTTCATTGCTATTCATTTTCTATATGTTTGTATATTTTCTGTTCACTTCCTTCATTACTACCTGGTTTTGTGTTTAGTTGACTTTTTGTAGTATATAATTTTGATTCCTTTCTCGTTTAATTTTTCTCTAATTTTTAAAATTATTTTCTTAGTCACTATGTTGACCAAATGGGGTAACAAAGTGAGTAAGCTAGAAAAATATCTTATTGAGCATTATGATCTCTTTGCTTAAAATATTTTCCCACTTTATGCTGTTGTCATAAAAATATGATCTCTTTGCTTAAAATATTTTCCCACTTTATGCTGTTATAATTTTTATACATTATGTGCCCAATAGCAGATTTACAATTAGTATTGTTTGCATTTGTCTTAAATCATATATGGGGAAAAAAGAGGAGTTACAAACTCAAAATTTAAATAATAATACTTTTGTCCTCTGGATACTTTCAATTGACTCATCTTGAAGTTTATTGATTCTTCTGCCTCTTCAAATTTATGGTTTAACCCTCTAATGAGATTTTAAAATTTAAGCCCCAGAATTTGTTTCTTTTTGTAATTTCCATTTCTTTAGTGATATTCTCTATTTTTTCATACTCCATTCTCCTGGTTTTCTTTAGCTTTGGGCATAATTAAATAGTTAATTTAAAGTATTTGGCTAGTAAGTCCAATGCCTTTTCTTCCTCCTGAACAATTTGTGTTCATTTCTCCTTTGAGTGGACTATACTTTCTTGTTTCTTTCAATCTTTTTGGTAATTTTTGGTAGAACCTGGACTATTTGAGTATTATAATGAGGTAACTCTGGAAATCAGATCTCTTCCCTTCATCAGGGGTTGTTTCGTTGTTTGTCCTGCATTGTAGTTGTTATTTGTTTAGTCGCTTTTAAACTTTTTTTTGGTAAAGACTATATAGTTTTTCTTGTATGTGATGTCTCTGTAATTTTAACTTGTGTTTTGACACACATTTCCTTGAATGCCTGGATTTTCTTTTAAAAGAGTACTTACCTAGGTTGTTTATAACAATACCTCACCCTTTAGTGCTTGTGCTGAGTCTAAAGGCAAGCCTTAGATGAACAAGTAGTGATTTTCCAAGTCTTTTCAGAGCAAGCATCCTTCTTTGGAGGATGTGTGATTTTCTAAATTCCCCAGGATATATGAAGGTACTTTTCATTGCTATAATTCTCCCGAGAATCTTATTCTCCAGCTTTCCCCAGGAGGCTTTTGGTATGTCTGTTTGTTTCAACTGCAATCTTTTGCCCCAAGCAGCAGAGGGTTGTTCATTTGGCTTTTGATGTTTTAAAGGAATATCTTCTGTGTAGCCTCCTTTTATCCTGGAGAAAGTTCTTATTTAGGCTAAACAAAGGCAAGCATCTGTGTCACACCTTCAGGCAGTCACACTTCGGGTCAAACAGACAAATACATCCTTTGAGAACAAAGTCTTCTGTTTTCTTTTGCAATAAGGAACCGAGTCCGACCATGGGCAGCTGCCTTCCAGACTGTCACTAACTTCTCTTCTTGATCTCTTAATAGAATTTTTGAGCCAATTAATTCTTTCAGCATTTTGCTTTCCTCGGGGGAATAAGCCCTCAAAGGACAGGACTTCCAAGTATATGTTTTTACTTCCAGATTCTTTAGCCTTTTGATTATTTATTGTTCAACCAACTGGCTAGTTTATCTTGGCATCAAACCCTTTTGTTTGGTAACAGGGCAAATGTTTATATTTTCCTATTTTCTTCTGTGAATACGTATGATAATATCCAAATGAACCTTACTCACTTGAAATTTGTAGACAAGTTGTGGTTTGCTTATTTTAAGGGGCTAAAGTAATAGTTTGTGAAAGGGGCAGAAGTAGAATATTGGGGACCAACTATAATAAATATTAATCATGCTCTGTTCCCCATGTTTGATTTGTTCTGATGAGAGAAGGCGCATGCGCACCTGGCTGGGAGTTGCATGTGGGTCCTGGGGGATCACCTGGAAATATGGCCCATCTTTCCCATCTGGGAGCTGCCTGTTACCATGGAAACATTAGCAACCTTATTGCAGAAGCCAGAGCCTCCAGCTCTATGAAGACTTTCAGCCCTTTCCACACTCCCAGGCCATTGAAAACCCACAGCCTTTGCTTACCCACAGGCCTTTGCAAACTCCCTGCCCATATTACCTGTCAACTGCCTATTTGGCATATCCTTTTGCCTACTTCCCCTGTAATCTTTGTCCTTCTACCCCATATAAGCAGCTGGCTTATGGTGGTGGTGGTGGGGGCTTAAGGGGGGAAGGAGAGGCAGTGCAGATATTTGTGAATGACTTGCTACTCTTCCATTCTGCTGGATGGATTGGAATAAATACATGATTCAATCCTGCCTCTGCTTAATTTACTCAAGTAGTGACAGGCAGCACGGACCCATTGATGGTCCGGTTACATGTCTACTTATATAAATTATAAATCTTAAATTCATGTACCCCATGGGCACTCAGTAAATAAAGATTTATTACATTGAAACAAAAAGGGCAGGGGCAAGAGAAAACAGTGCAAAGCTTTCCTACCATTTTAAAATAGCCTCTTCCTTAATTTAGCATTTGCTCCATTATTGTAAACCTTTGACTATCCTATGATGTTAATTCAGATAGTAATTTTAAAAATTACTTTTTATTATTGACAGTATGACAGATGTCCCCCAAGCATTACTCTTCTTTTAGGTGTTTCTGCGGAGGAACGGGCCCTTGGAATTACTTACTCTTGCATTGTTTTGCTGCTATCAGCCCTTCCCAACTTACTTATATTCAGTTAGTATTTATTAAATGCTTCCGATGCACCAGGCAATGTAATAAATGTTTTCCCTTTGTTTAAACCTCACAGAAATTGTATAAGGGCAGCTCTATTATCTCCAGTTCACAAAAGAAGAGATATAGACTCAGAGAAGCACCTGACCAAGGTGATACAGACAGGAACAGATATAAGTGAGCTTAAAGTCTGATCTGTTTGATTTCCAACCCTAGACTTTTAACCATTCAATTAAAACAAACTATTAAGATAGTCAAAGATGCATGATTGAAGGGATTTAGTGACTTGATTCTAAACACAAATTTATGCTTAGGGAATAATTGTTATTAATTTATATGAAAAAATAGTTTTTTTTCTATCTCTCATGCTTTGCATCTGAATTATGTAACTGTGTTTGTGTGAAAGGTCTCAGTAGAAGAGAAAGGAAAAGATATCTCACATGATGTACCAATACTTATGCAGAGTGAATGAACAGGCTTTGATTATTTTCTTTTTTTAAAAAAAATATATTGATTTTTTACAGAGAGGAAGGGAGAGGGATAGAAAGTTAGAAGCATTGTTGAGAGAGAAGCATATATCAACTGCCTCTTGCACGCCCCCTACTGGGGATGTGCCACAACCAAGGTACATGCCCTTGACTGGAATGGAACCTGGGACCTTTTAGTCCGCAGGCCGGCCCTCCATCCACTGAGCAAACCAGTTTTGGCAGCCTTTGATTATTTTCTATACTAGCTTGTAATCTTCTTTTTTAGATATAAGTTAGGAGGATGGCTAAAGTAAATGGAAAAGAGGATAAGGATTATCCTCTTCTTGTATTTCACAATTGTTCCTAATTCTTTAGATGAAGCATTCTTAGGGAGTTGCAAAGACTCTGGATCCAGATTCCTCAAGTCCAAATTCTGGCTCTATTATTGACCATGTCTGTGATGTGGAGCAAATTAATTAATCTGTGCTGCATTCTCTCCACTTTGAAGGATAGGGATAAGAATGGTACACACTTCACCGTGTGCTTGAAGATTAGATGACCTGGGAAAGTGAAGAGCAGTAAGAACTGTGCCTGGCACAGAGTAGCCATTTAATAGGGCCAATTGGCTCTTAGTATTATTATAAAATGATGTAGCGAATGGTCACACTTCATTATCACCTTGTTTTTCTACTACTTATCCTGGTGGCCTCTGATAGGGCATGTGTTCCTTCAAAGGTTTCTTTTGTTTGATTTGACCTTATTAGGGTGACCATAAATCAAAGGGGAGGGAAGACAGTCGAGTAGGCTTTCTAGCAGGCTTCTTCCTGACAACTTCTTCAATTCTCCTTGATTTCAAATAGGATGAAAATGCACAGACAGGCCATTTTTTTCCCTAACTGAAATTTTACAGACGGTCCTTATACACTTACTGAAAGTTCCATTTTCATTTAGTACTTATTTCCTTCTATGCAACTTTCAGTTTTAAAAAAAATCCTAGAAACATTAATCTCAAAGAATCTTGTTAATAGTGTTACCTCTGATACACCAAGATGACGAGGGTATAAATAGGTGAAACTATTTTTTTTGGATTTCTATTTGAAAGTGATTTTGGAATCCCAGAGATATAAGGATTTATATTGTTTTCTCACCAGGATACATATGAAGAATGATGTTGATGAGAGGGGCACAGTTCCATGGACCCACTTAAGAATTTCTTGTGTGTGTGTGCTGAATGACTTAAATCTTTCTCTTCCCTCAAGAAGTCATACAGGAATGCCAACAAATAAGTGTGGCATAATTGTAAGAAATAAATTTGAATAATTTCTGAGTTACATAAAAAGTGATCATTTCACTTATAGAAAGTAAATCTTTTAAACATGCTAACATTTTATAATTAGTGATGACTACTGACAATAGACCTCAGAACTGACCCTACATATTGATGGACATCAAGATTGAGAATCAGCTAATTAACCTAAGCTCTTCATCTTATAGAAGAAGAGAGAGGAGGTCAGTTGTTCAAGATTATCCAGTGGTGAGTAACTCGAGGGTCACTACACTCAAGACTCAGTCATTAAGTTCTCAGACACTTACTGAATTTCTTCTGTCTTAGGCCCCATCCTATCTAATAAAAGAGTAATATGCAAATTTGACTGTACCTTTACCACACCCACAAACCCCGCCCACAGCCACGCCTACCAGCCAATCAGGAGCAGATTATGCAAATAAACTCCAACCAAGATGGCTGCTGCCACTGAGAGCAGGACGACGGCTTGGGTTTCCCCAGCAACAGAGGAAACCAAGCTTTCTGCCTGCCTAGGCCTCCACTCAATGTCACAAAGTTTCAATTATAAAAGATGCAGAAATGGTGGCAGCCACTGAGCTGGAGAGAACAGAGGCTTGGGTTTCCCTGGCAATGGAGGAAGCCAAGCTTTCAGCCTGTCAGGTCTACACTCTAGGCTACAAAGTTTCAAATAGAAATGGCTGCCGCCCCGGAGCCAGCAGAAGGCTTGGCTCTGCTCCAGGCTACAAAGTTTAAATTGTAGACATAGATTAATCCCAGGGCCTCCACTTGGGTCACTGGGGGGTGTGGCCAGCCTGCAAACCTCCACAGGCCCCTCGCTGAGGCCGCCCCTCACCCCAAGGGAACCCCCACCCTGATCTGGTACAATCTTCAGGGCAAACCAGCTGGCCCCCAACCATACACCAGGCCTCTATCCTATCTAATAAAAGAGTAATACACAGATTGACCATCACTCCCACACACAAGAGGGCTGCCTCCATGTGGTCAAAGATCCTGCCCCCATGTGGACACAAGATGGCCACCACAGATGGCCAGCAGGGGAGGGCCGTTGGGAGGTTCCAGGCCCTGCAAGGGAGGGCAGTTGGGGGCGACCAGGCCAGCAGGCGAGGGCAGTTAGGGGTGACCAGGCTGGCAGAGGAGGGAAGTTGGAGGCAAACAGTCTGGTAGGGGAGCAGTTAGACATCAATTAGTCTGGCAGGGTAGTGGTTAGTGGGTGATCAGGCTGGCAGGCTGAAGCAGTTAGGGGCAATCAGGGAGGCAGGAAGGTGAGCAGTTTGGAGCCAGCAATCCTGGATTGTGAGAAGGATGTCCGACTGCCCGTTTAGGCCCGATCCTACCAGAATCTGGCCTAGACAGGCAGTCGGACATCCCTCGAGGGGTCCCAGATCGGATAGGGTGCAGGCTGGTCTAAGGGACATCCCCTGTCCCCCATGCATGAATTTCGTGCACTGGGCCTGTAGTTCCCAATATAATAGTGAACAAGACACTACCTACTTTAAGGATTGAAAGAGTGGAGAGTGGAATGGGAAAAACCAATGAATAAAGAATTAATTACAGTACAGTTCTGGTGGGATGTACAGGGATTGGTGGGTCAGCAGATCAAAGGCATCAGACTGGACTAGAAATAAGGTTGAGGAAAGCTGTCTAGATGAGTAAATATCTGAGCTAGGCCTGAAGAATGTATGGAAGACAAGTCACATTTAACCAATTAATAATTTTCATTCATGTAAGTCTATGTCCAAAAATGGCATAACAGGGGGAAAAACAGCCCTCCTAGACTGCTAGTCTTGGAACCTTAGCTAGGTAATATGAATAACAATACTAACTGGTTTATTGTTGTTAGTTTTTCAAAGCATATCTGTAATAGTATTTTAAGTGATTCTTCCAATGATTCCATGAGTAAGAAAGAGTGGTAATAATCAATCTCTCAAAGAATAACTTACAATTAATTGAGAAGTAAACAGGTGAAATTGCAGTGGATGTGACCCTTTTGATATTTTCTCTGGGATATGAAAGAACCTCTAGTTGCTCAAATATATACTGTACATCTTGTGGAGTAAAATTTTGTTCATTGTAGAAGTGGAAAATGCTATGCCAGCCATGCCAGTCATTGTTCTTTCCATGACCATTACCACCCTGTATTCTAATTGGACTACCCCACCCACAACCTTTGACCCTACACCCACAGGATTTTTCTGTCCCCCCTTTGGTAGCAGCTATTCACTGGAATTGGGTACTTTGACCCTGATCTTATAAAGCAGGGCTAGGGAAGTCAGATTTTCTTCACAGAAAATTCAGGTATTAGCTTCCCTTAAAAGTATGTTTTTTATTAATTTTAGAGAGAGGAAGGGAGAGGGAAAGAGAGAGAGAAACATCAATGAGAAACGCTGAGCGGTTGCCTCCTGCACGGCTCTTACTGGGGGTTGAGGCACTTCTGTGAGTTGCGGTAGTCATCAGACTGGACCAGAAATAAATTTCCTCAACCTTATTTCTAGTCCAGTCTGATGACTACCACAACTCATGCATGTGCCTTTACCTGAATCCAACTGGCATCCTCTTGGCGCATGAAAGGGCGCTCAACCAACTGGGCCATGCCGGCTGGGCTAGATTCATTTTTAACCTTTCCTTGCATGACATCCTTATCGTGGTCTCATGATGGGCAGCAAGCACTGTCTCTGACTTTGGGTTTGCCTTGCCTTGTGACTTGCGTTGGCCAATGGCATGCAGGCGGAAGTACCAATGTGCCATCCTGGACCTACATATTAAGAGGCCTTGTGTGCTTCTGCTCATTTTTTTGTAGTCCTGTCATTCAAGGTGAAGAACTTGTGGACTACTTGTGCTCCTATAGCTTGGGTCTTAGATGTATACATGGGAAACACAGTCACCCAACTAAGCCAGTTTAGATCAGCCAACTCCCAGCTAATCTGCAGATCCATGAGAATACGTGCACTGATGTTGGCAACCAACTTGACTGAAGACCAGTGAGTGGTGTGTGCTGGAGCTGAAAGCTTATGTAGACTTTGTGGCTTGGTCTGCCATTTGGGCCACAGATGAGTAAGTAAAGGAAGCCGGTCTGCAGAGCTAGGAATGGAATGACAGAGACGAACACTGGCTTTTCGAAACTCTTTGCTCCATGTGTACCTCATTCTCCCCTTTCTCACTTTCCCTGGACGTGAGGCTACACACTTTGCAGCAGCTGTTCCAGAGTGAAGCTGTCATCAGCCCATTGTCCTATCAGCATGCACACCGAGTTCCACTGAGCGCAGCTCAATGCCCACCACGGGAGAGCCACTCTCAGTGTCCAAAGGGTCTCCGGATTAGACGGCTATGGTTGGGAAGCTGTCCTTCCTAAGCAACGTTAACTCACCGGACAATGGCTTCTGAAAAGACTGATTCTGGCTTATTGGTGATTTTCCCAGGAACCATCTAGAAAGAAAACACACAACACTGAGACTTTAGCTGTAGTAAAATTTTGAAGCCAATCAAAACACAAGGGATATCATATGCAGATAGATGCAATATCACTCTGCATTGCTATGTTTAGTATTTTCAATTTTTGAAGAGGTTTGGTTCACTGCCAGAAGAATAAAAAAAAAAACACACTAGAATTCCATTGGTCATTAAAAACCAGTTAGGTGGGGAACTGTCAATTTGTAAACTTATTTTTGACTTCTAAGACAAAAACCCCAATTATTTGAAGGGGCCATAAGCTTCTCTCACAATTCTAAGTCTCATTGTCCCACAACCCAATGTAGATAACGTGGCCCCAAGTTCAAGTTTAAAATAAGACTAAACAAGAAGGTTAAGCTCCAAGGAAAATATTTGTGAAGAGTTGAAAGGAGGAATAATGATAATTTATAAGGTAGATTGGGAAATGACATTCAAAGGCATATCATGCTCAAAGTATGTATTATTGTTAGAGTGTCTCTGAAGCTTATAAGAAAAAAAATCATGAAATTAGAAAGCTAGTCCTTAGGAGTTGAAAGATGTAATTATCCTGGTTGTGGTTAAGGGGACAGGTAATTCATTTTAAGGAACACGCTGCTGTATTTCCCTTCCTGAAATCTCACAGAAAAGCAATTTCAGTAAGATGAAAAATACCAAATTGAAAAAAATGGTTGATTTGACTTTTTAGAAATCACTTCGTGGACTGAATCAAAAAGACTGTTAGGACTGATTTCCCTGATTGTGAAAAATCTATTGGCTGGGGGGGGGGGGGAATGAGTCCTTCCAAAGTTAATTCAGATGCAAATCTAAAACTGATGGGTATTTTTATTAAATCTTTTCCATTTGCAAATGAAGAGACTATATTGCTCAGGTTTTTTTTTTTTTTTTAAAAGAGATAGAGAACCTGGGAATCAAATTGAACTGCTGGGATGGTAAACGGAGACATTATTAGGAGGTTTGGTAGAATCAGGTCACTGAACACATGATGCCTGGCTTAAGGTACTTGGCAGGTCTCGGTGGTGTGTGTCCTGTTGCCTGTGATAGTGAGAGATGCAGCATGCTTCATGGTGGGAAGGCCTATAACTTTCCTAATCTGGCTTGTTGCTTTGTGTTAGCAAAACCTTACATTAGGAGTAATTGCTACAGGATTTGACAATCTTGTTAAACATTTCAGAAGTTATAGCCTTTCCATTATGTTGGATTCAGAGGGGAAAGAATTATCAATGGATGGTGAAGCATCTGGTCCTTTGTGTGTGTGTTGGGGGGAGGGTGTGAAACAAAGTTTTTTTCTTTATTGATTAAGCTATTACATATGTGTCCTTACCCTCCCACTGCCACCTAATCCCCAATCATGCCCTCACCCTAACCCCCCTGGTGTCTGTGTCCATTGGTTAAGCTTATATGCATGCATACAAGTCCTTTGGTTGCTCTCTCCCCTTTCCCCCAACCCTCCCCTACCTTCCCTATGAGGTTTGAGCACCTGATCGATGCTTCTCTGTCTCTGGATCTGTTTTTGTTCATCAGTTTATGTTGCTCATTATAATTCACAAATGAGTGAGATCATGTGATATTTATCTTCCTCAGTGACTGACTTACTTTGCTTAGCTTAAGGCTCTCCAGCTCCATCCATGCTGTTGCAAATGGTAGGAGTTCCTTCTTTTTTACGGCAGCCTAGTATTCCACTGTGTAGATGTACCACAGTTTTTTTTAATCCATTCATCTGCCATTTTAGAAGACATAATAAATTCAGTAGATTATAACTGCTGCCTTAACGTGACCTTAAACTGATCATTTGCAGGTAGAACTATGTACTAGTGATGGCCAACCAAAGGCTGGCTGTGGGAGATCAAGCCTGTACTAAATGTTCAAGGTTGTCGAACTGACTGACCTCTGTAGCTTCCCCATTCCTGCTCTTGCCACTCTGGGGCAAGCCCAGTGTAGGGGGCATGTGGTAGTTCTGGGTTCCTCCAGATCTCAGATAAGCCTACAGCAAGCTCAAGAGGATCTTTTGGAGTTCAGATACTCTAAGGGACAAAGTAGAGTACTTCTAATAGCATGTGAATGCTGGTTTGGGCTTCTAATTTATTTTAAGAATTTATTTACGTAGGCAATTCCCCAAATATTTAACACCCAACTAACAAGAACCCTTGTTTTCAACTATCTTTGCGTATAGAAATGGCTGTTAACTCATCTTGTTCCACCTTTTGAATTAGTCCCCTTTTCTACATCAAAAAAATCTTAAAACTGATTTTGAGGAGTTTGTGGGTTCATTGGTAAAGGATGGAAGGAAGCTGTAAAAGAAGATATATTCTAAGGTAGGGATAGGTAGTACTTCTAGCTTACTAACTTTCTTCTATTTTGTTGCTCATTTCGACTTTTTATTTTATTTTAGTTGAAGTGGGCAGGTAGAGATTTGGGGAGTATAGGCACTTTGCCAAACTTCTCTGGACTTCAGACTCATAGATGCAACTCTCATTGCAGATGTCTGCTTGGATGGCACAAAGGCACTTCAAATTCAACGTGTCCAATGCAGACATTTTAATTGACCCCTTCCCATGCACTCTTCCTTCTCTTCCAACTGAACCTTTATATAGTAACCAAAGTCAGCCCTTAAACCTGGAAATCTAATTATGCTCTTTGTCTGCCTAAAACCCTTAGATGGCTTTCAATAGCTTTTTGAATACAGATCCAAATCTTTAGCAAAAACTTGCATGACCTAGCTCTTGCTGACCTCTCCCGGTTCATGTCATATGCCCCTCCTTCTAGGTTTCCCAGGGGTATAAGCTGACACTAAGTTCGGGGTATACAATGTTTATAAATAAACACCAATATCTGTGAAAGGAAGGAAGCTGAGGGAAGATGTTAGGGAAGATGAAGAAGTTAGACCTTGATGAAGGTCCAACAAAGCCCCAGCCAACCCGGGGGGAGGGAGGGTGCTCCAGAGTGAGATCTCATCAGAGTTGTCAAGCTTCTGGTGTTTATAACCTACCTAGCATGGCCTTGGGCATGACCATAGACATGAACTCTGGCAAATTTCATCTCTGCAGCCCTGGCAGATCCTGGAGAAGTTGACATCTGGGGGAAGTCCTTTCCTGGAGGGCGAGCTAGATGGCCCGGCCCTCTCTGTGCCGACCATACAGCCATCCTTGATTTTTCCACTTTCTCAAAACTCCCAGAGCACTCCCCCCCCCCTTCTTACATTTGTTCCCGCTGTTTCTGTTCTTGAGGCAACAGCTCCCAATTACACACCTAGTTGCTTCTCATGGTACACCTCACAGTTTGTAATTTGTATTTTTTAAGGGAGTAGGTTATTTGGTTAATTATTCTGCATAATTATTTGTACATTGCTTATCTCCCCTACTATATATACTGTAAGCTCCACAAAAGCAACATTATGCATAAATTACTTTCATAGACTAATGGGGTGTCTAGCCTACAAGAAATACTCCATAACCATTTGTTGAATGAATGAATAAATAAATACATGATTTAGGTAGGCTCTATAATCCTACCTAAAGAAGGACCAAGTGGTGAGAGAAGGGTCTTGGTAGAAAGACGGAACCACATTAATCTCATATAGAGAGCTGTCTCTTCAATGATAAAGAATAGTAAAGCTTCCCTGAGCTCACACAGTTGCAGCCTTCCTTAACAGTTCTCTTATGTAGGCCTCAGGTGGGTTCCTATGTTTCTGGCTTGAGTTCTACCTGGGAGAATGCTCTCCGATTCTGTGTCTGGATACCAACCTGGGCTCCACTTTCCTTGACTGAGGCCTTTGCCTCCTGCCCATATCCTCTTAGGTCGAACTTCTCTGCCTTTGGCAGTAGCCATTGCTCTCCATATTTCATATGAAGGCTGGCTTTTTTTCTATACCATAAATGGGCCACTTGAAGAATCGTGTACCTGTTGCCCTTTATGCCTTTCCCCTGGTACAAGATCCACTCTTCCCATGCTTGTCTGGCCTGTTCTGTGTTACAGGAGGCTGACTCTGGTGTACTGCTTCACCTGGGCTCCCTTTGAATTAGATTTTGGCCTATGGGTTAAATCCGGCCCACTGCCTGTTTCTGTAGACAAGGTTTTATTGAACACGGTCATGCTTATTCATTTATGTGTTATCTGTGGCTATTTTCATTCTATAACAGTGCAGCTGAGTAGTTGAAATATAGATTGTATGGCTCACAAAGCCCAAAATGTTTACTACCTGGCCTTTTATAGATAATGTTTGCTGACTCCAGGTTAAGCCAATGAAGGCTCTGGCATTCCACCAATGGGCACCTACTCCCAGTCTCCAATTTTCTTGAGCTAGAGAACTGAGGATGGTAATGGCTTTCTGCTATTGCTAGTCTCTGGGCGACTCAATGTTCCTTGTTTTCTCCTTTAATTCTCACAATTTTGTAAGTAGACCTTAATTAAAATCTCTTCATTTAAGCCTTGTGGAGTAAGTTTTTCCTTTCAGGATCTGACTAGTATGATATGACTACATGCTTCCTCTTGGCTATATACTTAAGTAGACCCTATTAGCAAGGCACACTGGTTTATATTGAGCCGGAGCCTGCTGTGTCACCATAGATAAGGTTATTTGCCTGTTGGCTAGCCCAGTAGTCTTCACTGTTGAGTTAGTGTTGTCAGTTCAGGCTTTGCCCTTAAGAATAGCTTATCTCTTTCCACTGTTGAACCATCCAGGAAGTCCAAGAATGCTCTGCGCCCGAGTCTTATACAAATTATACAAGAAGCTAGTAAATCTCCTTATGCCTTTCTCTGGTAACAGAGGATGAGTTTAGGAATCTCCATGGGTTAAGTTGGTTTTAGCTTCTCTGCTGGTGTCTAGATTAATTGCTTCTAAAAGGGAGTTGAGATCATTTTTTTTCTTTTAAGTCTCATAATATCAGAAGTGCAAGTGGGTCTCTGTCTAGATTTGTAGGGTTTCAGTTGTGATGTGGATGCTATGATGTCAACTCTAAATCTGGCTTTTTAAAAATTCCTCACCTGAGCATATTTTTCCATTGATTTTGAGAGAGAGTGGAAGAGAGAAGTAAGACAGAGACACATATTAATGTGAGAGAAACACATCAATTGGTTGCCTCATGCATCCGCCCGGACCAAGCCTGGGCTGTGGAGGAGCCTGGAACAGAGGTCCATGCCCTTGGCTGGAATCAACCCTTCAGTCCACAGGCTGATGGTCTATCACATGAGCCAAACTGGCTATAAACTGGATAAAACTGGCTTTTTTTCCCAGTTTTTATGTGCTGAGATGACTTATAAATATCCTGCCTCACTATCCAAATCATCTGTGCCTGCTGGCATTTCCCCCGCCCCCCCCCCTTTGGTAATTAGAGAAGTAACTAATGTTCACAATGTTGATTATAACTTAGGTTGCTCCAAAGTTTTCCCAAGGATAAAAATATCATTTTTACATTTTCAATTAGGTTTGCCATCTAAAGTATTAACTACATAACATAAACTTGATCAAAGGAGATTATGGAAGGGACAACACTTCAAAATGAGAAATCCCAAAGTGTGAAAGTCATATATGGTGTTTTTGACGTCAATAATCTTTTCCCCATCTTTCTTCTGCCTCTCTGGTGGACTGTTTAAAATTTCTTACATAATAATTAGTTAAATAAAACCTATACTCCCATTCAAGGAATGTTACATGAAAATTTCAGAACGAAGTGCTATATCTACAATATGAGTGTTCGTTATGTTGTCACTTACAAGGACAATGCCGTGAGGATATTAAGTACTAAGCAAACTAAATAACTACCATTTACTTAGCTCTTTATAGTTTACAAGCCATTTCCACATGCATTGTCTCATTAATCTTCATAATAACTGTGGAGGGTAAATATTATCTACCGCTTCAATGCAAATGAGGAAATTGAGGCTAACTTCTTTGTTCAATGTAATATACCCAGCAAGTTTTCATATTGTTAGTGGGCTGCGTGAAATTGGGGGGTTGATGGTCGGACTTTCAGCAGGCAGAAACAGAAGTATAGCAAACTGAACCAGCTTTAGAGAATAGCCCAAGCAAGAATATGTTGGTATGCCCTGACCACTTTGGCTCAGTGGATAGAGCGTCGGCCTGCAGACTCAAGGGTCCCAGGTTCGATTCCAGTTGTAGATAGAGCTTGTACTTTGGTTGCAGGAACATCCCCAGTAGAAGGTATGCAGGTGGCAGCTGATCGATGTTTCTTTCTCATTGATGTTTCTAACTCTCTATCTCTCTCTGTGAAAAAAATCAATAAAATATATTTTAAAAAAAGAACACCTTAACAGAGTGAGTCCAGGAACTGAACGGCAGAGCAAGTTTGTGTATACTTTAGGCAATCAGCAGGATCAAGAGAGAGGCTACTTAGCAAATAAATTTCAATGGAAATAGACATGGGGTCCTTCTGGAATGTTCAAAAGAGAATTCCAGGTAGAAGTGTAGTGCCATGGACTGAACCAACATGGAGGAGGGGAAATGGCTATCAAGTGCTTTTAATTTAATTCTAGTTTCCACCCATGGCGATGCTTAGGTTCTATGACGTATCCTGCTCCTGTTCCATTGACTGGCTGGATGAGTGGCCCTTTCAGCAGCAGGGACAGGGATACTGAGCGCAAGAGATATCAGGCAGGAACTGAGCCTGGAGGGTCAATTCTTAGTTTTTGTCCTTTATAGCTGTGCACTTTCTACTATACCTCCCTCCTTCTCATGGATGAGGCAGTGCAGAAAAGAAAGATAAAGAGACCAAGGACAAGTGGTGCGAGTTTTTAGCTTATTCTCAAAGGAAACAGAACATATGGTCTGTTATTTGTTGTGACCCTTGACAAGGTTCAATAATAACATTAATTGTACTAAAGCCCAATCATATATTTTATCATGCTTTGCAGAGAAGTCAGTTGGGTCAACTTTCTTCCAATCTTTCTTCTATTCTAAATATCTATTCTTAGGTCCAAAAACCAAATGAAGTGAGCGATCCTTCCTCTAATTTTCTATGTGTATAAAAGCTCATTAGAACTGGACTGTTCAATATGGTAGCCATTAGCTACACGTGGCTACTGAATATTTGAAATGTGATTATTCTTAACTATCTAAGATGTACCACAAGTATAAACTATACACTGGACTTTGAAGATTTAGTATGAAAAGGATAATATATCATTAGGAATGTTTATATTGATTACATGTTGAAATAATACTATTTTGGATATATTGGATTAATTAGAATATATTATTACAATGAATCTCACTTATTTCTTTTTACTTTGTTTCGTGTGACTCCAATAAATTTAAAATTATATACCTGGCTAACATTATATTTCTATTGAACAGTGCTTCTCTTAGAAGAAGCACCCAGATTCCTAAAGGGTTACTCCCTTTCAGCCTTTGCCAAATGACTCTCTCCCCTTCAGGCCAGTTTTCACAAGTCAAATAATGCAGATTTCATTGTGGTGGCAGAGTGCACAGGAGAACGATCAGCCAGCACTCTGAGGGAGGAAAGTTGAACCTTTATTCGCAGATCTGCGAGTCCAGGGCAATTCCAGATCCAAAGTCTGTATATCTCCTCCTATGGTGGCCCCTGAAGGTCCCCGCAGCTCTGCCCAAGTCAGCTGTGCAGAGGCCCTGGGGTTAGGCTCTGCAGCTCCTCCCAAGTCAGTCAGAGGAAGTAAGACTAGTTTTAACCAGATGCTGGAGGAGGCTGCAAGCCCGCCCACCCCCATTTTCCTTTTCATCATAATTGGAAGGAAGGCTGCAAGTCATTTGGAAATTTGGTGATGAAACTGCAATAGGATCATAACTCCTGCATGACAATTTGCTTTTTTTGAGCCTTTCTTATTTCAAATGGAATAGTCACTGCTCTGTTCTCTCCTCTAGCTAATTTACATCTTATTTTCTTTCTGTCAGAAGTGTCATTTCCTGTGATGGATGAAGCCATCTTTGCTAAGTGCAAAAACAGGGCCACCACGTTATTCAAATGGGATTCTTCTGCAAATATTCTCATCCTCTGGATCTGGAAGAATGTATATAGTTGCTGGGAAACCCCCTTTTTAAAAAATCACCGTGTTTTTTATTTGCAGAAATTGAAGTGAAGATCACAGAATCAAGAAATATCATTACACCTACAAATATGGAAAAGATCAGGACTATCTGACAGACAAATTTTCTATATTCCTAGGTCATGTCTGTACATGATCTCCGCATTTGCCATTTTTTCTTGTTTTTATTTTTGTTTTTTGTTATTTATTGTTTAAATATTACAAGTAGTAGTACATATGTCTGCTTTTTCCCCCAATGACCTCCCCCTGGCTATAACCCACGGCACATGCCCTCAGTGTCTGTGTCCATGAATTTGCCATTAAAAAAATATATTTTATTGATTCTTTACAGAGAGGAAGGGACAGGGATAGAGAGTTAGAAACATTGATCAGCTGCCTCCGGCACACTCCCTACTGGGGATGTGCTCACAACCAAGGTACATGCCCTTGACCAGAATCAAACCTGGGACCCTTCAGTCTGCAGGCTGACACTCTATCCATGGAGCCAAACTAGTCAGGGCAAATTTGCCATTTTTAAACTCAGGGATTTTAGGGTCATCTTAATAATGGGTTTCTACACAATTAGTTAGATTGACTAGACAATAGATGTAATTCACTTCAAGTTGATTAAGTTTTTATTTTATTTTTAAAAATATATTTTGTATTGATTTCAGAGACTGGAAAGGGATAGATAGAAACAAAGATGAAAGAAAAACATTAGTTAGTTGCCTCTGCAGGTCCCCTACTGAGGGTCAACCTCACAACCCAGGCATGTGCCCTCATGCGAGAGTTTAACCCTGACCTCCTGGTTTATAGGTTGATGTCCAACCACTGAAACACACTGGCCAGGCTATTTTATTTATTTATTTTTTCAAGAACATTTTTTCCACTTTTATAGTAAAACTAGGGACCCGGTGCACAAAATTCATGCACTGGTGGTGGGTGGTCCCTCAACCCAACCTGCCCCCTCTCACATACTGGGAGCCCTCAGGGGATGTCCAACTGATGGCTCACCCCCAGCCTACGAGGCTTTAGACCTTAGGCACCCAGCCATTGCCCTGCTCAGCTCAGCCCTGGTTGCCTGCAACCACCCGGCTCCGGGGGCTGGGCACTTGCAGCCACCTCCATTTCATGTCTACCCCCGGGGCCTGGCACTCATGCCACTTGGCCTCACCCCCACTCCTGATTGGTTGGTAGCATAGCCAATCAGGAGCAAAGGTATGGTCAAATTTGCATGTTTCTCTTTTATTATAGAAAAATGATTGGTATATATTACATATAGTTTTTTGCTATTCTTTTTAATATTTCTAGCAATTTGTTAAATAATTATATCAGTATAATAATATTCCCCAAACTCTACTAGCATAGTATATCACAAAAAGTTGTAGGAAATATTAAAAATCTGCAAATAACAGGATTGCTTCTACTAGAGTCTAGAATATTTTTTCCTCTCTGGCTCTATTTTTGTTTATCAGTTCATGTTGTCCATTATATTCCACAAATGAGTGAGATCATGTGATATTTATCTTTCTCCAACTGTAGAAAGATAGCACAATGCTCTCAATTTCCATTCATGCTGTTGCAAATGGTAAGAACTTCTTTTTTACCACAGCATAGTATTCCATTGTGTAGATGTACCACAGTTTTCTAATCTACTCATCTGCTGAGGGCACTTAGGCTGTTTCCAAATCTTAGCTATGGTGAATTGTGCTGCTCTGAACATAGATAGGGGTGCATATATCCTTTCTGATTGGTGTTTCTAGTTTCTTGGGATATATTCTTAAAAGTGGGCTCACTGGGTCAAATGAGAGTTCCATTTTTAGTTTTTTGAGGAAACTCCATACTGTTCTCCGCAGTGGCTGCACCAGTCTGCATTCCCACCAGCAGTGAAGGAAGGTTCCTTTTTCTCTGCATCCTCGCCAGCCCTTGTTGTTTGTTGATTTGTTGATAATTGCCACTCTGACA
The DNA here is from genome assembly GCA_027563665.1 of Antrozous pallidus. Classification (NCBI taxonomy): domain Eukaryota; kingdom Metazoa; phylum Chordata; class Mammalia; order Chiroptera; family Vespertilionidae; genus Antrozous; species Antrozous pallidus. Next base: position 3,177,474 of record CM050509.1, read on the forward strand.
GGTGTGAGGTGGTACCTCATTGTTGTTTTGATTCGCATCTCTGCGATGATTAGTGACTTCGAGCATGTTTTCATATGTCTCTTGGCAGCTACCAATTGTTCATTCTTTATTATTGCAGACTACAACAATATGTTTAGTCATTCACTTAATGTAGGATATTGAGTTTTTTCCAGTATTTGGTTACTACAAATAATGCTGCTATAAATGTTCCTGTATAGTCATTTTGTGAGAACATGGATTTCATTTCTGCAGGGCAAATTACCTAGGAGTTGGATTTGCTGGGTCATATGACGAGTGTCTGCTTAAATTGATGAGACATTGCAAATCTGCTCTCCAGAGTGGCTGTGTCGTTGTGTATTCCCACCAGCAGCATATGAGGGTCTCAGTTGCTTTGCAGCCTTGTCAGCACTAGATATTATCAGCAATTTTTGTGTTAGTTATTCTGCGAGGGGGATAATGGTATCTAATTGTGGTTTTAATTTGCATATCCTTAATGAATATGCTGGTCATATTTTCATGTGTTTATTTGCAGCCCATATTGTGTTCTTTGGTGAAGGATTCCTTGAAATCTTTTGCCCACAGATTTTTATTTTTTTATTTTGGGTTCTTAATTTTCTTACAAAGTGTGGAGATCTGTCTTTTGTCAGATACGAGACTTTCTAATATTTCTCACAGTCCGTGGCTTTCCTTTTCACTTGCTTTCCCAGGATAGGTGCTTCAAAAATAAAAAATAAAAAAAATTTGGAATGTGTCCACTCTTTCAATTTTTTCTTTTATAGATTGTGCTTTTCGGTGTCATATCTTAGAAATCTTTGCATAACCTAAGGTCACAAGAGTTTTTCCCAGGCTTTCTTCCAATAGTTTTGCTATTTTAGCATTTTGAGATGTGTGTGTGTGTGTGCGCGCAGTGTGAAGTATAGGTGAAGGTTCATTTTTCTCATTTGGATGTGCAATTGGTCCAGCACCATTTGTTGAAGACTGTCTTTTGTCTACTGAATTGCCTTTCCATCTTTGTCAAGCAACTGATCATATTTATAAGGGTCTATTTCAGGAGTCATCATTTTTTCCCATTTGCCTATCTATCATTCTGGTCAATATCAGTATGTCTTGATTTCTGATCCTTTAGAATATGTTTTAATATTAGGTAGTGTAAGTCCTCCAACTTCTTGTTCTTTTTATAATTTTTCAAAATTGATTTTAGAAAGGAAAGGAGGGAGAGAGAGAGAGAGAGAAAGAGAGAGAGAGAGAGAGAGAGAGAGAGAGAGAGAGAGAGAGAGAGATTATTCCACTTATTATGCATTTATTGGTTGACTCTTGTATGTGCCCTGACCAGGGATTGAACCTGCAACCTTGATGATTTGGGATGGCACTCTAACCAACGGAGCTACCCAGCCAGGGCCAACTTGTTCTTTTTCAAAATCATTTTAGTTACTCTACTTTTTTTTTAAGCTTTTCATAAAAATCTAAGAATCATCTTGTCTAAAAGAATCTTGATACAGTTTTCATTGGGATTGCTTAAATTATATAGGCCAATTTGGGGAGAATTGAAAATTTAACTGTATTTTGTCTGTCAATACATGAACATATTGCCTTTCCATTTATTTAGTTCTTCTTTGAATTATTTCATTAGTGATTTGTAGTTTTCTACATACAGATACTCTGCACTTCTTATAGAGTTATGCCTAAGTATTTATTAGTGCTATTATAAAAATAATTTTTTCTTTAAATCTCAAACTCCAGCTATTCATTGTTAATATGTGGGGCAGCAATTACCTTTTGTATATCAACATTCTATTCTGTGATTTTGCTATACTTGCTTATTACTTCCTGGAGATTTTTTGGTAAATTCTTTGGGATTTTATACATCTGCAAAAAATGTTTTTCCTTTCCAATCTACACTGATTGGCCAGATTATTATGATCTCTGAACGCATAATAATCTGGCCACTCAGTGTATATCCTATATAATAAAAGGCTAATATGCAGATTGTCCCCTTTGACCAGCAGGCAGGCCAGCCAACCGCCCATGTCTCCTTCCCCTGGCCAAGGTGGCTGGACCCCACCCATGCATGAATTCATGCACCAGGTCTATTCATGCACATATATATACACACACACTGAGTGGCCAGATCATTATGTGTTCAGAGATCATAATCATCTGGCCACTCAGTGTATATACATTTATGTCTTCTTGTTTTATTGAACTACCTAGAACTTCCAGTAAGAAGTTGAATAGAAGTGGCAAGAGAGCACATCTTTGCCTTGTTCCTGATCTTGGGGAAAAGCATCCATCCTTAAATCCAGTCTCAAGTATGATGATAGCTGCATATATTTTGTGAATGTTCTGTATCTAGTTGGGAAACTTCCCCTCTATTTCTAGTTTTCAGAGTGTGTTTTTTATAAGTCACAAATGAGTGTTGGATTTGTCAAATGCTTTTCCTGCATGAATATAATCACATGATTTTCCTTTTTTTAGCCTGCTACTGTGAGGGATTATATTGATTGCTTTTTGAATGTCGAAACAGCCTTGCATACTTGGAATAAATTCCATTTGGTCATAGTGTATAATGTTTTTACGTATCATTGAATTCAATTTGTTAATATTTTCTTGAGGATTTGCTGTGAAAACTTAAGTTATTGATTTGATACCTTTCTTTTTCAATACAAGCATGCAACAGCAAATTTTCTGAAAACTTCTTTGGGTACATATCACATATTGTGATGCATTTTATTTTTATTTTTATTAAGTTCTAAATATTTTCTAACTTTCTCGAGACTTTCTCTTTTAACTATAGATCATGTAGTAATGATCTATCTAATTTCCAAATGTTTAAAGATTTTCCAGTTATCTTTCTGTTATCAAGTTCATTTTGATCATATTATGGTCAGAAAATATATATTGAAGAATTTTAATTCTTCTAAGTTTATGCAAAATCTTTACCCTATAAGGTAATAATCACAGGTTTTGAAGACCTATCCTTTGGGATGATTATGAAGTCTAACACAAGTAGCTAATTTAAATTTAAAATTTATTATATAATGCATAGATCTCATTTGCCTTTTCCTTCTTCATAGAAGTTTATGATACTGATAATTATTTACCATGTAAATAACAACTGAATGTACAATGTAAGTGAGGATGAAACGTAATTATTCAATAAAATACTAGTCATGTTTGTAAATCCACTAGATACTTCTGAGATAGATAAGCTGGGTCAGTTATAACCATTTGTAAACACTGAAAGGAATTGCATGAGTCTCTTGCTACCTCTGGGAATAATTTGGCCATTAAAAAAAAAGACAGCAAAACAATAAACCAATAGAAAAACTGACAAAGTGTTCAGAGAAAGAAATGTCATTATATATTGGCGAACGCGTTCTCTCTGGTTTAAATTCAACCACTGCAGGAATAGGTTAAGTAAACACATTTAGTATCCTTGATTTATAAAAATGTCTACCATCAGTTTGCTGCCAACTGCATTGGGGAAAATAAACAGTAAAATCCAGAATTAATGATCCAAATTTCAATGGCTGGAAGCAGGCAAGGACAGTGAAGAAGCGCAAATAGAATGGTGCTTGAACATAAATCCCTGAGTGACTCCCAGCCTGTCTGATATCTGTTTCCCAAAGTGCAGGCCATTTGTTGTGTCACGTGGGAAATGGATGGTTTCTGTCTTGCTGGAGCTTTCACGTATTTACATTTGTTTATTCTCTGAAGGTGATTCCTCACCAGAAGATCTTGGAAACAGATTCTCGAGGGAGAACATCTGTTCAGCTATGGTAGCATCTGCCAAGTTAGGTGTGCGGAGAAGCAAAAGAACTTTATCTTAGTGGTTCAGGGGCCTCAAATCCATAAGCTCTGACACAATAGGAGAGACAGACAAAGCTGCATCCTGCTTCCGTTGCTGCTGCACTGCAGCCTGGCTCTGCCACGCCAGGCACAGGACACAAGTGAGAGGGCATTGGCCCTGGGATTCATTCTGGAGATGGAAGCCATTCGGTCCGCTTAGAAACAGGAGCTCAGCCCAACGAAGATGCTGGCTCTGCTTCAACATTTCCTTAGCGCTTCCCCTGTTGGCCTCCCCCCTCCCAATGGGCTTGATCTAGATCTTGGGCCTGGCACAGCATGAGAGACGGATGGCATAGTGGACAGGAGCAGGGGTGCCAGAGCTACATTGCTATGGTTCCATTGCTCCTTGGGAAACACAAGTCAGTATTGGGAACGTTGCTTCACCCCTGGGAGCCTCTATGTCCTCCTCTGAAAGAGAGAGAGAATTATTTCAGGATTGGATGTAAGTGGACAAGAAGTAGAAAGGCAACTAGATGCAATCTGGAAGTATTTGCTCTTAGAACTGTTTGGAATAAATAGCAAAATAATCCATACTGAGCTATTTAAATAGACCGAGGTAAGAACTAACCCTTCGATGCAAATTCCCTCCAAAAGATTTTCATGATATCCCTCCCTACCTGGCTTCAATTCTCTTTGCTCCAACAAGATCTCTGGGCTCTCTTGCCTTTAGTCTGTACTCCCTGCCCTGGGGGTGGTGAGCATTGGGAGTAGTTCCTAGAATGTGCAGAGAATTTACAAATCTGAGCTGATGAAGCTTCAGTGCCCACTCCATTTCCATTCCACAAATATTTTCTCAGTGTTTGGGGAAGGCAGGGCATTTTGGCGCTGAGTAGGATTTTGGTGCTGGTCAAAGCATGTTTTGTTTTGTTTTTAAAATCTGTTCTCTGTTTTGTTTCTTTTGATCGACCCTTATCTGGTTGTGCCTTCTGCATTGAATTCTGTGCTCACAGCTTCTTTTGCTCCTTCTCTGTTGTTTCTGTATCCTCTCGAAAGCAGGTCCCCATTGCTGTCATTCCTGGAAGCCACCATGAGGTGGCAATTTTAGAAACTTAAATAGCTGAAATGAGATTTCTGTGGGAAGAGTTAAACTTTTAAAGTCCTAGGCATTAGATCAGAGGGGAGAATTAATTGCTTAAAGTGACAGCATGGTTCTTAGACCAGCAAGGCTGCACAGCAATCAGAACTGTCCTGTTAACATTTCTGAAGAACAAAACAGCGTTAATAGTGGGGGGAAGAGATCCTTCTTAGCACAGTGTAGTAGAGAGGAAATCTGGGCCAAGGAGAGCATCATTGGCAAGATGCTTTCTGTTCTGTGGGAGGCAGCTCAGGCTGCTTCAGCTCTGAGTCTCTAGTAGTGGAGACTTATGGCCTCCCCTGCAGAGATGGAAGTCGATGATCTGCCACTTTGAGTCTTCTGTGTTCTTGGCATTTGTATTTCTCATGGCAAGTGGACGAGTCAACACTTTGTTGTGTCCATCATTTGGTTCCATGAGTTTGATGAGTATTGAGGATGCCTCTCCGTCTGGGGGCCAAGATCAGTGTCCCGACCAATCAGGCTTGTGGGTCTGACCCCTGAAGCCTTGGCCTTGTTTGCCAAGTACTGTTGTCCAGTGCTTGTTAACTTTGACCACATAACCTCACGCCTGGGCTGCGATATCGCTTTCCTGACCTGGAGTCGAATCATGACCTCCTGGTCCATGGGTCAACGCTCAGTGACTCAGCCCCACTGACCAGGCTCCAGTAATTTGATTGGACATCATATGATACATTAGAAAAATTCTGTGTTCTCTTATATTCCTAGGAAGAATGTTAGTTTTGTTTCAGTAGGCAATTACATTATAAGTTGATGCCGTTTTTCAGATTTCCAGCTGTTGTTATTTTCTTAGGCTCCTTAGAGTCTTGTCCCCTGGGTACCAGTTCAGAAATCAGCCACAGATTTGAGGAGTGTTTGAATGCAGATTGTGTGGCTTCCTTGTCTGAAGCCTTCTTTTCTGGGATTTTCTCCGCCTCAATTCTCAGTTGCCCTTTCAGATGTAAACTCTGTCCTCTAAATCTTTAAGTCAATAAAATGCAGGGATTTCTGCTTTAGCCAGATTTGGGAGGACTGAGGGATATCCTGAAAAGCATAGCAATTTGAATCTCAGTTAGTGTGATTCCCCTGTTTCATGGACTAAATTTCCTCTTACATCTTCCTGCTTTTGGTGCTGTGTAGTGCATCCAGTCATGTTATATGTTGTTCAGAGTTTATAGTGGTTATCAGCAGAAGACTGAGTGCAATGTCAGCTACACCGCCATTACGAGAAGTCCTGAACATCCTCTTTGAAATTGTAAACCATCTCTACTGGGATTATTGCCCAGTAGTACAGTTTCTTAAGACAGAAGCTTGGATTCTCTTTGAGTGCTTGACCATGGCCACTGGTTCCCAGTGACCAGCTCTTCTCTGTCCGTCTCATCTGCCCACCTATAGTAGCAATTTTGACACAACAGGAGCTTGTGGGAATGAGGTGAACTGGGTGAGCATTAGAACTATAAATATGCTCATGGGATTTGGGGGAGGCCAGAGAGTACTCGAAACAAATTCTTTGGTATCAGATGTTCTAGGTTTAATTTTGAGCAATTTTCTCAACTTCCGTGACTTTCTATTTTCTCATTGTAAACTAGGGATATTCTATCACAGACTCATTGTTAGAACTGTGTGTGCGTGTGTGTGCGCACACGCTAGTATACCTTAGCACAATGCCTGGCCTAAAGTAAATGTTCATTAACTTGTTATTAAAAAATTTAAAACTGAATAAAATCCATTTGCTAACACAGAGTAAAACATCTTTGCTATCACAGCACTGTAAAAGAGGATGAATGTAACAAATTCAGGATGAATTTCCTGGATCATTGATGTCTATGAGCTTATTATTTTAGATAGAGAACAATCTTTTTTGTCATCATTAATTGCTGGAGGGCAGTTGGCAGAGTGATGAAATCAAAAGAGGTTATCATTCATCCTTCAAATTTGTGGGTAAGGCATTCTGCTGCATAACTTTTCACCTGTGATGTACTCCCCAGCTCTTACGTTATCTTTACTAAGTGAAAATCCTAGCTTCCTTGAAGAATAGATAATTGTTTTTAATCTTTCATTTCTCTTGCTTGCAACAAATATGTTAAAAACAAATTTTGGATCGCAATTTTCATTAGTTTCTTATTAGAGATCATGGAGGGTTTCATAATCTACTTAATATTGCATCTGGACTTAACACAGCGTAAGACAATTATAAAGGTCTTAGATACAGTGTGGACATGATCTTGAAAATCTGAGACTTTGAAAAAGAAAACAGAATTTCCTAACTTTAGAAAACAAATATAAAAGACTGAGATAGCGTCACCAAAGTCAGAGGGAAGGGCGGCAAGGGTAAGATTTCATGGGGATGAGTCTTAGGTATCTAGTATTTTGCCTATCACTCAATAGCAACTCACTAGACATTTATTGAATGAATGAATGAATGAATGAATGAAAGTACATTATGTGCTTCATATTTGGAACTGGTGGAGTTTCACCTTTAAGTGTGCAAATAGGCACATCCTGTCTTATAGCAGCACTCTCCTCACTGTTTCTTTATTTTCAACCAAGTGTGCTAGGATAAAAAGATTATACAAGAGCCAACTGCAGAATTTTCTAAATGGCTACCAGGCTGGGTCAGGGTCAAGGATGATTTATCAGTTGGCACCTGTTTGTGGCTCCCTCTATGGACATGCTTCTCTCTTTCCCACCCTTTACTCCACAACCCACTTCCCAGAATTGTCCATCATTTTCTCATCTGCATTGCCTCTCATAGTGCTACTCAACACAGGGTCTTTCCCTCTGCCCTCCAAAGGGCCCTTTCTGAAAAATTTGCCAGACAAGAGAGGAGCAGAATCCTATCTAATAAAAGAGTAATATGTAGATTGACCATCACTCCAACACACAAGATGGCTGCTCCCAGGTGGTCAAAGATCCTGTCCCCATGTGGACACAAGATGGCCACCACAAGATGGCCAGCAGGGGAGGGCATTTGGGGGTGACCAAGCCTGCAGGAGAGGGCAGGGGCAAGCATGCTGTCAGGAGAGCAGTTAGACATCAATAAGGCTGGCATGGGAGTGGTTAGGGGACAATCAGACTGGCAGGCAGAAGCAGTTAGGGGCAATCAGGAAGGCAGGCAGGTGAGTAGTTGGGAGCCAGCAGTTCTGGATTGTGAGGGATGTCTGACTGCCCGTTTAGGCCCAATCCCCCCAACAGTTGGACATCCTTCCAAGGGTCCCAGATTGGAGAGGGTACAGGCTGGGCTGACGGACACCCTCCCCACAATGTACGAATTTCATGCACTGGGCTTCTCGTCTATAAATAAGAAACAAACTTCTATGATCTGGAAAACTCAATCCAACACCTGGCCAAAACTGACAGCCCCCTGCGGATGCGCAGCAGTGGCAGGGCTATGTATTTGCTTTGCCAGCTCTTTTATTTGCTGCGGGAATTGTTTTAATTTTGCAGCCTGTGCAGACCTAGAGAAACACTCTGATATGCAAGGCACAGGCCCCAACTAATATTTCCTCCATTGCGTGTGCTTTGACAGTCCTCCTGACTTGTTGCAATCATAAGGGTGAAACTCTTGAGGCTTACGTTAAATTATTTTGTGACACGAAGCTTACATTTCAGTCCCAAACCCTATCTTCTATTGAAAGAATTGTAGGGTATTGCTTTGTCCAGTGACTATAGTTTGTTTACAGAAATATTTGTTATAAATGTAAGGGCTATTCAGTTGTCTTTATTGTGGTTACTGCTTTTTAGGATTCAGTTAGGTCTAGTAAATAACCAATAAATCCAGAGTTCTATATAAAAAAGTATCCACACAATGAAAAGGTATAGAGGAAGGGAAAACAAAGCTGGCAGTTAATACAGGACACCTACAAGTTGAAAGCTGATCTTGGTGAATGGTTTGTGCTGGTGGGGATGAGAGGGTACCGAACAGGTTAAGGGTAATTGATAAGAATTACTAAATTACAGCAGACACTAGTGAGGTGTGCTCATATATCCTCACTCATACCACTTGTAGTGGGTTTCATAGTGCCCTCCTAAAAGATATGTCCATGTTTTAGTGCCCCAAATGTGTGAATGTGACCTGGTTTGGAAAAAGAGTCTTCGTGGATGTAGTTAAGTTAAGGATATTGAGATGAGATAATCCTGAATTTAAGGTGGGCCCTAAATTCAAAGACAGGTATCAAGAAGAAAAGAGCAGAGAAGGGGAGAGATGGGAAGGGAAGGGAAGGGGAGGGGAGGGGAGGGGAGAAGAGGGAGGGGAGGGGAGGGGAGAGGAGAGGGGAGGGGAGAGGAGAGTAGGGGAGGAGAGGAGAGGGGAAGGGCAGGGGAGAAGAGGGAGGGGAGAGGAGAGGGGAGGGGAGAGGAGAGTAGGGGAGGAGAGGAGAGGAGAGAAGACAAGACAAGACAAGACAAGACAAGACAAGACAAGACAAGACAAGACAGAGACACAGGAGAGAAGGTGATGTGAAGACAGAAGAAGAACCAGGAGTGATGTAACCACAAAGCAAGGAATGCTTAGAGCCACCAAAAGCTGAAACAGGCGAGGAAGGATTCCCCCAGAGCTTTCAGGAGTGTGGCCCTGGTGACACCTTCTGGAACCCAGAACTGTGAGAGAATCCATTTCTCTTGTGGGTATGCCACCCAGTTTGTGGGAATGTTATGGCAGCTCTAGGAAACTCAGACACCGCCTCGGTGCACAGTGACCTGCTGGACTTGCAACTACCAGAACCCGCATTTTTTACATGAGATTGCCTCTGGCTGCCAAGGCCTATTCTGCCAACTTGTGAGCATGCTCGACAGGTTGTGTTGGGAAATGAGCTCTGCCTTAGGAGCTCTCATGTAAACACTGTTGGGGGGGCCCTAACCAGTGTGGCTCAGTGGATAGAGTGTTGGCCTGCGGACTGAAAGGTCCCAGGTTCGATTCCGGTCAAGGGCATGTACCTTGGTTGCAGGCACATCCCCAGTAGGAGGTGTGCAAGAGGCAGCTGATGGATGTTTCTCTCCCATCAATGTTTCTAACTCTCTATGCCTCTCTCTTCCTCTCTGTAAACAATCAATAAAACATATAAACAAAGAACTGTTGGGGGTCAGTGTACAAAGATACCAGCCCCATGGCCCCTGGGCTGCGGTGACTCTGAGGCAAGCATCATATGCCAGCTCTGCACAGTGCTCACTGGTGTGATAAAGTCTGCCCTGGCTTCCTTCTCTTCTCCATTTTCAGTTGTTCACTCCCGTACCAGGTTTTCCTGGGATCGTCTCCTCAATAAACTCCTTCTACTTGAATGCTTGTCCCGGGTCTGCTTTATGCGAAGCCCTCCAAGTGAAACATAAATATAAAGGAGATGACACGTTGTCCTGGTGGCTTGCTACCATCTCAGTGATGTAATGCTTTCCTTGGGCGTTTGTCTGGGCTGATTTGTGAACGTTGTCTAATTCTAACCTTATACCAACAGCAACCTGCTGTCACTGGAAATGATCTCTCAAGCAATGTTGTTCTCCGCAAACCCCCTTGTGAAAAGGACTGGCGACAACACTGAATGGTGGTCTTTCATATGGGATGTCCTGGCGCATAATTGATGCTCAATGGATATTGGCTAAATGAATGCTTTACTTAATACAGACCTATTGGGCTCTACTGTCTCAGAAATCATCCCATATGTATTATAACATTAATTTTGGGGAATATTCTGGAAATAAATAAGACATCTGTCTTTCCTTCCAAGTGAATACCTTTGTTTCATACTGTTTTCTTGGGTCCTTTTCAATGAAATATGTACTTTAATCTAGTTCAATAAGTAGTTTGCAATATTTCAAATGTTAATTATTCATCAAGTGATGTTGTATATAGATAAATTATTAATAAGCTGTACTCCTGCCCTCAAGGTTGGAGTCAGGGTTAGTAAATAGCGAGTGGCCATTTTTATTTTGTTTTATTATGTTTTTCTTAATAATCGCATGCTCTTTTTCATTTATTTTATTTTTATTTTCTAATTAAAGACGTAGCTTTATTTAAAACATAAGCTGACATTTTTATTAGATTCACTAATAATGATTACAATGAGAATTTCAAGACCACACGCACCCCTACCTATTAGAAAAAATTCCTATATTCCAAAGCCTTGAAATCAGTGAAGTGACGTCAGAAAAAAAATTACTTCTCTTATTGGTGAGGAGTTTGCTGCGTGAGGCAGAGTTGGGGTAGCTACTCCTTTGAAATGGACATCCCCTCTTTCCAAGCTTGGATTGGATGGACCCTGGTGGAGATGATGGTCGCTGTTGGATGAAAACAGAGACACAGAATTGGAGGAGATGAAGCCCAGATGCTCAGAGACACAGATTTGATGCTGACATGCCGAGAGGTTGGGCTGGGTCCCAGGGAAGGATCTTAATGAGGCCACTCTGGCTGCTCGGGGCGCACTGCCTCTGGAACACCCCCCCCCCCCCTGCATGTCATAGGCGCTCGTACAGATGTAGGGAGATAAGCAGGTCTTAGGCTGGACACCTAATCGTGCCACCATGCTTGGCTTGATGCTTTGCAGCCTCTTCTTGGCATAAGCTGTGCCTCCTGGAGCAACGAGGGCACCAGTCGGGAAAGCGGGACAGCCCATGGCAGCCGGGACCCAAGTCTACATTAGTTACTCCTTCTTTCACACATGGTTGTGTTTGTTTGTTTGTTTGTTTTTTTGTAAAATTAAAGACATGATGATTTAATAATCATCGAAATCACAATGAATTTTCAAGATATTGTAGTTCAACTTGTCCTTTATTTGTTTGCGTTTAGGCCCTTCCCCCTTTTTAGCTCCTGTAGACTCTTCATTTTCTTTCCTTTAAACAAGCAACCCAAAGATTCCCCGGTGGAGAAAGCACCGAATATGTTCTCACAGGGATTGTCCCTGAATGCAAAGCCTGGCCTTCTATTTAAGAAAGGACTTGCTTGTTTGTCTCCCATGATTACGTGAACTTTCTCCAAATATTGGTCAAAAGTTTATCAAGTCCCTGACTTAATTGCTCCTGTTACGTCTTCTCGAAGCACCGAGGAGATGGACTGAAGGCCAGGTGCACGGGTCTCTACACAAAAGGAAATAAGCGCTATCTGCTTCTAAAAATTAAACCTGTTCCGTGTACATATGCCCTGTTGCAGCGGAAGTGTTTGAATTTCAGAAATTCCTGGAAATAACTGCACAGTCTAGTCTCTGTAGAAAACCCTCTATTTGACCTTTAAAAAAGGGAACTGGCCCCATGATGACTTCTTCTCAAAAACATAGAAAAGTAGAATAAGTTTGAAGTTGAAAAAGAGGGCTGTGGAAAAGTCTGCCGACGTAATGCCACCAGAGAGTGACTGTTGCCCTCATTCCCACAGCAGCAGGTTCTCTTTAAATTCTTATGACTTGCTTCTTAGCAAAATACTTTTCGGTCCATTCATTCAATCAAGTAATCTCTGTTGGAAGGTTATAAGATATTCAGATGTTCTTGTTTTCATTTATTAATTTATTCTCACAACAGCATTCTCTAGCAAAAACATGAGCAAATTTTATATTAATATAACTGCATTATATATTAACTTTAATCTTTAATAAAGCCTTACAGAGTGGGCTAGAAAAGTGACAATGTTTTAATAACCCATTCTTATTGTCTGTGTTCACAGTGAACTGAATGCTTATCCCTAGTTCTCCATAGCAGGACACACAGTTATTTTTTTTAGTTGTTTTAGTGTGTGTGTTTTTTCCATCAAAAGGAGACCATTTGTTGACATGTGAATTTATGTGAGATTTTCAATATTGTTGAAAGTGCAAAGTCCGTGGACAAATATCATATAAGAAAGAAATTAAACCGAGATATTTTATGTGGAAGTAGAAAATGCAGGAATGAAGGAACCGCTTGATCCACAGATGAAACCTAAGTGAAGGTCCCATTACTGTGCCAGTCTCTGTGGGAGGAGAAAAAAATCCCATCATTGAGATTTTATCATAAATGCGAGTGCAGATACATTTTCAGCTGAGGTTTAGGAATTGAATTGAAAGCAGCACAAAGTACTTTCTGATACCTTTTAGGTATTTTATTACTTTATGTGACAATCAGTCCACCAATAAAAAGGGAAGTGGCAGCGTTTTTGCTGTAGAAGCAACTCTATCACATGATTTTGTTTATTTCTACACGAATGTACTATCAATGTGCTTTTCCCAATGACTTTGCTGTGATTTGTAATGCGTTTTTGGATCGCTTCTTATACATTTGTGATGCAATTTCAGATGTAAGGCTACAACACTTTTTCCCAATTATCTTTGGGAATGGTGAGGACTTATAATCAATGATAATCTAATGCCTCATAGAGCACTCTGCAAAGCATTATATGATACTAGTGGCCTGGTACATGAAATTCATACACAGGAGGAGGCAGAGGGGTCCCTCAGCCTGGCCTGCACCCTCTCTAATCTGGGACTCCTCGGGGGATGTTTGACTGCTGGTTTAGGCCCAATCCCGACTGCTAGACATCCCTCTCACAATCTGGGACCGCTAGCTCCTAACTGCTCACCTGCTCGCCTGTCTGATCACCCCTAACCTCTCCGCCTGCTTGCCTGCTTTCCCCCAACTACCCCCCCCCCCGCTGGCCTGATCACCCCCAACTGCCCTCCTGGCCTGATTGCCCCTAACTACCTCTGCCTCAGCCCTGCCACCATGGCTTTGTCCAGAAGGCTATCCGGAAGGTCTCCCTGTCTAATTAGCATATTTCCCTTTTATTAGTATAGATTCTTACCTGGCTCTGTCTCATCCAGTTTCTTATGTTCAGGAGGATCCCGAGAGCTGTTTGCATTTTCTGAGTAGTCACTGGGCACTGCTGGTGTGTGTGTGTGTGTGTGTGAGGGACAATGTCACATAGGCATGGCAGAGTGCAAGGGCAAGTTGCTTCAGAAGCTCTGGGGTCTCAGTCAAGTGAATGCTTAGGCCTTTACTGTAGGTTTGGGGGTAGAAAGTCTCATCTAACCATCTAGCCCACGGTAGAGATATTGGGGATATTTACCATTCTTTACTCTGGGTCATCTCAGCAGGAACCGTGTGCTGATCGGGCCTCTTCCCGAGTCAGACCCTAAACTCAGGGCTCCTGGGCTCCGTTTCCTGTTCACCAGAACAAGGGGGATCAATGACAGACCTCTCATAGCCATGTGACCCTGCTCACACACTGCGGTTTGGCTTCAAAGATTTTGTAAATCTACCCAATGGAATATTATGCTGCTGTAAAAAAAAAAAGAAGGAATTCCTACCATTTGCAACAACATGGATGGGGCTGGAGAGCATTGTGCTAAGTGAAATAAGCCAGGCAGAGAAAGACAAATATCACATGATCTCACTCATTTGTGGAATATAATGACCAACATAAACTGATGAACAAAAACAGATCCAGAGACAGAGAAACAGTGATCATGAACGTCAAACCTCAGAGGGAAGGCAGAGGAGGGAGAGGTAAGAGGGAGAGATCAACCAAAGGACTTGTATACATGCATATAAGCCTAACCAATGGACACAGACACCAGGAAGGTGAGAGTGAGGGCATGAGTGAGGGGGATAGGAAGGGTAATGGGGGAAGAAGGACACATGTAATGCCTTAATCAATAAAGAAATTAAAAAATATTTTAAAAGATTAAAAAGATTTTGTAAAGAAATGTAAGGAGAGAGAAAGGCCAAGCTTCTTGCATGAAAGGAGATTGAACCCCTTTTCTGTGTGAAGCGGATGCCGCGGGGACCAACTGGCAGGTCAAGCTTTTCCCCAGGACTAGGTTGGTGCTGAAGCTGCGTGCCCGGAAAGCTGCTTGTCAGCGCTCAATACAAAATCTCATGCTTTGTAGAAAATAGGGTCTCAAGAGCCTGTGATCTGGGACTCGCTGTCACCTAGGTCTGAATGGGATGTTTTTAGGGATTCCATCCCTGGCTGTCACTTCGGGATTTCGGTAACAAAAGAAAACACTGAACAGAAGACCGAGATGCTCGTGTACATGAGGAGGATTCTTCAGGTGACAGTGCCAGCCATCTGTCCTCCTCATCAGCCTATTCTGTTGTCACCAGCTTTGCTTCTCTCTCGCTGCTGGCTGCCATTTCTGAGCCTCACAAACATTGGAGCAGTTATAAATGCAGTTCATGCACCTGGAATGGCTGCTAGGAAATTGTTGGCTAAAATTAAAAAAGAAAGAAAAAAGCAAAGCGAAACACAGTAGAGATTTTTCTAGGGGCTTCTGCTATCACACAAATCCTATATAATAAAATCCTAACATGCAAATCAATTGAACAGCAGAATGGTCGCTATGACATGCACTGACCACCAGGGGGCAGATGCTTAATGTAGGAGCTGCCTTCTGGTGGTCAGTGCATTCCTACAGGGGGAGCACTGCTCAGCCAGAAGCCTCAAGGCTGAACCTCTCCTGCCTCCACTGTAGGCGGGCTGTAAAGAGTGAGGGGTGCTGAACTGCAAGAGCCTCGGATTGCAAGAGGGATGCCTAACTTCCCCCTGAGGGATTGGGCCTAAACTGGCAGATGGACATCCCCTCGGAGGTCCCAGACTGCCAAGGGCACAGGCTGGGTTGAGAGACATCCCCCTCTTCCCCCCTCCCCCACCCCAGGGCACAAATGCCATGCACCGGGCCTCTAGCCCATTTATAAAGAGTGATTGATTTTAAAGTTTATGTGAGACACTGTCTTCAAGACATTTCCAGACAGGAACTGGGAGGATAGCTTAACAATTCAAATACATATGAATCTTTTCCACTCCTACAGAATTAAGCTTTCTGATACGAAATACATCAATACTTGTGTTTGGTGAGAAATGTTCTGTCTACAGGACTAATGCTTTATGACAACTCCATAATCCCACCATGCCTGGCCAAGCCTGGCCAATGTTGTCTGTATTCTTCGGGGAGGTGGGCCCCCCCAGTGTAGGATTAGAAAGACCAGAAATGGTATCAACTTGTCGGAATGTGCCCACTGCAGCTCTCTGACAAGGCTCCAAATTAGAAATGTTTTGCATCAAGTATGAACACAGGTTGAAGGGTTATTAACTCATGAATGAGAGAAATGGTAGCATGCTAAACAGCTGGTCGAAAGCATTTTGTGAGGGTCTGAGTATTTACAGGCATTTAAAAAGGATATTAAAGTAAACTGCTGTCAGATACAAAATGGATTTGTATCCTATAAGACAATACAAATCAGAACGTTTGGGATTTTCTTTTCCCTTAGATAGAAATTATTTCTACCTTTCCTGGAAAATATCTATATGTTAACACGTACCTTCGCAGAATCTGAGCCAAGAATTAATTGGAAATAGCAACATCAAACAAGGGTATGTTCCTGAAGATGAGTAAACAATCCTTGGTAAGCTTGTTCCTACAGGACATTGAAAGGGCTATTTCCAAAGCTTAGTTATTTTTCCTCAACACCTTGTATTACATTACTCAGGTGAACCTAGGTTGTTTTTGCTCCTGCTTGCCTCGTCACCCCTGCTGTGGTTTGATTTAAGGCCTTCAGCCTCTGAGAAATTTCAACATCTTGCCTTCCCATCAAATGTTGGGGACTAACCAGGAAAAGAACAAATGATCTCTTTGCCCGACTACAGCTTTACTCTCCCCGGTGCCTTGGTTACCACTTCTGCCCTTCTGGCCATCACAGTCTCTATGGTTGCTGCTCAGCTGTTGATGGGGCATCCACATCCTCTCCGGGTGCACTGAAACCTTGGAGCCTGCTGTGTAGTCCCTGGTCATTTCTTCTAGGGCACATCTGCGCTGTGCTGAGACATTAACGACTTGTTCTTTCTTTTTTTTTTAAAGCCCTGATTTCTAACATTTGCCAATTTTCATGGTATCAATACCTTCACTGTGGCCAAGTTCAAGCTGCCAACATGAATTTCAACCAGCCCGGTCAGGACAAATCCGCTTCAGTACACCAATGGCTAGAGGCAGGAGGGGTGCCTCTCACCATTGAGATGAAAACTATTCAACAATCCCACAGCAGTGCTCCTGAGGCTGTTGCCAGGGTTTTAGTAAAACAACTCTCAGCACTTTTTCTTACAGCTACCCATGTTCCTCTAAATGGCCCGGTAGGGGATCCTCAGTCATGGCGGGGAAGTGGCAGTTCCGGTGGACTCAGAGCAATCCCATGGCTGGCTTGCCCAGCCTGTCCAGCACTTGGTTCACAGCTGAGTCTTGAGAATGGAAAGCCATAAGGAAAAAAAACAACATGCCCAGAGCTGTTTTACTAAAATCCTGTGAAACACTCAGCCTGAGCAGCACTACCAGGGGATCCTTGAGTAGTCAGAACTTGTTTGAAATGGCTATAAACTGTAGGAGTTTGAAAGTGTGTAACCTCAGATATAATTGTACCCAGTGTTCTGTGTTACATCGAAGTACGAATCGTATATGGGGGGGGTAAGTTGACAAGCTACCCATTCGCCAGAGATTTGAGAACCTGACTCAAGGTGTGTGCCCTGCTATTATATCTAATATCCAAACTCTTACCAGTTCTGAAGGATAGAATGACCAATAGAATTATGCTCCATTGTTATGGCTAAAATTGACCAACACAGGGATTACCTGTCAACCCATCTTCCCTAAGGAGTTGCTCATTCAGTATCCTGGAGCATTTTGGACCTCCTGCTGATTCTTTATGTGATTTTTGAGTGTAGATATGGAAATATTGCACTTGGTACAAAAATAGGAATAGTTCATTACTTATTATATATACCTCGTAGAGGCATTGCAGCATTTTGCTACTTCCTTTTGTCTTCCAACGCATGCCCAACCAGAGTCTTCAGGAATTCAACCAGATATCTGCACGTTTGGGGAATCTTCTGTTCATTACATTCCTCACATAAACAGGGACCTAACCATGGTCCTGCTAGGCCATCCAGGGTCTTGGTCCAAAATAAAAAGATGCTCTTTCCTCTAAGTGGAATGGGCTCTGTGCCAAGACACAAGACTTATGGAGCAGAACATGAACTGCATTTCAGCATCAATTCCTGGGTTGTCTGACAGCATTCACCTTCCCATCCAGAGCAAGACTGATCATCCATCCTTGTCTATGGACTCTCAACCACAACTTCAGCCTCTACAAGAGTCCCTTCAAAGTAGAACATTTCCCCCGTCCTCTTCAGAAGAAGAGATACTACAAAGGCGGTCTATTTTTGTAGAAACTGGGGTTTGCGTCAGGCTGGCCATTAGCCCCACGAAGCTGAGTTGACCATTTTCTGCCCTCATTCCAGGCCTCTGTACCTGGCAAGTGTTCTTCAAACTTCCTTATTTTTGCATACCTTCTAAAATGAAAGTAATTTCGACAAAAAACTATATAACCCCTGGGACATTTTTATATCGATAGAAAGAATTACATGACTCTTTTGAATGTGTCTTATTTCGTTCTGGCTGCTGTAACAAAATACCATGGACTGAGTCAGCAAGTGGAAAGCTAAAAACTACATTTCCCAGACTTCCTTGCACCTAACATTTTGGGCATTATGGCTCACTCATAATAAGAGATTTGAAAGGTGAAAGTGAGGGAGAAACCTTGCCCCTGAGCCCCCTGCAGGCGAAAGCATTATTCAAAAGAGGGTGAGTGAAATGGATATTACGTCCCCCATATCTAACATAATTGTGTGGCCATTGCATACTATTTTTAAAATATTTATATTTGAAAAGTTTATAAAACAGTAAAATTAATATGGAATCTATCTATCTATCTATCTATCTATCTATCTATCTATCTATCTATCATCTATCTATCGACTGGAAGAATATATACCAGAGTTAATGTTGTTTCTGAGTAGTGGCTGTAATATGTTGATGAAATAAATTTTTGAATAGAGTAGGGATGGAGATTGGATTTAAACATGTGATGGGCTTAGGCTTGGGACAGGAGAAGGGTTATGCACTCCTATAAGGTAGAAGAGGAGGAAATAAAGACAAGTGTTCAAAGGCAAAGTTGTAGGTGGGACAGGGAGCAGTGAGATGGTTCTTAGTTGTTGGCCTTCATTTTTGCTGTGCTGTGGTGGGAAGGCCATTACTGAGAGTGAAAGGGGTTAGAGATGTCAGCTTAGCGGGGAAAGTTCAAGACTGCAGGTATGGGGAATGTCAGAAGCAGCTGGCCTGGCTCAGACTGCAGTTGTTTCTGGTGGGCAATGAGGGCCAGCTGAGGCAAGAACTTAGCCTATGCTGCTGAGATTATTTCTCCAGCAGGACTGAACAGGCACAGAGCTTATTGTGGTTTGGGGGTGTCACAATCTTCAACCCCTTAACATTTCTTGAGTGAGTTAAAATTTCCAATCAACAGCCATTGACTTTGACCACATTAGATATTGAATGTGCTCTCTATGCAGCAACCATAGAGACTGTGATGGCCAGAAGGGCAGAAGTGGTAATCAAGGCACCGAGGAGAGTAAAGCTGTAGTCGGGCAAAGAGATCATTTGTTCTTTTCCTGGTTAGTCCCCAACATTTGATGGGAAGGCAAGATGTTGAAATTTCTCAGAGGCTGAAGGCCATTCAATGCTCATTTAAAAAAAAATAGGGAGACAAAAGTACTGTAATTGATAAAGAGTTTGGGTTCATAAATATAATTGCCATGGTTCAAATCCAGGCTGCATTACTTACTAGAGTTGTCTGCTTTCTCTATGCCTCAATTTTCTTATCGATATGTGGAGACAATAATAGTGCTTATTAAACAGAGTTGCTTTGAAATCTAAATGAAAGAATTCAAAATATTTAGAACAATGTCCAGCACATTGTAAGCCCTTAATACATATTATTTGCCATTGTTATTTTCTGTGTTAATATGGAAAAGGAAGAGTGAATAAAAGTGTGACTTAATTGTATTACTATTTCCACTGGCTCACTAGACCTGATCTCAGATTTTCTTGTTATACCAACGTGGTTAAGAACTAGACTCCTTTAATAAATCAAATATTCTGTTTAAGATATCATGGTCAAATATTGATCAGGAATTTTCAAAGTAGCACTGTACAATATGCAGAACATGATTTTTGTATTGTATGAATTCTATTCTTCAATGCATTACGAGGATTTGAGCGCCTGTTATAATTGGGTTCCCCAGGATGCAGATTGTGAAATAGAAATTAACATGCAAGAAATTGATGAGAAAGAGCCCTTGGGATCAACACCAGTGGAAAACAGAGGAAGGGCATGAAAATGTGTAGGGGAAGGAGGCAAGCTGTAATGCTGCCTCTATTGAATGAAGTCTTACCTCATCTCATGGGCAAGCCCTGAGCCTTGTATGCCCCCTCAGAGAGGTATTAAATTAGAGTGAGGGGTACCAGCCTTTATAGTTATGCATTGACCAAACATGTAGTGCAGGCTACCCACAAAAGGAAGCATGGCAATGAGCAATTACTTTAATAGAGGGAGTTCCCAAAGAGGGCTGACAACTGAGGAACACCTTCAGATGACACTTTCAACGTCTTGGGGAACAGTCCTTCCTTCCTTCTTAAAGGGAATTTGGATGCCATATTAAAGTATCCACCACTTGATTCTTTGAGCATCATCAATTGAATGTCAATTATCCAAATGTGATAGATGTGGCGTTTTGTTAAAAAGAGAACTTAGACCAATCCGATATCAGGTGAGAGCGCTTCCACAGTGCTTTGACTTTTCATGGCAACAGAATTCAAGTGGTCCACTGATTGCCTATGATGTCATTCTTCTACTGTGTGGAGTAGTTTTGGAAATATAGGTGTGTGTGAACCATGTCTAGCACGGCCAGGGGTGAACCTGAGGAGGAAAACAGACAGAAGAATACAGTTGGGGCCAGGTGGACCACTGCCTGGATGAGGAAACAGTGATACAGTCATTAAGCCGAAGCTTTATTTTATAGTCAGAGCACACAGAGCAAAACAAGGGGAGTGGTCAACATGTTTACAATGTTCTTGCGAGTTTCAAATCTATTTCGTGACTCAAGCCTTGTTTTGGCAGCACTTGCTGCACCTCCCACAGCCCATCAGTTACTTAGGAAAAAAGGAGGACTAGAAGGTCAAGCTTAATCATGTTAGGAGGGCTCTGCCCTCCACAGTGGGACTTGTATGTGGCTCTGCCCCGGGTCAGTCCGAGGCTTGACCCTATAGTCGCTCCCTACAGTGTGCATATGTGTGTATGTATTCAATGCAGTCTAGAGGCACTTTTCTTTTTCTCTCTCTTCCTGTAAGCCACCTTTCCAACCTCCCAGTCTTGCTTCATCTGTGTCTTCTGTTCAATACATTTTCTTGTAACAGAAGAGAATGTAAGCCAGTGCCACAGGGGAATTGACCTTCTCGTGTTGTTTTCGATGGACGTGGAGGATTAGCTATAAGAGGCACTTGTGTGAGAAAGGATTACCAGAAGGACACAGTAGGTCCCAGGGGAGGGAGGTCTGTGTTCTGGCACAGATGATAGCTGCAACAGCTGGTATCATATGGCAAAGATGACCCGGGGAAAGTGGGGTGAACACTGGCCAATGGGCTCATTTGTAATCACGGAAGAGTGCTTATTTTTGTACCCGACCACAGTATTTCAGTGAGCCAAGTGTCAGCTGGGGTTATGGATTAAATATGGAGCTGGCACTAGCTTATACCCTCTTTCTCCTTTATATTAACTCTTTCTGTTTGGAACTTCAATTTTTTTTTTCAAGCTTGTGGAAAAGCATTTCTCTTGTCGGCCTGCTTAAGGGCCCGAGGAGGAAGGCAAGACACTGGGAAAGCTCCCACCACAGTTGCAGCTTGGATGGTGGTGTAGATGATGTATCTCGGAAAAACGTTTACAGTAAAGCAGAACAGAGACAATTTCAGAGACCTTCTCTGCCACGAACAGGAAATGGTGGCAGTGCGTAATGGTGTTCAAATGAAGGCTTTCGACATTGTTTCCCCCCACACACACACCTCAACCTCACTAGGGATTTCTCCTTTTCTTCTTTGATACAGAGGTATTGAGAATTAAGCGCAGGCTGGAAGAGTGCCTGGCCTTTTCTGAGAGGAAGAAATTACTAGTTAGAGTGCAGTGTACGCTGTGGTAATGCAGGATGGGAAAAGACACCAAATATGTGTTGTGTGCCTCCGGGCGGCATGCAGTGCACCGAGTAGGTGCAGGAGAGCAAGGATGCTCATGTCCTGCACCCATGCCTTATTTTTTTTTCTACTTCAATGCACGCAGGTCCCGGTTACCATTGCTAGCACATGTGTTTCCTTATCTGCAGTCTTTCTCTGGCTCCCCGAGCCCACTTCCTGCATGGTAGGCATCCCATACGTTATGAGAATTCATGCTTCCTGAGGAGCAGCCTGCAGTCATGACTGACAGGAGTGGGTGTACACATAGCTCACCTCTCTCCCCCTCCACTGGCCTCAGTAGCTCCCTCCTGGATTAGGTTCTGTGTAGCCAGCTTTCCAACAGACATTTTATTGGCTGCCTGCTTTATTGGTGTCTCACTTCTCTACTCCTCCATGGGTATTTCTAGAGCTCCTGCTCCAGACAAACTACTTGGACTCTGATCCTTATCTCCAGGTATCCCGGGAATCAAAGCGAAGGTGCGGTCTATCAGGGAAGGCAAGCATATTGACAAGTATTCATAGCGCTACAGGGAAGAGTGCACTTTGCTGCAAGCTACAGTCTCTCTGCTTAATTTTCTGGGCGGAATTCAGGGTCCTCTGTCATGAAGAAGAGAAATAAGCACAGAAGGACCTATTTCGTTATTTATAGCGCAGAGAAGAGGTTTCACTGCTCTGTGGAAAAGATGAAATACAATGAGAAACCCAGCCATGGACCTATCCTTTGTGCTGGGGAGGTTGTAGCTATTTCTGACTTGTGCTAGGTGTGGGGATACAGGGATCTTCTGGGGAGCAAGGAGAGGCAAAACATGCATCTCGTTTTCAAGACCTTTGTGGTTCACTCAGTAACCTGAAACACACATTTGATGAGATGATATGTAAAGCTCTTTGTTAACTTTCATTTTTAAAAAATATATATATTTTATTGATTTTTTTTTACAGAGAGGAAGGGAGAGAAATAGAAAGTCAGAAACATTGATGAGAGATGAGAGAGAAACATCGATCAGCTGCCTCCTGCACACCTCCTACTGGGGATGTGCCTGCAGCCAAGGTCCATGCCCTTGACTGAAATCGAACCTGGGACCCTTCAGTTCGCAGGCCGATGCTCTATCCACTGAGCCAAACCGGTTTTGGCTCTTTGTTAACTTTTAAAGCTCAAATCAAAAGCATGAAAAGTAATAAAACTGGGAGGGAGATAAAATCATTTTCCAGGCGGGTGCTGACAGTACACAGTGGGCTTCCTTGTGTTCATAGTGACCGGCCACCAAGTGATTTATGACAATGTAACAGCTGCAATCCCATGGCTGTGGTTGCATTCCATGGAACCCCTTAAGCTTGCCTTCAAATCCTGAGTTTATTAGCATCAGTGGTTTCCTCTGTTGAGTCGCTCAGCATCTAGTGAGCTATACTGTTTCACTAGAGCTCAGAAAATATTACTTGAGCAAGGCAAAGGAAAGCCATTTTGTTTGGGGCACACTGGCTCACATTACCCCCCCCCCCCGCCCCTTGTCAACGTTCTATTTACCCGGTGTGGGGAAAGACACTGCAGAGCAGAAATGAGAAGGAGGGTGTGAATTTCTAGTTCCATTCCTGTTCTCCCTCCTTAACCTTTTCGGCACAGAGGACCTTCTTGCCTGGGGAAACAAGGGAAGGGGTGCATATAGCACCTGGAATAAATTGTGCTCAAAATTTTGGTCTCAGGGGTATGGCCGCCAGTCAGTTTAGCTACAGTGAACTGGTGTTTCATTTCCTTCCCTCTCAGATGGAGGGGAGGGTTGGCCCAGCATTCTTCCAGGCCAGGAGGGGCTTCAAGGAACAAGACTCAGCTTGAGCTTCTCCTCAAATGCTTGCCAGCATCCAGGAAATGGATTCTGTTCCCCTCACTGGAAAGACATCCTCTGTAGTCATGTCCCCTTTTAGCCAAATACGTGGCATGCACAGAGAAACACATTTAGTATCCAGCACCTATAGCCCAATAGCGCAGCTGAGTTCATCATGTTCCCCTTTGAGAGGAACCCATTTTAAAATTCTGAGTAACAAGAAAACGTTGTTGTTGTTTTTATGGAGGGAGGATGAGAGAGATCTTGATATGACAGACTCTGTGTAATGGGAACCCTGGCCAACAGAACCTGCTGATGGACAGAAAAAGCTTGATTTCTGAAATTGTTTAAAGAGCACATGGATTTTTTTATTATTATTATTTTTTTACAAATGAGGAATGCACCTGCTGTGCGGGGAGGAGTGAAGGGAAGGGGCCAGGAAGTGAAAGGGAGGGGAACGGTGAGGGAAGTTGGAGATGACTGAGTCTTCTGAAGAAACCACATCTAACAGCGGGCTTTGGCTGGGGCTGGAGAGGGGCCAGGCAGAGAAAAAGGAGCTCGCTGTACTCCTTGCCAACTCCAGCGGCAGAGCTAACAGAACGGAAGCTGAAAAAGTGCAGTGGAGGATGATAAAAGTGAATAGAGAGGAGACTATTAATTCAGGGTCTTTAAGGGTGATGTGTGCTTTTACACTGCAGCTGCTGTTTAAGTTCAGGGAACTGAATGGGGAAGAAAGGCTAGAACCACAAGTCTTCTAGAAGAGCTATCGATAAAGAACACAGACCTCTGTCACTTCATTATGAAGCTTTATTGGTTCACTGCACAACTTCCTCTAGTCCTTGCTGCTCACTAAAGGCATCTGATGAATGAAGCTGCTCTGCTCGTTGCGCATTGGACACCCATTGTGTTTCTCAAGACAGGTAGTAAGTCTAGTTGCATTTATTTATTTGTTTGTTTATTCATTCATTATTAGCTTTTAAATGTCTTTATTGATTAAGGTATTACAGATGTGTCCTTATCCCCCAGGATCCAAACTTCAAAAACCAATTGACCAAACAGTGATAATTTATCACGGGGGGGGGGTAAGTAAACTCAATGAGGTCAAAGCCAAGTTTTATCCCCCCGTTCATGGCACAGATCCATGCATTGTGAATTTTTAAACATCTCCGAATTGTTCACTACATCGCTCAAATAGATGGCATGTGAAATGTAAAACAGGACCGAAGAGTGTAAAGAAACAAAGGCAAGTTAGAAGACTGAGTGGTAGAGCTAGAGGCGCTTCCAAACACCCTCGTCCAAAGCAGCCTGGTGCGTGGGTGAAGGCGTCTTCAGGAGCTGCAAGTTTTATGGTTTTGTAAGACCTGAATTGGACATCAATACATTTGACCTGGAAGGGGTTTAGACAGACTTGGCCTCTTGCCAGCATTTCCCAGGATGCAGTGGTTTGTCCCTACGCCCGTGGCGCCTTTTCAGGTGACCACCTAACTCATCCTTGACACTCCAGGGTACTAGGTGGGGTACAAAACCCACCGAAGTCAAGACTATAATGAATAGATTTATTTCAATGTGCTTTAAGGCAGATCAGCACTTCTCTTTAGCTAGAATGTTCTGTGATGAGGGAAATGGGCTACATCTGTGCTTTCCAATACATAGCCATTGACTACATGTCATTGAGCATATCATTGGTAGCATGTGATTAGGAAAGTGGATTTCAAATTGTAGCTAATTTTAATTGATTTAAATTTTAGTAGCCTCATGTACCTAGTGGCTAATGTGTTATACAGAGTGCAGGAGTAATCCTTGGCTAATGAGAAAATGGAACAATTATCAACATTTATTTTTCACATTAAAGAAAAGCACGGAACCCAGAAATAGCACATGTAACTATTTTATCCTATTAGCCATATCTGCCTTGGAGTGGAGTGACTATGATGTTACTCAGTGTTTCTTTGGGGAACATGTACATTTGTTGTTAAGAGTAGGATCACCTTGCCCTCATTTTCATCTTTTAGGTCAAATTAACATGTAGGGCTGCTTTCTCCTCCAGATAATTAGGTATTGCCTCCAAAAGCTATATCAGTTTTCTCAGTAAGAACATGTACTGGAGTCATTCCAAAGAATAAAAGCTTTCCTTCCAAACATGTCATTCTCTAGGCACTGCATGTGGGAACAACTGGAGACCTCTAAGTACAAATAATGGCAGTCCTTCCTTCAATTCTCCCTAGGAGGAATGGCAGCATCAGTGGCTGAATACATGAGGAATGGATCACTCTATGCCTCCTCCAGGAAGATTATATATACACTAGTGGCCTGGTGCACGGAATTCGTGCATGGGAGGGGGGTGTCCCTCAGCCCAGCCTGCACACTCTCAAATCTGGAACCCCTCAGGGGATGTTTGACTGCTGGTTTAACTGGCAGTTGGACATCCCTCTCATAATCTGGGACTGCTGGCTCCTAACTGCTCACCTGCCTGCCAGCCTGATCACCTCCAACTTCTCCCCCTCCTACCTGATCACCCTTAACTGCCTC
This sequence comes from Antrozous pallidus, assembly GCA_027563665.1. Taxonomy (NCBI): domain Eukaryota; kingdom Metazoa; phylum Chordata; class Mammalia; order Chiroptera; family Vespertilionidae; genus Antrozous; species Antrozous pallidus. The sequence goes on from CM050509.1 coordinate 3,203,792, forward strand.
CCCCGCCTCTGCCAGCCTGATCGCCCCTAACCACCATTGCCTCGGCCCTGCCACCATGGCTTTGTCTGGAAGGACATCTGGAAGGTCTCTCAGTCTAATTAGCATATTACCCTTTTATTAGTGTGGGTAATTATATATATATGTTGTAATTCCTTGCCTTTGGTCAACCAACAAAAGGGAATTGGAACTAAAATCCCATGTGAACCTTCTTGGAATTTAAAGGCCACTTTACTGAGACAGGATTAGATAAGATAAAAAGGGGGAAAGCAAGAGAATGAACACAAACACAATTAGATTACTTCAGCCCTCGAGTCAAGTCGTGTGTAATTTCCATTACAGAAAAGATTTAATTATGCCATCATGACCAAAATTACTGATGAAGTGCCCGTTTATATGTGATGCTGGGCTGAGAAGATATATAGAAAAAGGCAGACTCAGTCTCATCCCACTAGACAGACAATAGTGAAACAGAGAGATGTTCTGTTGGAATGAAATAGATGGGAATGAAATATGTGAATGAATATTTACATCCAGTGCAAATGTAACCCTCACAGAGCAGGCTTGAAACTCATATGCCTAAAGAACAATGACCTCGACTGTTCTCTCTTCGATGCACGAGGTGGGAGGAAGAGGATGGAGGAGGCTGTTTGGGTTTGTTATTATAGTTATGATGTATGTGAAAGTGGGAAAGGTGTGTTTGTGCCCGTGTGTGTGTGTGTGTGTGTGTGTGTGTGTGTGTGTGTGTTGCCTGAGGCTGTGGAGTAAAGAGAACAAACTCGGCTTAAAGCTAACCAGGAGGCTGATGACCAAGATGCCAAGAAGAGGCATTCAAAGGTTTGCCAAACCAAAGGGGCTAGAAGTGCAAAGCAGGTATGAAGTACAGAGCCACGAATCCAGAAATAAGAAAGATGGGAGAAAGAAAATGGGTTGAGACAAGAGAGGAGAAATTTGGGGCGATTTCTTAGAATAGTTAGAGTTGTCTGCAGCTTGTTTATGGGCCGGCACATGTTGTGGTGCTTTGGCTAAATGTGAAAGTTAGTGGGCCAGTGAGGTAATGACAATCAGTAACTTTGCAGCTCATAAATTAGAAAGCACAGCGTTGCACAGATTTGTGCATCAGGAAGCTAGAATTATAGGATAATGACATATCCAAACCAAAGGGCCATCCTTAAAAGGTTAGGAAGAGAAAGTGCGAGAACGTTCTAGGTGTGCTGGCTCTAATGTGAAGAAGTGGTCCTTCCCTCACAGACTGGTGTGGGGCATGAAAGAGCCTGGAATACAGATGATGGATAACATAGGAGGAAGAAAAATCTAAAAGGACAAAGGAGATTCATTTAAGAAGTATACCACCTTAAATACTTACCTCACTAAATCCAGTAGTAATTTATCCATCCTTGCTTACTTAACTACTTGGCCAAATTTGATACTATGGGATCAGTGTCACCTTCTTGAGAGCTTTTGGCATTGGTTCCTGTGACATCACATTCTCCTGGTCTTCCAGTATTCAGCACTAGACCAGTTTCCCTCCTCACTTGAAATCAGTTTCTTTTGTGGATGTCCATGGATGGTCTTCAGGCAATGCATGATCGAGCTCCTCTCAGTCCGAGCCACCATAATCTCTTCCCCAGACATTCCACAGCAACCCTCTTACTGGTTTTTGTTTACTTTTGTTTTAATAGTGTGGCATTTTCTTTCTTTCTTTTTTTTGCATCGCTGATTCAGCTCATGTGATGGGAACTTCACCTGGTCTTTTTCTCCTTCAGTGAGATACATGCTGGTTAACTTCAACACTGTTACCTTTCCTGGAAAGTTACTGAGTAGAGGAGACCCTAATATTCTCTACATTCCTCATGCCCTCGGCTTGAATGCTCCACAAAGTTATTATTAGGGTAAAGGCCATTGTTCAGCATGATGTTCTCTTTCTTCTGGCCCAGACAGTGCACTCCATCTATTTGTCTTCAAGGCAACATCTTCTCCTTTTCCGTCCTCCATCCACGTGGTAAGCTAACCAGAGAAAGGCTTCCACACCTTGAAATGAAGCTTTCCTAGTTCAAATGCATACAACTGAATAAACACAAATCAAAAAGAGGGAGTAGGAAAAGTCATTTTAACTTGGGTCCTAGTTCCATCAATCCAGCCTTACCCACAATAAAGCTGATAATGATAATGGATTTCAATTCACACCTGCTTATGGAAGAGATATATTAATTGTAGAGAATGTGGCTGCTCTAGCTGCAGTTTTCACTCTCTATACTTGGTGTACTGTTGACCAATGTCTCAGGTATATTGCTCTGTTATCCCTGTTTCTCAATGGTTTGTCATCCCAGATTTTTCTGTCTGGCAGCCTTAGGCCTTGAATTCTTCTCAGAGTGGCCATGGAGCCTGCTCTGCCTTGCATAGGGAGATACCTCAAGAAGGGTGTGATGATTGCAGCTGTCATTTATTGCTAACATTTACTGACTTCCTAAGATGTACTGGGACTATACATATATTCTTTCAATTTTACAATACCTCCTTGAGGGAAGTCTAACTATTATCCACATTTTACAGGTGAGGAACCTGAGTCTTAGAAGGTGTAGTGGGTTAAACAGTTACCTCCCCTCCCCCAGTTCATGTCCACCCTGAAGATCAGAATGGGACTTCATTTGGAAATAGAGTCTTTGCCGATATAATTAGTTGATATTAGATTATACAAGAGTTGAGTAGGCCCCTAATTCAATGACAGGTGTCGTTATAATAAAAGGAGAGGGCACAGAGACAGAAATCGAAATGATAGAGCTGCGAGCCCAGGAGTGCCAGGTTGCCAGGAAACACCAGAGGCAAGGGGAAAGGCCTCGGAGCCTGCAGAAGGAACCAGCCCTGCCAACATAGTAATTTCGGGCGTGTGGCCTCCTGAATATGAGAAAATGCATTTCTGTCATTTTAAGTCACCCAGTTTGTGGTAATTTGTTATGGCAGTCTTATTAAACTAATACAGAGGTGTTAAAATTGCTTGTCTAACATTACAGTTAGTCAAGATCGCATTGTTAAAACCTTGGTTTGAACAAAATCTGTCTGATTCCAGAGCCACAATAATGAACAAATAGACTCTCCTTTGTCCTCTACAATACAACATGAAGACATATTCCTACTATACCCATAAATGCTCCCCTTTATGATATACTGAGGAAGCTTTAAACATCATTCTTGGTCCTGAAAGGAAGCATTAAGCTTTCTCCTTGGTTGCTTGACCATTTCATGCCCACTCTATGTGAAGTTATACCAATTCTTCTGGTTAAAAACATAAGTATAAACATAGGATATTGGTATAGATATAGGGTATAGGTATAGGAATAAGTATAGTGTAGATACAGATATAGATATAAATAAATTCACTGTAAGGAAGTTTTTCTGTCCTGTTTACCTTTGTTTCCCAGTTATGTGGTGTGGTGTTCATTAGATCTAACAAAAATTCAATAATGTCTGTTAAGTAATTACAAAAGAATGAATAGATATCTCTTGGGGGTTTTATAATATCATTTCAAATATTTAGTAAGCCTCTAGTCCTTAATCTGTGCATCTAGTTAAATTAATTGAGGAGAGCTTAGAAATTAATGTTTTACAGTGAAGCAATTAAGATCATGGGCTTTTGAATCAAAGGCAATGAGTTCAGATCCCATCTCTCCGATTTCGTGGCTGTCATTGGACAAGTTGATATATCTCTCTGAGCCTCATTGCTCTTATTTTAAAATCTATGGTACTAATAAGTACTGCATGGAGTTTTGTTATGGTTAAGTGATAAATAGAAAATACTTAGCATGCTACCTTGCCTATTCAAAGTGAGTATGGTCTGGTAGTTCTCAGAGTTTCAGATGTATGTATCACAAATATATACAGCGAGTGCATTACTAGGATTTTTATGATATTATCACATTAATATATAGAGGAACATATATCTTAATTGCTACTGAAGTTGGATTCAGTGACAATATTTCCAATGAACCTTTTGGTTTTCTTCTTAAAGCCCTATGTTAATGAATCCCTCAAGGTCTCATTAAATATAGCTCATTCAGACAGGAAGTTTCAGGATGGAAATTTCTGCCCAGACCTTGGTGACCTGCGTGGGCAGAAGAGGTAAGCAACCCCTCACAGAAAGCTGGTTGTCTTTGTTTTCCACCTGGACACCCATAGATTCCTCATACTTTCTGCTATTAAAGAACCTACACATAGTGGATATCATTGAAATGTGCCCATGGCTTTAACTGAATTTTTATTAATTCTAGTCTCTCAGAAAACCCTTGGTTGGGAATTGCTAGCAATTACATATGTAAGACTTTCTCAGTAGGGAAGAGCTGGGTAATATCAGTTAATTGGAAGGTACTAATGATCTGTCTGTGACTGTGTTTGCAGAAGGCCTGGCATCTCATCCATTTCTAGCCTTCTAGATTAAGCAAATGGCTGAAATTCAGACACTCTGAATGCAAATTCCATGGTCAGTTACTCTGATGCAGGCCCAGATAACTCTCCAGAACTCTGTTTCCCTTTCTGCAAAATAACACTCTCCTTCCTTACCTCTCCTTTCGCTTGCCTAGTGGATGGAGCAAGTGATATCTTTATGACCCTTAGAGGCAATGCATGATTTAGAATAGCTAAGTAACGAGAGCTATAAACAACGGTGGGGATGCAGAGCACTTGCTACCTTGTAATTTATTTCCTCTCCATCTTACTGCAAGTGGGAAAGGAAAGGTTTCTGCTTGTTTGCAGGAACAATATTTTTATGGATCTGCTTTGTCACGCCAAGTTTTGAGTCTGTTTAACATAAATTTTTTAGAGTTGAACCTCAATTCCATTAAATTTTTAAGGTGGAAATATAAATTAAGCGAATGCCGGGCAAGGCAAATATTTCAGTAAAGTCATCTATATAGTACCTTCTGTTGAGGCTTTGGGTCTAGTTGGCCTGAGCATCCCCAGAGAAAGGTGTAGGCTCTCTCTCCTACCCTTAAGAATCTGGAAAATGGTCCTGTGTTGACTTTCCACACTCTTTATATTATGGGATACTTCTTATTTTAGACATAGCCCCCACTCTTGTCATTATTACATATGTCTAGCCTACGTGTTTTGGTTTGAATCATCCACCACTCCCAGAAGACCCTAAGATAGGAATTTGGAGGCAGATCCTTTGGGAGGTGACTCAAGTAAGCACTTGATGGGACAGAGGAAATGAGACAGGGAATGTGGATGCCAAAAGGGGGGCATAAATGAGCAGGTGACCTCTGTGGGAAAACAGGTGCATTCCTAATGAGGAGCCTCTAAGAGACTGTGTAGAAAGTGCGTTAGAACCGAAAGGCAAGAAGCGAGGGTATTTATCTGTCAACTCGCATCTCTATGTGGTGGTGGGGTGCTCCCAGGGGTGTTAATTCCCTGACACTTCCAGCCTGTCCTGTAGGTGGGTTTTGCATTCTCTTGTGGCCAAAGAAAGCTTTCGGGCAGTGTCGCAGATACTTGCTTTAGAAAGTCACTGTAGATTTGTAGGGACAATAAGGAAACTGCCCACTGAAGCTGCAAGAAAACTCCTGGGTGAGTCAAGGGAATATGAACTAGGAACAATCAGTGACTATGATAGCTAAATTATGCTTCCTTTATCTCTGCTCCAGCTCCAGCTCCCCTCCAGAATCAAGCCCACTCATTCTAGCCAGCTCAGCTCCCGCACAGGCTCTGGAGAGAGATGTACAAATTATAAGCTTAGTGAGAGAGACTAGGAAGTCATTCTGGTAAAGAGGTTTCAGCACCTATTATTCAACTTCAAATGGTCAATTCTTCCATTTGTCCCTTGTTGAGACAATCTAGAGGTTAAGGTTTCTTCAAAAAATTAAAAATGGAACTGCCGTTTCACCCAGTGATTCTACTTTTAGGAATATATCCTAAGAAACCTGAAACATCCATCAGAAGTAATATATGCACCCCTATGTTCATAGCAAGGCAATTTACAATAGCTAAGATCTGGAAACAGCCCAAGTGCCCATCAGCAGATGGGTGGATAACAAGGCTGTGGTACATCTACACAATGGAATACTAGGCTGCAGTGAAAAAGAAGAATATACTACCATTTGAGCCAACATGCAGGGACCCAGAGAGTCTTCTGACAAGTGAAATAAGCCAGTAACAGAAAGATAAGTCCCAGAAAGCCAGTCGCAGGAAGATCTCACTCATATGTGGAATCTAATGGAAAAAATAAACTAACGAAATAGGTCAAGGCATTAAAATATACAACAGATGGATGTATTTCAGATGGGGTGGGTGGGAAGAAATTAAACAAAGAACTTAGATGCATATATGAGTAACCCATGGACAGACAATAGAGCAGGGAAGGCCTGGGGAGAGGGCAGGAGTGGAGTAGAGGGGGCGTCAATGGGGAGGAAAAGGGGCCATCTGTAATACTTGAAGCAACAACAATAACAAAAGACTCATCCTGGAGTCAGCTTGCTTGGGTCTGAATACAAATGCAGCAATTGTTGGTTGTGCATATCTGGAAATTCACCTAACCATTTTGAGGTTTTTTTTTTTTAATGTGTGTAAAATAGAGATCAAATAGTATCAACCTCTTTGGGGCTTTTGTGAAGATTCATTGAGTTAATGTAAGTGAAATGTTCACCACAGCTCATTAAAGGCTTACTAAATGTTAGCTGCTACCATTATAGTGGTTATTATTATTATTATTATCATTATCATAACCCTTTCTTGTTCTCTTATTAAACATGTCAGAAGCATCATGACTCGGCACTACATTTAGAGCTAGAAGAACTATTTTCTTTACAACAGGCTGCTTCTTTGATCTTCTGTGCAAAATGATTTAGATGAGCAGCGAGAAACAGAACACTAATCAATTCTGAGTCGCCACATTCGTTACATTTGTCACACCCAGTGTATTAGCGCCCATTCCAGGATTTTTGAATTTTCTTTCTTTTTACTCCACTCAACCCTCATATAATTTAGAAGCTGAAGTCATGGTTCCTTCTTAGGAAAGTGAAACAGTGTCTGAAACTTGAATGCATAAGTGCATAGGTCAAGTTCAGGGTGAGTTCTAACCTTTATTCTGGTATCATGCCTGTTTCCCAAGCCCATTCTCTTCTCAGTGTTTTTGGTCTCATGCTTGATTGAGATGGGACATATGGAGATTTTCCCGTTTTCAGATCTGTAGCTAACATATTCTGGAGACTCTACACACACATGATAAAGTGTGAATCATAGTTAATATTCAGTAATGTTAACCCAATGAGAATTCTACTATCTTGGTCAAGGTTCTTTTAGTTATAAGAAATAGAAACCCACTCAAAATTGCTTATGCCAACAAGAGGAATATTTTAATGAGAATACAGGGATAATCATAGAGCTCAAGGGAAGGAAGTGGAGACATGTCCCTCTGCGAATTGGACCATGAGCAGAAACTGGTAACAGTAGGTACAACATGTCTGTCTGTCACACTGCTTGATGTCTCTCAATGTGGCTTCTTCAGTCTTATTTGCAGTCTGCCTTTTCCACATTCATGGTAGTTAAGGACTCCCTGTTGTTCACACTTTAACCTATCCTCTCTTCCAGACACAGGAGGAGACTAAACCCGCTATTCAGAATCTCAACCGCACACTCCAAGGAGAATACTGTGATTGGTTTAGCTTGGAGGCCGACTCTGTCTTGGATCCAGTCAGCTATGATCTGAGGCACAGAATCACAAAAAACAAACAAGGTCATCAGGGTTTCATGCCTATGGCTGAAGAGAGCAGTTCTCGGAAAAAATAATGGGTTAATTTGGGAATAGATGGATGTCCTAAATGCTGCTCCTAAACCTTCACTTTCTGCTTTTTACTATCTTTTCCTAGTTCACCGGAGTGGAAACAAATTGCTTTATATGATTAAAAATAAGAAACCCCCTTTTCCTCTTTTAAGAATTTCTCCATACTACAGCATTAACTGAACTTGTCTTCTAAATTAGATCTTAAATAATAAAACATCAGAATCTTGCAAATTTCTGAAATGAAAGTCTCTATACATTAATGGTTCCTGATAATGTAAAGCCATATAGTATGGTCGTAAGTTTGGGAATTTAACATCGATTCCAAATAACCTTCTACTTTGTGACTACTCAAATTAGCTTCTTATATTTTACTAGATAGTTGTACAAGGGGCTTGGCCCTTGCACCCCCGCTTCATTGGAAGGTCACCCAGAAGGCCCCTCAGAAGGTTGTTCAGCTGTCTGGTCTCATTATCATATTATGCTTTTACTAGGGGCCCAGTGCACGAAATTCATGCACTGGGGGTGGGTGGTCCCTCAGCCCAACCTGCCCCCTCTCACATACTGGGAGCCCTCAGGGGATGTCCTACTGATGGCTCACCCCCAGCCTGCCCAAGGCCTAAAGCCGGCCTTGGGCACCCAGCCATCTCCCTGCTCAGCTCAGTCCCAGCTGCCTATGACCACCTAGCCACAGGGACTGGGCACTCACTGCCACTTCCACGTGCAGCACATAGGGGCAGCGGGTGCTCCCAGCTGCCATCCCTGTCCAGCTGCCTATGCGCACAGTGTGCGGGGGGCCGTGGGGCACTCCCCCCACCCACCACCTCCATGCGCATCCCCAGGGGGCCGCAGGGCACTCCCAGCTGCTGCCCCTGCCCAACTGCCTCTGCACACAGCTCGCGCGGCCAGGGCACCCTGGCACTCGCTGCTGCTAGTGCTTTGTCTCCACCCCTGGGGCCCAGCCCTGGCACCCTGCTTGGCCCTGCCGCTTGGCCCTGCCCCCTGCTCCTGATTGGCTGGTAGCCTAGCCAATCAGGAGCCAAGGTACGATCACATTTGCCTGTTACTCTTTTATTAGATAGGATTGTTATAGGTTATCTCTTTCAGAGACCAGATTGAGGGGGTGCCTGAGGAGCTATTGATGTCTTGTGCGCTGACGTGAGAAGCCCAACTCTCATTTTGGATTATACATACTTCCCTGGTCCAGGATGTTGTAATCCATTCATGGGCTGGTGGTTCTTATGAGTTGGCCCCATGAGCACAGCCAGGCCATAAGAACAGAATGAGGATTTCTCAGTAGTGAGATCAGTGGCAGCTGCAGCAGGGAAGGAAGCAAACTTATACACTGCATTGCATGATAAGCAATATCTTGAAGGAAGAACTGATCTCTTTGTGTGTGTGTGAGCAAATGGGTAATGGCCATTGGGTGGAAGTCGGGGCGATATTGGTGTTGGTGAGGACTTTTTAAGAGTGTCCTTGGGACAGTCTTAAGAGAAATGACACAGATTTCAAGGTGTGGTCTGTCTGTCCTTACAGTTTTATCGGGTTTCATGTTGTGTTTCTAAAGAACATCACGTGTTGTTACTTTGCTCAGTGTCTAACCCAGAACATCAGTGCAGGCATGGCAGGGTAATTTCTTCTACAGGATTGAAAACGAAGGTCTAGAGTGAGAGAGAGAATGTAGCTCCATTGCCTTACAATAGTCAGCGATATCAGGGTCAGGCTGATTAACATTGTGGAGAGAAAGACAAAGAAACTGCTGTGAGCTTTCCATGGGGAACCTTTCCATTTAGAAGTTTCCCCTTCCAATGACTCATCTGCTGTGTGGCAAATAACACTGATGACATTTAGATGCTGTGCATTCAATGAACATTTTATTATCTGCCTTTTCTTATTTGTTTTCATTGTTGAAGTAACAAGCTTTGAAAATATCATCGATGTCAGAGACATATGCCTTGACCTTCACCACTGGTTCCTGAAAACCCACAGGGAAGCAGATGGTACAGTGAGCAAGGGATCAATCCAAAACAGGATTTTAATTTATTGTTTCTGATACACAAAGTGAAATGGACACCATCAGAGGTATGAATACCCGTGATTACTGTTTAGTGAATTTAACCACATTGATCTTCTTAGTGGTCAAGCAAAAAAGTCACCACCTAGAACATTTGACATAACAGGCCACAAGAAGCCAAGTAATAAAATACGCTTTCCCCATTCATTCTCCAGCACTCTTATTTTCTTCACTGTGGTTGAGTAGAAGAGAGATTTTATAAGATTGCTCTGATCGTTCTTTAAATAAGTGTTTGTCAAGCACCCACTGTGCACAAAAGATTATGTAACCTTTGGGTCATGACAGCAACACATGGACAAGTACAAAAAGAGATAAATGGCATAACAAGTAAAGGGCCGAGCATGGATTCTTATTTCTCCCTGCCTTTGTCTTGTGCTGATTCTTTTCGTTCATTGATCTGAAGGCATATATTGGTAACTTGATAGCTGCTGACATTCTTCCCAATCCCCTTGTTCTTTCTATGGCAAAGAAGCTCTTAGAAGTTGTGCTGAGTGGAGAGTGGTAGGATCACCCTGACTGGTGCCATTCCCTTAAGGGCCGGGGGCAACCAAGTGAGAAAATACCACTTTGGCCCAGGAAACATTTTAAGTTTATTTTGCTGTGCCTGCACCTATTTCAGAGAATTTCTAGAGAATGCACCATTCTCTAGAGGGCAGGCTTTTGGGAAACTCAACTGTGGTGAATGCCATGATCCCTCTTCAGGAGGGATTTCCCCCCAGCTGCTGGAAGTACTGTCTGTCGATGATGTTCAACTGTTAGTCTCCTTGGAGATTGCCTCCACCAGAGAAAGCTGCCTCACCCAAGATTTTGCCTTCTTCCAGGGATATTCTACATCCAATGTCTGAGTGATCAGTGCACAGATAAGAAGGCTTGACCCTTTTCCACTAACTTGAGACAACACTAAGGTCATCCACGTTCTGTAGAAACCTGTGGAGTTGGCTGACCCTTTGGTGGGTCTGTAGCACAGCCTCTCTTTCTGTCCATGATCCCTTCCTTCCCCCACTTTCACAGGATGAATCCCCAAAGTGCTCTTTAATAGATATCTTGGCATGTGAATCTCTGTCTCAAATTCGTTTTCCAGAAACACAAACTGTGCCTCTATCTCCTTGCAAACAGCTACCGATACTACTCCAGCAAAGTGCTTTATTTATACCCAATCCTACCTCCATTTCTAGCTGCCAACTGTCTTTAGACTGTGGAGAGGAAGTCATTAACAATGTTCAGCCACTATTACAGTGCACAGTTTAACACATATACTCATGCGTATAACACAGGTACTCACCAAGCACACATAGGAACAAAGAATATTTTGTTCGCCCATCTCTGTGCCTATTTTGCTTTACATGGTCCCTAAGCCTTTTATGTAAGATGTTCATGATGATTATAGTAGTTTCTCACGTTGCTTTCCTACCTACTCTGAGTTCTAGCTAGGACCTAAGACCTCCTTGTTCCATTTTAGTCCTGTGGAAAACAACTGATAACGATGATTTGTTATTTAGGGCTGGCTGTGGCTAACCTATTAATCTGCTCTTACAGTTGAACAAGTTAATAGGAACCTTGAGGGCTCCCTCCATCTGGCTTTGACCTGATGATCAGTGAGGAAACCACCCAGGGCTTTTAAAGAGAAGGTAGAAAATGGTACTTTACAAATGGAGGTATTTTTATTCTGCTTTACAAGATGTGTGTTTTCTAGTTATCATTCTTGTCACCATCACTATCGCCACCTTCAATGAGTATTGAATACTAAAATAATAAAAAAGAACAATAAACAAATTCTCTGCTAATTTTGATGGAGTGATCACATGCATTTAACTCCTCTTCCTCCCAACCCCCAAATGATAGATATGAAGTCATGGCAGTGGAGAGATTAATACAGAGAATTCTTCTCAAAATAAATGTAATGCCCCCAGATAAAACATGTCTACATTCTGGAACTTAATAGCTATACAGTAGAACAGCAGAGAATATAGGTCTACAATACCTAAATATGCATAACTCTTAGCCTTTATCCCTTTCCCTACCCTTTGGTGGGCACTGAAGGAAAAACTCTGTTATGAAAAAGAGACTTTTGTAAGCAAAGGGGAGAGGGAAGTAATTCTAGAGGGCAGGGGTAGTTTAGGAAGAAAATAGATTTGTGAAATTCAGAAGGAATAAAGTAAATGTTCATAAAATAAGTATAGGATAATATGAAAAGGGAAAAAATCTGAGAACAAGAACAAAGACTTAGAAATTAAAATATTATTGCATTATATATTAGTACATATCTGTGTGATTTGTGGGGCTCTTTAGGCAAGTCCAAAATTATTAAAAAGGATAGGTTGGCCTCTTAGACAGGAACTATTTCCATTCACGGGTGAAATTTCTTCTTCAGGAAAACTGCAGTTCTGCTTTTAAGGCATTTCAACTGATTGGGGCAGGCCCATGCCCAGCTAGCTATCCTGTTATATGGAGCAAGAGAATGGAGGATTGAGGGAAATAAGTCTTTGGCTTTACACACACACACACACACACACACACACACACACACACACACACACCACTTCCTAGCACAGCAAAACACCATGGTAGACTAGAGAATTTAATCATTTGTTTGGGAGAAATATCTCAGGTGCACAGGGAGAGATTATTATTAGAACTAGAAGCCTGATGCACAAAGATTCATGCTAGAATGGGCCATCCTTTCCCTGGATGCCTGCACCACCTTTTCACTCTGGCCCAGCCCTGGAACTGCCTCTTTCCCCTCTAGCCATGCCTTCCCATGCTGCCCAGAGGCCCTGAGGGACCGAGGTGGGGCAGGGCAGGGCAGGGCAGACCACCTGCTTTGTTGCCATGGCAATGCAAGCATCCTGCCCACCCATTGCTTGGTGCCTGTATATGCAAATTAACCACCAACTTTGGCAGTTAATTTGCATACTCACTTTGATTGGCTGGTGGGTATAGCAGAGGTACGGTCAATTTACATGTTTGTGTATTATTAGGTAAGATAATTTTGTTTTTAAAGCTTATACATGTTATAACACAGATGAACCTTGGAAACATGCTAAGTGAAAGAAGCCAGTCACCAAGGACCAAGCACTGTTTTATTTAATTTATATGAAGTGTTCAGAATGGGGAAATACATAGAGACAAAACGAAGAGTAGTGTTTACCAGGAGTAGAGTGGGGAGGAGTGGTGTGTATGTGTGTGTTGGGGCAAATGGGAGTGCTGGCTAAAAGATGGCAGGTTTACTTTTGTGAAAACAAAAATGTTCTAAAAGTGTGGTTAGTGGAATCACAACTCTGTGACTATGCTAAAAGCCACTAGGTTGTAGACTTTGGGTTAATTGAATGGTGTGTAAGTTATATCTTAATAAAGCTGTAAAAAAAAAAAAGCTCCTGAAGCTTAACTGGTAGGTACTCAAGGGGAAAATACGCTGTTATCTTCCCAGCCTAGGTCAATATTTACGAAAGGCTCTCTGTCATCCATGGACCATTTTCTAGTTTGCCAGACCAGACTGAGTTTTTACCAGCCACTTGCCTCTGATTGCTCACAGCAACTCTGCTCCTCTCACCCTAATTGCTTTTTAGTGCACTGTCCCATCCCCCCAAGCTCACACTACCTCCACAGTCCTTACTGCATTTCCACCTACTCCAGTACTGCTTGCCCCCCTTCTTTCTCAGTCAGACAATTTCCAGCACATCATGAAATTGGTCTCCCTCAAGCCCATGCTGATACATCACTTCTGCAAAATAAATCTACCACTCTCCCTAGCTGGTATGGCTCAGTGGATAGAGTGTTGGCCTGGGGACTGAAGGGTCCCTGGTTTGATTCTGGTCAGGGCACAGGCCCGGGTGGTGGGCTCCATCCCCAGTAGAGAGCAAGCAGGAGGCAGCCGATCAATGATTCTCTCTCATCATGGATGTTTCTATCTCTCTCTCCCTCTCCTTCCCTCTCTGAAATCAATAAAAAATGTACTTTAAAAGAAATAAATCCATAAAAATATGATTAAAACGCATATGTTGATCCAGCAACTCTGGTGGCTGAGGTCATGCGTATCTAACAAGCTCCCAGGTGGTGCTTAGATGCTGGTCCCGGGACCCCATTTCGAGAATCAAGGAGATAGAGCATCTCTGAGCAAATCTATAGGAATCATAGCTCCACCTCAACTGATTCTGCTAATGCAGCTCATAAACACTAGGTCCTGGAACTGCAAGTTAAAAAGCAAATGGCTTTTCTTTTTTTATTATTGAAATACGATTGAATTCTCTGTATCCCATGGATGTTGATTAATTTCGCGGGACTGTTTTTCTTTGACTCATATTTAAAGGTTGTTTGGGAATGAATGGCATATAAAGTCATTTTGGAAGCTGGCAAACTGGGCCGTGGGGGAGAGAACTCTAAAGCACTATGATCATTTTAATCTCCACCTTTGAGTCACAACTTTAGACGTTCCATAGCATATAAAACCTATAGATTTTCAGTTTCTCTGAGCTAGTATCATCACTGTTATTATTGTTAGCATTATTTTAACTCAGCATAATACATGAATATACTTTAAAAAGTCACTTTATGCAAAAAAATGTGTGTAATAATAAATAATCATGTCTGATACCACCCCCTCCCAGTTGCATCAGTGGTAAAATGATTCTACCCCCCCCTCTTTTGTAGTTATTGCCACATCCTTAAACATAATATATATTCTATTTCTTGATCATCACTTGTATATGTTATGTATTGACTCCCTACTATGGGAAATGAGAATTTCAGTCAAGTCTGTGCTTCTTCTCTACTCAGCTGACTAATACATTAATATCTCTATTTAGGTTTCACTGTTAATTCCCTCTGTAGCTTTAATCTTTATTTTATCAAGTAGAGATAAAGCACAGTATCTTTAACTCTTTACTTTTTAAGGTGAAGGTCTTAGTGACCCCACCCATCTTCAACCTTTCTCGAACATGGCCACCTCCTAACATTTGCCACCATATACTTCTTTCCATCCGCTCTTGAATTTGAAGGTTGATAACAACTAACATTTGCCATTATACACGTCTTTACATTTATGCTTGAATTTGAAGGTTGATAACAACTATATGTAAAAAAAAAATCCTTGCTTTTTCTATGGGTTGATTCTGCAAGTGGAAACTTAAAAAAAAAGTTCACATTATTGTGGCTATGTAAATATTGTTTACTGTCAGCAAAATACATAGTATTCCATTATATGTCCTTTCTCAAAAGCTTCTTCTTCAAATTTTCTAATTTCTAAATTAATCAACTTCCATGTGATAGATAATTCAATAGTATATTTAATATTTTTTTATGTTGCCCTAATAAGTTAGGCTCTCAATTTATGGAGATAGCTTTAGTTGAAGAATGCTTAGTTTACTCGTTAAATGTGTCAGAAAATTACCAGGTCTTCTTTTCTTACATTAATATGTTTTTTGGTCCTGTTTTAATTTTGTTTTGGCCTTGATTCATCCTTGTCTCTGGTTCGCAGTGATGTCTGAGCTCAAGTTGCTCCAAGACACAGGCTAAGATAGAACATCTGGTTCTTCAAAGCTTGTTCTGGAGCAAAAGACCAACAAATTTCAGATTATTTGTCTGAACACTGAAAGGTCAAGATTCCTTTCCTTTATGCCAGTATCTTAAAATCAATTTACTGAGTGATAAACAACATTTTAAAAAAGTGAAGCACAACAGAATAGGGAAATTTCATCACCCATAGTAGAGTTGAAGTATTATTTACATAAATGTGTATATATTATTTGTATGTGTTCTGATTGCATGGGACATATATGTTTTACTTATTTTAATGTTGGTTGCTATTGAAAAAGCTTGAAAGCTTTTATCTTGCATGCTGAATCGGTTTCCTTTTGGCTCCATTTAGCTTCCAACATTTAGAAGGCTAAATGTTGCCTTCTTTGTCCTGTGGATAGCTCTCCTTGGTTTAAGGAGCTGGAATCACATCCCTACTGTATCTAATGGAGCTCTTCCCTTCTTCTGAGCAGTATATTCCTAGGTGGGTTTTTGAGATCTGTTGTGGCTTAACTTCCTCCTGAGTTTTTAGACCCCAAGTTCCACTGAGGCTCCAGATTATCATTTCTTGACAAGATTATCTTCATGAATAATACTGAAATACAATCTATATATATAAAAGGCTAAGCGTCCATCCACCTGACCTGTTGCTATGACATGCACTGACCACCAGGGAGCAGACAATGCAGGAGCTCCTGTGATGTGCACTGGCCACTTACAGAGAAAGCACTGTGGACCTGGCGCCCACAAAGCAACACTAAGCTTCCCCCAAGGGGGACACAGGCCCTGCCACCACCCTGGAGAGACAGCCCACCAAATTGCTGCCAACACTGCAAGCCCCATGGCGCAAAATGCGGCCCACAGTCCAGCCCAGCCCAGAAAGAGTCATCATGGGCACCAGGTAATGATGTCACATAGCAATGCCCAGCTTCCTCTCCCCAGAGACTAGCATCCTGGCAGTTTCTTCAGCCCAGGAATCTGACTTGCTTTCTAGCCAGGTGCAAACATTTCACACTTAAACCAAATATCTGTGAAGCATTTTCCCATGCTTCATCTCATTTGACTTTCACAGAAGTCCTGAAGTAGGTAGATAGGAGACTCAGTAGAACCCTATTTTCTTTTCATTAGCAAGATGTGAGTAGTGATATTAAAATATTTCTTTTAATTAATTTCTTTTCAATGTGCATGAATCCATGCACCAGGACACTAGTGAATGGTACTACTAGCTAGAAAAGAAATGTAGACGGTGATCATTTTCTTTTATTGAACTTTGAATATGATATGCCAATAAAAAGAAAATAAATATAACAGTACAAAAATAGACAAAAGTTACCAGACTAGTGCTTTATTAATTTTTTAAAAAACATATATATTTTCATTGACTTCAGAGAAGAAGGGAGAGGAAGAGAGAAATAGAAACATCAGTGATAAGAGAGAATCATGGATAGCTCCCTTGTGCACAACCCGTACTGGGGATCCAGCCTGCAACCTGGGCCTGGGCCCCGACTGGCAATGGAACAGTGACCTCCTGGTTCATAGGTCGATACTCAACCACTGAGCCACACTGTCCAGGTGAAGCTAATGGTTTCTAATCACATTACTCCAGCTTAGAAAACACCAGCAAAAGGGGAAACACGTGAAAAAAGACTTCTGAAAGTATGACTACATCCAAGGTTCTGGCAGAATCGAGGGAACTCAGATTCTGTGCTTATTTTTGCCTCTATAATCATCTGGCTCTCGATGTTCCTTTTGAGTCTACTGCTCGGCTGTGGGGATGGGTAGTGCCATGAAGACGGGAGACAGGAAGTGCATTTGAAGTGAGCTCAGGCAGTCAGGACCTTCTCTAGAAACGAGGTTAGCTGGGTGTGCGTGTGTTGGGGCTGGCTCGAGACCTGGGACTTCCGTAAAGTCACTTCATTGTAGAAGACCGTATTGATGGAAGGACCATCACAACAAGTGCTATGCTGAAGTTTGCCTATGTATGATAGGATTAGCACCGAAAAGCAGCAGCAGCAAGAAAAGCTTCTCCAGAGGGTGTTTTATCCCTGCCTTGTTTAGCATTGCCAGCGCCTGGTGAAAACAAAGCAGACCCGCTGGCTGGTGCTGTTATGGTTTTAAAAGGATCTACCAATAACTGGCAGTGACCTTCCCACTGTCCCCCCTGTGGCACACCGACTTCCAGGAAGAAAAGTTACTCCCACTCTTTCACAAGTTCTCTTGAGAACTCTTAGAGCCTTTCACTAGCATTAGGGAAAGAAGCCCGTGAAACAATACATTGGTTCTGATTGAGTTAGCCCAACGGTCGGCAAACTCAGTCCACAGAGCCAAATACCAACAGGACAGCGACTGACATTTCTTTGGAGAGCCACATTTTTTAAACTGAAACTTCTCCTAACGCCACTTCTTCAACATAGACTCGCCCAGGCCATGGTATTTTGTGGAAGAGCCACACCCAAGAGGCCAAAGAGCCACATGTGGCTCGCGAGCTGCAGTTCACTGGCTATGGAGTTAGCTCATCATTTTCTTCTCTTGGGCTATATATGCCAGGGAATAGTTTTCTGGACTTTTATTGGCCCTAAGAGAGCACTGCCTGTGTGTGTGTGTGTGTGTGTGTGTGAGTGTGTGTGTGTGTGTGTGTGTCTGTATGTGTGTGGTGTGTGTGTGTGTGGGTGTGTGGGGTGTGTGTGTGTGAGTGTGTGTGTGGTATGTGTGTGTGTGTGGTGTGTATGTGTGTGGTGTGTGTGTGTGTGTTGGGGTGTGTGTGGGTTGTGTGTGTGTATGTGTGTGGTGTGAGTGTGTGTGTGTATGTATGTGTGTGGGGTGTGTGTGGGGTGTGTGTGGGGTGTGTGTGTGTGTGTGAGTGTGTGTGTGGTGTGAGTGTGTGTGGGGTGTGTGTATGTGTGTGTGTGGTGTGAGTGTGTGTGGGGTGTATGTATGTGTGTGTCTGTGTGTGTAAGTGTGTGTGTGTGACTGTGTGTGTGTGACTGAGGGTGTGTGAGTGTGTGTCTGTGTGTGTGTATGTATGTCCGTGTCTGTGTGTGTGTGTGTGTGTGTGTGTGTGTGTTGCCAATATACTAACAAGCTCACACGGCACTCCTCAGGCACTGCCTGTCTGCTTCCCACCCCCATCCCAAGTTGTTTTTCTCTGCTGCCCAAAACAACTCAAAATAAACTCTCCCCAACGTCTCTAACCACAGCCACAACTGTCTTTGGTTTGCTCTCGCTTTCCCTTCCCTTCGCTTTTCGAACAGGAGGCGCTTGGAGCCTGACTCAGTCTGCCTCCAGCATCGGAGGGGCCTGCTAGCTTGCTCTCCCACCTGCCTCAGTGGCGGAGGTTTGCTCAGTGAGTTTGCCCATATGGCTTACCACACAGCTTTGCTTGGCATTCAGAGCCCAACGGGGGGACTTTTCCTGCAGGGACACAGTGCTGAAACTGGAAGAACGGCTTGGTGTCCATGAAATCTTTTGCAACAATAGCTCTGGCTTCAATCAGTCTTCCCATCTGATACTGAGCTCCAATTTCTCTGTGGACATTCCAAACGAGAATCACCCTGAGTTTCTTGATTTCTCTTCCTGCTTCATGCATACGTACCGGGCTGCAGTGTGCCTCTGACTGCAGCCAAGGTTTGTTGTCCTTTCTCTACACCCCGAAGCCCCCTGCTTTCTCGTTGCCAATGTGACCGGCAGAGCTTGCTGCTCTGCATTGTAAATATCCGCTTGCCAGCCTTATGGAGCCAATGGCTGTAAGCCAGTTGAAGGTGTAGCCTATGCACCTTGAGCAATTGTGTCCACCCTAGTGGACAGCATATAGCATTGAGTATCATGTATGCCCAACAGATTGATCTAGGGCCGTGGTCGGCAAACTGCGGCTCTCGAGCCACATGCTACTCTTTGACCCCTTGAGTGTGGCTCTTCCACAAAATACCACGGCCTGGGCGAGTCTATGTTGAAGAAGTGGCGTTAGAAGAAGTTTCAGTTTTAAAAAATTGGCTCTCAAAAGACTTTTCAATCGTTGTCCTGTTGCTATTTGGCTCTGTGGACTGATGTGTTTGCCGACCCCTGCCCTAATGAATAAAAGGTTTAAAATGGAAAGAATAAGTCACATAATATTTCCCTGTGTCAAGTTGAGTATGTGTGCATAGGTAGTCATTTAAAAATCATATGTAATGTTGTTAATATAAAGGGAAGCCTTTCAAAACAACAAGAATGAGACAAAGATTTCAGTGGATAATTTGACAATAACATGAAGATTTTTTTCATATTTGTTTCATATATATATATATATATATATATATATATATATATATATTCTTTTTTGGAATGTATATTGCCTATCAATAACAGTCAAGGAACTACAAATAAAAAGGAAAGAGAACCCCCACAGTTTTTGGCCTACTTAAATGGCGATTTAAAAAATGGGTAATACTTACTATTGGGAAGGGTTCCAGTTGGGGTGTCCTATGCTGCAGGGAGATTGTCCGGGCAGAGTTACCTTTGTGAATAGCAGTCTGCATCAAGAGACTTAACATGCGCACATTCCACATATACTTTGGGAAAACTGACGGTGTCCAGCGAAGCTGAACACATGCCATATTTCAGATCTAACAATTCCACTCCTAGGTACATATCCAGCAGAAATCTGTACATATGTTCATCAAAATCCATGTACTAGAATGTTCATAGCAGCACTATTCATAACAGCCCTAAAATGAAAAGCACTCAAATCAATATCAACCAGCATTAGAATGGATAATGAGTATGGCATATGCCCACAATGGGATACCATCCAGCAGTGGGAATGAACATATGATTGCAACACCAAACTTACACGGGTGAATTGCACTAAAAACATACTAGTCAATGAAAGGAGCCAAATAAAAAGAGCATATACCATATGAATCATCTACTTATACGAAGATAAAAAAACTGGTAAAACTCATTTATTGTGTTGAAGGTCAGTATACTGGTCACAGTTGGGGAGTTTGGCTTTATGGGGTGCTGGTTATATTTTTTATCTGGGTACTGGTTCCATGCATGTGTTCACTTGATAAAAAATTATCAAGTGATAAATCAAGTATACATTCTGGATATGCGTTCTACTTTAATAAAAATGATTTAAAGTCTGCTTACTCTTTAATCTAGCAATTTCAGAGCTAGTGCTTTATCCTGTGAAATAATTATAGATGTCCACAAAGAATTTATATGCAAGCGTTTTCGTTCAAAGTGTTCATTTTAACAGTGAGGACTTGGAAGTTGCAGACATGTCAAATGGTAGGAAATGGTCAAGTATATTATAGCAAGATATTTATAGCCTTGTAAAGTCATGTTTATGATGAGTGCATCATGGCATGAAAAATAAGATTTCGTGTACAGTGAGAAAAAGTAAAATGCTAAACTGTATACAGAGAAACATGTACTTCTTATTCTGAGGGATAGGCCTTATTTTCTTTATTGTATTTTCACTATATGATCATAAGGTTTATTTACATTTTTTATATATTCGTGAACAAAGAGAATATTCTGCCACTCTTAGTCACGCTTTCGGGAAGCAGAAAAGCAGAAAAGTCAAACAGGGAAACTCTGTGTGCGTTGCCTTGACACTCAAGCCAGTTTTCTCTCTCTAGACCTACTGACCCCAACAGAAGTAGCTGAGGCCCATGGAGAACATCACCCATTTAGAGGGAGCTAAAGATATAAGCGAGTGAACCCCATTTCTGCATAGCGAATGCGGCAATAGTGGTAGAAGACAGAAACTGCAGGAAGCAGGAAGCCTGATACAGACTGAGATTTTCCCCTTTCCTGGGCTTATCCTGAACTTAGATGTCTGTGGGCTTGGAGAAAGCATTGTTGTAATCACTGCCTATTCTCTTTCGTGCTGGAAACTCCAAAGTTGAACAGTGACAGCAGGTGGCAAACCCTGGGTGATTTGTTTTTCCTGTTTGTGAGTCTGGGTAAAATAACCTGTGTCCACATTGGTGGACATGGCCTGATCTGCACTACATTCTCTAAGCCAGGCAAGACTTAATTGATGGATCTATATTACGCAAAACATTCTACTTGTTAATTGTAATAGAGACAGTTCATCTTAGTATGATCACTCCTAAGGCATCTCTGAAATCAGTGGGCAGCCTAGCTGGTGTGGCTCAGTGGTTGAGCATCGACCTAGGAACCAGGATGGCCCAGATTCAACTCCCGGTCAGGGCGCAGGCCCGGTTGTGGGTTCGATCCCCAGTAGAGGGCGTGCAGGAGGCAGCCGATCTATGATTCTCTCTCATCATGGATGTTTCTCTCTCTCCCTCTCCCTTCCTCTCTGACATATCAATAAAAGCAATAAAATCAGTGTACAGAAATGTATGGTAATTGGCAAGAAAACTTGCCGCAACTCATAGCTGGTTGTGGGCACGAAGGGACACACTAGGCAATTATTTGTAGAATGTGCAGAACGTTTGTCCCAGTAAGAGTCCCTTTGCCAAATGGAAGCTCTCAAACAAAATGGCATAAGATGTTAACACTGTTCTTGTTCCAATGCCCAGCATCTGTGATTCTGTTCGTTAAAAGGTGTGTGAAAGAGTTAGCTACATGAGGTGTTATCTCAAGAGCTTGGCGGGAAGGTATGAAACAAGTTGCTCTGTGAGAGTTAAGCATCAAAGTAGGGTGGTATTTTTTTTTAAAAGTCCATATTATTCATGTCACTTTAGAATCCTGAAAAAAAATTTTAAATTATCTGAGAAAAATTTCTTATATTAATCATGGCTTTAATAGTCAGCATGGATTTATCATAGTCAAAGTCATTGAGAATTTTTAACCCCCTAATCGATAACCTATTGCTTGATTAATGTGGATTCCAAAGAATTCTGGACCTTTAAAAAAATTCAGATACTGAAGTCCTGCCCTATACCCACTGAGTCAGGGTCTGTTATTTGGGACCAAGTCCCCCTCCCCTCAAAATGTTCTACTTATTAATTGTAATCCTAGAGGCTTGATGCACGAAAATTTGTGCAAGAGTAGGCTTCTTCCCCCAGCTGCTGGCACTAGTTTTCCTCTGGCTCCTGGGACCCAGGCTTCCCTCCACCAGCTGCTGGCAGGCACCCAGGACCCCAGAAGGCTTAACCTGGGCCTTGGCTTTGTCAGTAAGGATGTCCAGAATGATGTTCGGAAGATGTGTGGTCTATCCTGTCTAATTAGCATATTACCCTTTTATTAGTGTGTGTGTTTGTGTGTGTGTGTATACACACACACACACACACACACACACACACACACATATATAATTTTTATTATGGAATTTTTCAAACTTTTACTAAGCAGAAAAATAGTATTTATCGTTTAACTTAAATATTTATCAACACTCTAATTTTAGTTTAAAATCTTCTCTACCTCCAACTTTCTTTGTTTACTAGAGTATTTTTAAAGCAAATCCAGCCATCAGATCATTTAATCCAAAAAAAAGGGGTAGTATTTTTCTCATGTTTCAAGAAAACATGACCAAATTATTATTATACCCATGAACTTAATTAATGATAATTCTGTTATCTGATGTTAGCCTATGTTTAATTTTACCTCGTTGTTTTAAAAGTGTTTTCTAGTCCAGCCGGCGTGGCTCAGGGGTTGAGCATCGACCTATGAACCAGGAGGTCACGGTTTGATTCCCGGTCAGGGCACAGGCCCAGGTTGCGGGCTCCATCCCCAGGGTGAGGCGTGCAGGAGGCAGCTGATCAATGACTCTTCCTCATCATTGGTGTTCCCATCTCTTTCTCCTTCCCCCTTCCTCTCTGAAATCAGTGAAAAATTATTTTTAAAAAATAAAAATGTTTTTATATAGCATGAAAATCATGTGTAAACAAGATTTACACACTGCATTTAGTTGACAAGTTTCTAAAGTCTCTTCTCTGATCATTCTTCCTCCATTTCTACATTCTATACACTTTTCTCTAGTGACATATAGAGATATTCATATTGCTTTTCACAGCTGCATAAAACTCCATTGGGTAGATGTACGACTTTTTATTAAATCTTTTTGTTGATGATGAATATCTGTGTTGTTTCTAGGTGTTGGCTAATATGAATAGTATAGTTTTACCAGTATATTCTGTGGTGTAGATTCCTAGGAGTGGGATTTCTGCATCAGTTGCTGCATATTAAGTTTGCTGTACCATCAGGAGATTCTAGTACTTTGAGCATATATTTTTCCTTGATTTCAAGTGTTGTGCTGCTTTCTGGGGAATGATGTCCATTGCTAACTTGCTGTTTCGCTTGTCACTAGCTTTCTTTTTGCCCCCATGACTTCCTTTCACTGGGATCGAGGAATCACTTCAAAGTGTTCTTCATGGTGGCCAGGACGTGAGACTGGACATAGCCAAATAGCCAACTCCCTTGTAATCCAGTTTATTGACATTGTTAAATTACACATGCTGTCCCACTGTTTTTGAACATTTCTAAACACTTTATGCCTAAAAATTGCTGTTTCTATTTCACAAGTCCACAAACAGCAGCCCGGTGGGACCCTTATTCACTTCTACCCTCACTCCAATGTGTCACAATTAAGATAATTGCTCCCAGGAAATTTGCAAGAACAAAAGTTATTTTGCCTCAAAGTTCCCCATTGCAATTGAATGATTCAGCAAATGTAGGGGAAAAGGAAGGTATTCTACTGTATGTTTTCGAAATTAGATTCATTTTTTTTTAGAGAAAAACATTGTTAAGATTAAAGCAGAATCTGGGAAACCTTGAGATGCTTGAAAATAAGAATATGAGAAGGTCAACAACTATTAAAATAGTCAAAGCAAAAAGGAACGAATTATTAGGGATAAGTGATAGTCCAAACAAACGTCAAGAACACAAATATGCATATTAAAATTTCCATGTTAATTTATCTAAGCTGTACTTGGACTTTTTTGAGACTGGCCTAGACTGAACCAGATCACAGGTAAATTGGCTAAATAGGCAAACAGGCTGAGGAGGGGACCTTGGAATGAGTGAACAGTGGCTCTTTCCACACTCTAATGAAAGCAGTTGTGGTGACTCCTTCCAACCAAATGTTGGTGACTCGGGCATGCGGGAAAGACATTTTCGGTTGTCCATTGATTTCATCCAGAAAATAGTACATTGTTTTCTTTCCATTTGCATACATCTCAGAAATCACATTGAAATGTTGATTAGAAACTGAAGAGGTTCCATTAACCATTTGCAAACTAAATATGACGTTGAGTTCAGAGAGACCAGAGTTTGACCTCAACCTCTCAATGGCTGTGCGATTTTGTCCGTGAGATTAGCATCCTGAGCTTCATGCCCTCATCTATAACATGGAGCTAATGATGCATACCTGTGGAATAAGGCCTAAAATTAAGGCTCAGTGTAATATGCTGCCTTGCCATCTGGTAAAATCAGGAGGATCTTTAATGATCTAACCACAAAGCCCTCCCTCCTCTGCCGTGGTAGATGAGGTCCCCTCGGCAAACAACCCTCCTGATCATAGGGACAAGTGGAGTTTCCTGCTTGTGCCTGAGTAGCTGTTTCAGTTCCCTGCTGGCTCAAGAAATTATACAACCACTAGTGGCCCGGTGCATGAAATTTGTGCACTCGGGACAGGGGGGAGGTGTCCCCCAGCCTGGCCTGTGCCCTGTCACAGTGCGGGAGCCCCGTGATCCATTGCCCCAAAGAGGTAGGCCTCACCCACCCATCTGGGGCTCCCCAATGGATTGCCCCAAAGAGGTAGGCTGGAGCTGGGGGAGGCCTGCGGATCCCAGGGCTGGGCTGTGAACCTCTGCATGCCTGCAGGGCTCCCCCCCCCCCCCCCGCCCCGGGGCTGCAGCAGAGAGGCCTCTCTGCCAGGGCCCCGCCCCGTCCCTGACACTGCAAGTCCCCGCCCACCCACGCCAGCTGTGCCGCAGCCTGACCAATTTGCATGTTACCCTATTGTTAGCACAGACGCCAGTCACATTCTCCTCTGGGAACCTTGGGGCATTTAACCCTCTTGATGCTACAAAGCCTGACTCCTACAGCAACGGGTGGTTCATTTTGTCCCCAAGTATAAGCCTCCTGTGGCCCTGCGTGGCATCGTGTCTTCTCCCTCTGAGCTAAGAATTGTATGTGACTAGGAAACTGCTGTCCATCTTATTTGTCCAGTGTTGGGTGTCCTATGCTTAGCCATCCTCATTTACCCTAGAGCCTTGGTTGGCAAACTGTGGCTGCCGAGCCGCATGCGGCTCTTTGGCCCCTGGAGTGCGGCTCTTCCACAAAATACCACGGGCTGGGCGAGTCTATGTTGAAGAATTGGCGTTGGAAGAAGTGTAAGTTGAAAACATGTGGCTCTTAAAAGAAATTTCAATTGTTGTCCTGTTGATATTTGGCTCTGTGGACTAATGAGTTTGCCGACCACTGGCCTAGGATAAAATTCCCTTCCTCATCAATGGGATGAATAGGAGGCCATTAAAGAAATATCTCATAGCACTGTTGTGAAGAATAGTTGGAATTAAGTGGCATACCTAGGGGAAAAGTCTGTGTTATTTCTCAGGGTATGTTGAAATATGAAGAGGAGAGAAAGAAGGGTTTCTGCCCGCATGGCTTTCAAAACCTAGCGGGAGAGAGACATCACACGGCACTGTAATCTTGGTTTACTTGTGGAAGTGAGGAGGTGAAGGTGTAAAAGCAAACCCAGGCTTCTCTGTGAGCCGAGGGAGGCCATGCAACTCAGTCGATTTCATCACCTTATCTGGACTATGGAGATAACAATACTTACATCATAAGAATGATTTGAAGACTTGGATATACATTGCATACATCCCTTACCCCAGTTTCTGGCATATAGTAAGAGCTTAATAAATAGTAGATTTAGTTGAATCAGAGGCACTACTAGGCATTACTAAGTTTAAAAAAGCACACAGCATCATACAAATGCAAAAGCCCCCCAATCTGTTTCCAGGCATTGCCATTTTTGTGTCCCCCACCTGGCCCAAGAATATCTTTTGTAAGATCAAAACAGCCAATTATGACAAATGGAAGGATGCTGCTTCTTATACTAGAGCCTAGTGACTAGGCAGTGCCACAGGGCAAGTGCTAATACTGTTGGCACAGAAGTCCCCGAGGAATCCTATAAGAACTCATGGAGAGCAAACCTTTTCCCAGCCCTGGTGTGTTCCTTAGGCAGCTAGGACTGGTTGATTCTGTGGATTAAAAAAAAAAATCATTTGTTTCTTTTTTTAAAATTAATTTTTATTGTTGAATTACAGATGTTCCCCATTTTCCCCTTTTTGCTCCCTTCTTCCTAGTTCTTGCCCCACCCCAGGGCGTTGCTATACTATTGCTGTGTCCATGGGCTCTGCATATATGCATACAAGTTCTTTGTTTGGTCTCTTCCCGCCTCCTCCACCATCCGCCTGAGATCTGTCAGTATGTTCCATGTTTCCATGTCTCTGGACCTATTTTGGTTTTCAGTTTATTTTGTTCCTAAGATTCCACATATAGAATAATTGGAATTCAGTGACATACTTAGGGAATCAGATGTCATGTGATATTTGTCTTTCTCTGACTGGCTTATTTTGATTAGCATAATAATCTCCAGGTCCTTCCATGCTGCCCCAAAGGGTAAGAGATTCATTTTTTTCACTGCTGCATGCTATTCCATGGTGTGAATGTACCACAGCTTTTTTATCCACGCATCTGCTGATGGACACTTGGCTGTTGTAAACAACACTTCCATGAACATAGGAGTGCATACATTCTTTCTGATTGGTGTTTCAGGTTTCTCATGATATATTCCCAGAAGTGGGATAGCTGAGACTTCCCATAGACACTGAGTCACTTTGTTAATTACTAAACATCCAGGCAGTGGTCAGGGTGCAGTGTGATAAATATCACTGCTGTCTGGTAACACCTCCTCAAGGATGACCTCTATACAGTACACTTTCCTATCTAATAAAATAGTAACATGCAAATGTGACCATACCTTGACTCCTAATTGGTTGTGCTACCAGCCAATCAGGAGCAGGGGGCGGGGCCCCGGGGGTGGAGAAGAAGCAGTAGTGGCGGCGAGCGCCAGGGTGCCCTGGCTGCCCGAGCTGTGTGCGGAGGCAGCTGGGCAGGGGCAGCAGCTGGGAGCGCCCCGCGGCCCCGGTGCGATGCGTGCTGAGGCAGTAGGCGTGCCCTGTGCCCCCGCGCCCCCACCTCCCCGCGCTGTGCGCAAAGGTGGCTGGGCAGGGGGCAGCAGCATCTTGGTTGGGGTTAATTTGAATATCACTCCTGATTGGCTGGTGGGCATGGCTTGTGGGTGTAGCGGAGGTATGGTCAATTTGTATATTACTCTTTTATTAGATAGGATGGCACCAAAGCACAAAAGTAGGGATGCTGGCCATTTGGACATGCCAAAGAGAAGCCATAAAGTGCTTCCTTTAAGTGTATTCATGTATAGGAAGAAAATATAGTATATGTACATAGGGGTTGGTGTTAGGTACTAATCAGGCATCCACTGGAGATCTTGGAAAATATCCTTTGGGGATAAGAGGACACTACTGTAGCCTCTGTAGCTTCTATCTGATTTCTCATAGCCCCAAAGTCTGTTTTTAATGCCACAATCAGAGCAACCCTTTTAAAATATTTCAACTTATATTATTCTTCTGTTTGATAATTCTCCAGTAGTTTTTAATCTTACTCAGAGTGAAAGCTCAGATCTTTACTATGGCTAATGAGGCTGCGCATGATGAGGCTCCTTCTTGATGCTTATTCCTCTGTGACTCTCTCTGTGATCACTACACTCCAGCTATCCTGGCCTTCTTTATGGTCCCTAAATACTTTTCTTTCAGGTAGCCTAAGGGGGCACTCCTTCATTTCCTTTGGGCGC
Source organism: Antrozous pallidus (assembly GCA_027563665.1). NCBI lineage: Eukaryota > Metazoa > Chordata > Mammalia > Chiroptera > Vespertilionidae > Antrozous > Antrozous pallidus. The sequence goes on from CM050509.1 coordinate 3,231,977, forward strand.
CTAACTAGCTAGCTTAATATAGACACAGATGGATGCATATAGAAATATTTAGATATGTGTCATACATGAGTTAGTATATATACATATATTTATTTGCACTGTCAGCAGAGAAGGTCTAGAAGCAAAAATACCACAGTAGCACTGATCATACCTAGAACCCCGGACTTGGTTTCTGATACCATTTTCCAACAAAAGGCTCCAGGGCTCCTTGGAAAACAGCTCATTTTAGGACTGAGGTAAGAAATACACAGATGATCCTGAAATACCCTTTTCTGCTAGAAAATAAGGAAGTGTTCAAGAAGATTCATAGCGATGGTGGTGATATGTCCAACAGCTACAGGAGCCAAATGACAGAGCTTTGTGAATCGCTAAAGCTGTAATGATTTGAAGAACAAAGTAGTGTTGAATTCTAAACCAAAATATAAAATAAATATCCATGAGTCTGTACTGACACAAATACATGATTGAACAAATAAATAAATGGGAGAGAATGGGCAAATATCCCTTGCAAAATTAAAAATAGTTTGTAGGGATATTCTGCCTTCGAGGAGGTGGGCATAATCTCCTGTTCTCCAAGTGTGTGATGCACAGAGGAACTTCCTTCCAAAGAGTGCAGTGATGAAAAGTGGGGAAGAAGAGACCAAATACAGAGGAGGAACCTGAAAAAACACTTCTCAGCCAAGTTAGAAGAGTCAACATCAACAGTGATATCATGTTGAAGTATGTACTCTGGATATGATGTGATAAGAATGGTACTTTATCTCTGTCATCTTCTTGCACCAAACCCATAATCCCAGTCTAATCACGAGAAAACCCTTGGGGAAATCCCAGTGGAGGGATATTCTACAAAATGTATGACCAGTGCTCTTCAAAACTGTCAAGATCCTGGACAGAAAGCTTGAGAAATGGACACAGCCAAGAAGGAGCCTAAGGAGACATGCTGACTAACTGTAATGTACAATCCTGGATGGAATCTTGGAACAGACAAAGGAAATCAGTCTACATTATGGACTTTCATAAAAAAAAACAATGTATCAAGATTGGTTCATTAATGATGATAAATGTATCATACTAACATAACATGTTAATAATAGAGAAAACTGGGTGTGGGGTGTCTGCAAACGCAATGTGCTATTTTTGCAACTTTTTCTATGCATTTAATACTAACCTACACTAATAAAAGCTTAACATGCTATTAGACTGAACAGCCGAACAACCTTCCGGACGTCCTTCTGGATGACCTTCTGGCTGTGGGGGCTGCGGCCGCAAGGCCGAGCCCCTTGCATGAATTTCGTGCATTGGGCCTCTAGTCTAAAATAAAAATCTTATTTAAAATTGCAATGTTGCAATGGAATATTCAGTTTTTTAGATGTGAGAACTTTATCTTTGAGCAGAAAGAAGTGTGCTCAGGATTCTAGTGCTAGGGCAGAGAATTGGGAAGTCAGTGCACTGGTATTATTCACCAAAGCCCAGATTTTATTAGCAAAGTCTTCTCATTTTGTTCCTTTGCCTTTATCAGCATTGGCGACACTCTCAATTTAGCATCACTTTCAGTGTCATTACTATGTGGGTTATTTCCTCTTCCAGATCATTAAGTTAAAATAGACCAACTCCAAAACCACACCCTGTGGCAGCTTTTGAGACCTTGTTCTCAAATGGCCACAGAGCTCTGAGGTTAGAAGCCAACTAAGTAATAATTATCTGCAAATGGCAATTTGCTAACTTAATTGGTTGAATTTCATTCTGCAGGGGGTGATATTAAAGCGAACACTTCCTTGCTATCCAAACAGACACATTGTGGTCCTGAATTCTGATGGAAAGGTAACCAAGTGAGCCTGTTGTATATTATTGGTCACTCCTCGGGCCTAATTGTTTATATCTATTGAGTTGATCATTATCTATCAGTATTTCCGGGATCTTTCTTTACCACTTTGGACTACTTTCCTGGGTGAGGAGTGTGTTTGTATTAGGTTTCCCCATAGAAGAAACCAAACTAGATGTCTGTCATCAACTATTTTCTTCCTCTGGATAACTCGCCTTAAGAGAAAGGTACACATATGCCATATATTCAGCACAATTCATTTTTACAAGGTGAACACACTTTTATAACCAGGACCTCAATGAAGAAACAAAACATTATTAGCATTCCAGAAACTCCTCTTGTGCCATCATCCAGGCTTTACCCAAACATAAGTAAATTGAATCATACTTATGTGCTCTTTGGGTCTGACTTGTTTTGCTCAACTTTATGTTTGTGATATGCATCCATCCACACTAATAAAAGAGGAAGATGCAAATTGACTGTACCTTCACAATGTCCACCTGCCAACCAGGAATGGGTATGCAAATGAACCCAACAAAGATGGTGGGTTAGTTTGCATATGCAGGCACCAAGTAGACGGTGGCAGGGTGGGATGCTTGCATCTTATGGCGATGATGCAAGTGTCCCGCCCCGCCCCAGCCTCTCTGGGCCTCTGGGCAACGTGGGGAGGTGGAAAGGTGGCTCTGCCCAGAGCGAAGGGGGTGCTGGCAGCCAGGGGAAGGAAGGCCCATTCTTGCACAAATCTTCGTGCATCGGGCCTCTAGTTTTTATATCGTAGATAATTCCTTCTCATTGCTGTATAGCATTGCATTGTGTAGATGTACCACAATTTGTCTGTTCAGCTGCTGATGTGCACTTGGGCAGATTCTGGTTTTTGGCTTTTAAGAACAGTGTGGTGAATGCGCAGTATAATATACAGATGATGTGTTATAGAATTGTCCACCTGAAACCTATATAATGTCATTAACCAATGTCACCCCAATGAATTCAATGAACAAAAGAACAGTGCTGTTATTGACTTTCTAGTTAACATGTGTCTTCTGGTGACTGTGTGAAGCATTGTGTTGGGTGTTGTTTCCTTTGAGTACATAGATTGTTATACATTTCCTCTCTACTTGGACCAGTTACTTATTCTCTCTGAGCTTGCTTTTGAAATCTCCAATGGGGATTTAAATAATTCTTGCCTCATAGGGTCACAGTTGAGATGAAAATAAATGATGTATTTCCAAAATTCAATACAGTTTTTGGCTCGATCAAGCACTCCATAAATGTCAGCCATTGTTCTTTATTAATATTTCTTATTAAAGAGTTGCACAACAGTATTTACACTTCAAAAGGAGTATGTGTGGAAACCTTTAAAAATTTTGTGTGCAGACCCTATAAGTAGTATTCATAAGACCACTTCACTCAGCCTTGTCCCAACTATTATTCCTCCCTCCCACAAATTCTGTGCACACAGGGACATGGCTGCAGCTAAGCCTTCTCCACCCCACAGGCTACCGTGAAAGCTGATAAGAAAGTAAGAGAAATACATCTTTATTTCTGTCACAGTTTCCTTGTGAAAATAATTGAAAGGTTATTTGATACTTGGGATTCACTGCCAGATTTTTATCCATTCTGAATTCTTCATCTATTTTAGATTATTCAGACCAGATCTTTATTATTAAAAATATACTTCATAGCATTGTACAAATACTATGTTGAAATCAAATGTCATCCACAAGAAATACCCGTAGCTTCTTTGTGTAAAAAAAAGAACTGTTTTTTTTTCAAAAAAATAATTCATGCTTTCTGTAAAAATATTGAAAAAATGCAGAGAAGTATCAAAAAGAAAATGAAGAATATTTGTAATCTTGTTACCCAGAGATTTCTGGGCTTTCTTTGCAATCTTAAACAAATAAGTAAGTTTTTAATTACAAAAATGTAGATACTTTTCTATAATATAGAGAAGCAAAAACATAACAGAGTTTGCTATTCCATTACTTTTTTCTCTTTCTCCCTTCTGTTTCCTCCTTTTTTCTTTCTTTTCTTTTCCTTTCTCAAAATAGTGTCATAATACTCTTTTGTAGTCTTTTTAAGACATATGAAAAATTTTCACATTTCGGTAAATATTAATCTAAAACCTCCTTTTTGTTTTTTTAATTCTTAGCCAAGGATTTATTTTTGGAGAGAGTGAAAGGGAGGAAGGGAGGAAAGTGGGGAGAGAGAGAGAGAGAGAGAGAGAGAGAGAGAGAGAGAGAGAGAGAGAGAGAGAGAGAAATTGAAGTGAGGGACACATCCTGAGAGACACATCCATTGGTTTCTTCCTGCAAGTCCCCATACTGAGGCTGAGGATTGAACCTGCAACCCAGGTATTTGCCCTTGACCAGGAATCTAACCTGTGACCCTTTGATGCACAGGCCAATGCCCTAAAGAGTTAACACCAGCCAAGGCTAAAACAAACTGGTGAATAGAATAGAATCAGGGGCATGGAAATGGAACAGACTGACGATTCTCAGAGGGAAAGGGGGTTTAAGGGGTGTAGGAAGGGACTAGACAACAGTCTTATATGCAAGTATACATTGCCTATGGATGCAGACAATAGGGTGGTGGTTACCTGAGGTGGCGTGGGAACCAGGTGGAGGGGAGCTGAGGTGAGGGAAGAGGGGCATCTGTAATAATCTAAACAATAAAGATTAATTTAAGAAAACTAATTCTTAATAACTGCATAGCATTCTATCTTATGAATCACTTGCCTACTAATTCCCTAGTATTGAGTATTTAGCTTATGAAGAATTGAATTGTAAATATGTCTTTTTGAATCTCTGATATTTTCCTTAGGATGATTTTATAGAATCAGAATTGCTGATTGAAAGTCTATGCACATTTTAAAACATTGATAATAACTGCCCAATTGTCTTCTAAAATGTTTGTCTCACTTTAATTTCTAACATCAGTTTCATTTCATCATGCTTTGGGCCATATTGAGTATTACAATTTTAATTTTTACAAACATAATAGGTAAAAAATATTTCAGTATTCTTCTATTTTTCTTTGATTTAGAGTGAGGAATATTTTTCAACTGTTTTCCATTTTTTTTATTTCTTCTGTAAATTAGTTTTTTGTCTTTTGATTATTTTTATTAGTGTGTTTATGTTTTTCTTATTGAGTTGTTAGCTTTTTATATGTTAAGTGATGTTTTTATATGTTTTTTACATTTGTAATATGTTAAGAGATTGATTAACCTTTGTTTTTCTTATTTATTGTTAAGATATTTTCTGATTCATCATATGTTATTCAGTGTCCTTGGACATATAGAAAAAATTTTTTTAATTTAAATACATATTTTTATTGATTTCAGAGAGGAAGAGAGAAGGAGGGAGAGAAACATCAATGCTGAGAGAGACTCACTGATCGACCACCTTCTGGATGCTCCATACTGGGGATGGAGCCCACAACCCAGGCCTGTGCCCCTGACCAGAATCAAACCCCGAACTCTTCAGTCTTCAGACTCACACTCTATCCACTGAGCCGAACCAGCTAGAGCAAAATTCAAAAATTTTAAGCTAAGATTCAAAGGTTTTTATGCAACATGTTATTAGCTATTTACAGTATGATTTCTCCCATTAGATACTGATGTAGAAACCCCTTTTGCCCAGTAATTAATGAAATTATAATATATAGTTCATTTCTGTCTTTTAAAAATAGTTTTGTTCTTAATTGACTCCTTGATTTATTTAGATTTTTTGGCATTATGAGATTATCTTAAGAAATAAGGCACTGATTTTATTTTCTCCAAATAATTAATTTCCAAACCCTTGTGTTAAAGAAACACCTAATTCTGCCCTAGTTGGTTTGGCTCAGTGGATAGAGCTTTGGCCTGCAGACTGAAGAGTCCTAGGTTCAATTCTGGTCAAGGGCATATGCCCGGGTTGTGAGAATCAATGATTCTCTTTCATCACTGATGTTTCTATCTCTCTCCCCCTCTCTCTTTCGCTCTGAAATCAATGAAAACATACTTAAAAGAAAAAGGAAGATCTAGTTCCTATTGCTTTGGGATTGTTTTTTAAATCACATTTGAAGTTATAAATCACACTGAGTGGCCAGATTATTATGACCTCTGAACGCATAATAGTCTGACCACTCAGTGTATATCTTATATAATTTCCTATATAATAAAAGGCTAATAGGCAAATTGTCCCCTCAACCAGGAGTTCGACCAGCAGGCAGGCCAGCCAACTGCCCATGACACCCCCCCTCACCCCGCCAGGCTGGCTGGACCCCACCCATGCACAAATTCATGCACCGGGCCTCTGATTATACACACACACACACACACACACACACACACACACACACACTGAGTGGCCAGATTATTATGCGTTCAGAGATTATCATCATCTGGTCACTCAGTGTGTACAATGGTGTGTTTCATGGTTAGTTATTGTATCCCATTGATCTTTGATTTATACAGCATCTTTTAATTGAGTATCTCTATCTATAATATCCTAGACCCTATAGCAGGCACACGGACAGATAAAGCTGAGCAAGACAGACACTGTAAGCTTCGTAAAGAGAAGGGCCATCTCATTGCAAGAGAATGTTACCACTCCATTGATTCTAGTTAGTCTTCTTATCAATCCCTATTTTTTCCTGCTTGCTTCTATCTTAACATCCACTTAATTTGTAGGTCTTTGGACAGTAGGAATCAAGTCTTCCTTTTTCACTCTTGATTTAGTAAAGGCGTAGGGTCCCCCCCCCCCCTGGATGCAGCAATAGCAAATGAGCACATTAAATGTAGGGTCAGAAAACCTTGATTTTAACTGTTACTGTGTACCAACTTCATGGCCTCAGGAAATATTTTCACTTCTTGGAACCTCAGATTCTTCATCTTTCAAATGGAGTTAATCATACTTGTCGTATGGGAAACTTTGAGGATAAAATGAGAATTGATATGAAGACTTTTTGCAAAGTGTAAAATGGCATAGAGATATAAATTATTGCTATTATTTTTAGTGGAACGAGAGTACAAATAACATGAAAGCGGGGCTCCTGTCTTGCTGCATCTGTGACTCCTTGCCCAAGCACACTGTGTATTTAGTACTTATGCTCATAGGGAGCCCTCATTAAATACATAAAGAAACTCCCTGCTCAGGTACGTGCTGTTCTAATACAGCATTCTGGAAGCATCCCCCGCCCAGAAAAATCTAAGCAAATAATTCATTATTTGCTATGGATTTCTGTTGCCTTTAGTAGCTTATATAAATCTCTTGCTATCTCACAGTTTGAAAACGATCTTAAATATTGTTTAAAAGAATAGAGAGAATCTATAATATAATATATTAAGCCTTTGGCATTTGAGAGGAATACCTCCCTACACCTTCACAAATTTCCAAATGGTAGTCTACATTTTTCATCATTGAATACACTAAAATATTTGTGGTCAGATTTTGGGGGAGGGGGGTTAAATCCTCTGATCAGATTGGTAGGACTTTTTCTTTCTGTATCTAGGGAGATAACACTGAAAACAATCCTTCCTGTTAGCTCCTTAGCCTGCCCTTAAAGAGACCACAGTACCCTTCCTGATTTGCCTGAATGCTGAATCCAGGATGAACAGAGCTTAAGCCCATACTGACATCCTTCTTCAAACTTGAATCTTTTCTAACCGGAGAATAATTCAAAGACCTTGACAAGTGGGTGAGGCCAGATGAATAGCCAGGTGGGTGAAGAGACTTGAGAATGCCATCAGGGTTTTAATCTCATTTTACAGATGAGAAAAACTCGGACTCAATAATTTTTATTTATTTAAAAAATATATCTTATTGATTTTTTTTACAAAGAGGAAGGGAGAGGGTTTGACAGTTAGAAACATTGACGAGAGAGAAACATTGATCAGCCGCCTCCTGCACATCCCCAATCACAACCAAGGTAAGTGCCCTTGACCGGAATCGAACCTGGGACCTTTCAGTCAGTCACAGGTTGATGCTCTATCCACTGAGCCAAACCGGTTTGGGCTCAGTAATTTTTAATCACTTGCCCACCATCAAAGGGTTGAGACAGTCAGTATTTCCAGCCCTGATGGAGTCCAGATGTCATACTCCTAACCACGCGGTTCTGTGGTAGAACCTGGGACTTTCTTGTGTATCAGGTTTTGTGTGTGTTTGTTTTTTTGTCCTGGTAGGTGTTCAATAAATGCCCAGACAAATTCAGAAATTGTCTAGTCTTGTTATGTAACTGGGAGGTAAATTTCATTTTGCTCCAAATGCCTCTGTGAACAATGGGGAGAATTAAGCAGCTGGTGAGCAATTAGGGGTTTGGACAACGGAGCTCCGTACTGAGCATAGCAGACAGGCTGGCAAGTGGCTGTGAGGGCAGGGCTGGGATGCTCTGTGCCAGCTCCACCTGGCACCTTGGTGACAACAAGGATTCAGATCCCAGAAGCCCTGCAGCACCTCTGCTGCTATGCTTAATTGATTTCTGCATCTGTCAGCAGGCATCCAGGCATCTCCAATCCTCATGCTGATAGCGGTAGAGGACTCTGGAATGGGGAGGACATGCCTGGAACCCCATCTAAAAGGGGGATTAATTTTGTTACTGCAGTACCAGAAGGTTCTTTTTTGTGCTTCTTCTCACCACCTGCTTGAAGACAGGAAATATGCTCCCCTATCAGAGTGCCCCTTCCCACCCCTGTTCCACGTCATCTATCAAAGAGACTTCTCCTATTTTTTTTTAAATTAAGGTAAAGGAGGTAGGTCTGCCTTCCCATCAATCTCAGCCCTCGTCTGGAGAAGAAGAAAAACAACCCTCCTAACATTCCTCGTCATTCACATTTGGAACCACAAACCTCTTCTAAACATTGCATTTAGGGATTTTTGTATTTCCCATCGGAACCCATGGTGTCTATGATAGTGCACTACATATATGTTTTGGCCAAACGCTGAAAGGTCAATAGGTCATAAAGATCAATCTGAATATGTAGCAAACATTTATTATTAAAAATCTAATAGTCAACTTCTACAAGATTGACATTATGGACCAGAGACATTTTTTCTCAGGTACTGTCCCTGTTGGATTGATTGTTCGATCACTTTAATGCACATCGATGATACCAAATGGATGCTCACTTTCAAATTAGGTTGATGGATAATCAAAATCTTTTGAGGTTTGTTCTGTCAATAGAGGATTCTGCTAGAGGTAAGGCTGTAGTGGCATTAAGCTTTTTTTCCTCTCTACTGCTGTACAACTAAGGCTACAAAGAGTCCTTCCTCATCTGTTGGACTTGAACTTTGGGCCTGGAGCTGCACTCTAATGGAAACAATCCTTTCCCAAATGAACCTGTGTATTTTGTGAGAAAGGTGTTATCTTAAATGTTCTGAAGTAGTCTTATATGTTATCTTATTTAATAGTGTGAATGATAACACTGAAAGCAATCCTTCCAAAGATAGACACATGATATCATTTAATCTCTAGTTGACCTTGCATTATTTCTGAACTTAAATTTTTTTATAGAACCCTCATTGGTTTAGAAAGAAATTAATATTCTTCTAAAACTTAACTGATGCCATCTCTTCACATGGTTTAAACTGTCAAGCTATGTCTCTACTCATTTAAATATTTTAAAGTTCCTAATAATGTTTTTTTAATATATTTTATTGATTTTTTTTTACAGAGAGGAAAGGAGAGGGATAAAGAGTAGGAAACATCAATGAAAGAGAAACATTACTCAGCTGCCTCCTGCACACCCACTACGGGGGATGTGCCTGCCACCAAGGTACATGCTCTTGACTGTAATCGAACCTGGGACCATTCAGTCTACAGGCCGATGCTCTATCCACTGAGTCGAACCAGTGAGGGCTCCGAATAATGTTTTTAACTATAAAATTAACAGCTTTCACACAATCAGTAATTGTGGTATTTAACTTTTGCAAAGATCAATACACATTTATAAATCAATGGTTTGAAAAACTTTCAATATATAAAGCACATGAGGTTATTTTTTACTCCAAGTTATATCTAGAATGCCTACCCCCAAATTACATCTAGAATTGGAGTGTTAACATTCTGGTGATAACCATAAATCAGAATTATGTGTTTTATTTCACAAGTGTGATGTTGCCGAATATGATAGTAATCCATATCATCCCATGATCTTGGCGCACAATAAAGACAACAGAAATAGGTGGTTAGTTAATTTGCCTTCCAAGGGCCAAGATGGATGTGGATTTTGTCTTTATATTCAGTCCAGTCAGATGGTTTTAGGATTAGGTTCAAATCAGCCTTCCTTTAAAAGTTTTCCTTCACTTGATGTAAATGTTCTAGAGCCCTAGCCGGTTTGGTCGGTGGATAGAGCATTGGCCTGTGGACTGAAAGGTCCCTGGTTTGATTCTGGTCAAGGGCATGTATGCACCTTAGTTTCAGGCTCCTCCCTGGCCCGGGCCCTGGTCAGGGCTCATGCAGGAGGCAACCAACCCATGTGTTTCTCTCACATTGATATTTCTCTGTCTTTCCCTTTCTCTTCCACTCTCTCTGAAAGTAAATGGAAAAACTATCCTCAGGGGAGGATTAAAAAACCCAAAAACTAAATGTTCTCACTCACCACAGTTCTACTACTTCCCTTACTCACCACAGTTCTACTACTTCCCTTATTCACCACAGTTCCACTACTTCCCTTACTCACCACAGTTCCACTACTTCCCTTACTCACCACAGTTCTACTACTTCCCTTACTCACCACAGTTCCACTACTTCCCTTACTCACCACAGTTCCACTACTTCCCTTACTCACCACAGTTCCACTACTTCCCTTACTCACCACAGTTCTACTACTTCCCTTACTCACCACAGTTCTACTACTTCCCATACTCACCACAGTTCTACTACTTCCCTTACTCACCACAGTTCCACTACTTCCCTTACTCACCACAGTTCTACTACTTCCCTTACTCACCACAGTTCCACTACTTCCCTTACTCACCACAGTTCTACTACTTCCCTTACTCACCACAGTTCCACTACTTCCCTTACTCACCACAGTTCCACTACTTCCCTTACTCACCACAGTTCCACTACTTCCCATACTCACCACAGTTCTACTGCTTCCCTTACTCACCAAGGTTCTACTACTTCCCTTACTCACCACAGTTCTACTACTTCCCTTACTCACCACAGTTCCACTACTTCCCTTACTCACCACAGTTCTACTACTTCCCTTACTCACCACAGTTCCACTACTTCCCTTACTCACCACAGTTCTACTACTTCCCTTACTCACCACAGTTCCACTACTTCCCTTACTCACCACAGTTCCACTACTTCCCATACTCACCACAGTTCTACTACTTCCCTTACTCACCACAGTTCCACTACTTCCCTTACTCACCACAGTTCCACTACTTCCCATACTCACCACAGTTCCACTACTTCCCTTACTCACCACAGTTCCACTACTTCCCTTACTCACCACAGTTCCACTACTTCCCTTACTCACCACAGTTCCACTACTTCCCTTACTCACCACAGTTCTACTACTTCCCTTCTTTTGTGGCCACACCTCTCAGTAAAGGTCTTCCCCTTTTCCGTCCAGTTGCACCGTACTCACTCTCTCAATCAGTCACCAGAGGTCCTCTGAGCTGGTGCAATCTGGCAGGCAGCATGCTAGGTTGGGGAGATACAGCTGAAAACTACGCATTCCCTTCTTTCAAGTAGCTTCTCCTCTAGAGGTGGAAATATGGGGGAGACATGGGCTTACTAAATATAATGTGGGATGGGTACTACGCAGCAGGAAAGCACACGGTGCTGTGGGAACTCATAGGAAGGTGGTACCTATCCTAGCCTCCAAGGGCAGACAAGGCTTCCTGGCAGTGCCCACTGATCTAACCCCCTTGCTCATCCTAATTCCATGGTCAGCAAACCGTGGCTCTTCAGCCCTTTGAGTGTGGCTCTTCCACAAAATACCGTGGCCTGAGCGAGTCTATGTTGAAGAAGTGACGTTAGAAGAAGTTGAAGTTTAAAAAATGTGGCTCTCCAAAGAAATGTCCATCGTTGTACTGTTGGTATTTGGCTCTGTGGACTAATGAGTTTGCCAACAAGTGACCTACTTGATACTTTGAAAGACCATTAAATCAGATTCCTATAAATTCCAATGGTTCTTAAAAAAAACAATATCTGAGACTTTTGATCATGTGTATTTTCCCTCCACTTTCCCGACACATTCATTCTCCCAGCTATCACAGCCTCGTCTGCTCCTGCTGTTCCTATCTCTCTTTGTGCTGCTGTTTTGATTTCACTTTCTCATCCCTCCATCTCTATGGAACTCACCCAGGGTTCAGCCCAGTCTTTGTGTTCTTTTCCTTCCAGGAGAGTTCATTACCTGCTCAAGATCTTCACACTTTCAGTCTAACAATCCTCCCATTAAAATCACCTGCACCGTACCTCAAACTATGTATGGACACACCCCAATCTCTGTCTTCATTGTAACTTCAGTCCTGTCACAGTCTTCCTCCTACAGCCAAACCTACCACTAGACAGAGAATGGACATCAGCCGTTACCACCTCAGTCAGAATTTGTTCCCTCCTGCTAGCTGTGGTAGCAATGGTTCCATTTCGCTTCTGATTTCAAATTATAGGATATAGATTTTGTCCCTTTATAGGGGAATTTTAGATCCCAGTAGGCTGAAGCAGATCCATAAATGCCACCTTAAAAAATGCCACTTTAGCATGAGGATTATTTTGAGCTGAAGACAATTGAGGAATAGCAGATGTGAGAAAATTTTTCTATCGCCCCCCTTTTTGCCTAAAGGCAGAATATAAATTAACCTTGTGAAGGCACACCTTCTCCCCCTCTCCCATACTAGCATGAGGAAAATAACCCTTATAGTCCATTAGCTTCCCTTTATGTATTTATGATCTACAACTTACCCACTGTAGAAGCCCAAACTCATTTTCTTTGCCTTGTCACTTAACAAATTTATTACTCTTTGTTAAAATGGTATATAGGCTTTTAGGCCTGCTTTGTTTTTTTTTTTTGTTTGTTTTTTTGTTTTTTTTTTTTGGTTTCTACTTCCTTTTCTATGATACCCCCAGGAATATGTTCAAATTAAAGTATTGATAATAAATTGGTATGCCCTTTTAGTTGTTAATCTGTATTTTTTATCAGTTTGATTTGCATAGCCTCAGAAACTGAACATAAGAGGGTAGAGGAAACTTCTTTTACACTCTTATAAGAAATTAGAGTCGTTTTAAAATTTTTGACAGGAGTTGTAAGCATTTTTTACTATTAAAATCATCACTGAGAATACATATATGGAAAGGATTTTATAATATACTAGAGGCCTGGTGAATGAAATTTGTGCACGGGTAGGGTCCCTAGGCCTGGTCAGCAAGCAGGGCCGTCTGGCTGCCAGCCGGGGGCTTCCTTCATTCTGCGCCGCCCCCTGGTGGTCATCACATGTCATAGTAAGCAATCGAACTCCTGTTCTCCTGGTCACACTCCTGAGGGGACAATTTGCATATTAGGCATATATATATATAATATTATTGTTAATAAAAAATAAAGAGGTTACAAAAAGCATATGAAGTGATTTCCCATTTTTGGAAATATATATAGTGTATACTATGTATGTGTTCGTGTGTAATGTGAGTGTGTGCACATGTGTATATGTATTAGTTATTCATTGCTGCTTAACAAATTATCCCCAAACTTCATGGCTTAAAACAACAAACATCTATCATCTCTTAGTTTCTGTGTGTCCAGAATTTGGGCATAGCTTGTCTGGATGGTTCCACTCAGGGTCGCTCATGTCATTGGAGCCAGAGCATTGGCTTAGGGCTGCAGTCTTGGAAGACTTGACTGGGGCTGGGGGATCTGCTTCCAAAATGGCTGACTCACGGGACTCTTGGTAAGAGGCCTCAGTTCTTCACCACATGTGCCACTCCATTGTGCTGCTTAAATACCCCCACAGGTCAGCTCACTCCCCCAGAGAGGTTGATGAGACAAAAAGAAAGGGGGAGGGAGAGACAGAGACAGAGAGAGATGCAGTGCTTTTTATGACATTGTCAGAAATTGCAACCATCACATTGGTCACCAAATCTGACCCACTCTCAGCGGGAGGGGAATTAGGCTCCCCCTTTTGAAGGAAGGAGTGTCAAAGACTTCGTTGGCATATTTTAGTATTATCACAATTTGTTGAGAAATAGCTGTAAGAATAAATGCAATGTTTTCAACAATTCTCAGCTCTGGGTGGTTAGATTGAGGTAAAGGAATACCATTCATTCATTTAAAAATGTTTACATGGACATGAATGTTTTAAAATAATACATTTCTAAATAGACCACAGCAATGTCATGTGATATTGATAATGCTGTGGACCACAGAACACATTTGTCGAAACATTCTCAGCGGGCTTACTTATGATACTATGGCCAGATATGGTTCCATAGCGCAGGACTTCTTACCTACATATCACACTATCTCCAGTTGGCAAGTGATGAAACCCAGGCAGAGAGAGGTTAATGGAGGTTTACTAGCTGGAAATAAGTGGTCTAGATGAGATTTGAATACATACTGGATGATGTCATCACATGACGGATCACAAAAACAATCGCTCAGAGAGATGAAAGACATGGAACCGATGCCGTCAGGGAAAGCTTCATAGAAGAAGCCATCGGTGAGCTGTATGATGGCTGATCTAGGGGTGACATTCCCAATGAGAGGAGCAAGCAGCCTGGCCAAAGTCCTGGCGCTTCCAAGGGTGTCTCGAAGCAAAGACTAATCCTAGTAAAAGTAGAGAGGGTCCTGGCTGGTAGTGTGAGTTGAGACAAAATAGAATGAGATACAGCACAGGAATGGCATGCTGGAAAAGCCCTGGATATCGGCAGGAAGGCTTACCCTCAATTTGTGTTCACATACATTTGGAGGAACTTAGGAATTTTTCTGGTCCATGCCTTTCATGTTCAGTAGGGAGCTGATGTCTATGGAATGAAGTGATTTATTCACTTCCCAAAGTTATTTTACTTATTCTATTATGGTAGGCATAGTTAGAATGGTAGGGTTTTGGGTTTTTTTTTCTTCATTTCAAGTTCTTTGCTTTTTACCATTAATTTTTTTCTAGTATAAATAATAAGAAAATATCTTTTCTAAAATGTGCCAGTGCAGGCGATGGCCTACTTTGAAGTAATTGAACTTAAATTAAGTCTGTGTGCTAGACTAGGACACTAGCATCAAAGACCCATTTCCACCTTGAGCAGTGTGGCTCAATTGCTTAGGCATCATCCTATGCACCCAGGGGCTGCTGGTTCAGGCATGCAGGAGGTGGCTGCTTGATGTTTGGCTCTCACGTAGATATTTTTCTTTCCTCTCTCTTTAAAAATCATTAAAACATATTTTTTTTTACAAAAACCATTTCCAAAATACCCAGGGCATTTCTTGTTGGTGTGGGAGATTTATTTATTAATTAATTCAGTATAACGTGGTCTAGAGACCAGACCATAGTATTTCAGACCAGATATACAAGCCTGTTTGTTTCCCCAAGGATGTAGAAGCTTACGGTTCATGGAAAAAAAAAGTGAGATCTTTTCAGAAGACATTAGTATCTTATTACTCTCAGAAATAAATTTCAGATGTATTGTTTTAAAATATCTAAATATGAAAAGATACCATTTGCTTAATTTTTCTTCTGCTTATCAACATTATGTTGAAATGAAACACGTCAAGAGCTGAGGTCAGCTCTCCATGGTACTCAGTACCCATTTCCCACCATGAGCTCTCAGAGGATCTTGTGTTAAGAAACAAGAAAGGCTAGATGACACAATGTTCTTTTTTTTCCCTTTGATGACTAATGATAACTTGTGAGTTTGAATCCGCTCCCCATGTTTTCTCCAACAAGGACCCAAGGGGTTTTTGTATGTGGGTTTCAACTCCTGGATTGTTTCAAATCCCCTCATTCAAACCGAAGATCAAGGTAGTTCAGAGTGTGCACACATAGCCCTGGGCACTAAACAGGACATGTTACCTTGATGGATAATTCCCAGGATACCAACCCTGTCTCCTACATGGGCTCTAGTACTTAATAAGATTGAATTATAGCTTGTTTGTTTGCGCCTCCCAACTCCTGCCTCCCTCCCTTCCTCCTTTCCTTCCTTCCCAGCAACAAGGTGAGAGGCACACTATGCAATTATTGTGGGAACAGGGGCCCTTCAAAGCCAATCAGGAAAAACAACAACAATACTGTATATGTGACATTATCAAGGCGATCAGGCCATTAGCTGGGCGATTAATGTGCCTGCTGGTACCTCTCATTGAGGGTTACATCTCCTTAGTAGCTAATGTGGGCAAAATGATCTTCATTCATCCATTATGACTTTTAGATAAATACCCAGGGGATTATTATTGGCTGCCATTACTTGGGAACAGGGTTCTCTCTTTTACCGGGACATTCTACTGAGCTGTAGTGCTAGCTAGCCTCCCATTGGTGAGTGTTCTGGCTCAGATCCACCTCTAGGACACGGCTCAGCTTTTCACGCTTCTCACTCTTCCTGCCCTTTGGGGGGTCTCTCTGAATCACTGAATCAATCTAAATGGTCCCCATTGTATACTACCTCTTCTCAGGCTTTCTATTGAGTGCCGTGTTCTTCACTGTTTTGTTCTTCCTCTTTGATTTTTCTTCAGTTATACTGTTTGTTCTTGAGAGCTTTGCTATAGTGTGTTGTTTTGTCTTTCAAATTGCCACTGGTAGTGGAGATTAAGGTTTGTGTTCATAAGGCACTCATTTAGCAAATGCTGGGAAAAGGTAGGCCATATGATTTCCCTTTTCATATACATGTATTTGTGATTTTAAAAAATCAATGCGTTTATCTTGGAGTGAAATTATGCTCTAGATGTTATGTTAAGGGGAAAAAGCTTCAGCTCATTACCTGGTTATACAATTACAATTTCTGTCACGTATCAGTCAGATTTCTGCTGAGATAATGCTGCATAAAAAGCAATCCCCAAATTTCAGTTGTTTATGGCCACAAGCATTTTTTTCTTACCCCTGTCTCCATAGGTTGGCTATGGGAGCAGCAAGCAGGTGCATGTGATTAAAACACAGATATTGGGAGGTTACCAGAAAGAAACCGGTGGAAGCAGATGACATTCCACAGTGACAGGTGGCAGGCTTAAGAAGACCTCATGCAGCAAGCAGACAATTAGGAATCCCAAGATTTTAAAGAGAAGTGGCATGAATTTAGTCTAGAGCAGTGGTCAGCAAACTCATTAGTCCACAGAGCCAAATATCAACAGGACAACAATTGACATTTCTTTTGAGAGCCACGTTTTTGAAACTTAAACTTCTTCTAACGCCACTTCTTCAACCTAGACTCATCGAGGCCGTGGTATTTTGTGGAAGATCCACACTGAAGGGGCCAAAGAGCCACCTGTGGCTCGAGAGCCGCAGTTTGCCGACCACGGGTCTAGAGTATCACACTGGGTGAGTTTGAGTTCCCTGGAATCAGGTACCCACATGAAAGGCTGCTGTAGGAGGTGAGATAGAGGAGCTGCGGGGAATAAGGGAGAGAGGAGGCTAGGATGAAGCCAAGGTCCAGACATCTTCTCAGAAGACAGCGGTGCGATTCTAGAGAGAATAGATAAATACAGGGGAAACAGGGAGGAAAATGCAACCCCTGGTATCCTGTTCCCTTAGCCGCAGAATCGGTTCAGAATGCGGGGGGTAGGCCAGATGATGATGATAAAGATGAAAATGATAACGATTACTGTTGATGTTGACAATGAGATGGTTGCTGTCTCTTTCTATGCATTGTATCATCTGATCCTCACAAGAATCCTGTGGAATGGCTACTTTCAATATCCTCTTTTTACAGATGAGAGGTAGAGTTGATAAGTGGTAGGGTGGAAATTTGATCCAAGGGATGTCTGTCTCTTCTTTGTCTCTACTTTGGTGAGGTAGTTGTTATCCCAAGGCTGAGCTAATATTCAGGGAAGGGCTGGCTAGCCTGTGCCCCAAAGAACGATTTCATGCTTCTCTGAAGTCCTCTTGAAATCGTTTGAATAATACAAATCAGTGCCTTTCTTTTACATAATCATTGCCTGATTGCAGTGACTTCATGACAATCATCTTACTAGCTAATAAAGCTAATGCTTACATGAGTATAATTTTTCACTTTAGAACAGTCTTTCACATGCATCTTATTATTCCTTACAGAAGTGCTGCAGGGAATGTAGAGCAGATATATGATCAACAAAGGTCAGCAAACGTTCTCCTTTTAGGGTCACCTTGTATATATTTTAAGGTTTGTGAACCATATGGTGTCTGTTTAACTACTCAACTTGGCTCTTACAGCATGAGAGCTGTAGACAACACATAAACAAATGAGCATGCCTGTGCTCCAACAAAACTATAAAATTAGGGGACCAAATATATTTGGTCCTCTATCCCTAGTGTGCCAACTCTGTTCTAGATGAACAAACTTCCATTTAAAGTGGTCAAATCATCTTCCTAATTTCATTCAGCTTGTAGAGCTGGGACTGGATCCTTGGCCTCCTACTTGCTTTATTCACACAATAACTATTTAGTCCCTATTACATGTCAAGCCTTGTTCTAAGTACTTGGGACAGAGAAGGTCCCGATTTTCATGTGGCCTATGTATTTTGGGGAGACAGATGATGAAGAAATAAATGAGCAAAGATGATAACTTCCAAAAGTGAAAAGCTCTATGAAGAAAACAAAGCAGTGCTAAATAGAGGACATGTTTAGTTACGGGAATCAGAGAAAACCTCTGTGAAACAGAAAATTTTGAGCAGAAATCTGGAGGGAGAAAATAAATCTATAATGCAAGATTTGGGAAAGATGATCCCTGGCAAATAAAATAGCTAGTGAAAAAAAATAGTGTTTCTAGAGCAAAGGGAACCAGGGGGAGAATAATATCTGAGAAACAGACAGGAGGGCCATGGCAAAGAATTTAGATTTTATTCTAAGTGGAGGTCTTTTCTGACGGAAACATAGCCTTTTAAAATCCCTTTGTGTCTCTTCTGCTGCCTAAGAACATGGGTGATGCTCTCAGAATATATTAGTTGATTGATGGATTCTGTCACTTAGGCTCCTTCAAGGCATGAAAGGCCCATTAACATGCTGGGATGGTTGAAGACCCTTGTGAAGGGACACATTTAATAGGGCCTTTTCATTGGAGGTTTCCAGGAAGCCTATGCCTGATGTATTTGTTCAGAGACAGCATGGCAGCCCTTTGTTCTCTCCTGGGTAGTGCTGGGCACCATCCAGACCATCTGCTCTGGCCCATTCTCCTTGGCCATAGGCTCTGCCGCCATTTGTCCAAAC
The DNA here is from genome assembly GCA_027563665.1 of Antrozous pallidus. Classification (NCBI taxonomy): domain Eukaryota; kingdom Metazoa; phylum Chordata; class Mammalia; order Chiroptera; family Vespertilionidae; genus Antrozous; species Antrozous pallidus. Next base: position 3,251,105 of record CM050509.1, read on the forward strand.
ACTGCGAAATCCGGAAGTGAGATGTTTCTGACATTACAGTCCCTTTGTCGGGATGAGCCGTCATAGTGAATCAAAAGTTTTGTGGTAATCTCCTTCTAATTGTACAATTGACCAGCTGTGGGTAAGTTTTGTCTCTGTTTTCTCATCTGTAAGCTCGAAGCACTTTGGAGCTGGCAACATGAAATTATGTGTGTGAAAGGTCTGAGCCAAAAAGTCCTCACCGAATGTCAGTTTTCCTTCCTTCCCAAATGCTCTTGTATTTCATGATTACTAGTCAAGTCCCATTGAAAGTGGTCATTCATTTAGCATCTTCATTTATTAGGAGTTTAAAAAGTAATAAAAAAGTACATCAAGCCTTCAAGTAATTGGAAATGTACTGAAATAGTTTGGCCATCTCTGAAATGACTAACTTTCCAGGGAGGATCATTGTAGTGGATCCTCTGATGCTGTTCTGCCTAGACCCCCGCCCCTTCAATGGAAATTGACAATGGTCAGAACCTTCCGAATTTCCTCAGGCTGCAGAGGACAGCTCTACTAATGTCACTCCCTTCCCAGGTGGTCCACTTCAATTGCTGATTGATGAGCTACTATAACAATCTGACTACTTGGCCCAACTGGGGAGAACTCTAAAGGCTCAGACCTCCTCCAGGGGCTTAGTTGGGGGCTGTTATTGATCCTGAATTGCAACACAACTGGCCCTCTATTCAACTCTGCTTCATTCTTCTTTCCAAAGATGTTGATTCCAAAATCACCCATCTGACAAAGTGAATGTTTAACTCCATCTCAGTCTGCTTTATAGAAAATCTAACCTGTAGCAATTGTGTGTATTTGTTTTTTCTTCTTAGTATTCTTGTGATCATCTGTTTTGTGAATCTGGTGCTTGTGTAGACTTCTCTACAATTGTTAACATTTTATGTCCTATACCTATCTGAAAGGGTATTCATCCCATGTATTGTTTACAAAAGACCTTTTTTCTATGAGGTTTAAAAAAAATGACACAGAGCAGTAACATATTTATTCAAGTATCTGAAAAAATGTATTTTTTTCCAACTAAAAGAATTTGAAAGGATAATTGATTACTAAATGTCCATTAATGAAGCATGAATGACACAAAGTGTAAGTCATGTAACAGGATAACCCAGAGTTAACTAATGAGGTTATCTATATATATAAAAGCCTAAGCAACCTTTCGGCCATTTGACTGGTAGCTATGATGAGCACTGACCACCAGGGGCAGATGCTCAAAGCACATGGAAACATGGAACAGACTGATGAATCTCAGATGGAAGGGGGTGGAGGGAGGGCGGGAAGAGATTAACCAAAGGTCTTACATGCATACTAGAGGCCAGTTTTAGCCCAATCCCTGCAGTCCAGGTCGAGGGACCCCACCAGTGCATGAATCCATGCAATGGGACTCGAGTATATCACAATATACAAGAAGAGAAAGAAATGTTGTCATTTGAGAGGTTAAGCCAGGGTCAGAAAGATTAAGAAATTTAGAAAATCATAAAAAAGATTTTGTTCTTATACATTTATCTCTAGTATGCAGATGCAAGATTTTTTAAAGAAAAGAAATGGGGGGAAAGAATGGATACAGAGACCAAAAAAAACATTGAACAGACTGTCAGACTACAGTGAGAAGGCAGGGGAGAGTGGGGGCGGGGGCTGTAAGAGATCGACCGAAGGACTTGTGTGCAGGCATATAAGCAGAACCAATGGATACAAGACACAGAGAGGGGAAGGGGCAGGTGATAGCATGTGCTGGGGGTGGAGGAGGCAGGGGAGAGGTCAATGGGAGAAAAAAGGAAGCATATGTATTACTATTTGTAATACTTTAAACAATAAAAAATATAAGAAATAAAATAAAAAATAGATCTCTGTTTAGGGAGAAAAAAAAGATGGCATACTATATTTGTTTAAATCTCAGGCAGCCCAACACTTTGCAAAAGACTTTAAATACATGCACATGATAGCCTGTGTCCTTAGAAGAGAATGTCCTTGGGAAACTTAGGCTTAGAGAGGTTAAGTGAGGGTTGTTGTGGTGATTAAATGAGAAAATGGATGGATGGTCCATGGTAAGTGCTCAATAAGTGTTAGCTGCTGTTGCTGTTATTCTAAGTGGCATCTGGCTAACGTTCTCCAGGGAGCCTCTTTCATCTTCTAACGGAAAACACTAATGAGGGCCTAGAGGGAAAAATAAAGGTCCCAACATAGAAAAATAAGACTGATAGATAATCTCATACCAGAATCTTGAAGAAACAAAGAGCTTCATCAAAGGTAGGAAAAACATTCTGTACTTCAGTTACTAAAGATTCACGATTTCTAGGAGGTCTACTTTCTAAAGTCCATGATTGAAACTAATACAAAATAACATTGAATGTAATTGAAAAAGAAAATTTTGAAAGAATAAAAATATATTTAATACTTAAAATTTTCTTTAATGATATGATATATTCTTTGAAAATGTCATTACTAATGGTTTCATATTATTCCAAGGTGTGGATATTATATCACCAATCTTTGAAGGGTAAACATTTAGTTTGTTCTAAGTTTTCACTATGGTAAATAGATCTGCAAGGATTAAAAAAAAATCATGATTTCAACCAGCCACAGACTTTAGCATCTTTTTTCTTATTTGACTGGACATGAGAAGGGCGAGTACATATACAGGCAATAAGGTTATAGGGCAGTGGTCGGCAAACTGTGGCTCGCGAGCCACGATTTGCCGCTCTGTTGACTAATGAGTTTGCCGACCACTGGACTGGACTAAATGTTACCATGTAGTTGGAAGTTGTGAGGATTAGGCAATTGTGGTATATTGTGTGCATAGAGGTAAAGGGTAGTATATGCTGTGGTTTGCTGACCACTGTTATAGGGCATTATTTACCTGGGATTATTATAGGACAAAGCAAGGTGGCAGTGCATGCTGGGAATTATAGTTTTCCCTATAACACATCATTTCAGGGAACTAGAGAAGCCCACCATGAAGTAAGAAGACATCTTTTTGCATGGTACAAAAGTTGAGAGAGTTAAATTTTACTTAAGCTTTCACATAAACCTGTCATTTTGTTGTAAGTAGCAGAAGGGATAGAACATAGAACCAAAGACTAAGGTGAATAAAGTAACAATGATGCCCGTGATAAATACCACAGAACAAGGAGAAAGAAATGAATCTAGAAGACTCAGAAGAATAACAAACTTCTGGTAACTATCAACTATTAAATCCAGAGGAAAGCATTTTACATGTATAACAGAACACATAACATAGTCTTCATGAAATAGCTGGAGAATAGTAGATGTGTATGATGAAAAGTCTGATTATAAAATCAAAGAGAAATGTCAAAAGTCATTTCCAAATGTGAATATACATGGTTACTAAAACATGGTGGATCTAAAATTCTTTATCATGCTATTAATAGCAACTAAAAGGTTGATGGAGCCAGGAAGTGAAGGTCAGAAATATAAAATTATCATACATCCTTTGCCTCAAACAAGGGATACTCAAACGCTGTAATTTCATTCTTAATTCATACAAATTAATAGATTTTAAGTTGTTGGTAAACATAGCTTCTAAGTAGGCACTAGCAGAATTAAAGTCAGTTATTTTCAAAAAACAGAAAACAAAGGAAACTAGAAGGAGGTATTAAAAATATGAAGATATAGACTAAGATGATGAAAGCCAAAAATAAGTAATGACAAATGTTATTAGGTTCAACCAGTAGATTTCAAAATTTTAAAGACTTGATTCTTTTTTTCAAAAGAAACATATTTAATTCCAAATTATGAGCCTATATTTTTTAGTTCTACTTGATTATAAAGTCAGTTAACAAGACCAAAGGTAATGAGAAAGTAGCCTTCACTGTGTGTATATGTCACTGTTTTAGAATTTCAATTCCCCTGAAATTTAATCTATAGATTCATACAATTGAAATATAAATACAATGCAATTTTTATTAGAACTTGACAAAATGAGTCCAGAAAACATTTTAGGGGAAAAAGAAGAGAAAATTAACAACAAAGACCTAAAAAGAAGAGTGTGAAGGGTGTGGAGTTGCTATACAAGATAATAAAATACACTGAAAAAATGAAAGGCAGGATATTAGCCTAGAATAATAATAGCATTTAAAAATCCCAAGTGTGTGTACAGGTATTCATATTTTTTAATTTTAAAAAGTTTGCAAATCAATAAGGTTGGGAAAGTAAAGGTTATTCAATAAATAATTTTAGAAAGATGGCTAACTCATCTGAGAAAAATTAAACAAAATTAATTATAAATGTATTAAAGGTAGAAAATTTAAAAGTGAAGCTATGAGTTTGTTTCTATTTTTTAACTTATTTTGTTGTTTCAGATTCCACTTACACTTATCAAGGTGATCGCTTAGCAAGTTATATAAATGTCTAATCACTGTGTTGTGCACCAGAAGCTATATAACATTGTACATCAACTCTAATTGAAATATAAAAAAGGATATTAAAAATACCTGACAAATAAAAACAAATGAAGCTAATCAAGTAAGAACAGAGCATAGGAAATAATATATGATTGTGGTGGTGAATCCTTTCAAAACATGACACTGATAACTTAAACCACAGGTGGAGAAAGTGCTGCCCACTGATGGCCAAAGTTCGAATGCTGACATACACATTCATTGATGAAGCCTCTAGGGTTGCTTTTATTCTGCCAATGGTTCGCCACAGAAATCATTTGAATGGCAAAGCCGAACATACAGGGTGGGGCAAAAGTAGGTTTACAGTTGTGTGAATGTGAAGCACAGTTTATTCTTATATTAGAATTTATTAATTATTGTATTATCTGCCATACAAACAACTCTAAACCTACTTTTCCCCACCTTATATTTATTCTCTGGCTCTTTACAAAAGTTTTTGACTGCTGACATACATCATAACATAATTTTATGTGGTTAAATCTAAAGAATTTAAAATTTGGAATGGAAAATTAAATCATAAACAAGAACTGGGAAGAATATCTGCTATATACACTGAGTGGCCAAATTATTATAATCTCTGAACCCATAATAACATAATAATCTGGCCACTCAGTATATATATAAGGCCTGGTGCATGAATTTGTGCATGGGTGGGATCTGGCCAGCCTGATGGGAGGTGTGGGAAGGGGTTTCCAGTGGGGGGAGAGGGACTGTGGGAAGTTGGCCAGCTGCCCCCCCCCCATTGGGGCCAATGGGGGGGGGGGGGCGCAGCCGGCTGCAGGAGGTTGGCCGGCTGTGGCAGATTGGCTGTGGGAGCTCACTGACTACCAAGGAGCAGCTCATATACTGAGCGTCTGCCCCCTGGTGGTCAGTGCACATCATAGCAACTGGTCATTCAGTCGTTTCATTGGTCATTCAATCACTTAAGCTTTTAGATAGATAGATATATAGGTAGGTAGGTAGGTAGGTAGGTAGGTAGGTAGGTAGGTAGGTAGATAGATAGATAGATAGATGATAGATAGATAGATTGATAGATGATAGATAGATAGATAGATAGATAGATAGATAGATAGATAGTAAAACATTGGAAGCAACTTCAAGTATAAATGGATATGACATTGTTTGAGTAAATTATCATCCACTTATAGGAAAACATTCTAAGCTAGTTTAAATTGTTATACAAATTTTTTAAAAAGCACAAATGTTCAGAATATATCCCTGAGAATAAGCGATAGGTTAAAAATAGTAAATGGTCCTGGCTCAGTTGGTTGGAGTGTTGTCCTGTACACCAAACAAGGTTGTGAGTTCAATTCCTGTTAAGGGCACACAGCTAGGCTGCAGGTTCCATCCCTGGTCAGAGTACATACAGGAGGCAACTTATCAATGTTTCTCTCTCTCTCTCTCTCTCTCTCTCTCTCTCTCTCTCTCTCTCTCTCTCTCTCTCTTTCTCACAACATATCCCTGGGTGAGGATTAAAGAAAAAACAAACAGTGAATGTATTGCAATTCCATTTTTGAAAATAAATTCACACAAAAAGCTCTGGCAAACATCGGTTAATATTAGTTATAGCTGCCTTGTGGGAGAACGTGATTTTTACTTTCTCCTCTTTGCTTATTCAGATGCAAGTATTTTTCTCCATTCTGAGGCTTCATTCCCACCACTGTGCTATATGAAAAGTCCCTCCCCTACTTGGTTACAAACGCTCTGAATACATTTGGGGAGGATTTCTTGACTTTGGATATTAAAAATCTGTCCATTTCATTTACCCTTCAGACTTTTTATCTTTCCCCAGGGCCTGTCAGGTCTGGGACTCAAGGGGCCTGGAGAGAGCATGGTGTATGACAGCTCCCCTGGGATACCCTTCTCTGTCCTTCATCTTGTCACTCTGTTGTGCTGCAGGTGAAAGGAAGGGGAATGACAGAAAAGAGCAAATGATGGAGCTGAGCTCCATTGCAATCTGCGATTAGCCTTTGCTGTTTCTCTGACAGGCGCCAGATGCTCACTGTGTGATGGGGTCTAAGCATCGGCTCCCCCAAAGGGCAATGAGACGTTTACCACCTAACCCTTTGATCTCTTTTATTTATTTTTTATTTTTTTAAATATATTTTATTGGTTTTTCACAGAGAGGAAGAGAGAGGGAGAGAGAGTTAGAAACATCTGATGAGAGAGAAACATCCATCAGTGGCCTGTTGCACACCCCCCACTGGGGATGTGCCCGCAGCCAAGGTACATGCCCTTGACCAGAATCGAACCTGGGACCTCTCAGTCCGCAGGCTGACACTCTATCCACTGAGCCAAGCCGGCTTCGGCCCCTTTGATCTCTTTTAAAACACCACCTCCTTTTCAGCCTCATTCAACCACCAGCCCCTCACTGCCAACACAGCCCCCTGGGGGTAGAGGTACCTGCAATCTTGCACAAGTTTGGCTGCCACATGAAGTTCAGGCACTGAGACCAAACAGAGAAGGAGCATGCAGACTGCTCCCCCCTGGCCAGCCTGCTGGCTCCTCTTTTGCTCTTCTCCCCAGCTCAGAAAGGCCCAGGAGATCAGCAAGTTCCCTTCCTAATGAGGTCACTAGACAGGACCTGCCATTCTCCACCTCTTCCAGGGACACCCAGTGGCTCTGTGGGTGGTTTTCTTGGGATCTCTCCCCTAGTTTATCTTTCATTGCGCTTTGTTCGACTTTGGTGGAGGCAGTTTCTGGGCCATTTCGGGGTGGGGCAGGGAAGGAAGGGGAAGGGATCTTGCTAGCCAGCCCTCTCCACTTCTTCAGTGGCTCATGACTCCAGCAATGCCTTCCTTTCTCTTTTGCCTGGCCCTCCTTATACATTAGAAATAATTTAATTTTTTAAAAAATGTATTTTATTGATTTTTTACAGAGCAGAAGGAAGAGGGATAGAAAGTCAGAAACATCAATGAGAGAGAAACATCAATCAGTCGTCTCTTGCAAGCCCCCTACTGGGGATGTGCCCACAGCCAAGGTACATGCCCTTGACCAGAATCGAACCTGAGACCTTTCAGTCCACAGGCCGACGCTCTATCCACTGAGCCAAACCGCTGTTGGCAAGATAATTTAAATTTTTAAATGCTAGTGGCATTTTTTTCCCCTGGAAGACTGCAGGAAGTTCTTTCTGAAGAATGCACTGATGCTAGTAAATAATGTTTTTGAAATGTGAAAATGTGGACAGTTGGGATGACTTGCTTTATTAGATATCAAACACATAAAACTATAGCGTTATCCTCACCAGAAAAATATTGAATGATAGCCCTCAAATAGATCCTAGCATATGGAAGAATTTAATATGTGCTAAAGGAAATGTCACAGACTAATGGAAAGAAATGACATACTCAAAAAAAGTGCTGAGAAAATTATGAGGGAAAAATATCATGTTAAGTTCCTATTTTATGTCATATACCAAACTAAATTTCAAAGAGATTTAAACTTAAAAATATAACCACAAAAACCTAGAAGATAGAATAGGTATTATTAGAACTGATCTTGAATTGAGAAAAATATTTCTCAGCCTAAAAGCATTGGAAGAAAACACAAAGGAAAAAAAGATTAATTGCTTTGGCCCTAACTGGTTTGGCTCAGTGGATGGTGCATTGGCCTGTGGAATGAAAGGTCCCAGGTTCAATTACGGTCAAGGGCATGTACCTTGGTTGCGGGCACATCCCCAGTAGGGGGTGTGCAGAAGGCAGTTGATCGATGATTCTCTCTCATTGATATTTCTAAGTCTCTATCCCTCTCCCTTCCTCTCTGTAAAAAAATCAATAAAATATATTATTAAAATATTAATTGCTTTGTGTTAAATAAACAAATGCATATGCAAATATGTTCATCGGTATATTGAAAACTTTATAAAAATAGAGACATGAGATATGTTAAATGAATTCTGGTGCAATAGGACAGGCCAAGCTTAGTATATTTAATTCATAAATATGCTAACAATCAGCAACCAAAGCAGTAATTTCTCCTTAGAAAACTGGGACAACACATAGAAAGAAAGAGGTACTCAGCTCCCAAATTATATCAGAAACATATCTGACTTTCCTAGTAGAACAAAATACAAACACAAAGAACAAGATACCTTCTCACCTATAAAATAACAAGAGGTTTTAAAAGTGTACAAAGCTGTTGACAGTATAGTGAGGTAGTCATTGTTTCCCACAACGGATGACAGAATGGATTGTCCTGATGTTTCAGGGAAACAGTTGCACATAATGCAAAAAGATCCTTAAGGCTGCTGGGACTCTTCCACCCCACTAGCCCACTCCTACCAATCTACCCCAATTGACCATCTGAATGCATAAAGCAATGTATACACAAGAATATTAATCATATATGTTACGTATATTTACCAAAGGTTAGAAATAATCCATTATTCTATAATTGGTATGCAGGAAAATAAATTACAATCTTTTCAAAGGTGGCTTTATTACCTGTAAGATAGTCTATATAATTCCAGGTGTTGGAGAATTTTAATTAACATGGCAGAGTGCTCATGTGGAAAAAAATCTAAAGACAAAATTATTTATAGCATGACTGATTTTTTTTTAAATCTCACAAATATTGCTCTGATCACTTCCTTTCTTTTGTCTGTTAGATTGTGCTTTTCCCGTACTGACAGAAAGGACCTAACCAAGGAATGAGTGTTTTAGCCCACAAAGGAAATGGAAGGAATTCATTCCTACATTGTAGTCACAGCAGTCGTTTCCACCCTTTGTTACTGTGGAGACAAGGAGACTTTGATTCTTGTCTTCTTGGAAGAAAGATTTCAACCAAGAGGCAAAGTACAGCAAAGTAAGAATTTATTGGCTGCAGCAAAAAAAAAATATACTTAGGACAGAGGAACAAGGAAGGGCATAGAAGAAGCAACAGGAAAGCCTAGGTGGGCTGCTCTGGTTCATAGAAAAGTGGGCCTTGGAGACAGGTTCGGGCGATTAGCCCTAGATTAGCTGCTGCTGCCCACTGCTCCCCTGGTTGCATGTCTTATAGGATCCCTTAGAGGAAGAAGGATGAAGGGAATGGCGTGGTTGTGCCCAACTCTGGGAGGGTGAGAGCTGGATCCTTCATTCTGAGCATATTTCTCTCTCTCTTGCAGGTGAAAATGTTAGGGGAGGTGTCAAGAGAGGGTCTGAATAGCATATTCATCAGCTCTTTCAGGGTTGTAGTCTTCACTGATTGGTCGGTGTCAGGGGATCATTAGTCAGGGCAGCTGGTCCTGGGGCAGCCATGGCATCACTTGTCTGGTTTTGCTGCTTTTCTGGGCCTGGAGTTGAAATACAACTGAGGCCTAGATGTTACCTTTAGCCAGGAAAAAGTCAGGGGAGATCTAAACCGCATGACTAGTGATATGAAAAGTTGGGGGGTCCAAACTGCATGACCAGAGATAAGCTAGGGGAGGATAGGTTACTGTGGGGATGAAGTTCTTGTTTTTCCCCTTGCTAGGCATTCAGGGCTTTCTGCCAAGTTGTAGTTCTGTGTCTAGTCCATCGTCCTTGCTGTGCTCATGTCTGTCTAATTGCCTATAATGGTCTTCATTCTCCTTTGTCCATGTATCTTTTGCCAATAAAAAAAATGTATAGTGGATTTAAATATTCAACTTCTATTTCCTTAATTATATTTCTAAATAATGTACATATCTTCTGATATTTTTAGATTAAAAAACACAACTTAATTGTGGTACATTTAACACACAATAAACTTCACGTATTAAAGTGTGCAATTTCCATCTATTTTGACATATGTCGATGCCTGTAATCAGTATGTATATCACTACAATCAAGATGGTGAACATAGCATAATTAGAATTTGATTATGAAAACATACGGTCTAGAAAGAACTACTCCACAATGCTTAGATTATATATATTTAGGAAATTTAATTTTACTCTTTTTGAATATATTTTAAAATTTTTCTGCAATGTGCATGTGCCATTTTTATGAGCAGAAAAATCTTGAAGAAAAGTTAGTGACAGTGGCTGAGAGTGGGTGGCAGAGTGATAGGTCAGGAGAGGGTGCCTTATGGAAACCAAAGAAAGAGGAATCCTATAGAAGGCTCAAGAGTTTTAAACCCCAAACAGGGTGGGGCAAAAATAGGTTTACAGTTGTATGTGGAACAGTATATTTTTGTATTATTATTTATTAACTAGAGGCCCAGTGTACGAATTTGTGCATGGGTGGGTTGCAGCTGGCCCGCCCCATCAGGTTGGCTGGGGGAAGGGGCCTTGGGTGGTTGGCTGGCTGGCCCTGCCCCCTGGGTGAACTCCTTGTCAAACCACCCGTTGAGGGGACAATTTGCATATTAGCCGTTTATTATATAGGATTATTGTGTTACTTTTCATACAAGCAACTGTAAATCTACTTTTGCCCCACCTGTATATTGGGTAATTTGGTCTCTACCAAAAGTGTCCAGACCTGTTTCAGTGGCAAACCAAAAGTGGGGATAAAGAGAGTTGGTTAAGGACTAAATTGTCTCGGAAGAGTGGCAAAGGAGGGTGTGGGAGTCCAGGTGACAGATAAGCCTTGGCCATGAGGAGGGACACCTCTTTCCCTGATATCAGAGGTAGTGAAGCTCAAGTGAGAGGAGGGTCAAGACAAAATGTCACGTTAAAGGACAGGGAATTGCAGGCTTCACTTTTGCCTGTGGTGCAAGGTGAAGCTTGTGTCCTACTAATGTGACCTCGCTGGTGTGAGGGAGGCCACCGGTGAAATTTGCCAGTGGCAACTAAGAAGTGGTAGGTATCCACAATGCATTCAGGAATTGAAGAACTACCTGGGGCAGAAGACCACTGTTTGAAATGACCTGTATTTCCTTGTTGTGGTTAGTTGTACTGGTAGACTAGAGGCAGAAGAGGAAAGTGAGCTGTGGAATTAATTCAGTGTCTGGGATCACCAAAGTAGGGGGAGGTGGGTAAAAAAAAAAAAACCCACAGAGTTAGGAATACAAGTTAAGTAAGGGACACTTTATTGCTGGAAAATCCATAAACTGGGAATGCTTGCTGCTTTAAAAAAACACAGAGGTTCTTTTTCAAAAGTTGAAGTTATTATTATTTTGGTTCATGGCTGATTTGGGTTATATTCCAAGCAGGATTGTACATTCTGCTCCCAGATAATTCTTCGCCTAGTATAATTTAGTTCATTTTTGAAAAATACATGGTGTGCTAACCCATTCCATTGCTACAATACAGCAGTTGAACTAGCCAGAAGTAGTGTTTGCCCACAGTAATCATTCTACAAATGTATCAAATAGAAGACCAGACATTCTTGTGTATCTATAGCCATATGTAAAGCAATGTATCATTGAATAATGGCTTTGAGATTTTTTTTCAGATGCTAATAATCAAGGGCAGTGTTAACATTGTGATAAACACTTGGGAAGAAATCCAGTTTGTAAATATTCTAGTATCTCCAAACCGGAGGAATAGGTCACCCAATCAAATCAATGACGAATCTGGTGCTGGCATCAGTTCTACTTAAATCAGATGACAATGGCAAATGCTTATTATCTAGTGAAAATCTCCCGCCATATTATACTTGCTGCTTCAGGCATTTTCATGTTTTATTAAAGTCACTAAATAAATTGTCATTTCCTTCAATTGCTCTTGGAATGTTCTAAAGTTTCTGAGAGTCATTAGTTTTTAGAGAGCACATGAAATTATAGAACTTGTTTATCAGCACTAGGTATTCCACTGAGGGTTGAGGTTCAGGGAAAGCATGTATTTATTTCCACCAATCATGAAAGCCGAGGGACATTGTCAAAGAATAGTATGAAACAGACTGAATATGTTTACACGACTCTAGGTCTAGCATTCTCTGAAGATCAATTTTGGCAATTTTTGTGTACTCCCTATTTCTTCTGTCTTTCAGCTATCTTCATCATTGAAGAGTCACTGTCTTGAATTTACATTCTAAAAGATGTTAGTCTGTTGTTGATTTATAGATTAGTTCTGTGCCTCAGTTTCAGATTTAAGCTTCATATCTTTTTGCCATACAATAGCTGGGGGAGGTGACATTCAGACTCTGTTGCCATAGTGATATCTCACTGAAGGCACTTGAAACTTTCTGTGCCTCAGATTCTTCACCTGTAAGATGCTAATACAATGCCTGCTTTTATTCTACAGGACTTTTCAGAGATTTCATTAGATTCCAAAGAAAACCACCTTGAAAACAATTCAGGACAAAACAAACAGAGGAGGTGTTTCTTCTTGGAGACCTCAGCCCAATGTAACCCAAGCTTCTTCTAAAATGCTGCTGTTGGAAGCCTGGCATGATTTCTCTCGATGCTTTGATGGCTTCTGGTTGGCCCACTTCCCCATCATTGTTTGGAATGCACTGTCCACTGTTAGTTTTTCCTTCATGCCAAATTAAATTCCCTTGTCCCTGCTCATGAACATTTGAGCAAATGGCACCCAAGACTCTAAGAGGTCCATTTAAGACTTGAACATTTGATAGCTGGAACTTAGTCTCTTCCTGAAGGGGCAAAGCCACCTTAAGTTATTGGAGAAGAGTTTTTATATTAAGTTTGATTTCATTTCTGATAACTTAATTGTTATACGGATCTGTTAATAATATTGAAATTACCTCTCAGTTCAGTCAGTAATGATTTATTTTGATATTACACAAACTCATTAAATGTAAGATAATACTCCTTCTTCTATTATGTTGCTGCTTTCCCTGACGATAATTGCCTTAGGATTTATAGTCTCTTATTCCTAAAATAAGAACATTTGCCCCACACAAAACTATTTGCCTAACTCGAATAAATTATTATTTCTGGAGAAAGAGGAATACTTGAATGCTGAACGCTTTCCCCTCTGAATTTAATCTCTACTGAAAACTGCAAAGGTTGTCAATGTGAAGACAGGGAGTTGGTAACCCCATGAGAGTGGAATGAACATGTGCATTCAGTGCTTTTTTAGCACGGAATAACCCTGGTGTAACTGGATTTGTGAGAGCTTTGTGTGAGGGTTTCTGTAAAAGTTTCTCTTCTTTTATAAAGGCTGTTGGAAAGACTTCTATCTAGATGCACAGAGTCACCAAATTACCCCTTATTAGATGAGGTAGCTCATAATATCAGGGCCTCACACATATGTCCTCAGCCTTAAGCATTTAATTGCATCCTGGCCCAACTTCAAAAGCCAGCAATTCTATCTGAAGTCTTTCTCTGGCTACTTGAAATCATCTCTAACCTGGCTACAAATGCCAGGGAGTTACTGCAACCTGGAGTAGCCTTTACTCAATGGCTGATGAGAATGACTGAATAAATATCTCAGTTCCTTTGCACCTTTAATAGCGCGACACTGAGATGTGTGTTCTCCACTATTTCTCAGAGTTCCCTGTGGGCTTGAGCTCACATTGCTCCTAGTGGTAACCTCATGATAATTCCCTTTTATTGACTTTTCTTTTCTGTCTTACATCCTCATGTCCTTTCCGGTGCCTTCTGGGATCACTTCTAAAGGAAAGGAACCCATACCTATTGGCACTCAATTCGTTGCATCTGGGGAGATCTAAACTAGCACAGTTGGGAATCTAGATTCTGTACATACAAGTATGTTTAGGGAGTGAGAATGACAGCTGACGTCAGGGGAAGGATCATGTGAGGCTGATGAATGACCTCACTGATTCAGATCACATAACTATTCATCAGGGCTGCGATGACATCAGGGATAATACGTTATGCTTTTATATAACGGGGCAAGTGAACAGGTAACTAAGCTCATGCAACTGAAAGAGAGAGCATTTGAAATTGGCAGTGACACATGGCATGAAAACAAGTGTTCCCCCCACACACATATTACCACAACCCCCTAGAAGGGCAGAAGCCAGAATTGATTGCCATATTTTTATGTATCTCTTCCCAACGGTGTTATTAAAAAAAAAACACAAATGTGCGCCGAAACCGGTTTGGCTCAGTGGATAGAGGTCGGACTGCGGACTGAAAAGTCCCGGGTTCGATTCTGGTCAAGGGCATGTACCTTAGCTGCAGGCACATCCCCAGTGGGGGGCGTGCAGGAGGCAGCTGACCAATGTTTCTCTCTCATCGATGTTTCTGACTTTCTATCCCTCTCCCTTCTGCTCTGTAAAAAATCAATAAAATATATTAAAAATAATTAAAAAAAAACAAATGTGGATGAACCATTATGGTGAGATGAGAAACCTGAGATAGTATTCCCAGTGAAGGGACAGAGAGCAGCAGTATAAGAGGAGCAAGATGTTTGACATTTAAAAATAGACCTAACTCTACCAATTAGTCTGTTCTGCCCATGGTAACCTTATTCAATGTTAGAGTGGTAATCTCTTCTAGAAAGCATTGACATATTTTATAATTGAACTGCGAGGTCCACCCTTAGCTATAATTCATTCACAGATAAGTGTGTCTAGTTAACCAAATTATGTTGACTCCCTCGGAAAGCCAGTGTGAGGACTTTCCTGTTTCCTGTCTTCATGTGGTTTTACATGCCCATGACAGACCATTAGCATGATGAAAGATTGATTATTGTCTTGGGTACCAAACTGTAATTTGGCCCCATTTTCATTTTTCTTTTTCATCAGCTGCAGAATCATATGCATTTATCAAAATGGGTGTCATCTGTTCTGAAATTCATGAAGTTAGATTGCACACTTGTCAAATTTTTTTTTCTGGCATTGATAAAAACATCAACATCAAGCTTCACTTAAGCTCTTTAGAAATAGAGATGTCCAGGTGAAAGAATGGTGGAATCAAAATAAAAGACGAGGGACTAGAATGGTTCATTCATTCCACCAATATGTTTTGAATGCATTTGGTGCATGTAGCAAGTTGCTAAACCTGGGTTAAAGTCTGTGAGGAACTGGAGGAACATGAAACCCACACATTCATTAAAAACATAGCTAGGCCAGTGTGGCTCAGTGGTTGGGCGTCAACCTATGAACCAGGAGGTCATGGGTGGATTCCTTGTCAGAGAACATGCCTGGGTTGTGGGTTCAATCCCTAGTAGGGGGTGTGCAGGAAGCAGCGGATCAATGATTCTCTTTCATCATGGATGTCTCTCTCGCCCTCTTCCTTCCTCTCTGAAACCAATAAGAATATATTTTTTAAAATACCTAATGCCTGCAGTGGTTGATTACTACTAGGCACGTGGGAAACAGCAATAATAAAACAAAGTTCCTGACATCATAGAGTTTATATTCTAAAGAGTTTATCCTATATAATAAAAGCCTAATATGCTAAGTGTCCTGTTGTCCATTCAAGCAATCAAAGCATAATATGCTAATGATATGCTAAAGATGCTCAACTGTTCACTATAATATGCACTAACCACCAGGGTCTAAACACTCCATCTGGTATATTAGCTTGCTGGTGGGGTCCAGCCAATCAGGACTGAGCAAGATAGGCTGGACTCACTCTGGACCTCTCCCGCGGTCCCTCCCTGGCTAGCCAATCTTCCATGTCCCTCCCTGGCCCCGATCATACACCAGTGGGGGTCCCTCGGCCTGGCCTGTACCCTCTTGCAATCTGGAACTCCTTGGGGGATGTTGGAGAGCCTGTTTGGACCTGATCCTGCTCAAAACAGGAGCTGCCCCCTGGTGGTCAGTGCGCTCCCACAGGGGGTGTGCCACTCAGCCAGAAGCTGGGCTCATGGCACGTGAGAGTAATGGTGGTGGCAGTGCTAAGCCATCAGTTGGACACCCCCCGAGGGATCCCGGACTGAAAGAGGGTGCAGGCCCGGCTGAGGCACCCCCTCCCTGAATGCATGAATTTCACGCACTGGGTCTCTAAGTATAAGGTAAAAGAATGGGGCTGTTTAGCCTTTATCGTCAAGGATATTACAGTCTACTTGGAAAGAAAAAGTAAATGCACTAGGTTAAAATTCCAAAACAATGCAAACATGGGGCCGAAGAATAGACAAAGCATTTCAGATGTAGGCGATCAAAGCAAGCCCAGTGAAATAATTGCACAACACTGCCTATGCCAGAAGTTTGCTAAGACAGCTTGAGGAAGTCACTTAACTGCCTCTATCTGTATCCCAGAACATTTTGCTGAGAGCCTCTGACTATCCATCTTGAAGGCCATTCACAATGTGTAATCTGGAAGAAAGGCAATCTATTTAGCCAAAACAAAACAAAAAACAACAACAAACAAAAAAAACCCAACCCCCCCAAAAAACAAACAAAACACCAAAAATATACACAACCCCCCCAAAAAAAACACCAAAAACAACAACCCCCAAACATATGTAACACATAGACAGACACCAGCGTGGTGATAGCCAGAGGGAAAAGGTGGTAAGGGTAGATGGAGGTGGGCAAAGGCAGGGAGGAAGGGGAATAGAAAGATACTTTACTTAGGCAATGGACACATGATATAGCGTGCGTTGAATTGTACACTTGAAACCTATACCCCAATAAATTCAGCTAAAACAACAAAAAAGCTACAGCAAATATCATACTCAATAGTGATGCCTGTGTTCTCTTAAAATTTAGCAACTACATAAGATTGCCTGTTTTCACTGGATTGAACATGGTAGTAGGGGTTGTGAGGAATGCAACAGACAAGGAAGAGTAATATGGCCGTAAGACTCAGAAGGAAGATGTTGACTTGTCATTCTTTTCAGACAGTCTAATTGCTTCTGTAGAAAATTCTGTAGACTCCACAAGCTATTAGAACTAATAAGGAATTTAAACAAGGTTAGTGGATAAGAACAAAATGTAAAAACTCAACAATGTTCCAGTACATCAGCAACAACTAATTCGAAAATGGAATTTTAAGAAGCCCATTCACAAGAGCAGCAAACCTTTACCTATGAATAAATCTAATAAAAAGTACACAACTTAATGTGAAAAAACCGGGTGGAGAGCGCTACATGTTTGTGGGTGTTATTTCAATAAGAATACCAACAGTTTCCTGTGTGTGCTTTGATAAGATAATCTTGACATTCAAACAGGATAGTAAAAAGCCAAGAATGCCAAGAAAATTTTGAATAAAAACAAAATAGAAGAACTTGCCCTACCACATATCAGATATACATATATATTATATAATCACATTATATATAGAATATATGTATACAGACAGAAGACTAGTTAAGACAGTATAGTGTAAGTGTTAGGATGGAGATATAGACTGTTTATCATTGGAAACTACAAACCTTTCTCTGTGAATGAGCTTGTGTATGTGTTTAAATGTTTCAATGTGTAACTGAGACTGGTTTGGCTCAGTGGATAGAGCGTCGGACTGTGGACTGAAGGGTCTTGGGTTCAATTCCGGCAAGGGCATGTACCTTAGTTGCAGGCACATCCCCAGTAGGGGGCGTGCAAGAGGCAGCTGATCGATGTATCTCATGGATGTTTCTGACTTTCTATCCCTCTCCCTTCTGCTCTGTAAAAAAATCAATAAAATACATAAAAATAAATAAATAAATGTTTCAATGTGTGCCCTACTTTAAAATAGGACTCTTGTCTCAGTTTTGGTTGAAGCATAAAGGCAATAATTGCTATATTCTAAAGACATCGCTATTGAGAAATAATGCACATTTGATCAGATGATTAGCCATTCATATGAAAACCTTTTATATAATTCTCACTACTTATGCATTAAGTTTCAACTCAGACGCTGCTTTCACCATACTCTTCCCGGATTCTTCTTGCCAAAACATAGGCTTTATTCACTGTCGTATGACTTTTTCTTTCCTTAGAGCACGCACCTCCCCCTGCCATGTGTTTTAATGTGTTATTATTTCATACATATTTTATTTCTTGAGAGTACTTAGCTTTAAGGCGTTTACAATCCGCTTGATTCATCCCTAGGACCCTCAAGGTACTTAGTTCCGTGCCTTGCACATAATGTATTCAAATATTTGTAGAGAAGAATCAAAGAGCTGAGGTGAGTGTGACGGGGGGGGGGGGGGGGTGGTGGAGGAAGTGGGTGCTGCATAATGCAAATATGTATCTTCTTGAAGTCAAATACATGTTTCCTAAACGTTCTTGGTGGTAATCATGGGAAATTCCCTGGAGCCAACTGGAATGTCAGTCAAGACCGCTGCAACCCACTCTTGCAGGGTTCAGGCTGTTGGAGAAAATGAAAGCCATTGGAGAACTAGATCCGCTAGTTTATAATTAGCAATTACTGCAGAAAGGAGAAACATTTATTCCATTCTGACAACAAAGATTGCGTAATTGCACCAACAGTGTTCACAGCCTTTCCAGGATGCACTGAGCATTTAAAAACAGAAACAAATAGCCTCCACATTAGTAGAAACAGCAAGAAAACGAGCTTTCCTACCCTGACCGTCAGACAGCAACTGATGGGATGGGTTGGGCTACCCTGGGGATGGTTTCACCATATCTTCTTATTCCTTTTCTCTACCAACAATCCCTAGTGCTCAGGGAGTTCTGAGAAACAACCAAGGGCAATCAATTCTTCGCTAGTGACTCGACATACTCAGGGAATCACACGTGTTTTTGTGTTCAGCTACAATTTATTGACAATCTACTACATGCTAGACACTGTGATAATTTGATTCTGTGCAGTCTCTTAATTTAGTATCTTATT
This sequence comes from Antrozous pallidus, assembly GCA_027563665.1. NCBI lineage: Eukaryota > Metazoa > Chordata > Mammalia > Chiroptera > Vespertilionidae > Antrozous > Antrozous pallidus. The sequence goes on from CM050509.1 coordinate 3,270,088, forward strand.
CTCAATGTCTTTAATACCTGTTGTTTCCTTCCGCTGCTTGACATACTCTAACCTCTGTCTTGAGTAGACCCCACTTATCATCCTGGTTTGGCTTTAGACATCGCATCATTTGGGATGAACTTCTAGACCTTTCAAAGTTTTAGTTTCTCCTTCTATGTGCTTTCATAGTGCTAAAAACGCCCCTCATCATAGCACAATCAAAGTTTATTGTGTTTTCTTGTTTAGTTGTCTGTAGTTTCGATTGACATATTCTCTGGGAGAGCAAGACCTGTTTTTTCGTTCTCCCTCCCCCGCCCCCATTGCTGTATCCCCTTCACTACTGTAATGGTTGCTGAAAGTTGATTAATGTATCATTATATTTTGATGGCCATTATATGATTATATTATTATAATATATTACCATGTCAATGTCCTATGATAGAGCTACATGTCTGTGTACCTTTGAGGGATTTATCCATTTGCAGCTAGCTGTAATTTTGGAAGAATGATCTTCAGAAATTCTATGGACTCCTTTGTCAGAGCAATTTGAGTTGACTGCTCTGTTTTGCATTGAGAAGAACAAAGCCAGGAATCAAGACCCATGTTTTCCGTTTGGCTTTGCCACTGTCCTGCTCTGTGCTCTTGGAAAATAACTTCTGCTCTGCACTGTTTTCCTCATCTATCCACAACACTACTATGAATAAGACCTGTTATATGTCTGACATTCTTTGACCAGCATTGTGACCCAAACATTTTTAGAAAAATATTTTTTATTAATGCCAGAGAAGAAGGGAGAGGCAGAGAGATAAAAACATCAATGATCAGAGAGAATAATTGATCGGCTGCCTCCTGCAGGCCCCACATTGGGGGTTGAGCTCGCAAGCTGGGCCTATGCCCTGACTGGGAATTCAACTGTGACCTCCTATTCCTAAATTGATGCTCAACCACTGAGCTACACAGGCTGGGCAACCCAAACATTTTTTTTCAAAAAATATTTTATTGATTTTTACAGAGAGGAAGGGAGAGGATAGAGAGCCAGAAACATTGATCAGCTGCCTCCTGCACCCCCCCCCAACTGGGGATGTGCCCGCAACCAAGGTACATGCCCTTGATCAGCACTGAACCTGGGACCCTTCAGTCTGAAGGCCGATGCTCTATCCACTGAGCCAAACCGGCCTTGGCAACCCAAACATTCTTGATTTGTTCCCCCATGGAATGGTGGGGATCTATGTTTCCTCGTTTTGAATCTGGGCTCTGCGAATGATTATTTCATAAAATATAGTGGACGTGATGCTGTGCCAGCTTCCAGACCCAGACTAGGAAACCGACATTTCTACTTTGTGCCTTTCAGGAAGTTCATGCTTGAAACCAGCTACTATGCCTTGGACAAGCCCAAGCATCCTGTGGAGAAGTCTATCATGGAAAGGACCTGAGTCGCCTTGATTCCCAGCGCCCGCTGAGTTCTCAGCTGACAGCCAGCACCAAGCTACCAGCCATGTAAGTAGACCATTTTGAAAGTGAGCTTTCCAGCCCCGAGTTGAGCTGGCCTCACTGATGCTGCCTAATGCAGGGAAGATCTGTTGCTCGGTCCAGCCCTTCTCAAATTGCAGATTCAAGAGCAACATCAACGATCATTGCTGTTAGAAGCCACTAGGCTTTGGAGCGCTTTGTTACCCAGCCATCAATGACTGATACATACCTCATGTTATTTCCCAGTGTCTCAGAACTTTCACCTACTTGAATATGCCGGTATGCATAACATTAGCTTCAGACCTTTGATAAAGCCATACTTACTCTACTTTATAGCAAGAACAAAAGCAGTAAGGAGACTACGCCTTTCAGTGATCCAATGCTGGTTGAGTAGTGCTCCTCCTGTGCTTCTCGGCAGAGGTTAATGGAGAAATCTTTGGTTAAATTAACTGGTGTAGGTGACAGATGGGCCAGCCACTGTCCATTTGGAATGTAAGCAAAATGATGGATGATGAACTTTTTGCAGAACTTTCTGAACATAAGCACCAATTATGAGGGATTCCCTAACCCCCAACAAAAATTCGCCCTTCATTTAGTTTGTGCAAAGTGATGTTCTCAACAGTGGCACCAAGATGTCCATTTCCTACTCTGCTCCCTCAGTGATCTTGGGTTTGAACGCCAAACCATTTTAAAAAATGGCAGCATGCTATATATAAAATAAGATTTTTATACCCCAAATAAATAAATCTCTTGATGAAAACAGTTCAGTCTACAAAAGGAAGACAGGCTTTCCTTTTCCTTAGTCGCTATGTACTTAGTTTTCAATGGGCTTGCAGACAGAGGATTGGTGGCTATGTCTGTGTACTGACATTGTGGTTTCGGAGACTGGTGGCTTCTGGACTGGGTACCTTAGACAAATTACTAGGTCTTTCTATGCGTCAATTTTCTCATCATGGTGATGACAATAGTGACTGTTTCACAGGGTTGTTTTTTAAAGTTAATTTAATTAATATGGGTAAAGAACTTTGAACAATGCCTGCAACATAGAAAAACACCAGATAATCGCTAGCTATTATTATTATTACTGTTAACATTGCCATTAATTACTATTATTTTTATTTCCTTCTTAACCTTGCCGTCGAAAACCACGCTTATAATAAAATCCTTTATGTGTGAATACCACACAGAGCCTGCTATATCCAAGAGTTCAGTTATTGATTTTAAAAGTCCTGGGACTTTGACCACATATCATTCCTCCACCTAGTTCTGCTTCCTCCCAAGAGCTGCCCACTCCCATTCCACTTCACCAATCACTTTTCAAATGACCATGTGAACAACATAGTTGAGCTAAGATTTGGGTTTTGAGATTTAGGGGGCTTTTGTCTGTCTGTTTTCCCTAGCACTCAAGTTTAAGTTTCTGCCTTCGATTGGGTTTCCTGGGAATTAAATGTGAGACAGGATTGTGTATTAAGATTATTCGGGAGCACTCTAGGGAGATACACCCAGGAGGAAGTGAATGAGGAGGACTGACCACAGGAGCTGACCATCAGTGTGATTGCCACAGAAGCCTCAGCTGATCATACAGAGTGCTGGAGCTGGTAAGGCCCTCCCGAGTCATCCCAAAGTAAGGTTGATGGGGTCAGGTTTTTGAATCTTCAAGTCAGACACTGAGGCTGAACTCTTAAAAGGGGTGTACAGTTGTTCAAGGCTGCTTCCTGTAGCCATGGGTACATCATGCTGAGGACAATCTCTGCAGCTGATTGTCCCAGCAGCTGAGGATGGGAGCACCGGCCCTGATCAGAGGGCCTGGATAGAGCACCACAGAATCCACTAAGGGCAGCTTGTTTCCCGAGTGATGTGTTTCTAATGAAAAGCGCTTCAATGTCTCCTAACAAGAAGCAAACCACTCAGGCAAATTACTTCATCTCTCTGAGTCCCATTTACTCCTATACACGGGAGATGAGGTCATTTATTAGGGCTAACAGAGCTCTACTGCTGCATCTTTCCCATGGAGAATAATTGATTCTAGTTTCTGGCCCACCTTGTACAGTTCTCTGAGGTCAAGAATCTTAGGTCTGCCGAAACCGGTTTGGCTCAGTGGATAGAGCATCGGCTTGCAGACTGAACTCAACTGCCTAGAAATTTTTTGAGTGGTGTGTGTGTGTGTGTGTGTGTGTGTGTGTGTGTGTGTGTGTGTATGTGTGAGTGTGTGTGTATGTGTGTGTATGTGTGAGTGTGTGTGTGTGTATGAGTGTGTGTGTATGTGTGAGTGTGTGTGTATGTGTGTGTGTGAGTGTGTGTGTGAGTGTGTGTATGTGTGTGCGACCGTTCGGTCTCGGGTTCGATTCCGGTCAAGGGCATGTACCTTAGTTGCAGGCACATCCCCAGTACGGGGTGTGCAAGAGGCAGCTGATCCATGTTTCTCTCTTGTCGATGTTTCTAACTTTCTATCCCTTCCCCTTCCTCTCTGTAAAAAAAAAATCAATATGTATGTGTGTGTATATATATATATATATATATATTTTTTAAAGAATCTTAGCTCTAGATATACTAGCTCCTGCATTCCCATATGACACCAGGGCCTGCGCTTTTGATCTTGGTGAGGGCAGGAAATGAATGTCACGCAAACACCCACGATGAACCAGGTTATCTGGCAATTCCTCTAACCCCCACCACAACACCAGGGCAAGCATCCCCATGTCTCACGGGAGGAAAGTGAAGCTCCGAGAGGTGAAGTGACTTGCTCAAGATTATATCGCTAAGCAGGGGCAGAGACAGGGTTCTGGTTCAAGTCCACACTGCCTCATGTACTGCTGCCCTAGAGCAAGCATGAGTGCCTTTCACTTTAAAGCTCAGGCTTCTGGAATGTATCTGAGAACAGAAAATTAAAATTTTAAGGGGGATTAATATTTAAAAATAGTGATATAATTTTCTATGCTGCCTTCCTGAGCATGTGATTTTACCCTAGTTGGCCCAGGAAATTCAACTGCCTAGAAATTTTTTGAGTGTGTGGTGTGTATGTGTGTGTGTGTGTGTATGTGTGAGTGTGTATGTGTGAGTGTGTGTGTATGTGTGTGTGTGGTGTGTGTGTGAGTGTGTGTGTGAGTGTGTGTGTATATGTGAGTGTGTGTGTATATGTGAGTGTGTGTGAGTGTGTGTATGTGTGAGTGTGTGTGTGTGAGTGTGTGTGTGTGTGTGTGGTAAGAAATGTTAAAGAAGGAATGCAGAAAAATTATTATGTTCACAAAAATATAATTGTATAGCAGGACATTAGCCTTGTAAGTTTGGCTATGGTCTTCAGAAAGGATTTGCTCAATTTTTAAAGGCTCATTGCTCAGAGATAGAAGGAGAATATGACCCAGAGGATATAAGAGACAGCTGAGCCCTCTTTTCTCCCAGAGGAAAGTGGGAGGGAGAAAGCAAAAGAAAATGGAGAACAAACCAAGAGATTGTGGGTTCCTGATTCTTTTCTCTACCGGCTTAACTGAGGATGCAGACAGGTGGTTTATGGAAACTAGGGCAACACCAAGAGTGAACGAGGCACAGGCTTGGCAGACCAAGGAAGACACTAGGTTTAACGTTGTGGCGTTGCCAGGTCTCAGTTCCTGTGTGTCACAGACTCAGAGTTGAGGATCCATTGACTCTTCGTGGGGGCTGCCTGCGGAAGGATGAGGGGCCTTTCCGCCGTGTTTTGGGGCGGAGCTGGGCCAGTAGACAGGATGCAGCACTTGGCAGAGACCCAGAATCAGTCAGGAACTAGTGAGGGTTGAGGTGATGCCAAGTTGCCACAGAGCTTTAAACAAGCTGAGAGGGTTAGAGGACTGGGGCTCTACCCCCCCGGCCCATCAGCGGCAGATGGCACAGGCAGGGCAGGCGGTACAGACTCAAGGAGAGCTGAGGTGTTTCCCTTTTTTGCGCTGGAGGCGTTTGTGCCTGTGGGGTTTAAGCCTCTCCTGTCATCCTGAAAATACAACGGTCCCTTTCCTTCATTGAACCATGATGTATTATGCTCCCCTCTGTCCCCCAACACAAGGTTCATTTCCACCTTTTCCACCTTTTCCGCCTTTCTCTACTATTTGGAAGGCTTGCTTTTGTAGATTGTGTCAACTGGGCTCCTTATCTTCTCCCTTCTGGATGCCTTTTGCCAGTGGTAGAGACCAACTGGAAGCCAGGGTGTGGGGAGAAAGAGAGATTGGGGTTATTTTCTTCCTGCCCCCTATCTATCTGGCAGTGGGTTAGAAGTGACTGTACCCCTCTGCAGAAGTTGTGATGGGCAGCCTTCTCCTGCACCTAGAGGTCTCACCAGGCTCCCAAACCTCTCTCTCTTTTAGACTGAGGGATGGCAGCACCCCCCTGCTGTCATGAGTGTTGGTGCCCATGGGGCGTGCAGGAGGCAGCCAATTAATGATTCTCTCTGATCATTCATGCTTCTCTCTCTCTCTTTGCCTTCCTCTCTGAGATCTGTAAAACACCATTTAAAAAAAGAAAAGAAAAGAATTCTGGTTTGGATGGGTCCTGGGAGCCATACTGCATAATCTTAGGGAGGCTGGCCGGAAGAGGCATATTTGAGCCAGATTGAGCTCTACTGCTTACTTCACAGGAGGGTGTCAGATTAGTGATAGACATGATCAAAGAAACTAAATTTTCTCTCCACTTGTGGGTTGTAATGGGAATGATTTTTCAAGTTCCATTGCTCAATTGTCACTCCTGGGGCACAGGACTCTACCTTCTGCGTATTTGCCAAGTCCACTCTACCTAGTGCCCTGCATGGCCTGAGGTTCATAAATACTGTCTGAATGAACAATAAGGGGATAGCGTCAGTATGTTCAGTCAGTGTGACAACTCATTCACACATGGAGGTAACCATGGCACCAGCTCTCATAGGAGTTGTACTTCACAGAGGGAGCTGCTGTTAAAGGGAAAGGGATTGGCAAGGGAGTGTGTGTGTGTGTGTGTGTGTGTGTGTGTGTGTGTCAGCGGTGGGGGGAGGCAGGGTTTGGCATGAGATTGCAATATAAATCTAAATTCATACTGAAGTGTCATTTCTGTTATTAGGGTTAGCATGACATTTGAGGTTGCATTTTATATTTGTAAATCCTCCTGCTTTGCCCCTTCTCGCTGCACACAGCAACCACAGGGCTGGCCATTGACTGCATTGCAGGGACCCTTTTCCTCAATAATCCCACAATCTAGGGCAACTTCTCAGAAACCCAACCTGCTAAGAGCAGCTTTATTCCATTCTGCGTGGTTTCATACTTTCTTTCTGGCAATGGTGGTGGTCATCAGTGACACGGGCGGTGATTAGAGATGGGCATTGTGACAGAAAGCCTCCTGTGTATTCAACATGGGTCTGCTCCCAGGAAGAGTCCTGAGCCAGGCCTGGGTGATAGCTCAATTGTAGTCCTGAACATGACACTCACCTGGGGCGGCTCTCTGAGTGCTCTCTGAACAGTCTCTAGCCTCAGGGTCTGGGCTTCCTCTTAGGTCACCATTTTACTGCAGCAACATATGTTGGACCCTCCTTGCTCTGGGTTGGTATCTATAGGTCCCTTCTTACCTTATCTCTGGCTATGGCCATTCAGCCCTAAAATGGCAGACTTCCTTGAGTTCTGACTTTAGCCCTTTGGGGCTAGCTCCACTTACTTCCTAGACTCAGAAAAGATCATGGGTTTCCCAAGGAAAGAGATGTATCATTGATTGAACACATGGCTGCACTTTTTTTGCCACTCCTCCCATCAAGATATGGCATTTAATTCCCCTCCCTTTGGACCACAGTTACTTGCTTCTAACAAATACAATGTGGTAAAAGGGATGTTCTAGGCCTACCAAGGCTATAGAATAAAGGAGGAGACAGCTTTGGTATGGCTCTCTATTTTTCTTGAGAGCCTCAATGTTGGAACCCAAATCAACCTCCAGATCTCTGAGAAATAATATTAACAAATAACTGTTGCTGTTTTTAATGCCATTATGTTTGAGGTGGTTTGTTAAGCAGCTACAGACAATCATCCTGAGAGGCAAAACCATCTTATTTATTAAGGTCCTCTCTCTGTTTCTTGATGAGTCTGGCTAAAGGTTCATTTGGAGAAAGTTCACAGAGAGCCAGAGGGTGATTTTTTAAAATATATTTTATTGATTTTTTTTACAGAGAGGAAAGGAGAGGGATAGAGAATTGGAAACATCGATGAGAGAGAAACATCCATCAGCTGCCTCTTGCACGCCTCCCACTGGGGATGTGCCCGCAACCAAGGTACATGCCCTTGACCGGAATCGAACCTGGAACCCTTCAGTCCGCAGGCCGACACTCTAGCACTGAGCCAAACCAGTCAGGGCCATTGGGTGATTTAAAGGTTATCTGTAAAACACAATGGCACGCAGGGGCGTGTGAAAATTTTCGTAAACCAAAGGAAAGATCAAAAGGAAAATTTTAAATGTCTTTTAAAACACAGCAAAAGAGAGGAAAACTTCTTGTTTCCAGCAAGGACAGCATAAGAGGAAATCAGGTTAAATTGCAACACAATGAAACTCGGATTGATAGAAGCAGTAATTTCTTGAGTGGCGGGAAAGGACATGGGTACTCATATTTTAATTAATCACATATTTATTTTCTTTATTGCCCTTCCACCAAGAATGCACCTTCCCTCCCCTCATGTTCACTGTGATCTCTCAGAAACAATTTACATAAATATAATAAACACACACTGACGATAAAATGTATTAATATATTCAAATGTATATTATTTAAGTTTTAGAGAATTAAAAAAGAAAGAAATACTCAAACCAGATTTCTTTAGAGTGGTATCATCTCCTTAAATAGTATGACAAAAAATAAATACCTTGGGGTTACTTTTTTTGGAGCTATGTAATATAACTTGCCAAAGAACTCACATAAAAGTTGGTGGACTGATGAGATATCACTTCTCAGCATTCTTACTACACACAAGGCTATTTTGCAATTCTATAGCTTTCAACTTTGCTCAAACTGGAAGGCCACCCTCATCCTTCATCTCATATCACATCTGCCTATCATTTACCTCTTGCTAAGAAAGGACCACTCCCTTGCCCTAACTGGTTTGGCTCAGTGGATAGAAGGTCCCAGACTGAAAGGTCCCAGGTTCGATTCCGGTCAAGGGCATGTATGTACCTTGGTTGCGGGCACATCCCCAGTAGGAGGTGTGCAGAAGGCAGCTGATCGATGTTTTTCTCTCATCGATGTCTCTCTCTCTCTCTATCCCTCTCCCATCCTCTCTGTAAAAAATCAATAAAATATGTACTTATTAAAAAAGAGAAAGGACCACTTTCTATCAAACATAAACTATTATTTAGCTTAACCACCACTTACATGGACCCCCCACCCACCTCCACTCAGTCTTGAAATAAACTTTTGTTCCTTGTTTCCACCCCTACCACATTTCTTAGCCACTTGCACTCCATGGGTAGGGCAGAGAGCCAGATTCACAGGAAGCACCAGAGAAGCCTTTTGGAGAAACAAGAGCGTCCCTGCTTCTGTGTCTTAAATGTAATCATAAAAGCCAAGCACGGAGAAAATTTTCCCACTGCTTCTGCTGCAAGTTTTGATGCTGGAGGGCATCTATTCAGCTTTATTATTTTCTTGTTAAAGAATATTTAATCTTACTGGTGGGTGGGCGTGGGAGGCGATCACATCAGAAGAAAGAGAAAGAAATTCAAGCATGTTTCTGAGGGGAAAATATGTATTAACAGTTATATGGGGCGCTTTCTTTAAAGTTAATATGCAGCTCAGGAAAGAACATAATAGAAATAGGATTCCAAACTATGCAAGAAAGCAAAATCAGCTCTGTGTAGACCATATCCTGTGTTAACAAACTCAGAGCTGTTTTCTCTAGGAAGGCAGAATTGTTTTGCTGGTTGACATTTTTCAAAATTAACCTATTATTTAGGGAGTGCCCGGGGACTAGAAAATCACATTGGCTTAACAACGCGTCAGAAGTTCTCTTAACCTACAGTGTCAAAGGCTCCACACAGGAGGCCCAAGAAAGCTAAGAGAGGCATGAAAACATTTAGGGTATAGGTAAAGAGGCCAAAACCTGGGAGCAAAAATCTAAATAGCAATGCCATTGACTAGTTCACTAAAATCTTAATCTACAACTATCATACCATTTATTACAGTGGAACAACCATTTTAGTTCATCCCAGGAACCAATACTCTGTGATATGTTACTTGTTAGTCTTCAGTTTACTGATCTGTAACATGGGAAACAATAATGATGCTTATTCTGTGAGGCTGTTGTGATGATTGCCTGAGGTAACACATGTGAACTTCTTAGCCTAGTGCCTGGTACATATTACTAGCTAACACTTAGAGTAATTAAGGTTATTATTCTGGAAGGCCGTATAGTGTAGAGAATAATATATCATTTGAAATTTGGGAGGATTGGATTTAAATACCAGTTTTTTTTTTAAAAAATGTAACTAACGATGTGTCCTAGGGTATGTCTCTATAAAATACCACTTATAAGATAATATTATTTATCTTATATGGTTGTTGTGAGGCTTAAATGCAATTATAAAAAAAATGATTCAATGCTGTGTGTGCCACATAGAAGCTAATGAATGAATGATGGCTATTATTACTCGATGGAACTTTGTTGTATCTAGATAGATATATTTGGCCTACGCTGCGCCTGATGTTACAAAAAAAAATGAACTACTATACTTCACGATTTGCAGTAATTGTGGGTTGAGTGCATTCAAGTTCTTCTAAAAGATGAGACTAGAGGCAAAGGAGAGTTATTGGGAGAAACATCCCAATAAGGGGGCAGGCGTAGGGAGTAGGAGCCTTCAGAAGGTGATGCAGGTCTGACTCCTGAGAAAAGAGAGGGAAGGAAGGAAGGTGGGGTAAGAAGAGCCTTAGATGTAGCTCTTCTGAGAAAATCTCAGCCAGGTCAATGCGAAGCCTGGAGCAAAGGTTGCCCATCAGAGAAGTCCTGTGTCAGGCAGAATGGCCCAGCTTTGGTGAGTGTGCCATGCTGTCATTGGGTAACAGTGTGGGGAGAGTGTGGTCATGGCAGAAATGAAGCAGATGGGGGCTACGCTCCTCTAAGCAATGTTAAATAAATGTGAGTAGTACAATTGAGGCTCTCTTGGATGGAGCTCTGAATGGAGTAACACTATGGCCACCACAAGGCGCTAAGTTAAGCTCCATCCCAGTCAGAACTATCTACCTAATAAAAGAGTAACATGCTAATTGACAGTACCTTCACGACGTCCACCAGCCAATCAGGAATGAGTGTGCAAATTAACCCAAGAAAGATGGCAGGTTAATTTGCCATGGAGATGATGCAAGCATTCCGCACCATCCCAGCCGCTCCGGGCCTCTGGGCAGCGTGGGGAGGCGGAAAGGCGGTTCTGGTCAGAGCGAAGGTGGTGCCGGCAGCCAGGGGAAGGAAGGCCCGTTCTTGCACAGATCTTTGTGCATCGGGCCTCTAGTCTTTTCATATTAGTTAGTTCCTGGTCTGGGTCAAGCCATCACAAAATACCTTCTATAGTTATGGAATCAGATGGAATTTTCTAAGAAAATAAATGCTGTCAAGAGTGTTTTCTGGAGAATAACAAAATCATATAATAAAAAATATATTTGTGGAAAAATCAACTTTAAAGTTTCCTTTTGGAAAATAAAAATACAGTTGTTAACGTATCCTGTTTGATTCCTTAAAGGAAGCTAGGCCATAACTCTCCTTTATATGCATAAATGGGGAAAAAGTATATTTTAAGTGACATACTTTAGTTAGAAAGGTTCAACAATTCATTCCGTATTCTCTTCCTGTCTAATTGTACTACTCACATTTATTTAACATTCCTGTTTTAGAGGAATGTCAGGAATGTAATAGTGTAATTATATTGGAGGGATAAAGTAAATGTACTTTTAGCTGTTATTTTCTCTGGTATACAACCATTGATTTTTTTCCCTGTTTCAATTTTATTTTCCTCGCCATTTGTGATATAGGTGAGGAAAAGCTTTTCCTATATTGCCCCAGGTTCAGTATTTGGGGAGTGTGGATTAAACTGACAAAAGACAGAATAGCAAGAGAAATGCAGATTTTAATCATGCACATGAGGCTGGTTACAATTCAGAACTTGTAGAACATCTTAATGGGGGAGAGAATAAAGAATACACAGGAAAACAACTTTTTCAAGAGATAAATGGGTCCCTAGAAGTGGCAGCTATGGGGGGTTGTGTGACAATGTCTGTTTGGGTGTGGAATGGTGACTTCTCATCTCTGATGATGAGTCAGTCTCTTCCCTGGTTGCCCCCAGGGAGGCGTTTATAACAATTGAATTCTTGTGAGTTCTTTGGGATGCTTTGATTTTAGGCAGATAAGGAATTTTGGGAACTCAAATGCCTTTTGCTCAAAATAATTTTTACGCCACTGTGGCATGTTCTGTACCCTTTCACTAGTGTGGATGCTGAAATCTGGCCTGTCACCCAGTCTGAGGACCCACATCAAAGGAAGTGCGTAAGACCCGGTAATACTCCTGATAGGGTCTTAATAGGTTAGTGTTTATTCACTAGTAACAATTTAGCAGTGTTGGAGAACAGATGCTATTTGGCATTCATTGATGGCATAGAGCCAACTCTAGAAAGAAAGAAAAAGATTACAACTCATTCAATTAAAACATTACTATGATAAAGAAGAGGCATTGAAATTGAAGACAGAGGGGAAGAAAAGAAAAAGAATGGGAAATACTTCATAGGATATTCGGGGTCAAGCAATAGCTGGTTTGTGGCTGAATCTACTCATGGCCATGATCGAAATTGCTGTGGCCCCTTCTAAATTTCCTACCCTAGTTGACAATGAGATGGGGGAGAACAAAGGTCAGTATTTATGCTGCTGATATCCTGTGGAATCATTTAAAGTTTTTTTTTTAATTGAAAACAAAGTGGGCTTTGTTTTTCTTGATGTTATTTTAAAGTTGGGCGTTTCTGAGAGGCAAGGACAATAGGATTATATGATGTATGAGTTTGCTGGCATGACCAGAGCAGCCTTTGACTGGAGTTAAGTAGTTCACTCAAACTGGTGTTAAGAGTATGTTTGACAATATACCAGAGGTGAGCAGCTACTTGGAACCTTTGATTCTTATAATATTTTGGAATTGATCCTATTTGAGTAAGGGGTCTTACATTTAAAAATATTTATTGCATCACTGTTTGTAGTTACATAAACCCTGTAAACAATTTGAATATGCACCAGTAGAAAAATTATTATTTAAATAGACATTTTTATTGATTTCAGAGAGGAAGGGAGAGGGAAGGAGAGATAATAACATTAATGATGAGAAAGAATCATTGATTGGCTGCCCACAACATTGGCATGTGCCTTGACTGGGAATCAAACCATTAATCTCCTGGTTCATAGATTAACACTCAACCATTGAGCCATGCTGGCCAGATGAAAAAATATTGAATAAATTGTAATGTTCACGCTATGCACCTATTTAAAATGAATTATATCCAAACCTATAGACCTTGAGAGATATCCAGGAAAAAAATAGCGTGTTTTCAAAAAGTATTCAAAAACATACTTATGGGATTTTAATACGTCTTTTGCTTATGATATGAACTACAGGAAGTCATCATTTAATGTTATGGATACATTTTTTAAAACTGTGACTTTAAGTGAAATTAGTAAAAATGAAACTATTTTATGACAGACTAACTGATACAAGCAAGAGTTAAGCTACTATGGCTTATTTCTGGTCACAGAAACATCACCAAGCTTCTAATTCAAGATCCAAAACACTTCTAATGTTAACCATGGAAATACATGTGACATATCCATATATTTAAGGAAGATGAATTTTAAAAAAGTAAGGGGATTATTTTCCAAGTTGCTTATTCGAGTGCAAGGTCACAGGTGACTAGAACATCTCCCAGCAGTTCTGGACAGGACACCCATCCATGGCTGGACAGGACACCCATCCATGGCTGGACAGGACACCCATCCATGGCAGAGCGCTCTCACACAGGAATCAATTTTTATTTTCCCATCAACAGGGTAGCAAAACGATGTTATTTGAGAAGCTGCCGTATATATGATTGCATCGTGTTGCTAACAAATAGCAAATTTATTAAATTATAGTTCTCTGAATGTGGCCGGGAGACAGATTCATCCCTTACCTGAAGATTGGTCCACTTTTCTAGGCTTCATGACAGCTAAAGTAATCCTGAGAAGATGATGATTATAGTATTGGAAATACTGCTTCTTAAAAGTTAAAGAATGAGAGGATTCGGGGAGGTAAAGGGTAGAGCAATGAATGGACTACATTATTTGATTAGGGCGAGGTACTTTTCAAAAGTTCTTCTGTTGAGAGAAGGAGAAACTGCAGGCCACTATTCAATTATAGATAGAGCTAGAGCAGCACTAAAAGTGGCCAACGTAAAAAGCCTAGAATTGCAGATCCAACCTCATTTTTGTATAGTGCATCGCAGTTTCAAAGACTCACTTGTCAGAGAGCTGGATATATGCCTGCCATTGCACAGAAAAAAAATAAAAATAGAACTAGATTAGTTCTGCCTAAGTTCTGTCTCCAAGTGCTCGCCAAATTGGGTAATTGATAAGATTTGTATGTGGAGTCAGTCACGAGAAAATTAAGGTTTTCTTCGCTGACGTTCAGCATTAAGATAGTCTTCAGGGTAAATAAATGCATGAACTGTACTGTGCTTGATGCCCTCAGCATTCCTGTATCTTATCCCGGCTCTGGCAGATTGGATGCAGAATGAGAATGGAGTGGAAGGGACAACATCTGGGTACTGATGCAGGTTAAGAGGGGGGAAGAGAAGGGAGCTTGGAGAAAGGAGTTCATTTTGGTTTAATTCCCTTAAAGTCTTTTATTCTAGTAGTGATCCCTGCAACTTCTTCTTATGATATTGATTTAACACGATCAGGGCAGTTGGCTCTCAGCATATCTCATAATCGGAATTTCTCGGAATATTTCTTCATGTTTTTATTTAACATCTACCTTTATTAATCTTTATAAATTCTCCTGGGAACTTTTCCTCTTATCACCCTTTTAATATATATAACATTGATTTTTATTTTTTTTACAGAGAGGAAGGGAGAAGGATAGAGTTAGAAACATCGATGAGAGAGAAACATCCATCAGCTGCCTCCTGCACACCTCCTACTGGGGATGTGCCCGCAACCAAGGTACATGCCCTTGACTGGAATCGAACCTCGGACCCTTCAGTCCACAGTCCGATGCTCCATCCACTGAACCAAACCAGTTAGGGCTTGTCACCCTTTTACTTAATGGTTTTAATGCACATTGATGCCTGCATCAATTATATCCTTTGTGGTTGTAGAATGGTCATTTTCTAATTCTGTCAATTATTCTACATTTATTAGTTGCCATTTTGTTGCAAATAAGAGAATTTACTGATCAACTGGAAATAAACTTCAGCTCCTCATCTTAGGAGATTACTTTATTCTTTTCTTTTAATTAGCAATGTGTAGAATAAATCATATCTACTGATGGCAAATGAGTTCATTTTCCCCCCTTTTTCTTATTATGAGCATTATTATAGGCTATTTTGTTATGGATTTTCTGAGAAATAGACCCTAAGACTCAAGTACAAGTGTTTACTTGAGAGGTGGTCCTAAAAACATTGGCAGGGGTGTGAGGAAATTAAATAGGGAAGAGAAAAATATGTTAATGGAGTATTACTTAGCCATTTATTGCTGCCATTAACTGGGGTTTAATCTCACTGCAGTATTCAGAGAGTCACTGTAGCACATGTATCTTACAGTTATGTCATGGGAAACTGCTGCTGGGGAGCATTCATTACATGACATTGTCAGCCAAAAGGGCTTGACACCCAGCGAAAGGCCTCAGGCAAAGATATTTCAAGTGCTGGCACTTGCAAGTCCACTGGCCAGGAGCTATGAGTAAGGGCACCATCACTTACAGTCATGGTTTTTGATGCTCAAGTCTCCCCATTTTGACCAGTGGGAAAGCTTTAAAATCTGCTCGCCCTGTGTCCATTTGGCATGTTTCCATTAGCTTTGAGCACTTCCTTTCTTTCTGGCCCAG
This sequence comes from Antrozous pallidus, assembly GCA_027563665.1. Classification (NCBI taxonomy): domain Eukaryota; kingdom Metazoa; phylum Chordata; class Mammalia; order Chiroptera; family Vespertilionidae; genus Antrozous; species Antrozous pallidus. Next base: position 3,285,604 of record CM050509.1, read on the forward strand.
GGTGAACCAGACTCACCTTACAATTTTCCTGCCCCCAGACGTGGCATTTCCTATTTCTCCAAGGAGCTCTGATTCATTTTAGGGGAAAATCAAGATCCAACAGCTAAAAGAGCCCATTGCTCCTGAGTGTCAGCTGTTTCTTGGCCCTTTTAGTGCCTAGTTTTACAAATGCACCTTGAAATGTTCAACTCCAAGACTCTATACCTAATTTCTTCGACTTTACCTTTGTTTTTATTTTGTCTTACATGTAGAATATGGTTTTTAATAACACTAACTTAAGCTTTCAAAACTACTATACCAATATTACTGTTATTAAAGAAAGATTATCACCATTTCTTTGTATTTCTTTTTATTCGTACTATATCCCAATATAAATGTATGATCAGAATAATATGTTTCACAATCACTTGAAATCATTTTATCTCTTTTTTTAAAAAAACATTTTATCTTTTTTTTAACGTTCATTTAGGACCATTACCTTTTACTTTCCATTTCAAGGTTGTTTTTTTAAATTCTATTTTTGAATACAGAACAACATTTCTTCACTTTGTGCATGAAGACATATGCAAAGAGGTATTTGGAATCCCTTATTTGTTTGATGTTGGAGAAATTCAGTTCTAGCCAGTCCCAGCTTGAGTTCACCAAAATTGATGTGATCTCTGATGTTTTCACTGCAGTCTGCAGCCACAGCCTGTTTCTAAGGAAGCAGACACCAGCTTGTTGAAAACAGAGAAAAAACAACACGTTAGCATTAATTACTATTTCAATTTGAATTGAATTGATTTCAGAGTAAATCTGGGGACAACTTGGCAGTATTATCGTGCGTGCTGTGTGCATGCCCCACACTGCATTAAAGCAGCTTCACAAATATAATAAGGTATTGTGGGTTATAGACAAGAACCAGACCTCAACTACTGAAGTAGGCACAAGAAAAACACGAAGTCTCCAAATCCAGCTTTGGAACCGTGTAGATGAGCGAGTGAATTGCTTTTAATGAATCCAAAACTGCCTTGACAAAGCCAAGTCTATATGATTGCTCTTTAAGTCCCTCCCACATACACTAAGGAAGAAAATACAAAAATAGGCAAAGAAAAAAAAAATAAGCCTGATTTTGGAGAGCTCTTGTTTTACTGTATACTGTTTGAGGGTAGGAGTGCTGGGTTCCTTACATTATTTATTTTACTTTCAGCCATTGCATCATTTAATTTCATTCCTTGGCCGCCTCAGTGTGTGTTTGTGTGTTTGTGTGTTTGTGTGTACACTGACATGTGAGAGATGGCTTGCCAATTCTGGTGAGCTCAGGCTGGGACTTGCTAGCACTGAATTTCTCTGACACTAATAGATAATCATATTCTAACTAATTGCTAGAAGAGTTGCAGTATCTCTCTCTCTCTCTCTCTCTCTCTCTCTCTCTCTCTCTCTCTCTCTCTATGTATGTATGTATATGTGTATATATATATATATATATATATATATATATATATATTGTTCCTGCATTGAAAGTAGATGTCCTTGGAATGGGTTACATATTAGAATATTATTTGGCCTGGAAAGTAATAGGTTGGGATTAGTTGGAAGTTGGCCCAAAGTTAGAATGGACATAAAATAAATAATTGGTTAGAAGGCAGGATGAGGGGCCCCCAAGAAGAGAAGAAAAGAAAGAACAAATTTTCTAAAAGCAAAATTTTGTTTACTGAACTATTTCACTGAGACTCCATTCAGACTGTAAAATTATATATATACTGGAGGCCTCGTGCACGAAATGTATGCACGCGGGGGGTGGGGGGGATGTCCCTGATCTCAGCCTGCACCATCTCCAATCTGGGACCCTTGAGGGATGTCCAACTGCCCGTTTAGGCCTGATCCCTAAACAGGCAGTCAGACATCTCTCTCATAATCCAAGACTGCTGTCTCCCAACTGCTCATCTGCCTGCCAGCCTGATCACCCCCTAACCACTCTCCTGCTTCCTGATCAATGCCTAACTGCTCCCCTGCTGGCCCAATTGCACCTAACTGTTCTCCTCTTCTGGCTGGGTCACTACTAACTGCCCTCCCCTGGCAGCCTAGTTACCCCTAACTGTCCTCCCCTGCAGGCCTGGTCCCCCACAACTGCCCTCCCTTGCAGACATGTTTGCTCCCAATTGCCGTCTCCTCAAGGCCTGGTTGCCCCTAACTGCCCTCCCCTGCTGGCCTGGTCACCCCTAACTGCCCTGCCCTGCTGGCCTGGTCACCTCTAACTGCTCTCCCCTGCTGGCCTGATTCCCCTCAACTGCCCTCCCCTGCAGGCCTGGGTCCCCCCCAACTTCCCTCCCCTAAGGCTTGGTCCCCCAGCTGCCCTCCCTTGCAGGCCTGGTCCCTCCCAACTGCCCTCCCCTGCTGGCCTGATAGCCCATAACTGCCCTCCCCTGCTGGCCATCTTGTGACAGCCATCTTGTGTCCACATGGGCATGGCCATCTTTGACCACATGGGGGCAGCCATCTTGTGTGTTTGGAGTGATGGCCAATTTGCATATTACTCTTTTATTAGATAGGATGCATACACACACACACACACACACACACACACACACACACACACACACACTGAGTGGCCAGATTATTATGATCTCTGAACGCATAATAATCTGGCCACTCAGTATATATCCTATATAATAAAAGGCTAATATGCAAATTGTCCCCTTGACCAGGAGTTCAACCACCAGGCAGGTCAGCCAACTGTGCAGGTCCCCTCCCCCTGGCCAGGCTGACTGGACCCCACCCAGGCATGAATTCATGCACCAGGCCTCTAACATACATATATATATATACACGTGCATTCAGAGATCATAATACTCTGGCCAATCAGTGTATATAAAACTATAAAACCAAGCTGGAGAGAATGTTGGCTATGAGCATTCTAGCAACTGTGACTTTTAGAAAGTCACATTTCTCTATAGAGGACACTGTTAGAACCCCATCTAGAGTCCCTCTTTCTGTTGACTCATTCTCAAAGCCCTCCACTCCCATCCGCTTCTGTGTGCTTTGAACAGCTAGCATCTGTGGCCTTCTTTCCAGCACTGTCTTTTGGGGTACTGGAGCTGTTTCCCCTACAGTGAATGCCAGAAGTGCCTGAGAATTCACAAACCAAGCCAATATCTTCCTGTTGTAAGACTAAGAAAGCCCAGATCCCTTTTCCTGGGATGAGACAAACTTTGAGGTGTAATGAACACTCCTGACTTCACTGCAGGATCAGGCTGAGGCTAAGATTTTGCATGAAGTCTTATTTTTCCTGGGCTTTAATCCCCTGTTGTCCTGTGTTATAGCCAGTCTCCAAAATGGCCCCCAATCACCTGGATATCCTGGTATGCATTCCCTGTAGAGGCCTCTCCATATTGAATAGGGTCTACCTGGGTAACCAATAAGATGTGTTGAAAATGATGGTGTGTGACTTCCAAGGCTAGATCATAAGTCATTGTGGCTTCTACCTTGCCCTCTCAGGTAGTCTTCTCTAGGAAAAACCATTTGTAATATGACACAGACACTCAAATAACTCTACGAAGAGGTCCATGTGGCAAGAAATTGACCCATCTCACCGATACTCAGAACAAGTTTGCCATTCACCTGGATGAATCATCCCGGAAGTGGATTGTCCTACTCTAGTCAAGTCTTCAGATGACTACAGCCTCTGCTGACATCCGGACTGCAATCTGATGAGTGACACCGGGCCAAAGCCACCTAGCTAAGCCACTTCTGAATTCCCGTCTCTCCGAAAATGTGAGCAAATGAACGTTTGTTGATAAGTCTCTAAATGTGGAGGTACTTTTGAATGTAGCAACAGAAAACTGATAGATACTGCTTCTCCCACTCCCTAACTGGTTCTGGCTGGTACTATTTACACCTGAATCTCATCTCAGTATTTGCCTTGGGGGAACCTGACCTAAGACATTTGGAATCAAATCCAAGCTCTGTCCTATATTAGCTGTGTGGCCTTTGCCAAGTCACTAATGTCTATGTCATGCCTCAGTAAAATGTGAATAATGACAATACTGGCCTCTTCGAGTTGCAGGAGGATTAAAGGGATCAGTGCTGAGCAAGTGCATAGCATAGTGCTTAGCACATTGTTGGAGCTCAATATTAGTCATTATTATGAGTGCAGCGTTGGGTGACAGTTGTCAGCTGTGAGGTCTAACCAAATGGAACTTCTTTTATAGCCTCTATGGCCTCTGTCATCTGTCTTGCTGGCTTCTGACTATAAGGCTTCTGACTATAAGGAGACTTCTTTAGTGCAATTTGGGGGGAAAAACCATTCAAAGCACACACACTCCATGTGGTAGGTCAATAGTGTCATCTTTATAAATGAAACTCAGACTATCGCATTATTGCGATAAGATCTGCCATTTTACCTTAAGTAAACAAAACGTGCTGTCAGACCCATCACTGTTTTCAACACACACGCACACTCACACACACACACACACACACACACACACACACTCACACACACACTCACACTCTCTCACACACACACACACACTCACACACACACACTCACACACACACTCACACTCTCTCTCTCACACACACACACACACTCACACACACACACACTCACACACACACACACACACACACAGGAAGTGTGGCGCTGGAGCAATGATTTCAACAGTTCAATAACAGTGTTTTCCTGTTGAACAGTGAAAGCTAGACACTACCCTTCTCCCACTGCTTTTTAAGACCAGAATGAAAGTGTATAAGGCAAATGAAGCATCTTTATAGAGGGAGATTCTTTTCTTTCAGTAAGCCTGATTCAAAAAATTCATCATGTAATGTTAACATATACATATGAATAGATTGTAGGCAATTGTAATGAACTGGAGGGAAAAAAGATGATCGTGTTCTGACACTGAGTATATAATGAAGAAAAATTAGAATTCTGCAAGCTGAACACAGAGTATAAGATGAGATTCTGGATTTCAGCCTTCAGTTAAATAAAGAATGACAAAGAATTCTGCATTAATGAAGGGTCTGAGGGAAAAGCCTCCTCTGTAAAGCTGCCAGATGAAATGGCTGCACACACAGGGTCTGGGAGAGCTCTCCGAGTGCCATTCATTGATCCGCCATGGCTGAGAAAAATACATTCCACAGCCCAAATAAGATTTTAGAGAACGTTTCCTCTGGAATATTGTTTTAACCTCCACAGTCTGACTTGTAATTACCAGCTATGAAGACTTGTTGATTATTTATTAGGAGACAAAGCCCTGGGAAAAGTTGAAGGTGGGAGGTAACAGGAGGAAGCAAGGTTGGAGAAAGCACAATTACCATATGAGTTTTGAGACTCTGCAGTTTGTGGGGCCATCGCGATATGCTCCATTCCCAGGATTCTCTGAGAAGTTGTCCTTAAAACAGGTGCTTCTGGACAGGACTCTCAAGAGACACTGACTAGGCAACATAACCAGAAGGAGCATCTCTCTTGGCATCAGTTGCCAGTTTCATGTACGCGCTCTGTTTAACGCATGTTGGCTGAGCCTGCCAATAATCATAGGAATGATGCACTGGAACTTCAGAAAGAACCCTTGGTTGAGAACAAAAGTTGCATAAAGAGCTTTCCTGAAGGTCCTTGGTCAGCTCAAAAATTGTTCTTAGTGATACAGGAAGAGGGTAATCTAGAGCAGCTCTACATTTTTTCCAGCACGATGAAATGACCATCATTGTATACATCACTGACTTTCAAACCACTGTTAAGCTCTTGTTTACACAGTACTCCCCATAGCAGTAGGCATAAGGTGGGTTAACAGGGGACCTCATGCACTGTTGATAGGAGGAAATATGACAACAACCTTTTGGTAGATAATCCTATTTAATAAAGAGAGAATATGCTAATTTACCATCGTGTCCTCACAAAGATGGCAGCGCCCAGAGCCAATAAGGAGGGAATATGCTAATTGACTACCACACCTTCAAAGATGCCAGCACCCACAACGACAAGATGGTGGCACTCACCACCCTCATCCCCCAAGCTGCCCAGGGCCGGCCCAAGGAGCAGGCAAGCCTCAGATGGCAGCTGCCTAGCTTCCCAGAGCCACCCGAGGCTCAGGTAACCAGGGCCGGCCTAAGCTTGCGCTGCCGACAGTGGCAGCAACAGAGGTGTGATGAGGGTGTTGCCTTCCCCTGATCGCCAGGTCATCTCCCACCCCTGATGGTTCCCAGACTGTGAGAGGGGGCAGGCCGGGCTGAGGGATCCCACTCTCCAGTGCATGAATTCATGCACCTGGTCTCTAGTTTAGAAATATGTATCACAATTCAAAATACATGGTATCAGTTAGTGTCCTAGCACAAAAGAGAAGGCACTTTCAAAATGAGTATTGAGAGCTCTGCATATAGATGTTCAAGAATGTCACCTCGATTGGATAGAATTAAAAGACAATTCCATTGTCCAGTGGCACCTGGGAATCAAGACATCTATAACAGAGTCTACAGAAACTAGCCATCTTTGTATATGATGATGAGGTAGATGTGATTATTATTATTCATGTCAAGAAATAAGAAATAGCAATACATAGTAAAGGACTTAAGGTAGTGCTTAATGTGGATCATAGACATCAAAATGGTCTATAGTACTTTCATGTCTGATTTAACATGTATTTATTGAACACCTATTATACGCAATGCACTCTGCTGAGTGATATGGAAGATAAATAAGGGAATAATACAAGGCATCCAACCCCGAGTCTGCTGCCTTCAAGGGGTTTCTAAAGTTGTTTTGAAAGATGATACACATATAGAAAAAAAAACAACTAATGACAGTAAAAGACAATAATTAAGTGGGATATGAGAGTTATTTAAGATCAGAGAATTTAGTGATCACAGTAGATTGGAATGGCCTGGGAAAAGTGGAGTATGTTCACTACAAGCTTCCCGAAGTATTCAGCAGCACTTTTCTTCAAAATAAAGTAATGCATTATAACTTTCCACAATTGCTCTTTTTTTGGCATGAAATTTGACATTTTTAAGTGCAAAAATATCTATGATATTAACACCTTCAGAACATTTGACATATGACATTTTGAAGCATGCTGTCAATACAACAAAATAGCATACATATCAAATCACACATATATCAACATATGTGTACCTCCATCTATTGAAAAAAAATCCACATTATTAACCAGTACACCCAGTAGACTGAAAAGATATTCTAGCCAGGAGTCATATATTGGCAGATGAAATATTCATGTATATTTATGGAATGATGGATAAGCTAGACTTTTCAAAGCAGAGAAACCAGAAACATCGAGTTCCTACTTCTCAATCTGTGGGGTCATGGACGTAATCTGGTTCCTGTAGCACTCAAGCCCCTTGGCTACCAGGTATCCATCTACTGACCTGAGCCAACTAGTTACCTCTCCCATAGATCATCTCTGCTGGCAAGGTACACATAGTCCAAGTTCTTTTTTCCCTTCCCTTCTGTCACACAGTTGTGCTTTGAGGTTTGGTTATTTATATCCTCAGAGATGATACTAGGGAAGATTCAAGTTCAGTTCTCTTTATTCTCTACCTGGCTGCATAATTTGAAGCAGCTGATATTCTTTGGTTGTTTACTCCTGAAATGTAGTGTGTGTGGGAGGTGGGGAGAGGGGGGAGATAAACCACAAGGTCCAACATTTTATACATAATTCCCTCTTTGGTACCTACAATTTCCTCTACTATAGAGTCTCAGGGTCTTACTGAACATTTCAGGGCTTCTAAGGTGTGCGTGCAAATTAGACCTAAAGAGGGAGAACTGATTTTTATTTGGCTTGAATACCTCTTAAAAATAAATGCACAAAGCCCTAATTGGTTTGGCTCAGTGGATAGAGCATCAGCCTGCAGACTGAAAGGTCCCAGGTTCAATTCTGGTCAAGGGCATGTACCTTGGTTGCAGGCACATCCCCAGTAGTGGGTGTGCAGGAGGCAGCTGATCAATATTCCTCTCTCATCGATGTTTCTAACTCTCTATCCCTCTCCCTTCCTCTCTGTAAAAAAATCAAGAAAATATATTTTTAAAAAATAAGTGCACATAATATCTAGAACAACCTAAAGGACTCATTTGAATATCTCTTCATGAAAATAATCCTGTCTAATAAAAGAGTAATATGCAAATTTAACCATGCCTTTGCCACACCCACAAACCATGTGCACAGCCAAGCCCACCAGCCAATCAGGAGCAGATTATGCAAATAAACCCCAACCAAGATGGCTGCCACCACTGAGAGCAGGAGGAAGGCTTGGGTTTCCCCAGCAACAGAGGAAACCAAGCTTTCTGCCTGCTGTTGCCTGCCTAGGCCTCCACAAAATGTTACAAAGTTTCAATTATAAAAGATACAGAAATGGTGGCAGCCACTGAGCTGGAGAAAACAGAGGCTTGGGTTTCCCTGGCAACGGAGGAAGCCAAGCTCTCAGCCTGCGGTGGCCAGCCTAGGCCTCCACTCTAGGCTACAAAGTTTCAAACAGAAATGGCTGCTGCCATGGAGTGAGCAGAAGGCTTGGCTCTGCTCTAGGCTGCAAAGTTTCAAGTGTAGAGATAAATTAATCCCAGGTACCAGGGCCTCCACTTGGGTCATTGGGGGTGTGTCTGGCCTGCAAACCTCCACAGGCCCCTCACCCAGGCTGCCTCTCACCCCAAGGAAACCCCCACCTTGATCCAGGACACCCTTCAGGGAAAACCAGCTGGCCCCCACCCATGCACCAGGCCTCTGTCCTAATTAATCAAAGAGTAATATGCAGATTGACCATCAATCCAACACACAAGAGGGCTGCCTCCATGTAGTCAAAGATCCCGCTCCCATGTGGACACAAGATGGCCACCACAAGATGGCCAGCAGGGGAGGACAGTTGTGGACGATCAGGCCAGCAGGGGAGGGCAGTGGGAGGGACCAGACCTGCAGGGGAGGGCAGTTGGGAACAACAAGGCTGGCTGGGGAGGGCAGTTAGGGGTGACCAGGCTGTCAAGGGAGGGTAGTTAAGGGTGACCAGGCTAGCAGAGGAGAGAAGTTGGGGGCAAACAGGCTGGCAGGGGAGCAATTAGAAATCAATTAGGATGACAGGGTAGTGGTTAGGGGGTGATCAGGCTGGCAGGCAGAAGAGGTTAGGGGCAATCAGGGAGGCAGGCAGGTGAGCAGTTTGGAGCTAGCAATCCTGGATTGTGAGAAGCATGTCCAACTGCTTGTTTAGGCTTGATCCTAATAGATTTGGGCCTAAACAGGCAGTCAGACATCCCTCGGGGGGTCCCAGATTGGAGAGGGTGCAGTTTGGGCTGAGGGACATCCCCCCCCTCCCCGCCCTCTGTGCACGAATTTCATGCACCGGGCCTCTAGTTAATATATATTAGAGTTGAATATTTTAAGGAACTACTTTAAAGCTTTCTCGGGTTTGTTTTTCCTTTCTCAAGGACATTTTGGTGCTCCGCATAATTGGCAAATTAGATATTATAAGCGGAAGAAGAAAAAATATCAGTGAGGTCTGTTAAATGCCAAGAGGGCTGAAGTAGAAGCAACAAATGGCTTGGGCTGTCCCATGGGCTTGCGTTGTGCAGGCAGAGTGCCCTTTCTGAGAGCCAGTAAATTATGCTACGGAAAGACAAAGGGACCCTGGCTGGCATGACTCCATGGTTGAGTGTCAACCTATGAAAACCATGGTTAGATTCCCAGTCAGGTCTCAGGCCCGGATTGCAGGCAAGATCCCCAGTGTAGGGAATGCAGGAGGCAATCAATCCATGATTCTCTCATCATGGATGTTTCTATCTCCCTCTCCCTCTCCCTTCCTCTCGGAAATCAATAAAAATGTATTTTTTAAAAGAGATAAAACAAGCAGATAAGGGCATTTGGGTGTTGGTGGCTGGTCTGCCAATAGTGAATGCTGCATTTTTTTATTCTTTCTCATTGCCAGGGATATCATCTTGGTACTATTATTGATGTGATATTGCCAGACCGTTATCCGAGGGCTGATACCTTGCTAGATTGGGCTCCTCTGGAATATATGTGTGAGGAGCAGACAGTTTACCATGCAAACTTTCAACCACAGGGAAACCAAGATAAGCTGGGGGAGGGAATCAGAATAAACTTCATTTTATGCTCTGTCAGTGCTGCCCTATTTTCTGTAACAGCCACAATAGGGGCCGTGTTTCTAATGACTCAGCTTCTCTGCTATCAACATAGCTCTTTTGAAGAAAATTGCGACCATTTTTATAAAAAAACAAAAAAAGGAGCCACTTATAGAGAGGCAACCTCAGATTCATAGGGGGAAGTTTCGGCCTATCCGGCAATCAGATAAATAGCTGCAAAATGGGAAGATGGGAGAAGTTGAAGTCATTTTGAGCCTAAGAGGACTCATGATGTCATATCTTAGGAGCCATTTTGCAAGGCCATTAATCCTTGCACAGAACTTGTGATTTGTAAATGATACATCTCCTTCGCCCCAGCTGGGCCCCCCATTGGTAAATGAGGATCCAGGGTGTTGAGAAATAAAAGGAACACAGGTTGCAGTGAAGTTTCATTTGAGCTCATTGTGGTGATAGGTTTTGCGACTCCATTCAGTTTTAGACTTGAAGGATAAAAAAAATCAAAATCAAAGACAAAACACCCAGCAGTGACGTACGGACTCCTCTAAAATGTGACTTTATTTTGGTGTTTACTCATCAGTTGTAAACTTCTCCAGAGCAGGTTATGTTTCCTTCATCTCTGTCATGCCGGCTAATATCCTGGCATTTGCAGGCCACAGGCCCGGGTTGCATGTGAAAGATGCTTAATAAGAATGTTTGTGGCTATTGAACAGATACAAACTGAAGGAAAGAAGGTGGGAAAGGAAAGATGCGGACACCTTGCAGATGCTCTGTGTTGTCAGGAACCACAAAGTCCCCAGGACCTACCAGATTCTCGATTGAGCAGCTGGGTTAAATCCTTGATCTAGTGCTGCTTGAACCTTTGGGGCAATTGGGAGAAGACGCTCAAGTAAAAGAATTCTAGGAAAGAAGCTTCTTCATTGTAATTCTAAGTTTGAGATTCACTGTGGAGTCCTTAGCATATTGCCTGGGCTTGTCCATATCTAGGAAGAAAGCTGATAAACTCATTCTTTGTTTACTCCTTTCCTTATTCTAGAGGCGCTTGAAAGGGCTTATTTAAGGGGAATTTAATGAATAATAGGGATCGATTTCATAAAGATAGAAATTGATGAATTTGTATGTTGAGATAATATGCTTTAAATTCTTTGAATTTAAATTTCTCCCGGTGTCAGTCATAGGAAGCAATTCCTCACAAGGTACCTTGTTTTAAGAGTAGTAAAGTTCAAGCACTTCCTGTTAAAACAACAGTTACAAGGTTAGTTATTTTTAATAGTCTCCTTTGCTAAAAGTTGAAAGTACAACTTTCAAAATAATAACTCCGTGTGAGCTATCTATTAAGAAAGTAGATGCTGGGCTCTAAAATGAGGTGCAGAACTGCCTAGCAGCTAAGGTTACCAGACCTAGAGTTGAATTTGTCCTGAGGTAGAAGACTTGACGCAAATGAACCTTCAAAAGGTTGTTTCTTCAACCAAAACAAGTATAATCATGTATTTCCTGGGGAAGCTGTCATCTTTCAGTGAGGCAATATCTGAAAAAATTTTAGTATACTGCTTAGCTATGTAATTAGTTTGAATGTGTCAGTTCTTAATACCCTCCTAGTGGTCTCAGTTATCCAGGTTAACCGTTTGACTATCCAACAGTTCAAATACCTCCAGAATGTTAACATTGTTAAGTTTTGCTTCAAGTGTGAAAAAGGAGAATGTTATAATTAATAATTTATATTTACCTAGGTTACAATGTAAATGTGTTGAACTATGTTCTCCAAGCATAAAAATCTTTCCTCATGAGCAAGGACTCTGGAAATAATTTATGGAAAATACTTTCAAGGCTAATTCATGCAAATCAATATAGCAGGAGATGGAAACACAATGTGTGTGTGTGTGTGTGTGTGTTCAACAAAAACAGCCCTACAATAATAAGTGTTCTTGCATAACCACTGGACAAAAAAAAAAAAAAAAACCTCTCAAGATCCTATTGTGACTGGAAAGGTATCAGCAATGGAAAAAAAAGTAATGCAATATTCTATAAACATCTCTCATTCTAAACCTTATTGACTTCAATTTTCTTGAGACGTTTTATTTCATTTAAAAAGAATGAGCCTGTAATTAATGGCAAGCTTGTCTGTACTGAGTTGCATTTTTGTTAAATTGAATTTATTTTTAGATTTTCTGGTACCACTGTAAAAAGCCCTAATTCTATTTGTTTCATGGCTACTGGTTTGGTGTTTTATGCAGGTATTCATATTGTATTTCATTTAATCTGCAATGCCGTTGATTGTAATATATGCCATTATTTTATGTAATGGTAAAATGCTGCTATTTAAACTATGATATAAATCTTTCTTATCACCTGGAATTTTTATTGGTACTATCTGAAAGAGCTCTTTTAGACTTATGTGACTATCGATTTTTATCATGTATTCCACTTCTGCATACATAAAAAGTGGAGCATAAGTGAAATAATTGATTAATGCATTTCTAAAACATATTCATATTCAGAGAGAGTCTGATGCTTTTGAATCATTTCTTGGATTAAAGTGATTGATGTCCAGGTTTTTTTCTTCACATAGCAATATAATCTGTTCCAGCTAGAACACTGATGATGCAAAAGATTTTTGAAAGCATGTTCTCTATTGTCTTCAGAATTCTCTCCCAAAGCATTACACCCATTCTGTAAGCTTTGGCAATACAATGTTCATGGAAAATTTTCACACAACAACCAGGAGTCAAATGGCCCTTCAATTGTCTGTCGTTTGAGACGGCGAAAGGTTATAGTTGTCTAGCCATGTCATTAAGAAAACAACCAAGTTTTCCCAGGTAGAGACAATGCCAACTACATCCTGAATGTGGTCCTCTGTGACAGCCACTGTAAGTTGCCGGTAATTATAGACCCAGGAAACGGTATGTCCAAAAACCCTGAGAGAGAGGAGGGTTTTTACCCTGATTTCAGAACTGTTAAAAATAAGATACACTGTCTTAGCATTAATGAAATATAGTAATATGTGCATACGTTAAAGAAATGTATTTTAAGCATCCAATAGCTAATATCAGACTTTAAATTACTCATTGGCAAGGCGCATGTTTTCTCTAGCCTAGCACACAACTAGCTCTTCTACAAAAGGAGTCAATGTGTGCTGGATACTGGGACTTACATGTCTTCCAGATTTTTTACCTCTGTTTTTTCACTGAAGAACAAGGAGCCATTTGCTATAATAAAGAATTTGAGTTGAGGAGTGCTTTTTTTTTGAAATGGTCTGTCCCCCCCCCCCCAAATCCTAATCCCCAAAGTGATGCCTTAGGAGGTGATGGCATCGAGGACAGAGCCCTTATGAATGGGGTTGTAAAGGAGGCCTGAGAGAACTCCCCTGACCCTTCCGCCAAGTGGGTAGTCTGTAAACCAGAAGAGGGCTGACCTCAGCGTCAGAAGCTGACCATGCTGGCATCCCAAGCTTGGCCTTTCAGCCAGCATAATTGTAAGAAATTAATATCTGCTGTTTATAAACCACTCATTCAATGGCATTTTGTTATAGCACCTCTAGAACACTAATATAAGGAAGGTGGCTAGCTTTTAGTTTGTCTTTTCAACCAAATACAGAAACTTCTATATTTTCATTGGCTTGAATGCACTCACCTGATCTTAGAGTCAGGCATGAGAAATTTATGCCAAATAAAGTCAACTGGAAACAAAAATTCTTGGCTTGTTTTTCAGAGTCTTCTGTACAATGATTGTATCATTATCTCCTTCTATACTCTTCTTTCTATACCACCACTTCCTCTTTCTTTACTTTGTTTTTCTTCCTACATCTTTTAATCAGTGTCCAATATTATTACATAAGGAAATACAAATGATTGGAAATCTACTCTATCAAAGGAGAAACCTATTTTTGCCAAGGTCAAATCATATTTATATTCCATCACAATTTTTTTTGTACTGCCCAAAATTGGTTATATTGTTATCTTGCTCACCATTTTTTTTTGTGCAGGAGAGGCAAAATGTACCATAACATTGCTAGAGAAACTCAGATGAGACAATTTCATAAGCCATGTAAGAAAATTTAAAAGAATTCTTTCATTTGTTGAGTATTCATAATGTAATAAATACTTATTAAGCACCTTGTATTTTTCAGACACACTATTCTAAAATTCCAGTTGTGAGTAAAAACAGATATAGATATGCCTGGCGTGAAGTTTATAACATAGTGATTTCAAGTTCCATCCCTAGTCTGATGCTTCTCAAATTTATCTAGCCAAGACTTTTTCATTGAATTCCAAAATTATTTATTCAATAATTCCACCCAGATATAATTGCAGGGTCAATACATCTAAGATCGAACTTATAAACCCAATTTTATGGCCACTTCCTCACTACTATCTTCTAATAAACACAATAAATATTCCATACGTTTTTATTTTAGTGAGTATTGCCTTTATCTATAAAGTGTCTCAGGGAAGAAACACAAAAGTAGAAATGATACCTCCCTTTTTCTCAAGCCAGTTTCTTATCTATCACCAAGTCCTGTTGATTTTACCTAACATTTCATAGCCCTGTCTATTTCTCTCCATTTCACCAGCTCCGTCATTGCCCTAAACCAAACCACTAACCTGTTTGTTTGTTTTTGTAAACTTCTACAAAAGCTTATAAACAAGTCTCCAGACATTAATGCTAATACCCCTTCGATCTATCTTTTATCCCAAAGCTAGGATGGATACAAATGTGATCATGCTTTTTAAAAAAATTCATTGCTCCATCCTCAGCATCTACTACTATGAGTATTTGGCAATAGTAAGCACTCTAAGTATATGTTGGCTATCTAAACAAACATCTCCTCTGTCCTTCAATGTTAAAGACCACTATCTTTGACATGGCCTATACAATACTGCATCCCTTATTTTTTCTTGCCTAGGCTCCAGTATCTCTTACCAGTGTTTCTCCCTGAGTCTTCTTACTCTTTGTAACACACAAAGTAACTTTTGTGCTTCAACCAAACTGGGCTTCTCTAAGCTTCTCAAACAAATCTTGCTCCCTCTCAGGGTTTTGAAATACACTGTTTTCTGGGTCTAGATTTGTCGTCCTCCTCCACTTAATGAGTTCTTACCTATCCTTCAACTCTTAGAGGTCACATGCTATCCCCTCAAATCAGGAAAGCCCACTTCCCCTGCGCTCCCAGAATGCAATCATTTTCTTTGCATTTACCTAAGAGGCCCACACCCCTTTCTGTCACAACATTTTTCTCCATTTGGAATTATGTGTTTGTCAGTGCGATCAATTGATTAATGTCAGTTTCCTGACTGAAAAGGAAGTCTCCTATGAGAATATATGGTTGTCTTCCTTTGCTCATTAGTATCTAGCACTGTGTCTGGCCTATAACTGGAACACTATAAATATTTATTAAATGAGGCAAATACTTTTTGAGAAACTCATTAATTATTATAACTAAATGCATGCTTGTTTTATAAAACCTCCCAATATCATTGCAAATAAAACCACAATTTGGGCACAGTGATGCTGTCCTCTTCCTTTGTCATCACTTGTTTCCTTCAGTAGAGTGCAGTCTACTATAGAAGGTATGTTTTTTTTTAATTGAGTTGTTTATCTCCTTAGAGAAGTCAGTAAGGAAAGTATTCATTTAGAATACAAGCTGTGAACAGACAGAATCCTGACTTCTTTAACGTTTATGGAGTTAAAACTTAAGAAGTTTATCATTTATAACTCTTGTCAGGTAGCAAAACACTTTTAATTCACATTTCAGGACCTAAGAGAAAATGAACTGGGTAAAAAGCAAATAGAATCAGCCATGAAGTTGAAGGACTCAATTTTTCACTCTGCCAAGTGTCTGAGGGGAGATTATTTAATTCAGCCAGTGAGTCAACAAGTGAGTGTAATTCTCTAAATCTGGTTATTTTCCTTTGCAAAATGTATTTGTACTCTCTACCACAAAAGCATATTTGCAGAAGGCTCTGACTATGAAATTCTCTTTGTCACAGTTATTGAAAATGAATATACAGGGCCCATAATAATTAGACAATTGATGTTTTCAAAATAAGATTAAGGCTTTCATTCCCATTCTAATTCTTGTCAACTGAACTATTAAAACTCCACCCAAAAGAGAATTATATTTAAGAACTTGTAAAATTTCTCCAACATGAATCATGAAAAACTTTTAACACTTTAGTAATTTAGTGATATGTTGTTTGGTAAAGGTATTTGGAATTATTAAATATTATTTCAGAATTCAACACCACCAATAATTTTTCTAACACTCCATATGTATCAAATTAAGAAGATTTTTTTTAACTAAAGGAAAATAACTATGTATTTTTCCTGGTGGACATTTCATATAATCAATATGCTATGCAACAAGTATTTCCATATCACTATACAGTTTGCAACATTAATTGCCTAATTTGATCCTCAGAATAATCCTAAGAGGACAGCATTCTTATCTTTTCTTGTTCGCAGATGGTTAACCTGAGGGTTGCCCAACATTATAAGACAGTAAATGGCCAAACTGCTATTTCATTTACGTCTTCAAGTTTCCAGTCCCATGCTCTTTTGCTCTATACCATTCTGAAGAGAAGGGCTACCTATATGTTTAAGTTACTTGGAGAATAAACCAGAATAAATGGTTAAAAACTCTAGTGTCTCTATACTTCAATAAAGGAAGTCTGGGAATGGGGTGACAGTAATTATCAAATGTCTTGTTCCTTCATCAAATACGTTCACTCTTCCTCCTGTCCCCGAACTAAAGCTCCAGCTTGTTTCTCTTGGAAGTACAGGGTCAGACCTAGGCTTGAAACTCTACTGAGCCCTGGAAGAAGTTTGATCAGAGAAGCCCACAGAAACACAAATGAGAGGATAGGTGGTAGGATCTTATGGTTCAAGTTGCATTTTGACATTTCCTTCTCTTTCCCTTCTCTCCTCTGTTCTACCCATTTGTGCAGGAAGACAGGAGAACGCTTCATTATTCACTGAGAGATCCTTACTAGCATTGTGGGAACATATCCCAGAGTAGAGAATGTCAGAGACCAAGATGCCCCTCCCCTCCCAACCAAACAACCCCATCTCCTTGGTGAATCAACTTCAGAGCCATCCATGGAGGAATTAGGACTCAGACTCAGATGACTATTGTCCTATCAGATGAGCTGGTCAGACACACTCTGCCTAGCAACCACTAAAAAAGCCACTCATGTCTACATTTCCCAGAGCTATATTAATTGATTTTACCTTTCACAGTTTTTCTCTATGACTTAGAGTTAAGGAGTTAGGCATAGACATGGAAAGAAGTGGCAAATATATTTTTCAAAAGAGAACTTTAAAAACTCACTTTTCAAGACTCAAGCTGCTATGTTATCTCCTCAGAATTAAGCCTGGGCTGTTGTGTTCAAATTAAAATATGAGAGGCTTGAATTTAATACATTTATCTGACTCACTAACATTTTTACTTCTTATTAGAACATTTCCTAAGTGCCTAAAGGTAAACCAGACGGATGGATAGGGCAGGAGAATGTAAACGATTCAGTATCATGTACCACAGCTGCTTAGACAACAATTCTAAACTGGCTTTGTTATTCTTGAACACAGTGGTGTGTTAGTACAGTGTGAAAGACAGAATTTACACACACACAAAAGAGATAAGTCAACACAGCAAGCATTTTTGAATGAGGCAATATTTTTAAATTTTTCAGTAACGTTTCAGCAGACCTTGGAGTGTCTAAAGTCAGGGATCAACTGACGGTAGAACTGACAATAGAATTTAAGAGGCTGATTCCTGAACCTCTGTTGATGCATGAAAACGATTATAATCCCAAGTCTGTTAAAATAAATATTTCCAAATCACCATCATAGAATGCGGCAAGGGACCTTCCATCAGTAGAAATAGCTGTTATTTTCAGAGCTCCCACTTCATGCAAGAAAGCAATGAGTTTTTTCAAAGTGACAGTCTTTTCGGCATCTGGGAATGGTAGTTTTATAACTGCTTTGTAACTCTGTATTTGGAGGGGTAAGAAAATAAGGTATATAAGACAGTGTATTTTTAAATGAACTTCAATTTGTAAAAATTTATCAATTTATTGATCTTGGGGTGTGATGGTTCTGTTTACAAATAGTACACCATAATGTATGCAACCGAATTCACGTTTCAGGGTATAAAGGCCTGGGGAACTTTGCTAAAGGGTATCACATTTCATGCATTTCCAGTGGACAGCCATCAGAGGATTTTGAAAAAAATAAAATCTCAAGATCACCTTGGAAGCTCTGGCTTAATGGGGTTAGAATATTAATGCAAAAGTCACACAAGAGATGAGAGCTGGGTAGCATCAATTAAAAAAGAAGAAACTTCAAAGTGAATTTTGAGGTGCAGTTGGCAAGCATTAGTAACTGATTACGTGTGAAGAGGCACGGATCCTCACGTGACAACACTTTTTCCATTAGGCAGAGAACTTTGGAGCAAGGGTCCAAAGATCATCAAGCTAGAGGAAGCATTGAGAGCTGGCGTGTGTGGCCCAGAGTCATAATAGAAGGAAGTTTCACAGTTTCCTTAAGGTGATCAATGTTTGAAGATAATTCATGGCTAGAAAGATCAGACAAACTAAGGAACTGAGAAGACATTCAGCACATGGCCTGCAAGTCGTAGTTCTTTCCAAAAGAGGGGATTAGCATTTAATGAGTCTCCTCAGAATCTCGGACCCAGCAGTTCATGGTAAACATATTAATGTGTTGGGCACCAGTCATGTATGAGGTGACAAAGACATAACAATAACTAAGACCAGTTATCTTGTCCTCACAGAGTTAACAGTTCAAAAGCACCATGATGATGGCTCCGGTTGGGCTTTGTTGCTGTCTTCAGTCTGGACACACCTGACATGCTGCAGGCCAGGACAGATGGTTTTCTCTGTATTCTCAAAGCCCTTTGACATATCTCCTTCACTGTATTACCTTGGGCTGCATATGACCCCTCAAAAAAGCTTAGCATACACACATGTGCCTCCAGCTCAAAACCTCAATGATGAGAGAGAACCACCCATTGCTTGCTCCTTGCATGATCTGGGATCAAGCCCACAATTGATCTGGAATCAAACCACGACACCCCCCCCCCCGCGCTGCCATTAATAGTTGTATTTCAGTTCCAGGTCCAGAAAAGCAGCAAAACCAGACAAGTGACCCCACGGCTAACCTCAGGACCAGCTGTCAATCAATCAGTGGAGACCACAACGCTGAATGGACACACCTAGGAAGCCACTGGATAGTCTATTAAGATCTTCCTCTGGGACGTCCCCTCAAATCTCCACCCTTAGGGAGCAGGACCCAGTGTGTTCTCCCTCCCTGGAGCCCCTGTCTTTCCCTTCCTCCTCCCTGCCTCAGCATGTTATCATGAGCTTCCTCACTCCCAAGCTACAAAGGCCCTTCCTTTGCCTCTGTGACATGTTTCTTAAACCCATTTCTTCTAGGAATTACTTCTTCTACCTCTGTTATTTACCAAATAAATGTGGTCTTTAAAAAGGAAGCTTAGCATGCACATACTTGCCACAGGCTCTTTTTTCTAGGCAACCAAGGCTAATACATATGAAGTATCTGTTTCATTACTAACATGGTGAGTTGAAAGTTGAAGTATTTTGGATGTTGGCTTACAGATTTGGATTTGGACTTTATTCCACTGGCTACGGATAATGGGGAGGAAATTAGATAGGGTTCCTGGTTGGAAGCATCAGAAAGCAATTCTAATTAACTTAAGCAAAGCAAATTTATTGGAGTAATATCAGGGAAGCCTTCAGGATAGAAAATGGTACTTGAGAGTTTGGGGAACTTTGAAAGAACAGGAATGAAGATAAGGCCAGGAAACCCAGTGGTGAAATTCTTGAACCTTCTTTTTATGAGGCTCTCAGCAGAAGAACCTGCCAATTGCATTTGGACAAGATGCGGACCATTCATTCTCAATGTCTGAGTGTTAAATAAGGGAGAAATGGAGTCTAGGAAACAGGGATAGAGATGTTGGAGAAAAGAGGAACTCACAAAGAAGCTCTTCCTCAAGCCGTGGGAGAGGTGGGGAATGAAACTGAAGTCTCTAGAAGGAAGAAGGATGTCTTCTTTTTCTAAACAGGACAGAGTAAAGTTAATGATTCTAAACACAAAGGTACTGGAGATAAGTGGTTGGTGAGGGAATGCAGGCTAGATAGAACTTCCAAGGGGATGGGCTCACCTTCCTTCACGAGCTGCCTTCACTGATTATATTATTTCCTTCATTTCTGTAGCTCTTCACATTTTAAATGAGGGTTTCAGGCTCAAAACGTCCTTTCTACCTAAACAGGCTACAATTCCATAGCTTTCTTGGTAGCAGGAAGGTTTCAGATTAGGTTGGGAAGTCTCTCTGGTCAATTCTTGGGTAGATGGAACCCTTCAGGTGTTTCCATTTTCGCCAGTATTTCCCACACATTTTCTCCCCAAAGATGCCTTCCATGACAATATCTTTGTTCCTATACATGAATGGGTTAAGCTGTGATTATTTTTTTTTTTTTACCGCTGAGAAGAGGCATTTTCACCATCAAAGGCATTTGGCTGATCCTCATTTTAACCCCGCATTTTGTCTCTCCTCAGAGGACGAGTTTTCCCTGAAACCTGGACATGTTCACATCTATGAAAGGTACAGCAAGCTGGGAGCTGTAAGAGCAGAAGACCAATTGGGTTGTCACACTTAGCCGTATGGCTTGTCTCCACCAATCATTTGCCAGGAGAAATTATGTGACTCCCCATTGGCAGAAGCTTTATGAACCCATGTGAGGCTCCTTTTTCTTTTTGCCCCGGTGACTGGCAACATTCTGCAACAGCGGCAGCTCCATCAGCCTGAGATTCCAACTGGGGATGATGGAAACAGCAGAGCCCCAAACCATTCTTCTAGAATTGTCACAAAAACGAGAAAGGAACTTTTAGGCTGCTGCAGCTCGGGGATTGTTTATTACTGAGGCGTACCCTAGCTTATCTTGATGGGCACAAAGGCTGAACACGTTCTATTAAGTACAGGACTGCGTGATCCACCAAAAGACTGGAGACATGCTGCCAATGACACCCTACTTTGCTTCTTTAATTTCAACATAGGGCGAGATAGTGGCAGAGACTACTATGCCTGGAGCTTCATTTCCCCCTCCCATTCCATTGTTCTTTTTCTATCTTGCTACTGTTCCTCTATATTACGTTAGAGGTATTATGACTTTCTTTTCTTCTGGAGGAATAAAGTCACTGTGCTTGGCCCAAGGATCTGCCTGATCACATATCATTTCTTCTACTACAGGCATCAAGACATTTTAAAAAACACATTTATTCAACAACGGTGGTTTTAGTTCCAGTGCATAATAAAAAATAAAAAAAGGAAGTCCAATGCATTTTCTGCCTATGCCTGTGGAAACAGACAACCAGTGATTTATTTTATCATAATAGAAAAGAATTTATGCTGTGATTCATGTCTCTAATATAGTGTCATTATTCTGTGGCTGTGCTAACTGTAGAGGACGAGTTGTTTATAGTTACAGACAGAGTGTCAGACACAGACCCAAGAGTTATTCCAAAAATGGTGGCAAGAACAGTCTAGCCTAGAAGAAACTGCCCAGCTGGAAGGAGGATTGCACAAAGTGGAAGTAACCTAAATATTCTATTATCTTCTGTGCTTCTCTTCTCCCAAGAGAGAAATTGGGGGGGGGGGGTGTTCTGGTCTTTATTGAAGCAATGAGCTTATTCATATTCCTCTCTTTAATTGTGACTTTCTTAAAAATCAAAGTTTGTGATATAACCCCTCTCCAAAGATTCTTTTGGGATGTCCACAGAAGGTATGCACATAGCTAGCTTTAGAGTACGTGTACCAGTGTGGCCAGGTCTGGACCAATCACAGAATGTGAACATTTATGATATAGTATGCCCACTTGACCACTTTTAACAGTCTTATTTTTTTTTTTGCTTGTTCTAAGTTAGATAGAACAACCGTGTTTCTGAAACAATGCTAAGACCCTTAGATTTCCTTTTATAAAGTCACTAGAGGCCTGGTGGATGAAATTCGTGCACGGGGGGAAGGGGGCACGAGGGGTGTCCCTCAGCCCAGCCTGCACCCTCTCCAATCTAGGACCCCTGGCTCCAGACTGCTCACCTGTCTGCCTCCTTAATTGCCCCTAACTGCTTCTGCCTGCCAGCCTGATCACCCCCTAACCACTACCCTGCCAGCCTAATTGATGTTTAACTGCTCCCCTGCCAGCTTCTTTGCCCCCAAATTCCCTCTTCTGCCGGCCTGGTCACCCCTAAACTGCCCTCCTTTGCAGGCCTGGTCCCTCCCAACTGCTCTTCCCTGCTGGCCTGATGGCCCAAAACTGCCCTCCCTTGCAGGCCTGGAACCTCCCAATGGCCCTCCCCTGCTGGTCATCTTGTGGTGGCCATCTTGTGTCCACATGGGGGCAGGATCTTTGACCACATGGGGGCAGCCCTCTTGTGTGTTGGAGTGATGGTCAATCTGCAAATTACTCTTTTATTAGATAGGATAGAGGCCTGGTGCATGGGTGGGGGCCAGCTGGTTTGCCCTGAAGGGTGTCCTGGGTCAGAGTAGGAGTTCCCTTGGGGTGAGGGGCAGCCTGGGTGAGGGGCCTGTGGAGATTTTCAGGCCAGCCACACCCCCTAGAGACCCAAGAGGAGGTCCTGGGTTCTGGGACTAATTTATGTCTACAATTGAAACTTTGTAGCCTGGAGCAGAGCCAAGCCTTCTGCTTGCTCTATGGTGATAGCCATTTCTGTTTGAAACTTTGTAGCCTAGAGTGCAGGCCTAGGCCAACAATGGCAGGCAGAAAGCTTGGCTTCCTCTATTGCCAGGGAAACCCAAGCCTCTGTTCTCTCCAGCTCAGTGGCTGATGCCATTTCTGTATCTTTTATAATTGAAACTTTGTAGTATTGAGTGGAGGCCTAGGCCGGCAATGGCAGGTGGAAAGCTTGGCTTCCTCTGTTGCCAGGGAAACCCAAATCTTCCTCCTGCTCTCAGTGGTGGCAGCCATCTTGGTTTGGGTTTATTTGCATAATCTGCTCCTGATTGGCTGGTGGGCATGGCCGTGGGCTTGGCTTGTGGGTATAGCAAATATATGGTCAAATTTGCATATTACTCTTTTATTAGATAGGATACTTTTAAAAAGAATAATATCTACAAAACACCCATATTATCATGCCATAGATTTAAATCTTTTAATTTTAATGTTTTCCTTCTAGCCTTTGTATGTGTGTATATTTTTTAAAAATCACATATATTATGTATGCAAATTTTTTAAAGAAAAAAGTAGTAAGGTGTAAAGTTCCCCCTTGACCATATCTCCAGACCGTTGTACCTCTTCATGCTTCCCTGAGACAACCACTATGACATGATTGATAATCATCCTTTTTAATACTTTTATATACATCAATAGAAACCCAGGAACAAGATGTAATGTTTCTATGGATTATGAAAAAAAACTATATGAAAAATCATTGTATCAATTTTATTCTGTAGCTTAAAAAATAATATTAAGTGTTTTAGACCCATTTTTATTGATTCATACAGTTCTGGTCCCTTTTATCTAGACATCAGTATGAGAATACCATATTTCATCCATTTATTTATTATGAGCATTTGGGCTCTTCCTGTTAGTTTTTGCTATTTACAATAATGCTGTAATAGACATCCATCTTGGGGTCTTTTTGGATGTACAAATATTTCTCTAGGGAAATACTACATTATAGAGTGAGCACCTCTCTCATTTTCCTGTCAAAACACACTCCCAAGTGGCTGTCCCAGTTTGCATACCCACGGGCATGATAGGAGATTATCTGTTTCCCCACCTTCCTCCTCTATACTAGCGACTGCCACACTTTTTAATTATAGTTGGTCTGATGAGTAAAAGATGCTCTCTTATTGTAGTTTTAATTTAGGTTTCCCTGATTACTGGCGAGATTGAACATCTTTTCATGTGTTTATTGGCCATTTGTGTTCCTCTGAATTCATTATATGCCTAAATTATCTCTGCTGATTTTTTCTTGAATGCAAAAAAAACCCCACCCGAAACACTCAAAAGCATTTCTACATAAAAAGAAGCTGAAGGAAAATCATCTTTAGACTTGTTTACTAGAGCAGTTCTCTTGAATCTACCTGAAAATAGTCACTTTATTGTGCAATTTCATTCCCGAAAGAAGGGAGTATGGCATCACACTCATTTAATGAATAAATACATTATTTAGTCACAAATAACCTTCATAACTGAAAGTCTATGTAACTTCCTTCAGAATTAATACATGAACATGCTGTCGTAAACATCTCTGTGTAATGGCTAAAGCATGGGGTTTGGAGCTAGAAGGAGCTGACTTCTTATTCCAGCACATCAATTTCTACCTGGAAAAAATCTGGAAAGATTAGTTTGTGTCTCTGAGTCTCCAGGATATTTTCTTACTTTTCTTGGTCTTTCTGGCACCTGGGCCTTCTCCATCTCCTTTCTAGTTATCATTCCTGGTGATGTCACCACCCATTTTCATGACAATTCTACAGCCTATCTTCACAGTCTTTTTCCACTTTGACACCCCTTTTATCCCTGCTACTTCAGTGAACCATTAACATGGTCTCGCGTGGACCCATGTTTTACTTATAAGTCACCTGGAAGAACTTCAATTCCAAGCTTCCTTTTAGGCAAAATATACTGCTCTTTCATTTTTGACCCTTCTCTTTCCTTTTCATGTCTTCTATCTCACTAGCCCTTCCTTCTCTTTACAGACTCTTAGCCTCTTTTCTCTTAACCAGCCTGTCCACCCAGGAGCCATGTTCAACAATGCCTTCTCCCTCCAGATCTCCCTTGGCCTTTCTGCTGTATCCTCCTTGTTAGTCTTCAGTCCTGAGGACATCCCGCTGTCAGTTTGCTCTGCTATGCCCATCATGGGCTATTCAGCACCAGGATGGTTAGATTGCCTATGGCAGTGCTTCTCCAATTGTAGCATCCATATCACCCAAGAACTTGCTAGGAATGCAAATGATCAAGCCTCACTCTAGGCCTCTTGAATTAGAAACTGTCGGGAGGTGACCCAGCAATCCGTGTTCGACATACGCTCCAGCTAATTCTGGTGAATGTTGATGTTTGGGAACCACCACTCTATAGATTCCTGACCTAAGCTGAACCTTCTTGATAATTTTTTGATTTATCCTTCAAATGAATACCTATTCTCCCAAATTCTCAAATGGAATACAGGTTTCCCAGTGTCAACCACTATGATTTAGTACATCTTAGCGAGATTCAGGAATGCACTTCTTTTTTCATTTTTAATCCTCACTAAAGGATATTTTTTTTCCATTTACTTTTAGAGAGTAGATGGGAAGGTGTGTGTGTGTGTGTGTGTGTGTGTGTGTGTGTGTGTGTGTGTGTGTGAGAGAGAGAGAGAGAGAGAGAGAGAGAGAGAGAGAGAGAGAGAGAAACATCAGTGTGGAAGATACACGTTGATAGGTTGCCACCTCCACACATCCTGACTGGGATGGAGATCGAACCTGCAATGCAGGTATTTATCCTTGACAGGGAATTGAACCCACAATCCTTTGGTGTGTGGGCTGATGCTCTATCCACTGAACAATACTGGCCAGAACAGGAATGCATTTCTAGTTTACACTTGTACTAATTTTGACATAGGAGGGTCTATGGACTGCACTTTGGAAAGCATTTAAAAAAGCCCTCATGATGGTCTTCTAATGCCCCTAACACCAGCCAATATCTCCTCCCTCTGAAAAGCATCTGGCCTCTCTCTTACCGAATTCATGTAGGTAAATACTGAATCCTTTCCTGTCGTGTCCACTTACTAGTAGTACCTCACTCAGTCATTATCATTTGTCTTCCCCAATAAGTTGATCCTTGAACAATGCAGGGCTTAGGGGGTCCAACGTCCCACACAGTTGAACATCTGCATTATACTGAATTTTCCTGCATGCTTACAAATATTTCCGTGACATTGCCAACCCTTTGACTTCTTGTTCTATTTGACTCCTTTTATGTGCTAACGAAGTGCTTAGAAGAATGGAGCACTGACTCTGCGTACATCCCCTCATTCACTCATTCCTACTACCCACACCACCTCACTAAAATTATTATTTAAAAATATATATTTTATTGAGTTCAGAGAGGAAGGGGGAGGGAGAGAGAGATAGAAACATCAATGATGAAGCATGGACCGGCTGCCTCCCGCACGCCCCACACTGGGGATGGAGCCCACAACTCAGGCCTGGGCCCTGACTGGGAATCGAACCCTGACCTCCTGGTTCTTAGGTCGATATTCAACCACTGAGACCTTCGTGCTGGGCAACAAGATCGTCTTTATATTTTCCAGAGACTTCCTATTTCTCAAATCAAATTCCGTTTCCACTCTACCCCCTCTTTTCCAATGTTAAAGTGTTTGTTTTTTTTTATCCTGGTAATCATTGTGTCTTTATTCCAACTTTTCTCTTTTCTGGCTTCTTAGGACAACTTCTCTCTGTTTCCCTTCTCTTTCTCTGTTTTTTGGGGTGTTTTTTTGGCTTTCATTCCAGTAGTATTGAGGGAAGAATTGTTTAAAAGGCATATTATCTTTAATACCTCTACGTGGTAAATTCTGCCTTTGGAGCTAGAAACATCTTTGAAAGATACACCCCATTTGGGCTTCAAAATGCCCAGCGTGCATATATCCCCCAAAGATGAGTGTGGTAACAGTTGATCTCGTTTGCAGCCCTTTGTTCTCATCAGTGCAGGCTGTTTCCCCACTGGGACACCATTTACGGCGCCCCAAACATATTTTCACAACATTCCCTTGACAACATCAGCTGAGAGACAAATCTTCAGGATGGCGAGAAGCATCAGGAGGCCATGAATTCTTAAACACCACAGCAAATTACAAAAAGGGCATGCAGCTTCCTTTGAAAATGTGTGCAACAATCATTAACCAGGACGAGAAACATTAGACAGTTCAAGGACCTTGACTCAGTGCACCCGCCTCCCCCCCACCCCACCCACCCCAGTTGAGAAGATGCTGCAATGTGTCCGTGCAGTGGTCAAGCTTTGTGATTGCCACGTACTTTAGGGAGAATCGTTTTTAGTTCTTTGAAGTTTACACAGAAGCAGAAACAACCTAACCAATTATCATCTGGTGGAAGGTCTCTTTTAACGAGCAAATAAAAATGATTTATAATTAGTACGTGTACATGCTTTTTTAATGAGACCACGCTAAAAATAAATCAATTCCCTTAATAAGTAAATGAATGATTTTTCTTCCAATGTCCTTTAGCGCATCCATTTATTCAACAAATTCTTTTTCCATTGCTTTATAGAGCAACCCTTAAGTTTTGGTCAGAGTTTCAGTATCGTACTTTACTCAGATTATATTTTATTATACTTAGAAGATGGAGATGGCTGGTGTGATAACTTGGAGTGTGCATAAAATATATAGATCAATCCTCCTGGAGATGTGGCTGGCATATCGACTGGACTTCATTGGATGCCATTTCTTTGTGGTCTAGGTCATTGCTACCCATACTTACTCAAATTATGATATTCAGCCCATCAGCATTAATGTGACTTCATAATGGATTTGAAATTCTAGGGTCCTTAACCAGATCTTTTGAATCACAATCTTGGGTTAAAGTAAAGGACAAGGAATCTTTGCTCCAACAACTACTCCAGGAGATTCTTCTGCATGCTAAAATACAGGAAGCTGTCTTTATAGTTTCAGATTATTTATTCTGCCACATTGCCTCACATCTGCTTGCTTTGAGTGACCTATGTCATATATCTTATTCATCCTTTATAAATTGTTTCAAGAAATAATCTCCACATCCCAAGATGCATCTTTTCTTCCCTTAAGGTTAAAGTAGATGCTTTTGCGCTCTCTCCCTTGGCGTACTATGCATGTTACATCACAGTAACCACATATGCTCCTTGACAAAAACATATTGTAAGGTCTTCCCTCCTCTTATGGTCATCTACTGAAAGGCAAGGGTTACAACTATTTTATCTTATATCCCTGGTATTGAAAATAGAGCTTGATTTTTAACAGGGTAAAACACTATATGAACTGGAAGACAGAACAATAGAAATTGCTCAATTAAAGCAACATAAATAAAATTTAAAAATAAAATTACTAGAACTCCAGGGACATGCATGACTGTATCAGAAGACCTGACATTTGTATCATCAGCGTACTAGGAAAAGCGCTGAAAAGCACTAGAAGAAATAGTGGCTGAAAACTTCCTCAATTTGGCAAGAAACATAGAACTAAAGAATTAAGAAGCTGAGCAAACTTCAAACAGGATAAACACAAAGAAATCCATTCCAAGACATAGTACAATTAAACTTCTGGAAACTAAAGATCAAGAGAAAATCTTGAAAGTGGGCAGGATAACCACACGTTGCTTAGGAGGGAAAAACAATGATAATGAGAGCAAATTTGTCAGCAGAGCCATGGAAACCAGAAGGAAATAGGACAATATTTTTCAGGTGCTGAATGTGAAAAAGGGGTGAACCAGTGATTATTCATAGCAGCTTTATTTGTAGTAGACAAAAACTAGAAATAACCAAAATAACAGAGGAACGGTTAAACAGAAGGTGATACATTCTATACTATGGAATACTACTGAGCAATAACAATAAATGAACTACCGACACATGCGACAACTTGTATGGACATGTAGAGCATTATGCAGAGTTTAAAAAGTAATCTTGATAGGTCACATACTGTATAATCTCATTTCCATAACATTCTTTGTGTGACACAATTGTAGAGAACGGATTAGTGGTTGCCAGAAGTTAGAGATGGGGAGGGGTTGGTGAGACTATAAAGAGGTAGTGTACACACGATCATTGTGGTGATGGAACAGTTTTGAATCTTAATTGCACTGATGGTTATGTGAATCTACAAATGTGATCAAATGATAGGGAACTATGAAGACATGTATTAATGCATTTTTTGGTGTTGATATTGTACTATAATTACATTAGTTGTAACCACTGTGAGAAATTGGGTGAAGGTATATGGAACTTCTCTGTAATGCATTTACAACTTCCTATAAGTAATGTTTCACGATAAAAAGATTAAAAAAACACAATATGCTTCAGAAATGGTATAAGACATTGAAAGAATGCAGTTGGGGATGAGCGTTAGGCTTCTTGAACCCTAGGGCCTAAGCAGTGGTTCTCAACCTTCCTAATGCTGTGACCCTTTAATACAGCGCCTCATGTTGTGGTGACCCCAACCATAAAAGTAATTTTGTTGCTACTTCATAACTGTCATTTTGCTACTGTTCTGAATCATCATGTAAACATCTGTGTTTTCCCATGGTTTTAGCCAACCCACAGGTTGAGAACCGCTGCTGTAGAGGGAAGAAATGGGACTAGGTGTTGAGTTAATGTTGTAAAAGCAGCTGATCTCTGGCTAGACTTGTAATATCAGGATCAGGAATCTGTACACTGAGATATTAATTGTATTTCTGTACGTTCTCCATTCTCCTTAGATTCTTGGTAAATTATTTAGAAAACTCCAACTTGTCATGAATATCGTGAGATGCAAAGGTCTGCTCCGTCTCAGCAGAGATCAGGAGGCAAGTATGGAGGCCAGGTAATAGCGTCAGCAGAAGATTTTGAAGATGGACATCAGGGGGACAGTTAAGGGAAATGATGCAGTTAATGAAAGGAAAGAGAGAGAGAGAGAGAGAGAGAGAGAGAGAGAGAGAGAGAGAGAGAGAGAGAGAGAGAGAGAGAGAGAAACTGTGAATTCTGTTTATATCCCAATGAGCCTGATCATTTCCATGGGCCATGGGAATTGTTTGTTGTGTAGATGCATTAATGTATTTTGATTTTCTAATCTGATTGGGCCTGTCTACAATATAAAATTGCATTAATAGAATGAAATATACTACTACCACCCTCTCCAGTAGGGATCAGTGTGCAATCGAGAGGGAATAATGGATAGCAAGAATATCCAATAAAATAGTAAACAATCTGTAAAATCATGTCATGAGGAATAACAAATTGACTTGATTTAAAATCCACAAAGCAATAGTGGCCACTTGGATTTTAATACTAATGCAAAGGATTTTATGTCTTAAGGATCATAGAAAGATACAATTTTGCTTAAGTTTTTAAATGTGTGTGTGTGAGTGTGTGTGTGTGTGTGTGTGTGTGTGTGTAATGAGTCCTCCCAAACTT
Organism: Antrozous pallidus; assembly: GCA_027563665.1. Classification (NCBI taxonomy): domain Eukaryota; kingdom Metazoa; phylum Chordata; class Mammalia; order Chiroptera; family Vespertilionidae; genus Antrozous; species Antrozous pallidus. The sequence goes on from CM050509.1 coordinate 3,315,868, forward strand.
ACTCCAATGAAATATTCTTTCCTTTAGCTGCTGGCCTCAGCTCCTATAGTCTTACTACTCACTTGTATATAATCTTAGTGCATCATTCATTCATTCATTCATTCTCCAAGATTGTGTACATCACTAATTTTCAATTATTGTAAAAGGATATAGTGTCAATAGCAAAATAAATATTAAAGAAGAAAAATAAACATGAGCAAGTGGAGGAAATGCAGGCCAGGGGACAAGATACTAAAAGATAAAATGGTGAAGGGGGAACAAGAAAAAGGGTGAGCATCTTTAAATATATCCAAGAGAAAGAAGGTCTGAAATTTGGAAAATAGATATACAAGCAACAGCAAATATGGATAGTCCAGTGGCCGCTCAAAAGCACTGTGAGACTCCTGAGGTTGGGATAATGTCTTCTTTGTTTCCCTCTGATTAACCGATGCCTATAATATAAGTTTGTACACAGTAAATATCTTATATAATAAAAGCCTAATATGCTAAGTGTCTGGTGGATTAGTTGGCCACTCAACCAATCAAAGCATAATATGCTAATGATATGCTAAGGATGCCCAACTCCTTGCTATAACGTGCACTGACCACCAGGGCACAAACTGTCAGCCGATCGACCAATCACTCTGATGTGCACTAACCAGGGGGCAGACTCTCCGACCAGTAGGTTAGCTTGCTGCTGAGGTCCAGCCCATTAGGATTGAGTAAGATGGGACAGACATGCTCTGGAGCCCTGACAGGCCAACCTCCCATGTCCCTCCCCAGCCCCAATCATGCATCAGTGGGGTCCCTCAGCCTGGCCTGTGCCCTCTCACAATCTGAGCTGAGGGAACACCACCCTACCCCTGCCCTGTGCACAAGTTTTGTGCACCAGGCCTCTAGTTCTATAAATATTAGTTTAACAAAAAATGAATGAGGAAGTAGCACCACTCTTCTGAGGAATATGGAAATACTTGCGTACACCTGCCATGGCACAGTGTATGACACCATCTTCTTACAGGACCTTTCAAGACTTATCGAAACCACCAACTTCTACCCAAACAATAAAGTGAGAAGGAATGGAACCATACCTGAGCCCCCGGGTCCTTCACTTTCCGCCAACAGGATTGATTTCAGTCTTTAGAGAAATTCTTCAATTTCTCCAAAGTTATATAAGTAAAAATGAAAGAATTAGATTATAAAAAAGAAAAAAACACTAGAGTATAGCCCATGTTTTGTCTATTGAGAAGCCTATTGTGGAAATTGGAATGTACATGAGGTGATAAAACACAGGGGATGGGAGCGTTGGAAAAACCTCAGGGCTCAATCTTGACACTTGGAGTTTCCACTTGAAGCTGGAGAAAGGCAGCTCAAGGCCTTTGAGATACAGATCACCTCCTTCTTCTGGTCCAAATGCAGTTATATCCCTTTGTTCTGAGTCTGGGCAAAAGTCACTAGACCAACGGAAAAGAAAATGTGTTAGTAGAGAATTTTGAAAGGGACCGTATGACAAAATTGATGTAAGGCAGAGAAGCACATCTTTAGACAGAAAGTGTGAGTTTGTCCCCGTCATAAAACACAGATTAGAAAATGCAGTTGAGGATGCACACTCTGATATATTTTTCTAGGTTACTGTTATTTTGTGAAGGAAGAGTTATATTAAAAGAAAAAGTGCATGCTAGACACATCTTGCATTTGCCATTTCTTTCTCTTTCTGATATGTTTTCTGGAAGATTGTTTTGACTTTATTTTCCATCTTATATATTTAAAAATCTTCCTGTAATCATTGTATTCATTTATTTCACCAAGCTCTTTCTTGTGTTTTATTTCCCTTGACAAAGTCTCCTTTTTCTATTTCAGTAATAAAAGAAAATTATTAATCTTTTAAAATATTAAGTGCTTTTGTTTTTCAACTTGACTCTTTTCTCTGAGGTTTATTTTTTTTCTTAGTGTGCATTTATCCTGAGCTCTCTGCTTTGTGATGGATGCTTTTGTCAAACTGGTGTTGTTTGATAAATAGAGGCAAAAATAAATAAATAAGAGCATACTTGGGGACTTTGTAACATTAGATTCTAGAGTAGATAGTAAATTTTTAATTATTGTTTTCCCAGAACTAATTTTAGCCACAATCATTGCTTGTCATTGGCTTATGAGAAGCTAGCAGCAGAGGGATTTTTATCTGGAAGGAGGAACATTCTACTTTGTGACAAATCTTTACTTTCCTTCATCAGTCTATTAATACCTCATTTACTAATGATTTGTAGATAATTGCACTATTTTAAAAATGGTCTTGCTTGCTAATGAATGGCTCAGATATTTGAATAGTAACATTAACTAATTTTTCTGAGATAGTCCAACTTTTAGTTGTACCACAGTTACAGTAAATATAATATATTAATGGGGCTAGGTGACTTTTTTATATATTGCAAACTGAACTGTCAAGTTTGAATAATAAAACTTTAAATGATAAGCTACATAAGAAATATCAAGCTTGTCATTCATGTTCAAATTTAAAACCAAATACTTTCATGTCTCCTCTTCACATTTGGTCTCCATTTATGCAAATTGTCCTCTCCAGTGGTACATCATAACTCCTGCTTTCTCTACAACAAAGATCTGACGTGCTCTAAACCCTTCACAAAAGTGTGCTTCTGTGGGAGTACAGGCTTTTGGGGATTCTGAAGTGCTCTGAGGAGAGGAGGGGTTTGGGGCTCCCTAGGTACTGACTCCCTCTCATGAGGATAAGTATGTGGCCTCGCTGGTATTGAGCTTTATTTTAAAAACTGTTGTTGTTTTTAGCAACATTTCAGCAGAATAAAGAGCATACTCAAACTTAGCAATTTGAGGAGAGTTTAGTAAAGGGAGTATTTGCAAAATGCTTGGGTACAAGGGATAAGAAAAGCAACAAAAGGTAGTGTAGTTCTCTGTAGCTGATAATAGTAAGACCCACAACCATCCTTTTTCCAGGAGGAGGGCAGAAAGCTATGGAGCCCACAATTACAGTTCACTAAGAAAAGTTCTTGGGGACCAGGAGATGAGGTTCAGAGTGGATCTATGTCTGCCCATGGAAAATACCCAGCAAATCATGAAAACCTCATGTTTGTAAAAAAAAAAATTCTTAAATCAAGGAATTGGTATAAGTTCTTCTGGAATGGTAAATTAAAGGTGTGAATTCAGAAGGAAGTAGTATGCAAGAGAAAATATTTCAAACTAGAGGCCTGGTGCATGAAAATTCATTCACTGGAGATGGGGAGTCCTCAGCTTGGCCTGCCCCCTCTCACAGTCCGGGAGCCCTCAGGGGCAGGAGATGATCCAGAGATCAGGGGAAGGTGATGTCCCCTCACACCTCTGCTGCTGCCACTGCCGGCAGCGCAAGCCTCAGCTGGCCCAGGTTACCTGAGCCTCGGACAGCCCTGAACAGCTGGGCAGCTGCCATCCAAGGCTTGCCTGCACCTCGGGCCCACCCTGGGTGGCTGGGCAGCTGACATCTGAGGCTTGCTTGTGCCTCGAGCATTGGCTGGGAAGCTGCCATTCGAGGCTTGCCTGCTCCTTGAGCTGTCCTGGGCAGCTGGGTAGCTGAGGGGACAGGGAGATTCTGAAAGCAGGCATGTGGAGCAGCCAGACCCACCTGGGGGCAGGCCTGGCCATGCTGTGCATCTGCCGTCCTGGCAGGGCTGAGGGAACTGAGAGCCGCCATCTTGTGGCTGTGGGTGCCGCCATCTTTGTTAGTATGTGATGGTCAATTAGCATATTCCCTCTTTATTAGATAGAATAGGATGGAGTGCTGTATTACTTTTGCTTTGGATTAAATCCTGATATGGTTGTATTACCATGGAGTAAGGTCTATTAGTTAAAGACAGATCCAGGAAAGAAAGAGAGAGGGGTCAGAAGACTATTGTGTTCTTATTTCATTACAACTTCTGCCCCAGCCCTGGCATAGTGATGCTGAGTTAGTTGGCATAATGAATGGCAAGAGTATTTCTGGGAGCCTCTTACCCTTGATTGGCTAACAGTACCTTACCTCTAAACAGAGTGATTGCTTCCCACATAAATATATTTCACTAAGTCCATATTAAAATTAAGCCCAACTCCGGGTTTTCGCTAACGGAATCTAGAGAAATATCTGGTCACCCCATTCCTACCTGACGTGTGGAAATTTAACAGAAGAAAGTTGTCATAAAAAGAGTCAGTGGTGTTAAGCTCCTATGGTTAAAATATCTTATTTTGCAATTTTTACAAAAAAAACTTGTGATGTAAATACATTGCCCAAGCTTTTCTGTGGCTTTGTAAGGGAAGTGTGCAAGCTTTATTAGCTTTATGATACATCTACATTTATGTAATTGAAATAAATTACACAGGGCCTCACCCTCCTCTGAGGGAGATAATAAGAAGAGGATCCAAAGCCACGCTAATTCAGCTGCTTCTCATGTGAAGGAGGGCAGGATTGGAAAATTCACATTATTGGTCCTTCCCATTTACCACTAGGCATGGTTTGGGTTAGGGAGCGGGGAAATGCATATGGATAATGGCTGTAATAACCTTCTCTTGTATTTGTTCCTTCCACAGGTGTTTTCTGATGGCCCATTATATTCCAGGCATTATTTGAGGTAATTGGGATAAAATGCTAAGTGAAACCAATGCAATCTCTGTCTTTAGTCTAATGGCGCACAGACAATTTACCATTTCATCTTTCTGGAAGGCATGTATGTGAAAAGTCATAGAACAAATCATCTTACCATCCTTTCCACACTTCGGCAAAAAGCACTGGTGTTTCCACAAACAGTTATCTAAGGTTATTTCCATGGCTTTGATTTCTCTTGTCTCTCTTTTGTTGTCCCTGAAAAAATGAGAGAAAAAGGAAGGCAAGGATTTTAAAAGGTGGAGAATGTCAAAACTGATAAATCAACCCATCTGCATGTCCTGGCTGCATCTTTTAGGATAGCTAGTCTTTTGCTCCATTGAATTGTGAACAACATATTGGAAGTCTAGTCTTCTCTACTCAACAAACACCACACTCAATCAGTAAATGATGAGAAAATATTAATAAGTACCATGTGAATCTTCTCCTCTTTTAGACTCTCATGTCATTATTATCACAACAGCTACAAAGCATTTGTAGGTAATGCAAAGCCTCTCATTATTGAATGGACAGAAAGATCAAGACTTCACTTTATGTTCACTCTTGCCTCGGACTTTCAGAAAACCATCTAATTTCTTAGCATCCAAGGTGCATTCCAGTGAAACAAGGTCAACTATACACGTTTTGTACTTATCCCATTGGGTGAGGAACTGCTGAAAGAATTACAGCTATGAATTAGCTGAATTTGCACAGGGCTTGTCTATGGTTGGGGTAAGTTAAGTAGAACTTCATGGCCCTAAGGAAAGGCTAACCATACAAAATTATTCCTAAGTAATAAAGGATACATTTTAAAAGGAGGTCCTTGGTCAGAAACATTTATTTTTATTCCTCACCTGAGGATATTTTTCCATTGGTCTTTTAGAGAGAGTGGAAGAGAGAGGGAAATACAGAAAAAAAAACACACATTGATATGACAGAAACACATCGACTGGCTGGCTCCAGCACATGCCTAAGCCAGGGCCCAGGCTGGGAAGAAGCCTGCAACCAAGGTACATGACCTTGACCAGAATCGAACCCGGGACCCTTTGGTCCGAAGGCTCTATCCACTGAACCAAACCGGCTAGGGCAGTGGTTGGCAAAGTGAGGCACACTAGCCACAGGAGGCTCTTTGGCCCCTTGAATGTGGCTCTTCCACAAAATACCACGGCCTGGGCGAGTCTATTTTGAAGAAATGGCATTAGAAGAAGTTTGAGTTTAAAAATGTTGGCTCTCCAAAGAAATTTCAATCGTTGTCCTGTTGATATTTGGCTCTGTTGACTAATGAGTTTGCCTAGACCACTGGGCTAGGGCATAAATCATTATTGAATGTTAAATCAATATTAACGTCAACACTCTCACTGATCAAGCCGTGCATGATCTACTCTCACGGGTCTTGGACTGCTTGGTTGTTGTTTGTCTTCAGATACCTTCCCAGGAATGTTGCTATTCTGGAAATGTAATGGGAATTCCACTGTCAGGTAAAATACTGCAGTGCCGTCATAAATGTGCAGTTGATTGTGTCTGCCAAGCATATTAAGTTTCTTAAAATCTGTTAAGCGCTTTCTAGACCAGACCTACATGGTCTTTAGAAACATCAAAACATGAGAAAAGAATACTGAGTTTGAATCCTGTCTCTGTAACTTTCTGCTTACATAGGAACTTTGACAAGTTACTTAACAACTTTGAACTTCAATTTTCATAGCCTGTGAAGTGAAGATGATACTAGCTCTTGTTGCAGGATAGTGTTGATAATTTAAAGATATTTTATATTCATATATCATCTGCCATAAAGTAGGTTCTCAGTGAAGGATAGGTGTTACTAATTATGAATTTCAGCACAATACTTAGCTATTTAATTATCAGTTGTTCTATCCAGTGTTTAAACTGTGGGCTAAGAAAGACTTTCTCACAAGATTATATGATTTGTAAACAAGAGCCAACTCCTTTTAGCAATTATTTTGCTGGGAAGTAAGCGATGTCATAAATCTATAATGACTTGCAACCTCAGGACTTATTGATCTTGTTTATCTTCTGTAATGTTCCTGGAAAACCCAATTATTTTGGGAAGTTACCCAATCTAGTTTACCCATTATTCTATATCAGTGTTATTAGTAACAAATTATGAAAGCATTTGATTGATTTTCTTTGAAAAACAATCCCTTTATTGTACAATAGAGATATTACTTTATCCAATAAATTTCTTAGCATATTATACTTTTTGAAAAGAACAAATTGGGATAAACGGCTAGAAATCTTTTTAATGCATGTGCTTATAATAAATTCCACTTTTCTGGGCACTGTGGTTGGGAATTAAAGAGTACTTTAGCTAAGAAAAACTCTAAAAATGTATAGGCCTAATTCATCTTATGGGTCTGGCTGCAGGCAATGTTTTAAAGTAGAAATATTTCTTAATATGTTTGGTGGTAGTCCCCAGTACTCAGTATAATGCTCACTGTGGAATAAATGTCCAGTAAATGTTTCTTGAATGAATGAGTAAATGAATGAATCAAAGTATGAACAAATGAAATCAATGAATGCATAAAGAGTTACCCACTATAAGTGCTTATGAGGGTGAGTCTGCTTCCCTTCCTAATGTAGATGATTTATTGGTTTTTATACACATTTAAAGACATATGTCCTGGACACTGGACTCACCTCGTTGACAAATTCAACTGCCTTCCTGTTTCTTTTTTCGATGTCTGATTGACAATAGGTAGACTCTATGTGGTAGGAAACTTTCTTTTATGATTATAAAGAAGCGAGAATTTGAACCCAATATTTGGAAGGCCAAAGGAAGCTGTGTATCTTATCAGAAGATGACAGTCATCCCCTCTAGTACTTGCCCAACCTGCATGGTCATACGAAGCTCTTGGTGAACTGCTTTTCGAGATTCTCAGAGGATGGCTAGAAATTTGCATTTGTAAATTGTATGTCAGATGATTCTCCTATCAAAGCAGCTTGGGGAACCACTACCCATTTCAGACCCCATTTTCTATTCATACTTGAGATAATGATCTCTCTAACTTCTGTTTTCTCCTATTTAGCATGAAAGGATATTCACAACTCTCTGGACCACATTGAAGGATTTCTCTGAGAATCATGAGGTTTAATTTTAAAAATTTTGTATTTTATGCCAACTTTTGAAATGTATTTTAAAGATACTAAAAAAATCTATTATGGTTGTAAGGCTCTTATTTACAATCTGCAAATTAATCCCCACAGCCTTGGCATATGCCCTGATGGGGAATCAAACCGTGAGCTCCTGGTTCATAGGTTGATGCTAAACCACTGAGCCATGCCAGCCAGGCATATCAGTATTATTCTTAACTAGAGGCCAGGTGCACAAAATTCGTGCATGGGGGTGGGAAGGGAGGAGGTGTCCCTTAGTCCAGCCTGCACCCTCTCCAATCTGGTACATCCCTCTCCCAATCCAGTACTGCTGGCTCCCAACTGCTCGCCTGCCTGCCTCCCTGATTGCCTCTAACTACTTCTGCCTGCCAGCTTGATCATCCCCTAACCACTCCCCTGCCAGTCTGATTGATGTCTAATTGCTCCCCTGCCAGCCTGTTTGCCCCCAACTTCCCTTCTCTGCTGGCCTGATCACCCCTAACTGACCTCTCCTGCAGGCTTGATCGCCCCCAACTACTCTCCCTTGCAAGCCTGGTCCCTCCCAACTGCCTTCCTCTGCTGGCCTGATAGCCCACAACTGCCCTCCTGTGCAGGCATTGTCCCTCCCAACTGCCCTCCCCTACTGGCCATCTTGTGGTGGCCATCTTGTGTCCACATGGGGGCAGGATCTCTGACCACATGAGGGTAGTCCTCTTGTGTGTTGGAGTGACAGTCAATCTGCATATTGCTCTTTTATTAGATAGGATAGAGGCCTGGTGCATGTGTGGGGGCCAGCTGGTTTGCCCTGAAGAGTGCCCCAGATCAGGGTAGGGATTTCTTTGGGTGTGGGACAGCCTGGGCGAGGGGCCTGTTGTGGTTTGCAGGCCAGCCATGATCCCCGGCAACCCAAGTGGAGGCCCTGGTATCTGGGATTTATTTATGTTCTACAATTGAAACTTTGTAGCCTGGAGTGGAGCCCAGCCTTCTGTTTGCTCTCAGGGAAGAGCCATTTCTGTTTGGGTTTATTTAAATTCTATAATTGAAACTTTGTAGCCTGGAGTGGAGGCCTAGGCACTAGGGCTCCAGAAGCTTGGATTCCTCCATCACCGGGGCAACCCTAGCCTCTGCTCTCTCCAGCTCTGTGGTTGCTGCCATTTCTTGTTGGGATTATGTATCTTCTATAATTGAAATTTTATAACATTGAGTGGAGGCCTAGGCCAACAAGGGCAGGTGGAAAGCTTGGCTTCCTCCATTTCCAGGGAAACCCAAGCCTCCCTCGTGCTCTCAGTGACCACAGCCATCTTGGTTTGGGTTTATTTGCATATTCGCTGCTGATTGGCTGGAGGGTGTGGCTGGTGGACATGGCTGGTGGATGTAGTGGAGGTATGGTCAATTTGCATATTACTCTTTTATTAGGTAAGATAACTAGAATATGAAAGCCTAAGGGTCTGTCAACTAGTGAACAGGTAAAGTAAAGGTGGTCTATACATACAATGGAATATCATTCAGCCTTAAAAAATGAGGAAATCTGTCATTTGTGACAATATGGGTGAAACAGGAGGGCATTATGCTAAGTAAAATAAGTCAGACAGAGGACAAATGCTGCATGGTATCATTAATAAATGAAATCTTAAACACACATACACAGACACACACACACACACACACACACACACACACACACACACTAATCCTGGGCAGAGGGGAAGTAGGGAGAGGTTGGTAAAAGGGTTCAAATGTTAAGATGAATAAGCTCTAAGGATCTAATGTATAATATGGTGACTGTAGTTAATAACACTGAATTGTATAATTTCCTAAGATAGTAGAACTTAAATGCCCCCCCCAAAAAGCAAATGATAAAAGTAAATATGTAAGGTGATGGATGTGTTAATTAAATTGATGGGGGAAATCGTTTCACATTATGCACATAGATCAAGGAAAATATATTAAAATGTGTGTCATTGCTCTAAATGAAAAGAATAATTAAATTTACTACCTGGTTGCTATTAGGAATTAAGCATTTGGATTAGACCTATTTTCTTGGCTAGACTAATACTCTATGTTTAATAAATGCTTCTACAGTTATAATGAGGAAAAAATAAAAAACTACTGTCACTATAGTAATAGCTATTATAATATTAATAACCTTTTTAACTCAATATGTACCTGGGCATTTTTGCTAGAGGTGGGAAACTGCATTAATACAGTAAGACTTCTGTAAAGTAAAGGGGATAAATACAATATTAATCTACCTAAGAAAATATACTTTGTTCTTGTCTATTAGTAACCCTAAGAAAGATGTTTCCATTATTTTAACAATAAAAGCTAATATTAATACAGATATTATGGAAAAGCCCCAAGAGAAGTGTTTCCCATGCTTCATTTCTTTAAAACTGCCTGATAGCTTCCTGGAATAAGTGTGGTTAGTATCATCATTTGGCAAATAAGTACCTCGAGACTCAGAAAAGTTCTCACTTGCCGTAAGTCTTGCAGCTAGTAAGTGGCAAAGTGAGGATCTGTATTCACCTCTAACTCCTAAAGCCCAATTCTTAATCACTACCTCTCATTGATTCTTCAGAAAACAAATGGAAATGTAATAGCTAATATTTCTGTTTTTTAAAGCGAATGTATCTTCATTTATTTATAATTTCTCCTTGATCTTTTTTAAAACCCAGGAAATTGGGGAAATTATGTACAACTCTCAATTGGTTTCAGCTAAAACGGCTTCTTGATTTCAATCAACATCATTTGCTCAGTTTTATTAAACGGGCATATGCGGGTATGGATATGCATTCATAGTGACGTGGAATGTTATCAAATCCAACTGGGACATCAGTCGTCCGTGTTCTGAAACCTTTCTTGAGCGTCTCTCCAGCTTCAGTGGCAGTAAACAGCTGACCATCACTGCACGTGGCGAGGGAAACTACAGAAGAAAGGAAATGCTTTGGCCCGAAGGCTCTAGCCACTGAACCAAACCGGCTAGGGCAGTGGTTAGCAAGTATACACGGAACAGAGTGGAACAAGACCGTGACTGTCATTGCATGGACTTGCGCTACTTTTAACCATTTATTTTATAACCAGTCACTTAACTTAGCACTGATTTCTCTCCTCACGCTGTCATGCACTTATAGACTATTTATTGACAGTCTAGTGTGAAGACAGCAATGTGCTAGGAAACACGTTACAGAAGCTTGCCTTTGTGACCTGGTCGACATGGCATCAGCCCCAGCACAGTAAGGTCTCGGGTTTGATTCCCAGACAAGGCCACATACCTGGTTTGTACGTTGGGTCCATGGTCCCAGTGGGGCCCATGCAGAAGGGAATCAATCAATGTCTCTCCCACATCAATGTTTCTCTCTCACTCTCTTCTCCCTCACCCTCAAAGTAAATGGAAATAAAATAAATCCTTGGTGAAGATGACAAAAAAAAAGAAAAATAAAGAAACTAGATCACCAAATTCTACCATACACAAAAGACACTCAAAATGGCTAAAGGACTTGAATGTAGGATGAGAAACCATAAAAATCCTACAAGACTCCATCGGCAGCAAAATAGCCGACATACGTTGTACCAGTATCTCTACAGACACAGCTCCTTGGACAATGGAGACTAAGGAGAAAATAAACAAATGGGACCGCATCAAAATCAAACGCTTTGGCACAGCAAAAGAAACCACCAACAAACAACAAGGAAGTCCATTGCACGAGAGAACATATTTGCCAATGATATTTCTGATTTAATCTCCAACATTTAGAGAGAACTCATACAACTTAACAAAAGGAAGATAAACGATCCCATCAAAAAAAATGGGCAAGGGATCTAAATAGACACTTTTAGAAAGAGGACATACAGAAGGCCCAGAGACATATGAAAACCTGCTCGAAGTCACTAATCATCTGAGAGATGCAAATCAAAACAACAATGCGGTACCAACTCACACCTGTCAGAATGGCTGCCATCAACCAATCAACAAATGACAAGTGCTGACGAGGATGCGGAGAAAAGGGAACCCTCGTGCACTGCTGGTGGGAATGCAGACTGGTGCAGCCACTGTGGAGAACGGTATGGAATTTCCTGAAAAAACTCAAAAATGGAACTCCCATTTGACCCAATGATCCTTCTGATAGGACTATATTCCAAGAAAACAGAAACACCACTCAGAAGGGCTATATGCACCCCTATGTTCAGAGCAGCACCATTCACCATAGCTAAGATTTGGAAACAGCCTAAGTGCCCATCAGCAGATGAGTGGATTAGAAAACTGTGGTACATCTACACAAAGGAATACAATACTGCTGTTAAAAGGAAGGAACTCCTATCATTTGCAACAGCAGGGATGGAACTATAGAGCATTATGCTGAGTGAAGTCAGTCAGTCAGAGAAGGATAAATTTCACATGATCTCACCCATAGGTGGGATATAATGATCAATATAATTTGATGAACCAGAATAGATCGATCTAGAGACAAATGGTAGGGGAGGGGGTTAGAGAGCAACCAAAGGACTTGTATGCATGCACATTGGCATAACCAATGGACACAGACACTGGGGTGGTGGGGACTTGCCCGGGGTGGGAATGGCTGGAGTGGGGTGTCAATTGGGAGAAAAGGAGACATATGTAAAACTTTAGACAATGAAAAAGAGATAAGAGAAGAAGAAGAATATTGCATTTGAATAATGACACTATTCTAATTATTTCTAGTTTCTGATACGTCTTTACATGTCAATACACATGCAGATTTACTCACAACTGCCGTTTTTCCTTCTTCCTCTTTCTATTATATTTTGTTCCTTTTCTTCCTTGATGATCCCAAATCATGTCTGGGATGGTAACGACGATGATGATATTAATTCAGTTCATCTTTACAGTAGTTTTGTGAGGTGTGTGTCATTTTTATCTCCTTTTTACAAATAGAGAAATGGAAGCACAGAGAAGTTAAGTAATTTGCCTTAAATCAAACAGCTAGAAAGTGAACAGGTCAGGATTTGAGCCTAGGTTTTATACTGCATTATAAAATTTCCCCAAAGTTCTGAGCAATAGTGACTTTGAGTGCTATTCTTCAAATTGACATATGTGTACTGTTGCAGAAGAGGGGACTGAAGATTCCTGCAAAGTTTTAGGGGATGAATTTCTTGAACCTCAGCTTCACAGAACTCTCTTGCTTAAAACTGGTCTGCCTAGAGCAAGCCTATAACTGAGGCGGGTCCCTTTTCCTATCTCCTTTTTTGCAATAGCTCTTTCCCTTTTAACGGGAGAAAGACCCTCATACAGAATCTTATTATGGGATATTGCTCTGGGGTCTAACATACTCCAGAGTGCCATTGGGTAATTTAAAGTATTCATGATAGTGTTGAGAAAGTGAATGACTTTTAATACTGGGCAACAATAACCTTTATAATTCAAGGGTTTCTAATTTTTTTGTTATCAATAAAAATTAAGGAAGACCTAAACCAATTACCAGCTGATAGGTTATTAACATTAATTGTTAATGATAGATCACTATGTGAATTTTGGAATGCAACTTAGAAGAAGTTCTAAGAATTGGATAGTAGTTTTATTACAAAGCTCCTATTCCCATTCTCTTATTTAAGTGGCAAAATTTCTTAATATTAAAAAAGAACAGAGGAAGTGAAATTCATTGTAAGAATAAGGCCATTCATTCTTGAAAACATAAACTGATTTCATAAAAACAATATTATCTGCCTTTTAAGAACTGTGTTTTCATTAAGATTATACTTTAATGTTTAATAATTGTTTAGCAGACTTGTAACATATTTGTTATTTCTGACCATTTTTTCCATAATAATTGCAATGGAGATTTAATTCCAAAATTTTTAGTAAGTGATGCTCTCTGATAAAATATTTTTAAAAAATAGATTTTAATTTACATACATATATTTACTGCATAGAAGAAAACTATGTTAATTTGTAAAGTATTTGCAAGGGAAAATGTATTATAGTAGCGAAAAATTCTGAAGGAGATGTAAGTGGAAATATAAAACCAAAAAGAAAAAGAAAGTTAAATCTTTTGAAAGTTAAAGAAGAGCTTGTTCACATAATTTTAAAAAATAGATGATGGTGGATAGTAACAAATTCCATTGGGTACCTTTAAGAGTGATACAATATTTGTTTAAAATTGTTAAAACTTAGTTAATATTTTAGGAACAACTTTTTGTCCAGTATACTTATTTCAATTAGTATTCACTTATTTCAATTAGCTAATTTAAATTAATCTGAAAACTTGATTACTATTTTGCTGTCAAATTTAAAACTCAAACAATAATCTTAGTTTACCCTGTAAATATTAGTAGAAAGGATTATTTGCATTCTTGAGTAGGCCCTAAGCATTCCTGGTGCTAGACTACATTTAGATATAAGGCTGCTGTTGCTGGCCCAGTCTCTGTCTGTGACCTGGATCCCAATCTGAGCTGTGCATGGAAGGCGAAACAGCCAGGGGGCAGGAGACCTCCCTCAGAAGGGGTGAGAGTTCAGGCCCCTGCAAAGTTAGGGGAGTGAGGATCTGTGTTCTACCTCTGTTGATCATTAAGTTCTCTCCTGATGGCTCCTCTGAGACTGTGCCTATTTTAGGTTATTCCTTCCCTGAGGAATCTTTCCCATCTCTGGCTAACCAGCCATCCTCCGGGGCCAACTTAAAATATATATTTTGCACATATTTAACATTACAATGAAAAATTTAAAGGTTGGCTTGAAAATTTGTGAAAGAGTATTTAGTTTAATAAAACTTTTTGAAAATACACTAACATAAAAAATTCTAAAGACCTCATGACTTGGAAGAATTGTCTTATAACCTAAGTACATAAGGTTCTATTCATCTCCATTACACACTCCTTCATTTCTTTAAAGCCCAGAGCATCCTTTGAAGTTAATGAAAGTCTTGTGCCAAGAAAAAAGGAAGTCTTAGAGAAAGGGAGGATAGAAACCCATCAATTGTAATGTCTCCAGGGGCCATGTTTAAACGAGTAATCAATTTTATTCTTCTCTTCATCATGTTCAGGGAAATTTCAGCCTACTTACTTAATTTCAAAATTACATCTCTTATAATTGCTTTTGGGCTTACATACAATATTGATGAGTAAAAAAAAAAAGAAGAAAGGTATTCACCTTATAACTTCCCACTGGACTAGGTTTAGAAAAAAAGGAAAAAGGAGTGTAAGATTTTATAAATGAGAAAAGGAACAGGGCAATTGCTTTCACCTAAGAAATGGAAAGCAAGGTAACCAACAGAGGTGTAACCAAGATCTAAACAATGAAGAACCAAATCACTTCAGACCAGTGTGGCTAAAGTTAGTGACTTAACCTCTTTGACTCTAGGGGTTCTCAAGTAAGAAAAAAAAAACAGTCATTCCTCTTTTAGAGGTTTCTGTTAAGATATAAATGGGATTAAATGTGGAGAGTTTGGCAGAATGCTCAATATAAAAATGTAAGTAATTTGTGAAGCTGACCAGGAAATGAAAAACTTCTTTTAAAAATAAGGCCCAGAGATTCATTGTAATACATTAATTTGAGTTTTTCTTTTGAGGTAATTATAGATTGACATGCAGTTATAAAAAATAATAAATATCTTGTGTACCCTCCTTCCTGATTATAATGTCTTGCAAAACCACAGTACAATATCCCAACCAAGATGTCAACATTGATACAATCCACTGATGAAATCACATTTTCACATGATTATTTGTGCCTGTGTGTGTGTGTGTGTTTAAGAAGACATTTCATTTTTCAAAGAAAATATAGAAGAAACCTTTCATAATTTTCAATTATCAGGTCCCTTCTTATCTAAGAAGAATCTGAATCAGAATTAGAGTGCCTTTAAGAAAGGAATACAGATTGAAATTCACAGAAGCTTCACTGCTTGGTAAAAAATGTCATTATGACCCTGTGGTTCGGAAAAACTTCTTAATAAAATACACAATGTACAAACCTGAAAGAAAAAGTTCATACATTGGAGTATATAAAAATTAAATGCTTCTGTATAAGAAAATACATCATTAACAAAGTTGAAAGACAAGATATAGGCTGGGCAAAAAGATTTGCTATAGATACAAAGTCAAATTACTAGTATCAAGATATATAAAAAGATTCTGTAAATGTACACAAAGACAAAAACATTATAGAAATACTAGAGGCCCCATGCACGAAGATTCGTGCAAGAATGGGCCTTCCTTCCCAAGGCTGCTGGCACTGCCTTGGCTGTGCCCCAAGCTGCCTTTTTGCCTCCCCATGCTGCCCAGAGGACCGGAGCAGCTGGAGCAGTGTGGAACGCCAGCACCATGGTGATGACGTAAGCATCCTGCCCCACCCCAGGCCACTCCGTGCCTATGTATGCAAATTAACCTGCCATCTTTGTTGGGTTAATTTGCATACACACCCTTGATTGGCTGGTGGGCATCACAAAGATACAGTCAATTTGCATCTTACTCTATTAAGTGTAGATGAAGACTCTGTGTGAACACTGTGTTGATAGAAACAGAAGTGTAAATGTAAGTACAAGTGAAAAATAACTCAATTAGGGAAATGTAAGTTAAAAGTAATATAAATATCACCTTTTATTCTTTGTAAATACCTGAAAGTTAATAATATAAAGTGGAAATGAGTAAAAATAATGTAACATCTTTTAGTTGAGTGCTGTATGTGAACTATTATGTTTGATCCCCACAGCAGAGCTATGATGTCAATGTAAACTGGATCACCTCTATCCAAGGGCAGTTTGGTAGCACAGTATCTATTAAAACTTAAAAGTGTGCTCACCCCAGGACTCAGCAGTTTCACTTTTTAGCATCTACCATGAAGGCATACTTGCTCATGGGCACAAAGAAGCATGTACAAGGCTGTGTCCTGCAGCAGTATCTGTAACAGTGAAAAATTAGAAATAAACTACATTTCCAATATTAAGAGAATAGTTTCCTATTTTGCCCACTAGTTCAAATAAGTGTAGACAGTTGTAGATACTAACATGAACAGGTCTTCAGAATATATTGTTGAACAGAAAAAGCAACCCAGCCATCATGGCTCAGTGGTGAGTGCTGACCTATGAACCAGTAGGTCACGGTTCAATTCTCAGCCAGGGCACATGCCAGATTGTGGGCTCAATCCTTAGTAGGGGTTGTGTAGGAGGCAGCCAATCAATGATTCTCTCTCATCATTGATGTTTCTGCCTCTCCATCTCCCTTCTTCTCTGAAATCAATAAAAAGATTTTTTAAAAAGCAGCTTATAGAACAATACCCTTTATGTTAAACACATAAATCAACAAAATACATTTTACTATATAGCATCCTGTTGAATAAAAGTGTAATACGCAAATTAACCATTACAAAGATGGCGGTGCCCAGTCCTCTCGGCCCCACGGCTGAGAGAGGGCAGAGTTGGTGGCCTGACAGAATCCTTGCTTAGTCGCCATGGTGACAAGGCAAGCATTCCGTGCCTGGCTGTAGAGGGCCTCTGGCCAGGCCAGGTGCGGAACACTTGCATCATTGCAGGCTGGGCTGGGGGAACCCTCCCCCTCCACTGTGCATGAATTTCATGCACCTGGCCTCTAGTAATATTATAAGTATAAATATAAGTACATATAACAATATATTAATATTAATAAAACTTAATCTTCATTAAGAAGAAATTAATGCTCATAGAGTTTAAGGAAGTTTCCATCTGATATTTATGAGACATCCGAAAATATTGTACTTCTTTCTTTTTTATGTGCAATAGCAGAATGATACACAAGGATAAATCCGGTTTCTCATCCCACCTCTGCTACTAACTGCCTATAGTATTATTGATAAGTTAATTACCCTCTCTGACTTTTATTATGATAATTTTGAAATGTCTGCAATAATACTCATCTCTCTTTTAGGGTTGTTTTCAGGATATAATTAGTTAGTATATATAAATGTCTCAGCACTGTACCTGGCACAAAATAAGCCCTCAACACGTGGTAGCTATTCTTAATAACATTGAGGAAGCGGAACAAAAGACAACAGGTGATTAACTTGGGATGTTCAGCAAGAGGTTTGTTAGAAAATAATACCTTAGTTGAACTTTTATTTTTCATAGGGATTGAAAAGGTGTTTCAGGTTGTGGAAACAGTATACTTGTATGTTGGAATACATGCTGAGCTAAAACACAATGGGAAATTGATGAGCTACTTGTAGCTAGAAAAGGAGTGCAGGGTAAGATTGGGCAAAAACTTGGTTGTCTTATTATGAAATTTGTGCTAATTGTATTGATCAAGAGGAAGTATTGAAGAATTTTGAATAAAGAATCATGGTTAACCCAAGTTGCCAGAGTTGAGCATGTATTGTAGCAGGGAACAAGAGGCTTTAATTGAGGTAGAGGCAGTGGGAGAGAAGAAGCCAAGCAGAGTCTGAACAGCAGGTCCAAATGAATAATTAAAAGCAAGGTACATGCTACAAGATCCAGTGACTCATGTGTTATAAAACAGTAAGGAGAGTGAGGGCAGTCATGAAAAATGAAAACAGGCAGGTTGTACGGACTTATATTAAACTAAAGGCCTAGTGCACAAAATTCGTGCAGAGGGGGGTTGTCCCTCAGAGCAGCCTGCACCTGGGACCCCTTGAGAGATGTCTGAATTTCCATTTAGGCCCTAGGATGGGGCCTAAATGGGCAGTCAGACATCCCTCTCCCAATCCAGGACTGCTGGCTCCCAACTGCTCACCTGCCTGTCTTCCTGATTGCCCCTAACTGCTTCTGCCTGCCAGCCTGATCACCCCCTAACCACTCCCCTGCCAGCCTGATTGATGCCTAACTGCTCCCCTGCCAGCCTGTTTACCCCTAGCTGCCCTCCCCTGCAGGCCTGGCTCTCTCCCAACTGCCCTCCCCTGCAGGCTCATTGCCCCCAACTTCCCTCCTCTGCCCTCCTGGCCACTCCTAACTGCCCTCTCCTGCAGTCTTGATCACCCCCAACTGCCCTCCCGTGCAGCCCTGGTCCCTCCCAATGGCCATCCCCTGCTGGCCATCTTGTGATGGCCATCTTGTGTCCACATGGGAGCAGCCATCTTGTGTGTTGGAGTGATGGTCAATTTGCATATTACTCTTATTAGATAGGACACATTAAAATCCTGCTGAAGTATTTCTTGTGGTAATTGTTATATATTTTTTAAGAAGTTAAGAGGAAAATTTGTCTTTTATATTTACTTACATATTTGCCATATATACTAGCATTGCTTCATGTCTGAAGATCCAAGTTTCACTCCGGTATCATTTCCCTTCATTTTGAAGAACTTCCTTTAGCATTTCTTATAGAGCAGTTTTCTTAACAATTGATTAGAATTTCTTTAGCTCTTTTTATATTCCATAATTTTGCATTGTATTATGGACATTGTGAGTATGGACTCAGGGCCCTGTTAGAATCTCCTAGAGACTTTTTAACTTTATTTTTGTTTTCTTTTGTTTTAGTAGGATATCAACTCAGGTTCAAACTACAATCTCTCCGTTATCTGCTGTAGATGGTAATTTCAAAATCAGTTTCGTTTCCCAGGCCTTTGCTATCCTACCTTGCATCTGATGGACACATGCATAGCCAGGCACAGAGCATGAGATTATGTGAGCTCAAACACAGTTAGTGGGTCTCTTTCTTTGCTCTTCTTCTCTCCAGAAGTCCTCTTACATCCTGTTGTCTACAAGGTTCTCTTCTGATTTATCTGGTCGGTAAGATTCAGATACCATGCAGTTAAAAAAAAATTAGCCTCATTTTTTGGGCAAATCCATATGAGAAAAGATATTTTAAAAATTCAAACTTGGAGGGGTAAACACACAATGCAATATACAAATGATGTATATTGGCCTGGCCACCCACCCCCGCTTCCCCATTCCCCATTGGACAATTAAAACCTATGTAATTTTATTAACAATGTCACCCCAATAAATGACAGACAGGCAGGCGAGCGGTAGGGAGCCAGCAATTCTGGATTGTAAGAGGGATGTCCCAGATTGGAGAGGGTGCAGGGTGGGCTGAGGGACATGCCCTCACCCCCATGCATGAATTTCATGCACCAGGCCTCTAGTTAATACTAGTCATAAAGGCGAATATTTATATGTCATAACTACTTTCCAGGTTTTAGTTCAAGTGTTTTTACATTCAATATTTGTACTATAAAATAATCTTTTATGTATGTACAAAATATCTTGCTGGGATATTGATAGAAATTGCATTTAATTTATAGATAATTTGAGGAGACCTGACATCTTTACTGTTACTACTCTGACTTCCAGTCCATGAACACCGTATGTCTTACCTTTATTTAGACCTTCTTTCATTTCTTTTATCAGTATTTTTAGTTTATAGCTTTCAAATCCTATACAATTTTTGTTAGATTTATAATTCAATATTTTAGTTTTGAATGATTATAAATAATATTGTGTTTTCAATTTTGGTTTCCACATGTTCATTGCTAATATATAGATATACAATTAATTTTTATATGGTGATCATGCATCCTGCGACCTTACTGAACTCACTTTAATTGTTTGTTTGGTTTTGGGTTTTTATATATTGCTTGGAATTTCAATATAGACCATTACGTTATTTGCAAATAGAGATGGTTTTACTTCTTTCTTCCCAGTTCGAATGCATTTTATTTCCTTCTTTTCCTTTGTTGTGCTGGCTAGAATTTTTATTTATTTTATTTTATTTTTTAAATATATTTTATTGATTTTTTACAGAGCGGAAGAGAGAGGGATAGAAAGTCAGAAACATCGATGAGAGAGAAACATCGATCAGCTGCCTCTTGCATGCCCCCTACTGGGGATGTGCCCGCAGCCAAGGTACATGCCCTTGACCGGAATCGAACCCGGGATCCTTCAGTCTGCAGTCCGACGCTCTATCTACTGAGCCAAACCGGTTTCGGCTGGCTAGAATTTTTAGTACTATGTTTAACAAAGTGGTGAAAATAGGTATCCTTGCCTTGTTCTTAATCTTATGGGGAATTCATTTAGTCTTTCATCATCAAGTGTGATGTTAGCTGTAGGGTTTCTGTAAAAGCTCTTTATCAGGTTTAGATAGTTCCCTTTTAATCCTTGTTTAATGATAATTTTATCATAAATGGCTGTTGAATTTTGACAAATAGTTTCTCTGTCTCAATTGAGATGCTCATGTGTTTTTCTGCCCAGTTTTAAACTCATGACTACATGAATATTCAAGTTTGGTGAGAACACATTAGATAAAATAATCCATTTTACAATAAGATTGAGGTTTTCTTAGTGAGTTTTCAAAAGCATTTAAAATTTAATGTTTTTATTTTATTATAGGGGTAAATCAATTTTACAGGTTTTGGCAGCATGGATAACATGTAAAGGCAAGTATACCTATTTGATACTACTGATTAAATTTTCTAGAACATAAGATTTGACAAGGGTATTTGGACTATTTCTGGATGTCAAGAGCCATCATAGATATATAGTACAGAGATAACAATTTTAAATATCTGGCACATCTAGATGGTCTATAAATTTGCCAGAATAGAATATTTAAATTTAAACCACTCCAGAAAACCCATGTTTATGGGCACATTATTGTTAGGACCCACAAGAATAAAATGACAGTGAGGATCAGCTCTTATTTTCACTGTCTCTTATCAAGCTTCTGTGTATTCTTCTGGTATATTAGGTCATCTACTGGAAATGATTAGTAAAATGCCCTGAAGTCTCTATTCAAGCCACATTTTTATTTTTAACAGCCAGGTTAGAATTAGTTCTGCCAATACAATATTAGACTGCCAGAGTGTGTATGTGTGTGTGAGTGTTCTTTACCCTTTGGTTCTAAGATTGTACTTACTGGTGAATATTTTTAGCCATTGGAAAATTCCTATCCCTTAATGTCCCTGAGATTTAAAAGTCCTATTGATGATCAATTTTATTGTCCAATTCATATAGTTGGAAATCACTTAGTACAAGATTAGTATCTCAGTTGCATAATCTGGCAACAAAGATTTTTGCGTGATTTTTGTTTAGGTTGACTGATTTTCTAACTCTCAGCTTAGGGTGATACATAACCTATGTTCATAAAGTAGAGTATGAAAAATAATATCATGGCAATTTTGTTTCTTACAATTCACCCAAAATTGATAGCATATGAATGCTTTGTCTTTATCTTTGTAAATAGAGAGCGTATCTACAGAGCAGCGGTTCTCAAACAGGAGCATGTATCAGAATACCCCGGAAGACTTGTTCACGTACAGAATTCTGGGACCTATTCTCAGAGTTTCTAATTCTGTAGGTCTGGAGAATTTGCATTTCTAACAAGTTGTGATGCTGAGGCTGCTTTTTCAGGGACTTTACTTTAAAAAACTACTGATCTATATGAATTTCCATCAAGACATTAAAAATGGAACTGTCTTATGACCCAGTGATTCCACTTGTAGAAATACATCTGAAGAAATCCAAAACACCAGCCAGAAAGAATATATGTACCCCTATGTTCATAGCAGCACTATTTACAATAGCCAAGTGCTGGAAACAGCCTAAGTGTCCATCAGTAGATGAGTGGATAAAAAAGCTGTGGTACATATACACAATGGAATACTATGCAGCAGTGAAAAAGAAGAAAATCTTACCTTTTGTGACAACTTGGATGGACTTTGAGAGTATTATGCTAAGTGAAAGAAGTCAGTCAGAGAAAGACAAATACCACAT
The DNA here is from genome assembly GCA_027563665.1 of Antrozous pallidus. Taxonomy (NCBI): domain Eukaryota; kingdom Metazoa; phylum Chordata; class Mammalia; order Chiroptera; family Vespertilionidae; genus Antrozous; species Antrozous pallidus. Next base: position 3,338,236 of record CM050509.1, read on the forward strand.
GATTTCACTTATATGTGGAACCTAATGAACAAAATAAGCTAACAAGATGGAGACAGACTCATGGATAGAGAATAGAGTGACAGTTGTAGGATGTGGACACAGACTATGTGACTGCTAGAGGGGAAAAGGGTGTAGGGGAGGTAGAAGAGGGTAAAGGGGGGATGAGTAGTGTTGGAAGGAGACTTGACTTGGGGTGGTAGACACACAATACAATATACAGATGATGTGTTATAGAATTGGAACCCATGTAATTTTATTAACCTACATCACCTCAATAAATTCAATGAAAAATAAAGAATAAAAGCAAAACAAAAGTAACACTAACCTGATCTGCACTCATTGGGGGGAAAACAAATAAACAAAAATTAACTACTCCTTTAGGAAGATGGGAAAAATAAGTTTTAATCCTGGTTGCGGTACAAATTTTTTGAGTGAGCTTAAACAAGTGATGTATATTCTACTACACTCAGTTTCTTCACCTGATACTTAACTTCATTGATAGCAGTTTGACCTCCTTTGTAGAGTTGTCAGGAGGATCGTACATATGAAAATATTTTTAATTAAAAGAAATAAACACTTGTGTGAACTTGTGAAATGTTTGCAGACATTCCGAGAAGACAGAATGATAATGGAAGCAATGCTCACTTCGGTGTACAGCGGCTCCTCCTGGCTGGTGTGGCTCAGTTGGTTGCACTGAAGGGTCAACCTTTTGATTCCCTGTCAGGACGCATGCTCAGGTTGTAAGTTCAGTCTCTTGTCAGGGTATGTATGGAAGGCAACCATTCAATGTTTCTCACATCAGTTCCTCTCTCTTTCTCTCTCTCCTTCTCTCTCCCTCCCTTCCTCTTTCTCTCTCTCAAGTCAATAAAAACATAAGATTAAATAATAGAAAACCGTGGTGGCTTATATGATATTTATAACTTTATTTTCTCATATGTCCCTGTTTTTCCACTTGATAGCACATCAATGATTGCTTTTTTTTTTGTTTTGTTATCAAGCAGCAGATAAGTGGTTGGCGAATCTTTGGCCTTGAGTCTCTAATTTGGCTTTTTTCCACCCGTGGTCTCTGTGTATCCCTCTCATTTCTTTCATTGTTTAGTGCAGAAACATTTCACAGGGAATGGGCTGAAACGAAGCTTCGGGATAACTGCTCCTGTTTCTTAAACAAGCACTCTTATCACTAGGGGACAATCCTGCCTTAGTTGATGACCCGTTCGTTGATATAAATAATGGTGTTTCTGTTAGGGTCTTTCAGCCATTCTGATTTCCTGCCTATAAATCAGTGAAAGATGTAATTTGAACTGGATTGTTGAGAAAGACATGAAGGCAGTGAGGTTAGGGTTGCCCTTCAACACTAAATATTAAAGGACAAACTTTCCATGAAAGCCAGACCATTTGCTTCATTTAATCTATTGATTTTTAAGCTAAAGAGAGTCTGGAAAAAGGAATGATAACATCATGGCCAAAGCTAATCAGAAATGTCAGCTAATAAAGCTAATAAAAATGTTTGTATTCATATAAAATATAATAACGAGGTGGCGTACATTTTGGTTTCCTATGAAGCTGCACAGCAGTCATTTCTTTCATTTGATTGCTAATTATACTCTCAATGTATGAATTAATTCTGGCATCTATTGACTATGTTGATATTGTTTTAGAAAAATTATCTCTCAGATCAGATGAAAAGCTTTGCCTCTGTATGAAAGGCTCAAGTGACTTGTTCTGGTGTATGGCATTAATATTCCTTGGTGTGAGCTTCATAAAACATTAAAACCAAATTAAACTTAGAAACGGGACCTTCTCTGATGATTTATTTATTTAAACCTGAGAGACTAGAGACCCTCTTTCTTTCTGTATGTCTGTCCCACTACCCCTGACTATTTTCTGCCCATTTAGAGGTTTCATCGAATCCATCTAAAATTATTATCTTCAAAGCTAGAGCAGAATTTGTTAAACCTTGAAATATATGGGCAAAGGCAGTAATTTTGGGACAGCATGCTTTGTCTAAAGTAGTTTGAACATTCGCTGTGCCAGAAAGAGAGACATTCTCCCAAATAGGAAAAAAGGCTAAAAGTAAATGAGAATTGACACCTCTGTGCATATCTTGTTAAAAAAGCTGGAAGATTTTCAAGTGCTTCATTGCCTCTTTCTGTGCCCTCCCCTTTGGGACTTAAGTGTATTCAACAGCAGTCGGTGGTGTGGAGAATAAAAATGTAAAGAAATCCATGATGGTGATTGACCCTGAGTTATGCTTCTAGAAGAGAGAGAATAGAATTTAATTTTTACTTGTTATTATTCCTTTTTGGTGTCAAAGAGACTCCTAAACTGGGCAGAACCGTTGGAAACAGTATACAGTATATTCTTATAAGTCCCAAATACTGTATATATCTTATTAATTAATTAATGTATGTAACAAATAATGTTTTATTTTTTTGATTAACCAGGAGCTTATTTTATTATAAAGCATTTTAATGGAAACATGGGTCAGGATAGGCTAACTACTGATTTAGTAACACATTTTATGAGTGTCTTACAAGATAGGTTTATTTTTTATTCCTACTGTTTGGCCAATACTGATTGTCAGGTGGAATTCTATTTTGGGGGCCTTATGGAGATTTCATCTCATCACTTGCTTACGCCATCAACAAGAAATGTAGTGAACCGCATATTGTTTTGTGTGTGTTTGGGTTTTGGGTATGTGTGTGTGTGTGTGTGTGTGTGTGTGTGTGTGTGTGTATGTGTGTGTGTGTGTGAGTGTGTGTGTGTGTGAGTGTGTGTGTGTGTGTGTGTGTGTGTGTGTGAGTGTGAGTGTGAGTGTGTGTGTGTGTGTGTGTGTGTGTGTGTGTGTTTGGCGGGCCAGGAGCCAGGGAGGGAGTACCAAAGTACTTTATTTGAAGGAATGGTACCAACAAAAGAATATAAGTGGGTGATTTGGTACAAGTTATAGAAAAAGTAAAGGTAACTGCAATATGCATGTAACTGCTTTGGCGACAAGGGAAGTCAGCCCCGTGGCTATGGGAAGCTAAGGTTTAGCTAAATCTTCCTTCAGAAACTAGACCATGATGACTGAGAGAATGGGCTGAATGCAATGGAATGTGTGTTACACATACTAGTTCTTAAAGCTTCCACACAGGAAAATCTAACACTCTACCATTGTCAAAGCAAGTCACATGAACTTACCTGGTTTCAAAAGGGAGAAGTCTAATACTACCACGTGCCCAGAACCGGCTATTTGTCAACAGTCCTAATGACTAGCTCACATTCGCATGGTGAAAGTCCTTTCAGTGACGTTTTTATGTGTAAAAACATTTTGTTAGTAATAGGAGACATTCAAATTAAAACCACAAAAAGGTAACACTCTACATCCACCAGATAAGCAAGAGATGTGTAATAATGAGTAGTCTCTTGCACTTCTGGGAGTGGGGAGAGATATAAATTGGTATAACTGCTTTGAAAACAGTGTGGCAATATCCACCACAGTTGAAGATGTACACAGCTTATAACTCAGTACTTTTCTCATTACATATGTCCTAGAGCAGTGGTCAGCAAACTGCGCCTTGTGAGCCACATGCAGCTCGCGAGCCGCGGTTTGACACTCTGTTGACTAATGAGTTTGCCGACCGCTGTCCTAGAGAAACTCATGTATGTGTACATGAGGATATATGTACCAGAATGTTTATAGCAAGACTGGAAACAAGCCAAATGTTCTTCTACAAATGATGAATAAATAGGGATGTTAATACAAAAGAAGACCATCCTATATAATAAAAGGCTAATATGCAAATCAACCAAACAGTGGAACAACTTGTCACTATTACACGCACTGACCACCAGGGGGCAGACGCTCAACACAGGAGCAGCCCCCTGGTGGTCAATGTGCTCCCACAGGAGGAGCACCACTCAGTCAGAAGCCAGGCTCATGACTGGCAAGCACAGCGAAGGTGGCGAAAGCCTGTCCCACCTCCACCACACTGCTAAGGATGTCTGACTGCTGGCTTAAGCCTGCTTCCCACAGGCCCCAGTAGTCGGACATCCCCTAAGGGCTCCCAGCCTGCGAGAGGGCGCAGGATGGACTGAGGGATACCTCTGCTCAGTGCACGAATTTTGTGCACCAGGCCTCTACTATATCAATAAAAATAGATGAAGTTCTTTTCAACACAGATGATTGTCAGTTAGGGTGGAATGAAAGACTGCATGCAATAGTAATTGCATTCATGTAAGATTTTTAAAATAGATAAAACCATACCATATTGTGTATGGAGACCTGCCAAAGTGGTTCAGCTGTCAAGGAAAGCCAGAAAAGGGGTATTACCAGAGTCAGAGCAGTTATTTCTTCTAGGGTAGAGGAAGAGAGAGATGACTGGAGAGTTGTACCTAGAGAGCTTCCAGACCACTGGCATCATTGTCCTTTTTGACCTAGGTCCATGGTTGGCAAACTGCCGTTCGTGAGCCACATACGGCTCTTTGGCCCCTTGAGTGTGGCTCTCCCGCAAAATAGCACAGACTGGGCAAGTCTATTTTTTAAAAGTGGCATTAGAAGAAGTTGCAGTTTAAAATTTTCGGCTCTCAAAAGAAATGTCAGTCGTTGTATTGTTGATATTTGGCTTTGTTGACTAAAGAGTTTGCTGACCACTGACCTATGTGACATTTATAACATAATATGGTTCACTTTATTAGTATTTTTGAAACTGTACATATGTATTTAAATTTTTTTCTGAATAGAGATTACACACTCACAACAACAATTTTAAAATTATATGTATGGTTTGTGTCCCAGCAAATTTCCAGTCTTTGAATTACTCTTCCATTTAATACCCAAATGAGAATAACGAGTGTGCATCATGGGTGAATGTGGGAGTCTTGCCCCCATTACCATGAATGCCATTAAGGCTATGGATTATTTTACCTTGTATCTCCCCCTCCCCGCTGTTCGGAGACCATTTGGTTACCACCCCATCATTGCAAGAGAAGTCTGTGGTGTGGCAGCCCATCTCAGCGACTTTTTCATAAGGCTGGTCAGTAACCATTTAGCGTGAATAGCCTGAGTCACTCATCAAGGGAGTAGTAGCCTGCATCTGTAGCCCAAGAAAAGGTGTGAATGCTTTTGTAGAAAAGCAAAGCGCAAATAAGAGGTAGGCAAAGGCCAAATGAGACAGAACTTATGCTTTTGCTACTGAAAGGTCTAGAAGTCCGCATTTGGAATTCAGATGGGAGTGGGCAGGAATAACCATATCCACCATCTCCACTGTTTTAGCCCTGGGACACCTGTGAAATACACGCATTCAGAAGTCTTCCTTTCGAAGGCGGACTCTTGGCGCATGCATGTGATCCCTTCAATGCCCACTGTCCTCTCCCCCCCCCCCCATTCGTAGGCAGCCCCTGTCTCCTTTTCACAACAGAGAAAAAGTGCTGCTGCTCGGATAGGCCGTTTCCAACGATTCTGGCCTCGGTTAAGTCAGGATGGGGGCGGGGGGCGATGCGATCAGTAGTAAGTGTGTGTGGGAGGGGGATACGCTGAATACATATCTCATTTATTAAAATAAATGAGCGCTCTGTCTCTCCAGCGGTTGTCAAAAGACATTTACAGTTTCCCTAGCCCGTTTCCCACGTCTCCTTGGCTCAGAGGCTGCCAGGATCAATGGTCCAATGTTAGCTCCACTTTCTTCTTCTAGCATTCGCCGCATTCAGCTCTTCGGAAGTGAGTTAATAATGTAAAATCTGGCTGAATTAAATTCACTTAACTGTGCTGCCAATTCTCTTCCCTTCATGCATCTTTAAAGAGATGGATTTCTAATGCTCTAGGAAAAGAAAGCAAGGAAGAGGCAGTAAACCTGAATGGGATCAATTGTTTATTATAATTACCCTGTTGAATGTCTCACTTTGTACCCAGAAGGAAGAGGAAATATCAACCTCTATAAGCTTTACAAGTGCTAATAGGAGTGGTGGTGGTGGGGGGAAGGGGGTAGAAACTGCCTCTTCAGTGAAAGAAGCGACACAGCACAGCTCCACATGGAAAGCTGTGAACAGTAAAATGTGAGGTGGGAGAGGGGTTCGTTTCTATAGCAACTCAGCATCTTCTCGCCAAGAGGAGGATTTTTTTTTAAAGCTTACAGTTAGAAACAAATTAGCAGCCAGACCTCAGCCTGTGCCTGTATGTGACAGTGTAAGTACGTGAGCTACCTGTCAATGTGGTCTACCGTGGTCTCCAGTTTTCCAAAGGGTCTGTTGGCTGATGGAATGAACTGATGGATTTAGGGGGTCGAATCTTCATGTTCAGAAGAGAAGAGCAAAGGGCAGGGTTCCTGTGGGATGTCTCAAAACCAAAGGTTCAGATTGCCATGAGCAAAGACCTCTTCGTGAGGGAATATTCCTAGAAATTAAATACCCAGGTGTATCTGTTACTTGGGCAACACTGTTGTCATTCAATGAATCTGCTTCCAAAGCCAGGTGTTAGAGAAGACAGGGTGTCTGTGGCTCTTCATATTTGAACTTCTAGTCACCAGGTTTTCCACGTATGGCAAGCAAATACCATTCGGGAGTTGAATTGCGTTTCCTTTCTTACCTCCCGACCTGCAGTATCTGTTCCCATCCAACTGTTCTAGTTACCCTAACCGTACAGTGGTTGTAATGGAGTCATTTGGTTTTGGGCGTAGTCAATGCTCTGGTTTAAGCTTCCACTATAAAGCAGATAATGGAAAGATTTTTGAATAATGCTTCCACATTTCCACGTATTGTGTTTATTAAATGCAACCGGGGACTCTCCTGCTGCTACACGTGTTCTTTTTTCTTTTTTTAAATATATTTTTATTGATTTTTTTTTTTACAGAGAGGAAGGGAGAGGGAGAGAGAGTTAGAAACATCGGTGAGAGGGAAACATCCATCAGCTGCCTCCTGCACACCCCCCACTGGGGATGTGCCTGCAGCCAAGGTACATGCCCTTGACCGGAATCGAACCTGGGATGCTCTATCCACTGAGCCACACAGGTCAGGGTTACTCACACATGCTCTTACTCACACGGCTCCTGACACTCTATGTGTGCAATGGCAACAGAAAGCGCACGGCTCTGGACACCATGCCCCTGGTCTGGTCACGGTTAGCAGGACTGCTCGGGAAACGCAGCCGATGTCAGCAGTGAAGGGCTGGGTGGTGTGTGCAGTCTTTCATCTGTCGAATCCCAGCATTCCGTGGAGCTTTAGGAGTGCAGGTGTTTCTAATAAAATGGGAAAGATTTTTTTTTTCTTTATTAATAATGCCGCACACTCTGTGCTGTGGTCTCTGGATCCTTTTGCTGACTCACAAAAGGGGTAAAATCTGCCAGGATTCTAACAAATCCCAAGCGCCTCTGGAAATAACGGTGTATTTCAGCCAGTGACTCTCTCTCTCTCTCTCTCTCTCTCTCTCTCTCTCTCTCTCTCTCTCTCTCTCTCTCTCTCTCTCTCTCTCTCTCTCTCTCTTTGTTATCCACTAACCATCTGCTACCTTACCCCTGAGAGTGAAGATCCTGGGAGTGCTTACATAGATTCCAAATAAATTCTTGGGGATTAGAACAGCCAGTTTCCTTGACTAGCCTCACAGCAAAACTCCGTTGGACCAAATGGGGGTTTTCACACCGGGACAATGCATAGGTTGGTAAAATACAGTTTGGCATCACAGCAGCTCCTGACAAGCAATTTGGAACTTGGACCAAACCACATCCCAATGTTTCCTCCTATGACTGGGCTATTGAGGTCAGTTAAACTGACTAAGTCCCTCAGCCTGTCATTCAAGCCACCACCCACAGAGGAAACTCTTCCAGTAGCCTGGGGTTTCAGTCCATGTACACTTATTCCAAAGGGGTCCCCTTCCATGAGCCCTTACTTTGCTGCTGCCTTTCTTATACCTAACTATTCTCTTCCAGCGTGGGACTCCTGTCTTACTGTTGCAAAGCTCCATTCTACTCTGTCTTATCCAGAATTTCTTACTACTTCCTGGCTGCTCTTTCATATCCCTGGTTCCGGTTATCTCTGGCAACATAGCAAATTATCCCAAGACTTAAGACCTTAACATACTTGGTTTTTCTCAAGAGAAATTGTGTATCTGGGATTCAGGAAGAACTTCAGCTGGACTTTTTTTTTTTACTGATCTACATAGCATCAGCTGGGGAAGGTAGGTCTGGGGATTCACTTCCAAGATATAACAAATGAATTTGGCAAAACAGCAGAATACAAATTAATATCCAGAAAGCAGGGGTACTCTTATACACCAATAATGAACTATGAGAAAGAAACTAAGAGAACAATCCCATTTACTTTTGCAACCAAAAAAAAAAAAATAATAAGGTACCTAAGAATAAATTTAATCAAGGAGGTAAAAGACCTGTACTCAAAAAAGCTACAGGACGATAAAGAAAGAGAGGAAGACACAGTTAAGCGGAAGAATATATTGTGTTCATAGTTTGGAAGAATCAGCATCATGAAAATGTCCATACTATTCTAAAGCAGTCAATAGTTTCCACACAATTTCTATTAAAATACCAATGGCATATTTCACAGACCTGTGCAAAAAAAAAAAAAAAAAAGAATAGCAGAGGTAGCTGAAACCAGTTTGGCTCAGTGGATAGAGCATCGGCCTGCAGACTGAAAGGTCCCAGGTTCTATTCCGGTCAAGGGCATGTACCTTGGTTGTGGGCAAATCCCCAGTAGGGGGTGTGCAGGAGGCAGCTGATGGATGTTTCTCTCGCATCAATGTTTCTGACTTTCTATTCCTCTCTCTTCCTCTTGGTAAAAACTCAATAAAATATATTTTTTAAAGAATGGGGGAGGTTCAATGCAGTGGGCAGTAGACAATGTCCAATGCTTGGTTGGCTCTTTCCAAACTCCATTCTGAGATCTCCATTATCAATCTGGGAATCACCTCCTCAGTTCTAAGCAGTTTTTATTTGTATTTTGAACCATGGCATGTGTTCCTTGATATCTGTATTTAATTCTTCAAACCATATTTATCTCTTTATCTTTACCTTTGCATTCTATTGGATTTTCTGAAGATTTCCATTTACACTGTCAATTTAATATTCTGCTGAGTTGATTTTGCTAGTTATTGCCAATGTATACTTTAATTCCATTATTACATTCTTATTGCCTTGTCCTTTTAATAAAAACCAGGTGGTTTCTCTATATCTGACCCACTTTTCTTTTCACAGGTCTCTTCTAGATTAGCATTATCATCTAGAACCTCATGAATTTTATTTAAATGGGAGCAGAAATTTTTAAAAGTTTTCTTTCAATTTCTGCTGTGATTATATTTGTTTGTTTTTTCCTTTTATATTTTTTTTGGGGAAATTTAGCTTCTCTTCTAAGTAAAACAGAGTGTTTCTTAGGTCCTGTATTTTTAAATATATATATATATATATATATATATATATCTTAATTGATTTCAGAGAGGAAGAGCAAGATAGACAGAGATAGAAGCATCAGTGATGAGAAAGAATCATTGATTGGCTGTCTCCTACATGCTCCACACTGGGGATAGAGCCCGAACCTGGACATGTGCCCTGACAGGAAATTGAACTGTGACCTGGTTCATAGGTCAATGCTCAACCCCTGAGCCATTCCAGCTGGGAAGGCCCAGTATTATCAATTGTTTCATTTCCAATTATACAAAACTAGTGACCTAGTGTATGGATTTGTGCACATTGAAAGGAAATTAATCAGGAGGTGGCCAGAGGGGTGGAACTGGGCAAGATGGGCCAGACATGCCCTGGAGCCAACCTCCTGTGGTCCCTCCCTGGTGTCTTTGGAATGAGTGGGGTCCATCCAGCAGGTGGGGTCCCTCAGCCTGGCCTGCGGGGATTGGGCTCTCCAACATTCCCCTAGGGGTCCCGCAGTGCGAGAGGGCACTCCGTAAAGTTCTGTCATACGGGGTGTGGAATGCAAACGCTAGTGTGCAGTGAACCAGATTCGGGGCCGACAGTGCCCCAGCAGCAACATAACCCACAGCCAAAGGTGGAATCCTGCGGCCCTGCAAGGAATCAGGCTCCGTCCTCTCTGGTTTCAGGGTGTGTCACCCGAGAACTGCCACTGCCAAGTAACTGAAGCTCGGCAGCTTCTGTGTTGAGCCTCTGCCCCTTGGTGATCAGTGTGTGTCATAGCAACCGGTCAGAGAGTCGAACATTTAGCCTTTTATATATACTAGTGGCCCAGTGCATGAAATTCAGCCTGGCCTGCACCCCCTCCAATCTGGGACCCCTCTTGCAATCTGGGACCAATGCTCCCCCACCAGCCTGATCACCCCCAACACCCCCTCCTACACACCTGCCCACCCCCAACTGCCTCCCCCGCCAGCCTAATTGCCTCTGACTGCCCCCCCCCTCTGGCTTGCACACCCCAACTGCCCCCTGACACTCCCAACTGCCCCCCTGCCGGCCTGATTACCCCCAACTCCCCCCCGCCTTGCTGGCCTGCTCACCCACAACTACTTCCCTGCCAGTTTGATCACCTCCAACTACCCCCCCTGCTGGCCTGTTTGCCCCCAACTGCCCCACCCCTGTCCGCCTGCTCACCCTTAACTGCCCTCCTCTCCTGGCCTAATCACCCCTAACCGCCTCTGCCTCAGCCCTGCCACCATAGCTTTGTTTGGAACGGTATCAGGAAAGTCTCCTGGTCTAATGAGCATAATAACCTTTTATTAGTATAGACAGATAAGGAGCAATTTATGTTGGTCCTATATTTGTAGCAGGTAGGGGTTTGATGACTCTCATTCACTTTGACCCTCCACTTGGAAATTGAGAGAATTCCCTTCTCAGCTATGAAGCCAGATGTTAATTTGATCTGCGTAAGCCAAATTCATGGCTCTATAAGCATTAATTTCTCACAGATCTGGTGAACTGAAGTGCAAACTTTCCATCGTCAACTGTCTGATTCTTTGAATATTTAGAATGCATGAGTGATGACAACGTTAATGAGGAGGAGGAGGGACAAGGAGGAGGAGGAGGAGGAGGAGGAAGGAGAGGAAATAATCTTAGCTACTCTAATAAGCACTTTCCTGAGATCTTTACATTACTTGCCTCATTTAATCCTCTTAAGGGCTCTATGAGAGAGCTGCTTTTGTTATCACATAACACTTATAAGAAAACTAAGGCTTTGCTAAATTAACTCAAACTCTTGCAACATGTAGTAAGAAGAGGCGAAACCTCACCCTCCGACTGTCTGATTTCAGTCTAGGCTCTTGACCATCAAGCAATGCTATATTTTATAGAAGTTCTTTCTGGACTGGGTCGGATCATGCCAGTCTACCCCTGTTCTCTGTCCTCGCATAGCATGCTTTGCCCTAGTGGCCATTCCAGGATGCTTTTGTCCATTCTTCACCCTCCCCATTGCTTTCAACTTCTCATCATGCGCATGGAGCTCTGAAAGGAGGCTGAAGAAGGAGTTGGGAGGATGATACCTCCTTACAAAGAAAGTCCTAGTTTAATGAGGGATATGAAGGCTTTTGTCCTGCTGAAGCTTTGTGCTTTGAGGGAGAAACAAAAAGTGGTGGTGGCCCTAACCTCTTTCCACCCACTTCCAAGCTGTTCTATTCTTTTGAAGTTTGAGAATGTCTTAGCTCATCATGATTGTGTTCCTTAATCCACACATATCTGTGACGTAACAGATGAATGAATTTTTCTGCTTCTACACTAGGCTGGATTGCCCACCTTGATTTATTGTGTTATCTTATTATTGTAATTAGTTTATTGTGCTACCACAATGCTTCCCTTTTGGACAACTTATTGTACATTTTTAAAGGGAATCTGAAAAGAGTTTAATCAAACACTTCAGCTAGCTATTATTTGTATGCTAAATCTTCACTCTCTCCTCAATGTTTGTTTTTAAATAATATCTTAGAGAGAATAAAACATTAGGAATTGCTATTTTTCATGTTATCATGTATTAATTCCAATTAACAAATACTTATGAAGTACTAGGAATGTGCAAAGTGCAGTACTCTGCAATTTGAGGATAAAGATCAAGATAAATCATAATTCTTATCTTTGGGTGCCTATGGCGAGAGGCAGGCATATCTATAATTCACAGTGTTTTCTTTAATATCTTCTATAACTCTACCCCTACTGTAACAAAGTGTTAAAGGACTCCAGAAAGAGGAGGAATTATTTTCTATGGGGGTCACTGAAAAAGTATTTCCAATAAATCTTAGGTTCGATTTCCCTTGAAGTAGAGACTAGTATTTGAGGACAAGATTTATTTGGGAGGGGGTCTGAGGAAGCCAAACAGGGTACTAAGTAGATCACTGTTATAGGTCATTGGAGTCAGTCCTACTGGGACCTCAGAAAGATGATGAAGAGCATATCTCAGTGTCGTTCTACTTGATGGGTAAGGAAGATGAAGTATTTACCAGATCACGAGCATCCTTGTTTGAGAATTCTACCCAAGCGTGTCAATTCCCAAATACTTCCGTGCTATCTGACATGTAGATTGAGTGTATTTCTTTGCAACCAGTGAAAGGCCTCAGCCAAAGAGTTATAAACTTGAGTGGTTCATGAAGACATGAAGACAGGATTTGGCTGAGGCACACATAGCAACTGCTTCAGTGGAGGAGGTGGCATTTAAATTGAACCTTAGATGATGAGAAGATTTTTCAGCAAGTCATGATATGGGGTAAGCATCACAGAATGCAAGAGTAGGAGAGACTACAGCAGCATTTTTGTGGCCTATGGCAAATATAATAAAAAAACCACTAAAGTTTGAAAATGATTCACATTTTCAAAATTAGAGACAGTCAAGGTTATCTCTATAAATACTCATTCTCACTCCCTTGCTTTGAGTGGGAGAGAATTTAGCTTCCAAGAGATTTTTCAGAGCGAATCGTGCCTCACCAGCAGCCTGCCTTCTCTAGTTAATATTGGGTTGCTTTGAATTATTATACTTTTTAACTCCTCTGAAGAATTTTGGGATTTTGTCAAAATTTGGACATGGTCATGTGAACTGTGTTGTTGTACATGGGGATGTCATTCCTTATATGTATCACACTGGGGAAAGTATTAAGAACTGCTGGTGCAAGCTTTGGAAACTTGACAGATGAGTTCAAGGAAAAAAACAAACAGAAAACAGTGATTGGAGCATATGTTGTAGTGTGTGGGGAGAGGGGCTGAGGGTGGATAAGGAAGGGGTATATATGGCTGCAATAACTTGTTATTTCAGTAATAAATATATGTTATATGTTAACAATAAACATGCAAATATAAATTATATATATATATATTTCCTAACTTAATATTGGCCAAGTGTTCCCAAGCCTTAGAGCCAACATCTCTAAAATAATGAAGTGCTATACATCATAGGAGTGATGACACATCATGTGATTTTTCCTTTTACTTGCACGTTGGAATGAGGAGAAATATCAAATCATATTGTCTACTTCACAAGATGTAATTACACCCCACCAATGAAATCCATGAGGTTCCATTTTAACATTAGAAAATATTGAAAGTTCTGACAAGTTAGGTTATTAATAGACTGGGAGCCTGCGTCAAAATTTGCACCTGCTGGAAAATGCTCCATTCTAGACATACAGCTCTCATATTTTATAATACATGCTTGTGAGTCTTTGAAGCTTTACAGACCTGAGCAATAGCAATGCCAGAGCCCTGCAGATTTTAGCCTGAATTTCCCATGGGGCACAGGACTGTCAACTGTGAGCAAGTGACACTTATTTCAAACATCTTCATTTCTAGTTTGCACAACTTGGAACAGAGTATTCCATGCCATGGGAGTAAATGGAATACTGAGTATATAGAGTACTTGTGCAAGAGCGAGGCTTGGTTACACAGATTGTCACAAGAAGTGGAAATTACATTCTTCGGAGGGAAGTTAATAAAACAGTGACCACACAGAAATTCTGTTTAGAGAGACACAAAAGGATGTGTGGGTCTTGTTTAAACTACAATATCAAAGATGACAAATAGTACTTACTAGCCCAGGATTTATCTCTTCTACTTTCAAAGTTCAGCTTCTTCCAGGATGATAACTTTTATATTATTTCTGCTCAGGTAGTCTAGCCCACAGTTTGGCCACTTATTCTACTCCTCCCTGGTGGCTCCATGGCTGCTGGTTCAATATATGGCCACTTGAGTTCTATTCCCTCGGGGCAATTTCTTCCATGCAAAAGTCAGTAGCTAGTTTGCAATGGGGCCAGCCACACTTTCACTTGACACACTGTGCTTCTCTTATATCTAAACACAAGTCAAGAAAGGTGGCATAAATTTTATTGAAGGACTGGAAGGAGGGCAATTTAAATGGGGATAGCTTAAAACTCAGTGCTATTACTGTGATATTTTCCACAAATTTGTTAAGACATCCTGATAAGTTGAACCTCTAATATGGAAGTTACCAATTCCATCCCTTTTTCTAACCTGTTTTCTCCCATTCATGCTCTCAAAAGGATAAAAGGAAGCATTTTATTATTTTTCTGTAATTGTTAAGTTCTATCTTTTTTGACTAAACTATAATTTTCCATCAATATTCAAAGGGTATTGAAATTGTCTTTTATTCTTCATTTCCTCTTCCCAATGACCATGGGCACTGTTAGGAATCTCTATATATAAAAGCCTAAGCAACTGTTATAACTGGTCAACTGAACAACTGATCAACTGGTCACTATGACACGCACTGACCACCAGGGGGCAGACACTCAATGCAGGAGCTGTGCCCTGGTGGTCAGTGTGCTCCCACAATCAGCCAACCTTCCGCTGGTGCCTTCCTGCCAACTGAACAGCCTCAATCTATAGGGACTGGGTGAGATGGCCCTGATCACCTTGCTCACTGACCAGACAGAGGGACCCCATCCATGCACAAATTTGTGCACCAGGCCTCTATTAGTACATATGCTCCTTTTGGGGCTTTTTGCCTTTTACCAGTTATTTTCTTAGCTACCAACATAGAAACTTGAGATTACTACTTATTAGCCAATGTCCTCATTTTCACCACCAATCCTCCTGCTTTTGACGAGGACAGAAGAGGTAGGACAGATTATTTGTTAAATATTTAATAGCATAACTTAAGGGTCTAATGGACTGGTTTGCAGAAATGTTACTGTTTTTCTGAACTTTAAGTAATCAGTAGACTCCATTGTGGAAACTGATCATAGATTTCTGCACTCCCTCAACTGCTTTTCTTACCTCCTGGTATAGACTTTACTATGGCCCTTTATCTCACGGGTTTAGGCTTATCTATTCATTTGCCAGAGACCATAGCTCATTGATTTCAGTTCCTCTGGGAACCCAGTATTGAGAAAGGCACATACTAGGTAATAAATTCTTTTTTTAATGGATTTGTATCCAAAACACCATCCCAACACTCCGAAAGAGTCCCATTTCACAAATTGTAGAATGATCATATTCCTATTTTGAGAAGCTTTCAGAAAACTATTTCCGTATTCACTACTGGGAAGAAAGGGCACAGAAAGAAGAGGATTGACAGCTCTGGACTGTCAACTCTGTCTCAGGGACCAAGCATAATACAGCTTGCCTTGATTATTATTCAGAACAGTCTTATTAGAGAAAAACTGTTGAATATCCATTTTACCAATGTGGGAGTAGTGGCACATAAAGTTAAGAATTTTCAGACCATGAGACAGAACTGAAATACAAACCTGAGGCTGTCCTCAAGGCTCCAGACCTTTCCACCTTATGTCCTCTTAATTATTCCTTAGTAGAGAGAGAGAAATTTATCTGTGCCATATCACATTGCAAAATTAATGTTTATGTTCTTTTGCTCAAATCTTCTCAGTCATTACCTTTATGTAACATTAGGATCTATTCAGTACTTGCCCTGAATAGCAAGGCAGTACATACCAGTGGTAAACAACTTCTGTGAGTTTGTGTGTGTCGGTACCATTAGGAACTCTTTAATTTTTTTTACTTAACTTCTAAATTATTCTTAACCTGAAAATTTTCTAAATTACTTAACCTAAAATTATCCTCTATAACAGCATCATTGTCAGTTGGGACTACTCTAAGAAAATATCATAAACTGGTTGGCTGATCTACAACAGAAAATGATTTCATTTCTCACAGTCCTAGAGGCTGGAAGTACAAGATCAAGGAGCCAGAATGCTCTTGTTCTGGTCAAGGCCCTTTTCTTATTTACAGACTTACGATACTAGCTAGCTCCCTGGCCTCTTCTTATAAGGGCACTAATTTCATTCATGAATTCTTCACCCTCATGTCTTAATTACCTCTTAAAGGTCTCACCTTCAAACATTGTCAAATTGGCATTAGGGTTTGACACAAACATCACACACATGTGGCAACTCATACTGACTGCTTCCGCTGCAGGGATGGTAGCCCAACACTGATTGCTGGGGGCTGGGGGGAGGGCTGCAAATCAGAGGCCAGACAGAGGCCTGAAGAGAGAACCAGGGACTGATCCATTGCCTCTGTGGAAGCTTTTGATCAGGACTTACCTCTCTCTTTCTCTCCCAGTCTGGACAGCAGCCCCCCTCCTTTTCTCTTCAGGTATCTACTTGGGCTGCTGATCAGCCGTGCCTTTCTGATCAGGTCCTGTTGATAGGCCCAGGGACAATGACTGGCATAGAAACTGGCCAATCAGAATCAAACCCGGGCGAAGTGTGAGGAGCCAGTGGCTGCCAAGGAGGCAGAGCTCTTGACGTTGATTGACATAGAAACCGATCAATCAGAACCAAAACTGGGTAAAGTGTGAAGAACCAATGGCTGCCTAGGAGGCGGGACTTTTGATGTTGACTGGCATAAAAACTGACCAATCAAAACCAAACCTGGGTGAAGTGTGAGGAGCCAATGACTGTCTAGGAGGCGGAGATTTTTATGCTGACTGGCACAGAAACTGAACAATCAGAACCAAATTGGCCAGCAGGGTAGAGTAGTTTGGGGTGATCAGGCAGGCAGGTAGAGGTAGTAAGGGGCAATCAGGGGAGTGGTTAGGAGGGAGTGGTCCCAGATTACCAGAGGGATGTCTGACTGCCAATTTAACTGTGGGATCAGGCCTAAACTGGCAATCAGACATCCTACAAGGGGTCCCCAATTGGAGAGGGTGCAGGGTGGGCTGAAGGAACCCTCCCTCCGTGTAGTTAACATTCACGACTGCACATAGTTACAAATTTTTGTTCTTGTTGATGTTTGTTAATATCAGACCATCAAACCTCAGGGAAGGTAGGGGAGGGTGGGGATAAGGAGGGGAGATCAACCAAAGAACTTATATGCATGCATATAAACCTAACTGATGGACACAGACAACAGAGGGGTGAGGGCATGAGTTGGGGGGTGGGGAGGAATGGGGCCATAAGGACACAATATGTAATGCCTTAATCAATAAAGAAAAAAAATAGAATTTTACAATGCCCTTTCATTGTAACCTTTGTTTTTTTCCTCAGAAAGTTCTCCAAAGCACTAACTTGCCTTCAGCCAGGCTGGTGTTCCATGCTTTGCCAAATTCTATGATTATCCATGCCTTTATTCTTTTGCTTAAACTAACATCTCTTTCTTTCCATCTGCTCATGCAAATCTGATCAATTTTCTCACTTTCTCAAGCAAAGTTGGTCACTCCAAATAGCTATCCTATGGATGTCAGTCGGCTTCTTTCCCAAGCTACCTTGTGCCAGATTGTTCAATGTGCAAAGTGGCTATGGCAGCAGGAATGAGATTCAGGCATGAGCTCAACAACATTGGCTTTGCCTTACGGGTGGTCTTGCTGGCATCACTATTGATTGGCTTGTGTGCCAACACCAGAAACAATAATGAGCCCTGATAAGACATCATTCCCTTCAGGTGGAGGGGGGCAGGCAAGGGAGTGTAGGAGATTGATTACATTCAACTTTTCCCATCGTGAATAGAGCAGCAATCTGTCCTTACTGGAATATATATGTATACCGAATACAGATTGGAGCCCCCACCCTTAACACAATAAGCAGTACTGCCATTCATGGATTTAAAGAATGAATTATTCACTATCACATTATTGCCTATAACATTGCTAAAGAAGTGTGGGTTGGCCTCATGGCCATGAAATTCAGTGCTTCTACAATATGCTCCACTACTGAAAAGACAATTGGCCCCATAGAGTTTTGAAAAAGCTTATTGAGTCCAGCCGGCATGGCTCAGTGGCTGAGCACCAACCTATGAACCAGGAGGTCATAGTTTGATTCCTGGTCAGGGCACAGGCCCGGGTTTCTGGCTTTACTCCTAGTAGGGAGGGTCAAGGAGGCAGCCAACTGATGATTCTCTCTCATCATTGATGTTTCTCTCTCTCCCGCTCCCTTCCTCTCTGAAATCAATAAAAAGAAATATTAAAAAAGAAAATGCTTATTGAAAGTATAGCCTTAGTGCCTGTTAGAGGTTATACCCATGAGGCTGGGAACTGTGCTCAAGGATGTGACATACTTTAAACCACTGACCAATATTGGTACCTTTTCCTCAGAGCCAAAATGCCCAGGTCTTGAAACTAAGAGGTAAGTTGAGAGTGGCCTCTCATACTATTACACATAATAAGCCATTCATTAAATTTTGCTAAAAATCCCCGAAGCTTTTGGTATGCTGGCTCAAATGTATTGATTCCCAGGGCGGGGGTGGAGGGTGGTGTTTCTGCCAGAGGACACAGCTATCTTTCTATTGAATAGAAAGCTGAGCCTGCTACTTGATATGGTTAGGTTCCTCAGACCACTAACCTTACTACAGGCAAAGAAGGGGTTACTGTAATAGGGTTTTTAATTCTGATTAATAAGAGCAAACTAGGATACTGTATAAACGGGGGGCAGTTAATCGAAGGCTACCCAATTAATGCTCAGATTCCTTATAATGAAGGCTTGAATTATCCAACCAGCTAAATAAATTTAATCAGCTGTGGTGAAGGCTAAAAGCTAGAGGGAACATGGACTAAGTAGTAGAAAATGGAATTTTAATTTTTATTATAGTTTAGAGTCCAAGAAGAGGAATTATAGCATATTTTGTTCAGTGTGTGTATTTTGTTTCTTGCTTGAAAAACATGTGTATTTATCATTTTCTCCACTTCCTCTAATATTTTAAATGTAAATGTTGGTAATAGTTCACTTTTTGTTAGTCTTAAGATATTAAATGCCCCAGTGGGCTTTTTACTTACCTGGAAAACACATTAACATCACCAGAAAGGAATAAAATGACTAATAGGTCCTTGTGTTTCTCCCTTTTGGGGAGAGAATGAATATGCCTTAATTTGTGCAGGAAAATTGCAGAGGTGATGTCATAGAAAAGGTGGATTAGAGGGCTCCAAGAATTGGTCCTTTCATTGAAGCAGCGCTAAGTGGTGGAAACTGACAATCAATTTAATTGGAACTCTGAGATCTAATCAAAATCTTACAATAACCAGGGAAGTGCTTAACGAAGGTAGTCACTTGCTAACTTTTGGTAAGAAAGTATTGTGGCTTTTTTTTCTTCTTTTTTTCATCCTCCATTCCCCAGGAGAGTAGTGGCTATGGGGACAGTGACCATAATCTTGGTGTGCTTTGCTGGTGCTGGTGTACAGGGAGAACAATACAGATCTTGTTCTGAAAAAAACATGTTTTGGGGTATTTTAATTGGTCCAATGCTTCCCCAAAGACTGGCACAAAGATGGACCTTTGTTTGCCTTCAACTCTTGAGCTAGAGCATCTTTCTAGGTAAAATATACTGAAAACATTGGAAGACACACAGCACATATCAATCTGCCTGACACAGTAGGGACAGAAGATGGGGCAAGCAGAAGACAAACTCAAAACTTTGGGAAGGAGCAGAGTGAGAAAGAAAAGTCTAGGGAAATTATCCACTGAGTGGCCAGATTATGATGCTCTCTGAACGCATAACAATCTGGCCACTCAGTGTGTATCCTATAGAATAAAAGGCTAATATGCAAATTTCCCCCTCGACCAGGAGTTCAACCACGCATGCACAAATTCATTCACTGGGCCTCTAATACACACACACACACACACACACACACACACACACACACACACTGAATGGCCATATTATTATACTTTCAGAGATCATAATAATCCAGCCACTCAGTGTATACTCTGAAAGGCTACTACAAATACCAGGGGATTCTGACTGCAACACACAGGCTAAGCGCATGCTCACAAAAGACCTGAGATCATTAGGCTTGTACCTCTGGCTAATCTTTGGGCTCTGCAAAAGCAGAATGTGAAGGCTATGCAGAGCAATAGGTGACCTGACTTGGTGTTAAAGTCATGCCCCAGCACGGAGCCAATCTGCAAAGCATTTTCTGCGTGTGTGTGTGTGTGTGTGTGTGTGTGTGTGTGTGTGTGTGTGTGTGTCTCCAAGCGTTTCTGGAAGTCTCTGGCAGATAATTAGCTGACTATTGAGATAACAACACAGAGATTTCTGTGACCACATGCATACAACAAAGAATAGTCTTCGCAAAAAACAGTTTGGAAGGGTCATTAAACACACATGAGTGAAGCCTTCAGCAATAAGTAACAGCAAACTCTGGGAAGAGGGGAGCATCTCATTGTTAGAGTTACCACTGTATAATATTGGAAATTTCTAGTTTTCAATAGAAAATTGCAAGGCATACAAAGAAACAGGAAGCATGGCCTATTCGCAGGAAAAGGTGACATTGACAGACACTGTCTCTGAGGAAGCACATACTTTGGACTTAACGAACACTTTAAATCAATTGTTTTAAATTTGCTCAAAGAGCTCAAGGAAACAGTAGACAACAACGGAAGGGAACAAGGAGAATGATGCATCAACAAGGAGATAAATTATAAAAAAGAACCAAATAGAAATTCTGGAGGTGAGAAGTATAAGAACTGAAATGAAAAAAATTCATTAAGTGAATTCACAAACTAAATGAACACATTCATCCCCAGAACCTCCAGAAGGAATTAGCCCTGCTGGCTGGCATCCTGACCTGACCCCAGCGAAACTGATGCCAGCCTTTTGACCTCCAGCACATTGAGAGAATACTTTTGTGTTATTTTAAGCTACTAAGTTTGCAGGAACTTGTTCCGGCTACATCAAGAAATGCCTTTAAACCAGAAATACCTAGAATGGTGAATACATAAAAGTTGTAAGTTCTGAAGCAAGTCTGTTGTCTGTCCTTTAGTATCTTAGTTTGGACTCATCCAAGGAGGACCCTAAGATAAGGATTTGGCTTAGAGACCTTGGTGAGGAAGTGAGAGGATGAGACAAGAAAGGTAAGATGGTCAAGGCCAATGTGTGCTATCAAGAGTTATCATTGTGAAAAACTGAAACTATTGTTGATTATTTTGGGAGGGGCCTCTGGGAGCCAATGTAGAGCATAGACCTCAGAGTTATTTTACCTGAGGGGCTAGGGAGCTGGAGAATTTGTACAGTAACTGCCACCAGTCCTTGTTTGAGAGCTATGTTAACTCGCTGACACTTCTTGGCCTGCCATGTGTGGGGGGCAAGGCAAGTTCTGTTGGTTCCAGAAAGCTCTCAGATGAAGGGGGGCAGATCCTGGCAGTTGAAAGTTGAGCAGGCATGCACTGAAGTGGTAAGGGCAAGGGAATAAGGGAGCGGCAAGGACAGGCACAGCTATACCCACAAACTCTTTGGTAGCGAATCCAGTCCCAATTCATCACCTTCTTCTTAACTGATACTCTCATGTTTTTTTCACTACTCCTGAACAAAGCGCTGCCTGTGAAGATAATAGACATACACACATTTTGTTCCTTAGTAGGTCTGCAAGGTTTTTGAGAGCATGAATCATGACTTTCTTTTCTTCTGTATTTGTCACAATAGTGAACGTGTTCAGCATATTATAAGCACTCAGTATATATTGTTGACTTGAACTGATTACCATAATTGTGTAATATCTATTTCTTATACTTGAAGGTGGCACTCCTATTGAGTTTTCTCCCTGCTTATTCATTAAGATTTTTCCACTGTTACCTTAATTAAAGTATTTTAATTAGAAATTAATAAGGGATCATCATACTGAGGGAAATAATCTAAAGATTTAATTTTTAACGTATCTCCTTACTGGCTCCGTGTTTGCCTTTTGAGGTAACCAATGTTAATACTTTACCAATAGCTTTCTGCAGTTTTTTCCATTGCCAAATGCACAGACATGCTATGTTTTTGTCTTTATGAAGCATATGATTATACGTTTCACCACTTGCCAATTTATTTGAAAACATGTTAGATAACCCCAGGTCAAAAGAGACCTAGTTTATTTATTTTAATAGCTGCAGAATATTATCCTTTGGATGTACGGTAATTTATTCCATCATTACTTTATTCATTCAACTTAATTCTAGTTTTTGCTTACTCCAACAATGTTGCAGTGTGCATCCTAATTCAAATATTCATATGCATCCCTCAAAATGGTATTACTATGTCAAAGGGTCTACACATTTGAAATATTCATAAATAGTGTTAGACTAGAGGCCAGGTGCATGTAATTAATGCATGGGTATTGTTCCTGGGCCTGGATGGAAATCAGGGCCAATCGGGGCCTTCTGGCTGCTGGCTGGCACCTTCCTTCCAGCTGCTGGCTAGTGCCTTCCTTCCCCCACCTGTGGACTGTTGGCTGGGGCCTTTGTTTATTCTGTGCCACCTCCTGGTGGTGAGCACACAATAGGTTGAATTCCCAAGGGGACAAATTGCATATTAGCCTTTTATTATATAGGATTATCTGCCACTTCTTATTTGTGCTGAAATTTCTCATTTCCCTTAAACAGTCCTTATTTTATTTACATGTAATGAGATTTGCCCAACAAGCATTAATATATACTTGATTATGACTCATAAACTGATATGGTGTTCCTAGGAGTCATTTGCAATTATCAGATGTCATAAGGATTTTCGGCTGTAGGGGATAGCAAGAGGATTTCTGCCTGTCCTGAAGGAGAGAAATGTTGCAGAAACTGAAGCAAAAAAAGAAGAAAAAAGCTGAAGAGAGGAAGAATGATGCATTTTGGGAAAATAGGACATTTCTCTGCTTCTAAGTGGAGCACCCTGTGTTTTTTTGTTGTAGACAGTGAACGTGAACCAGAAGAATGCCTCCCTCCCCTGAATAAGAAGATGTAGTTCCCTTGAAACATCCTAGGGGATTGGCAGAAATGATGGAGTTGTACTTTGAGAGGTCATTAGTGGATATCAAGTGTCAGTGGAGCAAGTGCTGTTGCCATTAAAGTAACATCTCTTCTCAGTTTACACTTGTACCCATTGGCTGAAAGCTTGGGAGCAAACCTACATTGCATATATTGGAATTGAATTCTCAAATCGGTCCAAAAATTCAGATCACTTTGAATAAAACTACTTCCTAAAATAGCAAATCCCTTTTCTCTGTTGATCTTTTTTTTCACTGTGAAAATATTTTAGAGTGGAGAACTATAGTGACAAGATAATTAAACATCTTATTAATATAGCTGTGACTTATAAATTGAAGTTTATGTTTTGTATTGTTTGCAAATGAGCTTCCAAAATGCAGCAAAACTTCTTCCTTTCCGGAAATGTAAACTTCAAAGCTCAAAATAAATATATTTTCTTTACTTAAAAAAAATCCTCACCCAAGGATATGTTTTATTGATTGTTAGAGAGACGAAGAAGAGAGAGAGAGAGAGAGAGAGAGAGAGAGAGAGAGAGAGAGAGAGAGAAAGAGAGAGAGAGAGATGAGAAACATCAATTGATTGCCTCCCATATGAACCTGACTGGGGATCAAACCTGAAACCTAGGTATGTGCCCTGACAGGGCATTGAACACACAACCTTTTGGTTTATGGGATGACACTCCCATCAACTGAGCCACGCAGTCAATGCTACATCCTTTATTTAAAATTTTTTCAACGAAGAAAGAGTGTTAATGGACACATCTAAGGATAATTTGGTGATGCAAAGAGGCATATGTATTTTATGTACTACCGCAGCTTTGCCAATTTTCCTGCTTTGCTGAAAAGTTCATTTTCAAAACATCAGTGCTCTATCATTTGACAGCTTGCTGCTTCAGAAACTCTAAATTTCTGGTGTGCAGCTAATGTATGTACATTTAGAAAGCACGGGATCTGAATTCATATGTATGCAGCCCTTAAATTACATGGCGCTGTCAAGTATTGACTTTTATGGTTGATATCTTTAATATTACTATTTGTGTCTCGATAAATTATTTTTGCAGAAGCCAAAAAAGAAGAAAATCCAAGTTTTATTAATAGTTATACTAAGCATAACACTCAAGATATAATTTAGTTGAATATCAATAGCATGATTTTAATAACATCAAATATTTTAGTGTCACAGGGAAACATCTAAATGCAGAATGTGAGTGGTGCAGTGAATCAGGGGCAGTTTCTCGGGAGAAAATGCCTGAGTTGAATTTATGAACAGAACGGTTTGAAAACCATTACACAGAACAATACAAAGAGTCCCAGAGCTTCACATTTAACATGACCTTGAATTTCACAATGCCAAACAATTAATAAATTGGCCACAGGAAGTCACCAACATTTCTAGAACTATCCAAGCAGTAGAAATTTGTTATTGTCCTTAAATATTGTCTAGAAAAATGTGTGTGTGTGTGTATGTACACGTGTGTATTTGTGTGTGTGTATGCTGCACATTGAGGAATGGGACAGTGGGTATTTGATTGAAGAGAGAAACTCCTTAAGAGAATGTCGTGTTGAGAGGAATTTCAAATTTTAGAAATGTTTGGCTTCTCTCCAGGCTTGCTTGCATCCTGGATTTTCAGTGAGACAGGTGTAGGCAGTCTTTGGCAGCTTTTGTTGTGTGGTATAGAGAGGCCAACGTGATGCAGATGTGACAGAGAATGAGGATTCCTTAATGGAATTGCTAGCTAATCAAGTTTGCTTGCTAAAAGCACATCTAGTGTAAGGCCTGAAGCCAGAGCCCCACACAGTATTCAGTCTTTGTCGTTTGACTCATGCAAAAAAGACCATTGAACAAACCAAAGCCAAAGATGAGGTAGAGAAGATTGATGTTTACTATCTCCCACTCATCCCTTCAAGCTGTGTGGCCTCAACCTACCCGCTAATCACTCAGGACTCCTCAGTTTCCTATCCTATATAATAAAGAGGCAATAGGCAAATTGACCATCACTCCAACACACAAGATGGCCTCCCCCATCTGGTCAAAGATGGCCGCCCTCTTGTGGACACAAGATGGCCACCACAAGATGGCCAGCAGGGGAGGGCAGTTAGGAGCAATCAGGCCTGCAGGAAGGACAGTTGGGAGGGACCAGGCCTACAGGGAAGGGCAGTGGGGAGGGACCAAGTCTGCAGGGGAAGGCAATTGAGGGTGACCAGTTCTGCAGTTTAGGATAGTTGCAGGCAACCAGGCTGGCAGGGGAGGGCTATTGGGGGAAACCAGGCTGGCAGGGGAGGGCATTTGGGGGTGAGATCAGGCTGGCAGGCAGAGGTAGTTAGGGGTAATCAGGGAGACAGGCAGATGGGTTAGAGGCAATCAGGCAGGCAGTCAGAGGCACTTAGGGACTATCAGGGAGGAAGGCAGATGAGCAGTTAGGAGCCAGTGGTCCCAGATTGTGAGAGGGATGTCCAACCACTGTTTTAGGCCCAATCCCATAGAGGTTGGACATTCCCCAAGGGGTCCCCAATTGGAGAGAGTGAAGGCTAGGCTGAGGGAACCCACCCCCATGGATGAATGTCATGCACCAGGCCTCTAGTGTTGAATAAAAGTAGTAAGATTGGGCGTCATTGTGTTCTGATCAAGATGGCAGTATAAGTAAATGCCGTCCTCGAGTCTTCCCACCACGGCATAAAAATTACAACTGTATTACAGAACAACTATCATTTATAACTACTTGAAATCTAGCTGAACAGTAGTACTATAACTAAGGATATAAAGAAGAAGCCACATTGAGACTGGTAGAAAAGGTATACCTCAGCCTCAGAGGTGCCCCCTGAGGAGTGAGGGGTCCCAGAGCAACACCAGACCCCACAGCCCAGGGTTCAGTGCCAGGGAGAGAAGTCCCCATACTCCTGGCTGTAAAAAGCAGAAGGGATTGCTGCTGGGTGAGATTAGTTCTTCCGAAGTCTCAGGAAGTTCCTCTTAAAGGGCCAGCACACATACTTACTTGGATTCACTTGCTCTGCGTTGCAGCATTGCCTATAGGAAACCTAGTTAAGACTTAGGCACATACCAGCTGAAACCAGTTTGGCTCAGTGGATAGACCATCGGCCTGGGGACTGAAAGGTCCCAGGTTTGATTCCAGTCAAGGGCATGTACCTTGGCTGCGGGCACATCCCCGGTGGGAGATGTGCAAGAGGCAGCTGATTGATGTTTCTGACTTTCTATCCCTCTCTCATCTTCCTCTCTGTAAAAAATCAATTATATATATATTTTAAAGACTTAGGCACAAACAGAATGAAAGTGGAGGAACAGAAAAAGATATATGTATAATTCAATATCAATTCAGGAGGGACATTACACTGCAAATGTTTTTCTTTGGTAAAAACTAATCCCAGCAAAGCATATGGCTTGTCAGGATCTAAGGTTTCACTGGGAGCCACCAGAGAAATCTCCAGCAAGAGGAGGCGTCAAATGCAGCGTCCTGCAGTTCGCAGCAGTGCCTCTCAATGGGAACACCAGCTGGGCAGTGGTTCTGCTGGAATCAGGAAACGGCTGCCATCCTTTCTGCCACCCTTGTTTGGTCTCCCAGTCACAGAACTTTCTGATGGTGGCAACAGTCTTCAAGCCATTCGCACTTCACCTGAGAATGACCCAAGTTGGCCACTGTACTCCCTTCTTCTCCCACTTTTGGTAGTTTGGAGGTTAAAATGTTGTCATAGACCAATCTGCTTTGATACTCTGGAACCTGTTGAAATTTTTACTTTTAATGGCAATTGCTAACAGTACAGGCTTGTAGAGTAAAAACTAATAAATTCGAAAACTATGGATAACTACAGAATTAATATGCATCTTTCTAACACTCGAGGCAGAATATTATCTGAATCTTTCAGTATTATGGAGATGGCATGAAAAATTATTTAATCACAAGATCCCCAGATTTTATCACTAAAATCAATCCAGGGTAATATAATCACCAAATATTCTATTGTGATTTCAAAGCCATTACCCCAATTGGTTGCTAAAAAAGAAACTAAACATAATAAGATCTGTGGAACCATTAATAATATTTTGGTCTCACTGAAAGTTAGCTTCAAGAATTTGCATCTAAAATTACAGGCAAAATTCAAAAATTGGAGAGGACTCAAAACAGAACACAAAGGGACAGTCATGAAATCCATCAATTACTCTAATAGCAACTTACATTCCCCGGGTGCTTAACACTTGGAAATAAACTTTCACAGATGTTTTCCTAATATAACAATCCATTGTAGTAGGTGGATATGCAGCGTTATCTCTGTTTTCATATTAATATAGCAAGACTGAGAGATTATGTAACACGGCTAAGTTAGACCTTTAATTCAGGTTTCTTGTCTTCAGAGTAGATGCTTGTTTGTCTTGTATCTCTCTGCAGGTAATAGGTGTCAATATTGATTGTATAGTGGCCATTGGCACTCATCTCAAGTTTCCTGAAGTTCTCTCTCTCTCTCTCTCTCTCTCACTCTCTCTCTCTCTCTCTCTCTCTCTCTCTCTATATATATATATATATATATATATATATATATATATATATAGAGAGAGAGAGAGAGAGAGAGAGAGAGAGAGAGAACCATTTGGTAATCATGTCTTTCTGTGCTCTTTTACCTTGCATCTGGGCTAGAGTTGTGTTTACGTTTGCATTAGCCACAAGGCGGCCTTAATCCTTAAAGAGGCCTGGCACCTGCTTTGTGCTCCCGGGAGCTTGGAATAGCATAAAGAAGACCTGCCTATTCTGTCGGAGAGGCTACCTACATAGAGATCATGTGGAAGGGCCACTTGGAAAGGCTCTGAGGTCACAAGGGGAGAGAGGGAGAGAGGGTGAGAGAGAGAGAGAGACCCAGTTAACCCAGAATCTTGGCTGAGCACAGCTCCCAGCCAATTTGCCTGGTGGATTCAGCTATACTAATGACCACTTGGAGGACTTCCAGAAGAATCCCTGGCTGAGCACAGCCCAGGTCACAGAATTGTGAAAAAAAATGAAATTAATGTTTTAAACGGCCAAGTTTTGCAGTAGTTTGCCACACAGCAATAGGCAACTGAAACAAATGTCAAACAATGGGCTTCATTGCTATTTTCCAAGTACACAGTTACTGAATGAGCAAGTCTTCCTCGGTCGTATATCTCCAAGTCCCGATGACAGTTGTATGATTTCTGCATTGGATATTTTTCATCATCATGAAAAAAGAAAAGCTTTCCATGAAATGCCAAAAAAAAATTCATGAAATTGACTTTTTTTTTTACAGCAGTAATGCTGCTAATTGTTTGAACCAAACACCCAGGCACAATGTGGCCACCTAGATAGGAAATGACACTCCATAAACTTGCAATTTCATTTCCCATCCATGAATGCATTTCCATCCTGTGAGGCCTGCTGTGTATTTGTGTGCTTTCCATTCTGGGGATGTCTTCTGGGAAAGGAGAATCAGCTTGGCCATGAGACCACAGGTTTGCAAATTAGAAAAATGTCAACACTGTTCATCAGTGAAATCTATGAGCCTTTTAAAGGACTGAGAAAATGGTCAAGATACGGGAAAATGAGGATAATGACATGAATGCGACTTCAGGAACTGAAGGGGAGGCTCAGCACGCTGAGCATCTTTTTCTATCCCCCGTAACAAACTAGTGTCAGTCATATTATTCACACCAACTAGTTTGGTTCTAGGTAATTTGCAACTTGTATGCACATGTAACATGCTCTTTGCGGGCATTATTTTTTTTGTTGTTGTTTAATTTTCTTTCTCTTCGGATGAAAACCACAACAGATATTGAGAGAGTCTCTTCAACTGTGTGATTTAAACGAAAGTCACTCTGAGAGAGTTAATAGTTACGCCTTAATGCAGAAAATAGTCATGGTTTACTTAATAAAAGTTCGTGATTCCGGGGGCGGGAGGGTCTGAATTGATACATCTTAAGATCTATTTCTTTCAGCTCTTTCATCTTACACGCCAGTGACTGGTGCTAATTCTTCTTCAGGCAACTGGTTTTTGTAAAGAAACTACTGGGCGGCAAAGAGAAGCAGAACATAGAGGTCCTGCCTTCAAGAGCTGGAGTTTAGTTTGGGAAACAGTGCTATAGGAGGTCTTAACCATTTTAAGTCAGCGTGCCTCAACGGATCTAATGATGCAATCCATCTCGCCTTCGTTTGGAAAAATGGTCTCAAGTGAAATGCCCAAATGGGCTTCCTCTTACATTTTTTTTTTTTTGTGCCAGTAGAAATCAAAACTCCCACCGAAACAGGTTTGGCTCAGTGAATAGAGCGTCGGCCTGCAGACTGAAGGGTCCCAGGTTCGATTCCGGTCAAGGGCATGTGCCTTGGTTGCAGGCTCACCCCCAGTAGCGGTCCCGGGTTCGATTCGGGTCAAGGGCACATACCTTGGTTGCGGACACATCCCCAGTGGGGAGTGTGCAAGAGGCAGCTGATCGATGTTTCTCTCTCATCGATGTTTCTGACTCCCTATCCCTCTCCCTTCCTCTCTGTAAAAAATCAATAAAATATATTTTAAAAAAAGAAATCAAAATTTCCTAGTCTCCACCTCTTTTTAGTCACCAGAAATGATTATCTTCAAATATATCAACTACCCTTTAACAACTTACATGGAATAGTGTCTTACAATTGAAAATAAAAATGACATTTTAGCCCTAGCCTGTTTGCTCGGTGGATAAAGTATCTGCTTGGGGACCGAAGGGTCCCGGGTTCGATTCTGTTCAAGAGCCTGGACCTGGGTTGCAGGCTCTTCCCCAGCCCGGGCCTGGTCAGGGCATGTGCAGAGGGCACAGAACTGAAAAGAATACCAGGGCTTTTTTTTTTGTTTCTGACTCTACCATCCTGTCTTGCTGAGCAGCGTTCAGCACCATGCTGGATAGAAATAGAACAGGCTACACTGTTTGGGGATCACAATTGTCCTCAAGCTTGAGTTACAGAGCAGAGACTCTCTGCCATTGTCTCCAACCCCGCGGCTTCCTTCAGAAGTGATGGAACAATAGGAATCTTTAAAATCCTTTTTTAAAACGTATTCCCGAGAGGACGGGAGAGGAGACACAGACAGAAGCATCAATGACGAAAGGATCGTTGATTGGCTGCCTCCTGCATGCACCACACTGGGGGACAGAGGCCGCAGCCTGGGTGTGTGCCTCGGCTGGCACTGAACCAAACCATGACTACCTGGTTTTTGGTCCACGTTCAACCCCTGAGCCACGCCGCCAACGATATTAATTTTTATAACAAGCCTAAGGCATGAACTCCACCAAGAGAACATTAAGTTTAACATTCTTGCCATTCAAAGTCTTTGTGCCTCAGTCTGGTATTTTTTTTGGTAAATTGGGGAAGATGAGAATAAAGTCTAATTGCTTCCTGATGGGAACTTAGCCATGCTAGAAATTCCTCGCTATGACTTGGATATGCAAGAAACACGTTTATTATTAAGTATGGAAATTTTTTTTCTTTTTTTATTTATTTTGCAATGGCCCTTTGGACTCAAATACAGTGTGCACCCTATGTGTATGGACACGTTTCCCACCTCCTTCGTGAGAGTTCAAAGAAAAAACCCGTTAATCCAGGCACAGCAAATGCATAAGCCTCCTCCAGGGCTCCTGCCAGACTAGCTGTGTCTCTAGCTGCCTGTAATTTTCTGCTTATTTTTCTACCACTCTAAAGTAAGATAGAGGCTTGTTTTGGCAGAAATTAAATGTGCAAAAATATTTTACCATCTGTCGGAATATTCAGGGATGTTATTTCTTCAAAAGAACTCATTATTAAAAATATTTATTGAGCCGAAACCGGTATAGCTCAGTGGATGGAGCGTCGGCCTGCGGACTGAAAGGTCCCGGGTTCGATTCGGGTCAAGGGCACATACCTTGGTTGCGGACATATCCCCAGTGGGGAGTTTTGCAAAAGGCAGCTGATCGATGTTTCTCTCTCACTGATGTTTCTAACTCTCTATTCTTCTCCCTCTCTGTAAAAAAATCAATAAAATATATTTAAAACTATTTGTTGAACATCAACAATATAACAAATTCTGTTCATAATATGGCTGCCTCAGTTTCTACTCAAACAAGAATGAAAAAAAATACTATATTCATTGGATTTAATAATGAGCATGAGTTAGCCATACCTCTGAATTCTGTAACTCTTGACACTATTTTTAAAAATATATATTTTATTGACTTTTTACAGAGAGAAAGGGAGAGGGATAGACTGTTAGAAACTTCGATGGGAAAGAATCATCAATCAGCTGCTTCCTGCACACCTCCCACTGGGGATGTGCCTGCAACCAAGGTACATGCTCTTGACCGCAATCGAACCAGGGACCTTTCAGTCTACAGGTTGATGCTCTATCC
This sequence comes from Antrozous pallidus, assembly GCA_027563665.1. Classification (NCBI taxonomy): domain Eukaryota; kingdom Metazoa; phylum Chordata; class Mammalia; order Chiroptera; family Vespertilionidae; genus Antrozous; species Antrozous pallidus. The sequence continues at coordinate 3,369,659 of CM050509.1, forward strand.
AGTGAGCCAAACCAGTTAGGGTGACACTGTTTTTTTCTTCAAGGCAAGAACTGTGTTTCTCTTATTAGAATATACACAGCCCTTAACACAATGCCTTGCACTTAGTAAGAGGCTAAAACTGTTCATTGATCAACAAAATTGTGAAGGCCTGTTTCATCATCTATATGTCAAGGTTCCTAAGGGGCAGTGACAGGATTTACTACTTCATAGGTATGTAAACATCTGGTAGGTGGATTTTTTCAATGACCAGTCTCTACTGCCCTAGTCTAGGTTTGAAAAATTGCCTGCCATAAAAGCAGAAACTACATATACTTATTTTTATAGCCTCCTTTGTAGCTTAAGTACTGTGAGGTGATTTAATGACACCAGTTCAAGGTTAATAATGTAAGAACTGGTACTGTACATAATCACTTAGAGTAGCAATATTTGCCATTTCAAAAGTGGCAGTGGTAGTAGAGATAGTAGTACAGGCTATGGTGGCCAATATTCACAGAGTGGCAGAATCCTTCTCCCCAAACCCTCACAGCTTCATTCCTGTGACAAGGTCTTCCCGGCCTGTTTTCCAAGCCTGATTCTATGTATTTTTAAGTATTTCTATAGCTCTGATATACTATATATAGATTCATTTCAGAGAGGGAGAGGGAGAGATAGAAACATCAATGATGAGAATCATTGATCGGCTGCCTCCTGCACACCCCACACTGAGGATTGAGCCCACAAACCTTGGTGTGTGCCCTGACCAGAATGGAACCACAACCTCCTGGTTCATAGGTGGATGCTTCACCACGGAGCCATGCCAGCTGAGTCCGACATTCTTTCCGTGGGTTTTTCTTCTGCTTGAATACAGCAGGAAATCTCCTGTTGATTCCAAGCTAAGAAACCTAGTTGATGGATACGTGAGGCCTCCAGTATCTCCATAATAAGTATTAAGTAGATACACTACAGTTTATTTGCCATATAGCGTTCTCTTTTCCAACCATAAATTATTCTTATTCTATATTAATTTGTGGAGTTTTGTTCTTTTATTTTTAGAAATTTACCTTTATTGTTGAAAGTATTACAGATGCCCCCCTTTATGTTGCTTCCCCCTTGGTGGTCTCCTCCCTGCACCTGCCCCTCCCAAGCCTTCACAACACTATTGTCCATGTCTATGGCCTACGCATATATGCATGTAAGTTCCACCCTCATTTGTGTTTTTAACTGTTTATATGTGTTCATCTCGTCTCTTCTATGATATCTCACAAGGTCCTTTTTAACCCCAAGCCTGTTGGATCCTTTAAAAGAGTGTATGATGAATAAATATTTTACTTATTGATATCATGTAAATAGCATCAGAACAAGAGTCATTCACATATGACTCAATAAAAAGGTAGATGTCATTCTTTCTGGACTAAGGTAGAGAATACCTCAGTTCCTTAAAATTAAAAATCAGCGTCATATAAGAACAAGAGATTTTACGGAGATCCAACTGCTTTTAATTTAATTTAGTCAAATCAATTTTTTGTAACTAGACAGTCTTAAAAATGGAGACTGATTGTAGGTGTAGCCTTCAGGCCAAAATTAGATAAAACAAGGATAAAAGGATGGGTTTTCAATGTCATTGGTGCAATGTCACTGTTAGACTAATAGTACGTTCTCTCCCCTTTCCTTTCCTTCTATTCTCATGCTCCTAGCATATTCATATAGCAAGATGAGAGGAAGTTGGTTTGGAATTTGATGGCAAGGAGATTAAAGAAAATATGGGGTAGAGGATGCTGTGAGAGAGAAAGCTCTGAACCTACCTTGGCTATGAAAATGACCCTAGAGCCTGAGATGTATGTTCAAGCTTGTGTGTGTGTGCATGTGTGTGTGTGTGTGTGTGTGTATGTAAAACTGTGGCAGAACAGAGAAGATATTATCTGCATTTAAATTATCAGAAGCTGCTCTTACATATATTAGTGTGATGAATCAAGGGAAAGCTGCTCATTCTTTTATATATTCACTCAACCATCATCATTGTACATTTATTTAGTGTCAGGCATTGCTCTAGGTTCTAGGGATAGAACAATGAATGAGGCAGATATAGTCCTGGACTCAAAGAGCTTACATTTTGTGAGATAATAATAAGCCATCAAAGAAGCAGAAATCTGTTCTAGGTATTAGATAGTGATAAGAGTTATGAAGACAAATACAGCAGGATAAGGAGGCAGAGGATGATGAGGCTGCTCTTCTGGATTGGATAGCGTTAATAGAGAAGTTCTTCTATGAGGTGGCTACATTTGAGAAGAGCAAGTGAGAAAATGTAAGAAGGGCACTTCAGAGAAAGGAAAAGGCAAGGTCAAAGTTCCCAAACCATGATTGTACTCAATTTTCTTTTTTAAAAAAAATATATATTTTATTGATTTTTTTACAGAGAGGAAGGGAGAACGATAGAAAGTTAAAAACATCAATGAGAGAGAAATATCAATTAGCTGCCTCCTGTTCACCTCCCACTGGGGATGTGCCCACAACCCAGGTACATGCCCTTGACCAGAATCAAACCTGGGACCCTTAAATTGGCAGGCCGACGCTTTATCCACTGACTCGAACCATTTAGGACGTGTACTCAATTTTCTTGAGGAACAACAAGGAAGCTAGTTTACCCAGAGCTGGCTGAACCAGTGGGAGAATGATAGGAAATGAAGTAGGAGAATGTGTTGGGCTGTGATGTAAAGATCAGATTCCCGTTAATGGACTTGTTGCTCAAGGTTTGAGATGCTATAGATGAACCTTTCGGGGACTGCTGCAGCTACTAAGAGCCATCTTTACCACCGTCATGTCCCTACTCAGGACTGTCCATATCCAATGACTGATCAATGAGGAAATATAAAGACACAGTATTTGGCATAACTTAAGACAACTCTGAAGGGCTATTCTACCTCCAGACCTCTCCATTATGTTGGCCAAAACTATTGTTGAGCTTACATTGCAGCTTGATTGATAATCTTTTCTGCCTACTCTTGCTTTGTGCTCCACTTTTCCAGAGGTTGATTCTAAGGGCACTCCCTAATGTATACCCTGATCTCTAAACTCCATCTCAGATGGGGAATCCAACATACAACAGAGAGTTAGATAAGGACTTGTATAGGTGATTAGAAATGTTATGGAAAGACTGGGGTTCTGAATAGAGGAGTAACATGATCAAAATTTTTTAAAGGGGTTACTTGGCCACTGTATGTAGAAGAAATTATGGGAGGAAAGAGGAAATTTAGAGAAGGTATTATAGTAATATGAGCAAAAGATGATGGTCACTTAGGCTGGAGAAGCATTGATGGAGGTGATAACAATGCATGGGTCCAGGATATATTTTGAAGACTGAGCTACAAGGATTAAGCAATGCTCTTTAGCCCATCATAGGGACCATAAGCCCCAACAATTAGCATCACAAACAAAAGAGTTGATTAAAAACATGGCTATTTTGCAAGCACACTGATATCTAAATGCGTAACAACACTAATAAGAATCAAGTCACTTCTTTTATTCATAGCTCAAATGATCTGTTTATGTCACAGGGACAAATATCACTGGGTTCTGTAGTGGAATGCCCAGTGAGTGCTGGGGAGCTATGCACTCTTTATACCAGGAGTCACCAAACTACTACAGCCTACACGACAAATATGGCCTGCTGCATGTGACCCACAAGCTAAGGATGGGTGGGTCACATTTTTAAGTGGCTGAAAAAAAAACACAAAGCAAGAATAATATTTCATGATACACAAAATGATATGAAATTCAACTTTCACTTTCTGCATACGTTTTATTGGCCTATAGCCACACGCAATTCGTTACATAAGGTCAATGGCTGCTTTTGCCCTATAAAAACAGTGTTGAGTGTTGTGACAGAGATTATGTGGCCCAGAAAGCCTACAGTGGTTGCTAGCTGACCCTTACGGTATAAGCTCGCCGAGCTCTCATTTATCTCACATAAATACAGCCTAGGCTTAGTGGGTTGGGCTGGTGGTATATTCACTGACTCTAAGATCGTTCCTGCTAGATTCCAGGCTGATGAGCGATCCTTTAGGGCTCCATTTGTTTAAAAGCCTATTGAATTCTGGCTTTCTCTGTGTATTACCTGTTTCTATTCTTACAAAACACGGGCTTGGAACCACTCTTGTTGACCTTATAACTTTCAGCTAGTCAGACCCACTATTGCGCATGCAGTAACAAGGAAAAGTAAACAGCAAATACTTCAGTGATGTTCTCAACAGTTTTCTAGGTTATATGCTCCAACTTCCCCTGTTGTTGACCCCTGTCCCTGTCTGTCTCGTGTTTTTCTTCAGCCTCAGCAATTTGGACTTGGCCTTTAGACTTGATCTTCCAACTATTGATTCTTAGCACTCTCTAGGAATTTTGACTTACGCTTCCTTTCTGGTCTTTCTGCTCATTGCTGTCTTAACAGAAGCCCTAGATTAGCTCTGCTCCCCAGAACTCCACACACCAGTGCTGCCCTCCATGCTGACTCCTCCTTTGCACTAGAGGGTGCCTCACCCCGTGACTATCTTTCAACTGAGCTCCTGCTATTGGTCTATGTCAGTGGTCAGCAAACTCATTAGTCAACAGAGCCAAATAGCAACAGTATAACGATTGAAATGTCTTTGGAAAGCGAAATTTGTTAAACTTAAACTTCTTCTAACGCCACTTCTTCCAAATAGACTTGCCCAGGCCGTGGTCTTTTGTGGAAGAGCCACACGCAAGGGGCCAAAGAGCTGCATGTGGCTCATGACCTGCTCTTTGCCGACCATGGCTCTATGTTAATCTACTCTTTGCATAGGTACATGTCAGGAAACTCCACACCCAGCTTCACTTTGCTCATTCTCCCTCATATCCTTTGAGCTTTTCTTTTTTTAAAATATATTTTATGGATTTTTTTACAGAGAGGAAGGGAGAGGGATAGAAAGTCAGAACATCGATGAGAGAGAAACATCAATCAGCTGCCTCTTGCACACCCCCTGCTGGGGATATGCCCGCAGCCAAGGTACATGCCCTTGACTGGAATCGAACCTGGGACCTTTCAGTCCGCAGACCAATGCTCTATGCCCTGAGCCAAACCAGCTTCAGCTTGAGCTCTTCTTGACATCCACTCTAGGCTCTTCTTCCCTTTGGACTATGGTCCCATACCTACCAACAGAGACCTCTTCGGCCTCTAAGAATGCAGGAATTATATATATTTGCCACAGGGCCTGTAAACTTACTCGTGTTAATTGGGACAATAAACATTGTCATGATAGGTCATATTTGCTGAGCACATCACTCTGGGTCTGACGGTAAGTGTATTAGCTCAGGATGTCACAACAACATGCCACAGGCTCAGTGGCTTAAACAACAGAAATTGATTTCTCACAATCTTAGAGACGGGCATGCAGTTTGGCCTCACTGTGTCCTCATGTGGTCTTTACTCTGTGAATGTACATCCCTGGTGGCGCTTCCTCTTCTGGTAAAAACAGCAGTCCTATTGCCTTCGGGCCCCACCTTAGGACCTAATTTAACCTTCATTACTTCCTTGAAGGGTCTATCTCAAAATATAGTCACATTGGTGTAAGGGCTTCAACGTGATTTTTCCCCCACTTTTCAATAATATTTATATTTGCATGAAATTCGTGCAAAGGGCTTGGGCCTCATAGCCGGGACTTTATCTGGAAGGACATCCAGAAGGACATTCAGCTGTCTGTTCTAATTAACATATTATGCTTTTATTTTATTATAGACTTATTTAAAGTAAGTTTAACATGAATTTTGAGGGGACACAATTCAATCTGTAACGGTTCATATACAATATCTTATTTAATTTTCCCAACCAGTCCATGATGTAAGCAGATGCTCTTATCACCTCCATTTTACATCTGTGGAAACTGAGATTTGCTCTGCAAAAAGTTAACTTGTGATAATCTCAGGCAGACATTGGGCTAAGTTAATTTCTCTTGTACACATCCTCTCAAAGACTATTTACCTCTTTCATGGGATTTACATCGGGTTACTGTAGTCAATTCCATGGGAATCTTTTTCTTCCATTGGCTGTACGCTCCCTGGAGAACTCCAGGGCTATTTGAGCAATAGCCCTCGTTGTGTGTGGGAGAGTTCTGGGAAACAGTGGAAGTTAATCCAACACAAGGGTGTAAATCTTGAAGTTACAGTTTATGGAAGACTCTGTGGTCTGGTTTCATAGGATGCTGGGAGAAAAAAAATGACAATCTTCCATGATTTTGAGTGGGAATAAAAAAAAGCGTGTCTGTGTTAGTGTGTGTGTACTTCTGTTCCATTTTATCATCTGTGTAGGTTTTGTGTAGCCACCACCACAGTCAAGACCCAGAACAGACAGTTCCATCAACACAAATATACCTCATGTTACCCTTTTATAACATGCCCAGATCCTCTGTATCCTGAGTACTATTCCATGTATGTATATTTAGCAATTTACCTATTGTAAGTTATCTAGGCTGATTCCAGTCTTTGCTTATCATGGCGAAAGACACTGTTGACATTTGTGTATAGGTTATTGTATGGATGTAAGTTTTCATTTATTTGTAATAAATACCTGAAAGCGCAACTTCAGGGTTTCTGTGGGTGAGAGAAGTTTCTGGCCCAGGGGAATAAAGAAGCCTGCTGGGTGGGATCACCTGCTGTAGTGAAGTCACTTCTTGCTTATCTACTCCCCCACTTCAGTATCTCTCAGTGGCATAGGGGAGTTTAAGGCATGACAAAGATGGAGAACACTTCTCCTGGCTGCTTATTGTTGACTAGAGGCCCGATGCACGAAATTCGTGCAAGGGTAGGCCTTCCTACCCCTGGCTGGTGGCACCAGCTTCCCTTGGGCTACCATAATCCAGGCTTCTCTCTGGCTGCTGGCACCTGGGCTTCCCCTGGCTTCCAGCAGCCAGTCCTTTCCTCCACCCACACCCGCCTTGGCCTGGCACTGCCTGCATCCACCGCCACCCCCTGCCCCTTGATTGATTGCCCCGCAGCCAGTGACTTGAGCCTCCCTCTATGGGAGATTATGGGGCAGTGGTGATCTACCCCCCAACCAATCATATTGCACCCATCTTGGCCGGCCTGGCACCAGTGCATGTCATAGAGTGCTTGTCCGGAAGGTTGTCCAGATGGTCGTTCTGCTGTTCTGTCATTGGGTCTATTTGTATATTATACTTTTAGTATTATAGATGAGACTCCCCATGAGTTCCTCTTGTGAATATGTATTGCTTGATGTTGTCAGGCTCTTGTTCACTTTGGGGGAGAAAAGAGCCTGCCTGGGAAACCTTCTGTTGATAGACAGAGACAGGAAAATGTTAGATCTAGGTTGTCTTCTTCCGTTGGGTGGGGTTTCAAAAAGAGTTAATCTTCTTACCATCTTTCAAACTTCTTTTGTTTCATAATTTCCAGGGCATATAGTCATGCTTAGTGGGGAGGACCGGGTTGAAAGGAATCTAGGGAATTTTGTCTGGACTGGAAGTCTGGGCTTTATTTTTAAAATAAGCAAAAAGGTCGTTACTTAAGGATAACAAAAATCTAAGTGACAGGCAATGGCTGTTTTATCATCTTTTATTACCTATTCAGAACGGTATGAGACTTTGCAAGTAAAACTTCTGTTAGTTTGTACACGTGTTAGGTGCCAGTCTGAGCTCAGTGCTTCTCTCAACCAGGGGTGAAAAAATCATTATTTATGGGTGATTGGTTGACTAAGTGGTACATAGTGCATACACGCACTCACATTCTTCCCTGGAGCAAGCCAGACGATCAGAGATGTATATGGATTCCCCTGCTGAATTGCTCTCTTCCTCAGCAATGTTTATATTGTGGCCCTACAGGAAGTATAAGAAACTGTCCTATGAAGCCTATTTCTGTGTTTATTATGGGGAAGTTGTTGATGAAGTTACCCATTAAGTTCCTGTTAATATGGACCCAAGAGACACATTTTTCTCTCGCTCTTCTGAACATCAGATTTAAATTTTACCTCGTGGACACTGTAAATCATATGTCCGCTTTGATGCCTCACATCTCATGTCTTTAGTGGAAATATGAAGACTTAGACCATATATTTCAGGTACCCATGTTACCCTTGGCCCCATCTTATCTTAACTATTTTAATTCTTTTCTTTATCCTGATTTTCTTATTTTTCATCTTAATGGCTTTTTATCTCATACTAGAGGCCTGGTGCATGGAAATTCATGCACAGGAGAGGGGGAGGTCCCTCAGCTTGGCCTTCCCCCTCTCGCAGGCCAGGAGTCCTCAGGGGTGGGAGGTGACCCAATGATCAGGGGAAGGCGATGCCCCATCACACCTCTGCTGCTGCCACTGCCAGCAGCACAAGCCTCAGCCAGCTCTAGTTACCTGAGCCACGGGCGGCCCTGGGCGGCTGGGCAGCTGCCATCCAAGGCTTACCTGTGCCTCGGGCCAGTCCTGAGCATCTGGGGAATGAGGGAACTGGGGGACTCCAGGGTAAGGGGCTCAGAGTGGCCAGGCTTACCTGGGGGAAGGCCTGCCCTTGCCATGCACCTGCCATGCCTGCAGAGCTGAAGGGACCGGGTGCCACCATCTTGTGGCTGTGGGTGCCACCATTTTTGAGGGTGTGACAGTCAATTAGCATATTCTCTCCTTATTGGCTATGGGCACCGCCATCTTTGCGAAGGCATGAGGGTCAATTAGCATATTCCCTTTTTATTAGATAAGATTATTAAATATATTTATGTAAGCCACCCTAAAATTGGTCTGCAACAATGTGGGCACAAATCATTTAAAAACCACATTGAGTAATTAAGATATAACAAAATATGTAAAGCACGTTTTTCTTCAAGGCATTATGAATTATATATTTCTGCACAGGCCTTTTGCCAGCATTTCAGAACCTCATTTAGTGAGAAAAGATCCAAATGTCATTAATAAAACCTTATAGGTTCTCAACTGATAAAAAAAATAAAAAAATAAGAGCCTCATTCTTTCCTGTTACTTTTTTTTTCTCTTTTGCGTTATGATTATTGTTCGTTTAGGAGTACAAAAAGTTCTCTGAGACCTCCAGTTCTTTTTTATTCAAGTAGGTTTAGTCAAAGATGACAAAGGCCCTCCTAATCTACAGTGCTTTCTGCTCCTAGGAGAACTGGTCTTACGTGCTTCTTTCCTCTTCCTGAGTCAGCACTTGGCTCATCGAAAGCTATGGGGTCCAGTTCCAACTGCTAGAAATAATAAGCAAGAGGCGAGAGAATAACAGCCCATATTTTAAATTTGGAAAGCAGCCCTGCTCTTGAGATGGAAGAACAATTGTGTTGTTAATGCAGTTTAGAAAAGAGAGACTAGGGGGATTCAATGAAATGAAAACGAAAAACAGTGTCCCTACACCCGCACTTGATTGTGACGCTATACTCTAGGGTGTGGTAATACTTCCTAGACTAAAGTGATACCCAAGAGATCCAGGTAAGGTTTTCCAACGTACCCATGGCATAATCCCCCTATCTTCTTATTTCCCAAAGGAAAGTTCTTCTGGTCATTTGCTGATAAAGTGAGACAAGCTGGATAAGTCTATGTTTATTTTGATAGTCTTCTTTTTTCATATTTTCCCAGCCCAGGTTAACATAGTCTCTGGTTAACTCCTTATATGATTTTTAGAATTTAATCTGGTCATATTTTCATTACTATTATTGCAAAAATATCGTGCCCCCCACAACATGGCCAAGTTTTAACTGCATATCTAAACCAGATTCATTCTTACTGATTTTTCACCTGATGGCCACCTGATTTAAAATCTAAGGACTTATATGTTATCTCAGAATTTGTGAGTCAATTTTCTATTCTACATCTCCTTGACTGTCAAGTTTCTTATGACCTTGACCTGGCATTCCTTCATTTACTTCCTCTGGGCTCACATTCCAGCTTATGCACCATCTACCACCTCATGATTTACTGTCTGTTTTAATGTCTTGTCCACTGACTCTTCACGGGAACATTTCATATCAATGTTTGCTTTGTGACCTTATGCAAATCGTAGTGTCATTTTGCTGACAATCTCTTGCCCACTCTGTCTATTCATGATGGCTCCTTGTCTGCCTTTTCCTGAGCTGCCTTCGAACTCCTCTGAGGTCATATTCTATTTTGAATAATAAAGGTATGACATTGAGGCCCCGGCACAAATCATCTCATGGAAACAAGCAACTGTAAACAATAATATCCATCAGAGAGGAATGACATGTGCAGAGAATAAAAGTGATTAAGATTGATTTGGAATGGCTTTCTACACATGGTGGGGTGTGCATGTGCGTGTGTGTAGGTAAGTAGATTAATTGCTGTCTGAAAAGGAATAGAGGCAGGACCTCACGGTATAAAGGTTGACCTGAACCCCGAATTGGAAGAGATGTGAGTGATGTTACCAGGGCCCTATGTACTCCAGCTGCCTGGGAGTTTGTATCATGATTCCTGTGCCACAACATATACCCACTTGGCACCAATGCTGGCTTTCTCTGATAAAGAGAGAGTGCTGGAGAGTCTTTTTACTTGAAAGTCCTTACATCTTGGTGGGTAACACAAGTGAGTTAAATGCTCCAAGAACACTGAATTTCAATGAACTGGCAAGACTAGTTGTTTACTTAGAGTGCCTTATCTACTCCATGTTTGATTCATTAAATGTGTTTGCATGACAATCGCTAAATCAGAATCCCTTCCATACGGTGGCTCTGTCATAAGGCTTCTGAAGCTGTGTGCATTGTAAACCATGCTGTACCTGCACTTCCTCTCTTTACCCCAATTCCCATGATCTCAATGTATCACATTAACAAAAGCATCCCCAAAAGGAGTCCAAGAAAAATATTACATATCATTGGGTTAGTAAATACCATATTATACAGTCAATGTTACATTAAACATAACAATAGTCATGCTTCACATGTTGAGATCTTACAAAGTGCTAGGCCCCTACAAAGGGAAAAAGCTGTTTACATGTAGTTAATCTAATACTAATAGCAACCATGAGAAATGGATATGGCAGAAATACAGAGAAGTACAGTTCTTTTTCTCCACTCCAGTGGGAGATAAGGCCAGCTGGTTGGCTCTGAGAGGAATTTGCTACCTTTGTGAATTTCTGCCTGAATCTCAGACTCGTGGGCCTAAAAACTTGATTATATTGGCTCAGATAATGTGGAACCATATCTCAGGGGTACATCATAAGCCAAAGAGAAACCACCATCAGACAAATCAAATACTGAATCCCACATGCTTGGCATATGTATCAGTCAGGGGCTCACCAAGAGACAGATGGCATGCTGAAATTAGTATAGTTGGGGGAGGGTTTAATAAAGGCGTTATTCACAAAAGTGTGGGTGGGGATAGAGGACCCGTACAGGAGAGTGCAGATCTAGAAGTTAGTAAAAACTACTTTATTTGCACCCCTAGCACTGAAAGGATGACAGACTTTTATAGAAGAAACCTCTTTGACAGGAGCTGAAATGTTCAGTCAAGAAACTTGAACTGCCCAAACCAATCCCACAGGGAAGGAACTGTCAAAATAAACGCTCTTAAATTATTATCCTTTTCTCTAGTCTCCAGGTAAGCTCCCCATTGTTGAAATATAATAAGAAGCCACACAGTAAGATTGTTCTTTGAGGCAGTGTATGCAGGTCAACTTCTTAGAGTAAAGAGCAGGGTAGAGAAGGGTGGAGAGCAAATGTTTAGAGGCATAGAATATTTTCTCCTAAGCCAGACCTTGGTGAGAAACCACATCATTAATTTGTCATAAATAATTATTATAGCTCTTAGGAATCTTTGGGGTTCATGTGGTCAACCCATTGCCTACTATAGTCAGACTATCAAGTAATTGATTATATCAATCTAAGATTGCCTGTTATATCCATACTAGAGGCCCAGTGCACAAATTCATGCATGCATGGATGGGGTCCCTTAGGATGGCCTGTGAGGATTGGGCCAAAACCCACAGTCCAACGCAGCCTGCAGCTCCTACCTTCTACTCCCGTTCATCCTGGCCCCACTGTGCCAGCCGCAGGCTTGCACCCAGTCAGTCTCTTGATTGGGAGAGGCTCAAGCTACCACAGCAGTGATGTCTATCTCTGAGTCCTGTGTCTGGTGCCCTCCTGAGGGGAGTGGCCTGTGGGATCAGGCTGAAACCAGCTCTCCAACATCCCCAGAGGGTTCCCAGATTGTGAGAGGCCAGGCTGAGGGACCCCACTGGTGCATGATTGGGGCTGTGGAGGGACTGCCCTCTCACTCAGTCTGGATCAGCTGGACCCCAGGAGCAAGTTAACCTACTGATCGGAGCGTCTGCCTCCTGGTGATCGGTGCACATCATAGTGAGTGGTTGAATGGCCTTAGCATATTATTAGCATATTATGCTTTGATTTGTTGAACAGTCAACTGGTCACCGGATGACCCGACCCTTAGCATATTAGACTTTTATTATATAGGATTACAACCCCTGGTATCTATTGCTGCATAAGAAACCACCCCTAAAACTTAGTGACTTAAAACAATGAACAATTATTTTTCATAATTCTATGGTTTAGCTGGGTAGTTCTCCTGAGTTGGGACCTGATGGTCTAGGATGACCTCATTCACATGTAAGGGACCTTGGCTGAAATGGCTGGCATGGATAAACTAGATGTGTTCCCTCTATAGATAGGCTTCCATCCTTCAGGAGGTTAGTTCAGGCTTTTTTATATGATGGGGGGAAAGTTCATAGCAACAAGAGAAGACTAGCTCCACTATGTAAGCACTGTTCAAACATCTGCTTGTCATATATGACATTGTCACATTGGCCTAAGAAAGTTACATGAACAAACCCAGATTCCAGAGCAGAGGAACAGGCTACCTCTGGATGGAAAAAAGCTTTTGATCTATCACACATGTGTTTTCACGTTAAGAATATTCTACAGGAAACACTCAAATTTTATTGGCTTACACTCAGTCTCCCTTTTCCAATGTTTGGACAACTGAGTTTGTGATGTTGTGTTTCTATGGCTGACTTCAACCCCTATTCTGATTGTTCTTGATATCAAGTCTTATGGCAATTCTGACTTTTTAGAGTTATTGGACAATTAATTATTGTGTTGACGTTTAAGCTTACTTCTTAGAAATGATTTTATTTTCTCCATTTATGATTTTGAGGGAACTCTTAAATTTAGTCCCTAAGCATTGGCAATATTTATTATTATTCCCATTTTGTAATGATAGATTTGAATCCATGCCTAACAGAGTCCACATGTTGCTCTCTATCCTTTATATCCATTTGCTTCTCTAAATTTATGTTAAAACACTTTCTAAACCACAAAGTGCTACTGAAAGGAAAAGGAGCATAATCATCTTTATTGTTATTAGAATATATCAGCAGTCCTCAAAGAAGAGTCCTAGTTCAGAGCGAGGTGACAGTGCTCCAACAATTTCCATTTTCCTCCTCCCTCTGGAGCCAGCAATTAGCACTTCATAAGACTTAAATAAGAATCAGTCTTTATAAGAGGGTTCAGAGTTTAATGGTTTTACATTCTATTAAATAGCCATTTATTTTTTTAATTAGCTGTCATCCCAATAAGGAAGCCAATTGGTTGAACAACTGGACTACAGGGTGTACAAATTAAACCATCTGTGGAGCAAGTATGTCTCATGCTCCCTTTATACTCTACACTGGGTGCACAAATAAGACCACAGGTTGATAAACACTCAGTCCCTGCCTTCAGGAAAATTGGTGTCCAATTTAGGGCCTTCTATTAATATTTAGTTATGACTTACCTATGCCAATGTTCTCCTATATTTAAATAGATTATAGGTCTCTTAGTAGCAAGAATTTGAATTTATACTTCTTTTTTTGTAGCACCAAGCACACCACACATAATCCATGTCTGAGAATATTTTTTAATTTTTAATTGATTTTTAGAGAGAGAAAAGGGGAGAGGAGGAGATAGGGAGTGAGGGAGAGACAGAATGAGGATTGATTAAATCGGCTGATTGAATTATTGTTATGGAGAGACTAGGCTGTCACCAGTTTCTCCAATTCCAAAGTTTTTCACCCTATGCTTCCAGAAAAATCTACTTTACCATATATCATTTCCATGTTAAAAATGCATACACAATACATAGCCTGTCATTAATGTCCTTTGTCAAATGTGGCAGACATGGAACAATAGCCATCTCATAATTCTGAGGGAGATGGAATTCATGCACTTAGGAGCAGACAGAAGATACTTATCTCTAAAAAGTTTATGGAGCTTCCATGACAGCTCTGGACAGAATACTTCTAGAATTATCAACCTAAACCAGCATACTGATTTCTTAAAACATAGCAAAAACACAGTCAAATGTCAACATGTAAGTAACAATAAATTGTGTTGAAACGTAAAATGCCCAGACTATTACTCCCTGACATATAATCAATGTGTTTGCTAACAAACAGTTAAACTACCACTCTCAGCCAAAATGGAGTACAAGGCATCACATTTATCTACCTAACACAAACAACCAAAAATAGGATAAAGCATATGAAACAATCGTTTTCAAGATAACGTACATTATGTGACAAAACACAGTGATTTCCAAGAAATAAAAAACAAATGCAATAAGCCCAGTTTACTGACTTGACAGAATTTCCAGGCTGAAGTACAGAGAAGAACTGAAGTAAAGCCAGAGGAGTCCCTGATATGAGATGAGAGTCTGAAAAGAAGAATGTGCTTAGAAAAATCTAAGATAGCAAAACAAAATATCAGAGAGAAGATAACTACTAGAAAAATAACTTTGGTGATTTGCAGATGATCACTCCTGAGTATTCAATAACAGAGTATTGGTCAGTAGGTGCAAATGTGGAAAACCGTGAAGCTGAAGAAAGAACCACAAAAAAAGAATCCTATATAATAAAGAGATAATATGCAAATTGACCATCACGCCCTCACAAGATGGCTGCCTGTGACCAGGTTGGCAGGGGGGTTAGTGAGGGATGACTACATGATTGAATAAGAAGGCTGTGTGGGGCAACCAGGATGGCAGGGAAATTAGTGAGGGAAGACCAAATGACTGAACAAGCAGGCTGTTTGGGCGATCAGGCTGGCAAAGGGTTTAGTGAGGGAAGACCAAATGACTGACAAGCAGGCTGTGTGGGGTGACCAGGCTGGCAGGGGTTTTAGTGAGGGGAAACCAAACGACTGAACAGCAGGCTGTGTGCGGCAATCAGGCCAGTGGGGGGGGGGGTGAGGGCCAACCAGGCTGGCAGGAGGGCCAGTTGGGGATGACCAGGCCGCAGATGAGGCAGTAAGGGGTAACCTGGCCAGCAGGGAGGGAGCAGTTAGGGACAACCTGATGGAGGTGGGGGGCACTTAAGGGTGATCAGACTGGCACACATAGTTAGTGAGGGGTGATCAAACTGGCGGGTGGGAGCAGTTTGGCAGGTGAGCAATTGGGAGCCAGTGGTCCAGGATTGTGAGAGGAATGCCTGACTGCCGGTTTAGGCCCGATCCTGGGATTGGGCCAAAACCAGCAGTCAGACATCCCCTGAGGGGTCCCAGATTGGAGAGGGTGCAGGGTGAACTGAGGGACCCCCTGCTCGTGCATGGATTTTGTGCACTAGTCCTCTAGTTATAAATAATAGTGCATGGTGTTAACACCGAGTTGGAAATAATCCCACCAGCTAGACTGGAAGATCTCATGATTCATGAAGCAGCAAGCAGAGCACACAGAAATGTTTCATACTGGGGAATACTAAATACAAGATAGCACTATTACAGTCCCACCTAACTATTTTTAAAAGCAAAACTCAGAATATCTGACATTTAATCTAAAATTATTAGGCATGCAAAAGAGCAGGAAAACATGATCTATAATGACAAAAATAATCACACAATTAAAACTGACCCAGAGCTGGTTACAGTAAGTAAACAGTGACATTAAAGCAATATTATAACTGCATTTTACTTTTTAACATTTTACATTTATTTTTCAACTAGAGGCTTGGTGCACAAAATGTGTGCACTCAGTGGGAGGATGGGTCCCCCATCCCGGCTTGTGCCCTGTCACATTGCAGGACCCCTGCGATTGATCACCCCAAAGAGGCAGGTCCTGCCCATCATCTGGGACTCCTTGATGAATTGCCCCAAAGAGGTAGGCCAGAGCTGAGGATCCTGCCTCTGTGCCACATGGATCTGGGAGGCAGGACACCTAGGACCCCCAGGCAAGCCTTGCCATGTGAAGCCGAGGGACACCGCCCCCCAGGCAGACTTTGCCATGTGGAGCTGAGGGACCCCTATGCAGGCCTGCCATGTAGAACCAGGGGGCTCCCAGGCAGGCCATGTTGGACACCCAGGCAAGCCTTGCTTGTAGAGGCGGGGGACCCCCAGGCAGGCCTCACCGGATCCCCAAGCAGGCCTCGCTCTTAGAGCCGGGGACCCACCTCCTCCCAGCCCCACATAGCCAAGAGGAGGCGGGACTACCGGGCAGGCTCCATGTTATGCACACAGCATCAAGCCAAGCCCTGCCACCTGCCTGTGCCTGCTGTGTGTGCAGCCATCTTGTGAGGGTGTGAGGGCATCACAGCATGACCACCACTTAGGCTTTTATTAGTAAGGATACATGTTCACAGGGACTTTATTCATAATAGCCAGAAAGTAGAAAAAGAGCAAGAGTCTTTTGCACATTGGAATAAACATCCTCATATATAAAAATTGCGACCCTTAGCGGCCCCCAGTGCCACCATGGCCAGGATTGGGGCCAGGTTTGTGGCTGCGATTGCCACCCCCATGGTCCCCAGCGCTGCCTTGACCAGGCTTGGGGCCAGTTTGTGGCTGTGATCACGGCCCCCAGTGCAGCCTTGGCCAGGCTTGGGGCCGGGTTTGTGGCTGTGATTGCCACCCCCTTGGTCCCCAGCACCGCCATGGCTGGGCTTACGGTGGTGGGGGCCAGATCCCCTGCTGGGTCTCGGGCTGGGATAGGGACCCCTACTGCTCCAGCACCACCATGGCCAGCTCAAGTCAGAGGGGGCCCGCCCGCCATCTTGGTTGGGGGTTAATTTGTATATTGCTCCTATCGGCTGGTAGCGTAGTGAAGGTATGGTCAATTTGCATGTTTCTCTTTTATTAGGTAGGATTATAGTTAACATACAATATTATATTAGTTTCAGGTATACAACATAGTGATTACCCTGATAAGTTGAATGCCCATTGGACATCACACATCATTATTAAAACACTAGAGGCCCGGTGCACAAAATTCGTGCATGGAGGCAGTTGTCCCTCAGCCCGGCCTGCATCCTCTCCAATCTGGGACCCCTCAAAGGATGTCTGACTGCCCAGTCGGATATCCCTCTCACAATCCAGGATTGCTGGCTCCCAACTGCTCACCTGCCTGTCTTCCTTTTTTTTTTTTAAATATGTTTTATTGAATTTTTACAGAGAAGAAGGAAGAGGGATATACAGCCAGAAACATTGATAAGAGAGAAACATCCATCAGCTGCCTCCTGCACACCCCCCACTGGGGATGTGCCTGCAGCCAAGGTACATGCCCTTGACCGGAATGGAACCCGGGACCTTTCAGTCCACAGGTCGATGCTCTATCCACTGAGCCAAACTGGTTTGGCCTGCCTGCCTTCCTGATTGGCCCTAACTGCTTATGCCTGCCCTCCTGATCACCCCCTAACCACTGATGTCTAAGTGCTCCCTGCCAGCCTGTTTGCCCCCAACTTCCGTCCTCTGCTGGCCTTAACTGCCCTCCCCTACAGGCTTGATCGCCCTCAACTGCCCTCCTTTCCAGCCCTGGTCCTTCCCAACAGCCCTCCCCTGCAGGCCTGGTTCCCCCAACAGCCCTCCCCTGTAGGCCTGGTCCCCCCAACAGCCCTCCCCTGCAGACCTGGTCACCCCTAACTGCCCTTCCTTACAGGCCTGGTTTCCCCCAACTGCTCTCACCTGCAGGCTTGGGTCCTCCCCAGCTACCCTTCCCTGTAAGCCCGGTCACCCCCAACTTCCCTCCTCTGCCAGCCTGGTCACCCCTAACTGCCCTCCCTTGCAGACCTGGTCCCTCCCAACTGCCCTCCCCTGCTGGCCATCTTGTGGTGGCTATCTTGTGTCCACATGGAGGCAGGAACTTTGACCACATGGGGGCAACCCTCTTGTGTGTTGGAGTGATGGTCAATCTGCATATTACTCTTTTATTAGATAAGATAGAGGCCTGGTGCATGGGTGGGGGACAGCTGGTTTGCCCTGAAGAGTGTCCCAGATCAGGGTCGGGGTTTCTTTGGGGCATGGGGCAGCCTGGGCGAGGGGCCTGTGGTGGTTTGTGGCTGGTCACGCCCCCCAGCAATCCAAGTGGAGGCCCTGGTATCTGGAATTTATTTATCTTCTACAATTGAAACTTTGTAGCCTGGAAGGGAGCCAAGCCTTCTTCTCGCTCTGTCGCAGCAGCCATTTCTGTTGGAATTTATTTACCTTCTATAATTGAAACTTTGTAGCCTGGAGTGGAGTCCTAGGCCAGCCAGGACTGCAGAAGCTTGGCTTCCTCCATCACCACGGGCAACACTAGCCTCTGCTCTCTCCATCTCTGTGGCTGCCGCCATTTCTGTTGGGATATAGCTTCTATAATTGAAACTTTGTAGCATTCAGTGCAGGCTTAGGCTGGTCAGGGCAGGTGGAAAGTTTGGCTTCCTCCATTGCCAGGGAAACCCAAGCCTCCCTCTTGCTCTCAGTGGCCACAGCCATCTTGGCTGGGATTTATTTGCATATTTACTCTTGATTGGCTGGTGCATGCGGCTTGTGAGCGTGGCTTGGGGGTGTAGTGAAGGCAAGTCCATTTACATATTACTCTTTTATTAGACAGGATTACTGACTATATTTCCTATGCTGTACTTAATTTTTAAAATCTTTATTATTGAGAGTAATACAGATTTTTGAGAAATTCAACATACCCAAAGTATAAAAAGATGAAAGTGACTACTTCAAATTTTCACAAAATCAGTGGTAAAGAGAAAATCCTAAAAACAGTGAGTGCAAATATGTGTTACATTCAGAAAAAACATAGATAAAGGTAACAGCAGATTTCTCATGAGAAACAATTGAATGAGAAGACAATAAAGCAATATATTTTAAAAACTAGAAGAAATGTCAATCTGAAATTCTGTACCCAGTAAAAATATCTTTCAAAATGAAGACAAAATTATTTCATAGATAATTATTTCAAGAAGTTTGAGGGAATTTATCACCAATTCACATGTATTATAATAAATGCAAAAAAGCCATTCTAGCAGAAGTAAAATTATACCAGAAGGGGATAGAAATATACATAAAGGAAATGCTAACTACATGGGTAAATTTTAATACAATTTTATCATTTCAATATAAAAATTGAATTAATAAAAGATAACAATGTAGTTTGTACAAACACCAAAGGTAAAAATAAAATGTATGACAACAATAACACAGAAGTTGGGAGGTGAGAAATCATGGTATACTGTATATTTTAAGTTCTTTACTGTATGTAAATTGGTATAATGTAGTTTGAAGATAAACTATGCTAACTTGAAGATGCATACTATAAACTCTAAAGTAATCATTAAAATAACAAAACAAAGAGTTCAGCCAACTCATGAGAAAAAGTTCATTTATAAAAAAAATAAGTCACAAGAAGGCAGAAAAAGAGAATACGCACAGATGAAACAAACAAAAAGCAAATAGCAAGAAGAAAAATTTAAATCTAACTGTATCAATAATTATATTAAGGGTGAATCATCTCAATATCCCAATTAAAAGGCAAATGTCAGATTTAATAAAAGATTCAATTATATGCTGCCTACAAGAAAGTACTTTAAATATAAACACATAAACAGATTTAAAGTAAACTAATGAAAAGATACATCATGATAACACTAACAAGAAGAACACTTCAGCAGTAATATTAATATTAAACAAAATGGTTTTCAAAACAAAGGATATTACCAGGGATAAAGAACACCATTTCATAACAATAAGAGATTAATTTATAAAAAGTACATAAAAATTAAAATATTTATGCACCTAATAACAGTTTTAAAATGCATGAAGCAAACCTGATAGAATAACAAGAAGAACTAGATAAATTAGCAAATATAATCAAACATTTCAGTATCATCTTTTAAATAATTGTTAGAGCAAGTAGAAAGAAAATTGCTGAGGATGAAGAAAATCCTAACAGCAATGCTGACTAGCTTGACCTAATTGACATTTATAGAAAACGTACCACTCACATACAGCAAGTGTTGTCAAGGGCACATGGAGCATTTACCAAGTTGACCCTTGGGCCATAAAGCAATTGTCTCAATAAGTTTAAGGTATTCGATCTTACAAGATATGTTCTCTGAGCACAGTGGAATTAAATTAGAAATTAATAATAGGTAGATCTTCAGAAAATCCCTAAATATTTCGAAACTAAACTGCCCACTTCTATAAAACTCAAAGGCCAATAAATAAATAAATAAATACACTAATTTGGTTATTGGAGAATATTAATAAAATTGGTAAAACTCTTGCCAGACTGATTAGAAAGGAGAGGGTGAGAGATGAGAGAGAGAGAGAGAGAGAGAGAGAGAGAGAGAGAGAGAGAGAGAAATTACCAACTTCAGGAACCAGAGAGACGATATCACTAAAGATTCTATACATATGCAAAATATCACAATGGTGTTTTTATGAACTACTTTGCCAATCAATTTGATAACAGAAGAGATGGACAAGTTCTTTGACAGACACAAGCTACCAAAGCTCATTCAAGAAGAAACAGATAACTTGATTAGTCATGTGTCTAATTAAAAAATTAAATATATAGTTTAAAGCCTGCTTCCGAAGAAATCCTCAAGCATAGATGGTTTTACTGGAGAATTCTACCAAACATGTAAAAAAGCAATAACACCAATTCTTCAGAAACTCTTTCATAAAACAGGGAACCATATATAAGCCCATGAAAAGAAGCTCAACCTCATTAGTCAAATACAAATTCAAGCCACAGTGAGATACCACTACATGCATATTAGAATGGCTCACATTAGAAAGACAGATCATACCAAGTGTTGAGAAGGATTTGTAGGAGCTGGACTACTCATGCACTGCTAATGGAAATGTAAAATGCTAGAACCACATTGGAAAATATTTTGGCAGTTTCTTCAAACATAAAGCATGCCCAGCTGGTATAATTCAGTGACTGAGCATTAACCCAGGAACTGAAAGGTCAAGGTTTAATTCCTGGTCCTGGCACCAGTGTGTAGACTTCATTCCCAGTAGGGGGCTTGCGGGAGGCAGCTGATCCATGGTGTTTCTTTATCACTGATGTTTCTGTCTCCTATCCTCTCTTTAGAAATAAATAAAAACACATTAAAAAAACATCAAACATACCTCTATCTTCTATCATATGACCCAGACATTCTAACCCAGGTAACACACAATAAAATATATCAAATATCTGTACTATATTGCATAAATACAGCACAATGTGTTTATCCGTTCATCAGCTGATGGGTTATTTACAGTTTTATAGCTTGAGGCTATTATTTAAAGCTGCTGTGATACTACTCATCAGTAAAATGCAATGAATTACTGATACACTGTGCAACATGGGTGAATCTCAAAATAATTATGCTGAGTAATAGAAACTGGATGAAAATGAGTATATGTTGCATAACTCCATATGACATTTTTGAAGGTATCATTTAGTCTATAGTGACAGAGACTAGACCTTAGATCTCCTAGGAAAGGAAAATTAAAGCTGGGAGGGGGATGGGAGAGAGATTCCAATGGAGCATAAGAAACCTTTTAAGAGTGATGAGTATGTTTGTTATTTTGAATATGGTCATGGTCTCATGCATATATGTATAAGTACATCAAACATTATAAATAGCATTCTTCAAATACAGGCAGATTATGTAGGGCAATTACACCCCAATGGAACTGTTTGAAAAGCAGTTGTCTCGTTTGCAGCTACCTGGTTTTTCTCAGCACCAGCAGCACGCTAGCTTCCCAGCCCCTGTGTTGTCCCTTTTCAAAATGATTTCTTCACATATTATGACATCCCACCAATTGTATTTGAAATGTTACTTGAGACTTATCCCACACAGTATTTTCTTTTCAAATGTCACAGAAGTGTTTAAATGTTAAACAGTGTTTTAAGTCTAATTTTTCCTATAGAAATATATGCCAAAATATGATCTATTGCAAGGTACTTCCATTTGTAACTTGGGTTTGGCATAAAGCAGGGCCTGGGGCTCTTGCAGTTTATGTGCTTGCATTTGATCAGGGACTCTATTCTGGGGAGCAGGAGAGAAACAAAAAGAGCGAAGCTACTAAAGGAGAACAAATATAAAATTGTATTGTTGAAGTTGCTCTCGCTAAGCGCAACAGAATGCTATACTTAAGGCACTTGGTCCCCAAGAGACTATCTCTATAAAATGTACTCAAGGACTCCACTGGGGACAGTGTGTGGATAAAATAGGAAAGATGAATCCACTGCCTTCCGTATCTCATTGGCCAAAGCTTTCCTCCACAGGATGTTAACTTGCCTACATGTCTAGTTTCTCCGGTTGGAACTGTAGGAAGAAAGAACCCTCAGAGAGCTGCCTGTCACCACAATGACTGTAAATAGACCAAAATGAAATAAAGTAAAATGAATGAAGCCAAGAGGATGTGAAATGGTGCATCAGAAAAGTGGGAAACATCTACTGTATATTCTATGATTATTGGAGTATTATGCTCAGTGAAATAAGCCAGTCAGAGAAAGACAGACACCGTATGATTTCATTTATATGTGGAATCTAATAAACAACATAAACCAACAGACAAAATAGAATCAGACCCAAAGATACAGAGAACAGACTGACTGGCAGAGCCGGCTTCCTTAAATTCTACAGCAACAAGGAAATTAATTCTTTGGACAACTTGAGGGATCTTGAAAGTAAATCAATCCTCGCTCAAGTAGTCTGTGACTTCTGACGGATCCTTTAATTCCATCCTGGTGAGACTGTAAACAGAAGACCAAGTTAAGAAACATTCTAACTTCTGACAAAAGCTGAGATAACAGATGTATGTTGTTTTAAGCTGCTAATTTTCTGGCAATTTGTTATGCGGTCATAGAAAACATATTTTGGCACCAGATGTGGAATGCTGATGCAATAAATACCTACAAATCTGGAAGTGGCTTTGGAGTTGAGCAGTTGGTGGGCTCTGTAAGAATCTGAAGGAAAATTACAGGGAAAGCCTAAATTGTCTTGAGTGGACTGTTACAGGTGTGGAGTGGGAAGGCTGCTGCTGGTGAGGGCTCAGAAAAAGGGAGGAATGTTCAACTGGAAACTGAAAGAAGGGGAACCCTTGCTATATAGAGGCAGGGGCCTCTTCTGCTGTTATGTGGAAAGAAAGCAACGAGTGATGAAGTTGATTATATAGCTAAGGAGATTTACAAAGGAAGTATCGAGAGTATTGGCTAATGTATTCTTGTTGCGTATAGTAAAATGTGAGAGGAGAGAAATAAATGGAGGGAAGAATAAAAAGGAATAAGGATTGAATTATTTTGTAAATTCATAGTCTATTTAGATGGCAAAAAAATACTGAATTTAAGATAGTTTGGTCAAGAGAAAATATTGAAGGGGATAACTCTAGAACCTTTCGCTAGTATCTCAGGAAGATACAAAAGTCAAAGTATTCAATCACACACCGAGGGGCCTGTCAAGCGATTAAGAGTGCATCTCACGGACACTTTCAATCAATCCATAGGCCTTCTAGGATGCTTCTAAGCCTCCTCAGCAAGAGGCCCAGCCAGACAAGAAATTATTTGAAACAAATCTCCAGATGTGGCTTTTTTGTTTTTGATTTGCTGTTTTCGTTTGCTTTGTCTAATGGAATGAACCCCATTGAAATCTATGGCAAACCACCAAATCTCTGAGAAATTTATTTCATAAGAAACGCTGCCAGCCTGAACTGAAGGGGACAAAGAAGGCAGGATGCAGTAAATAGGCTGATGAAACAGTTTAGCTGTAGGCACATGCTACCTTTCTTAAAAATGGAAGGATGATTAACACTGAACCAAGAGTTCAGAGGGTGGAGCTGAGAACCCTAATGAATGATTTCCAGATTTTGAAAACTAATCAGATTACTTCTATTGTTTGCCTGGCTGGATTTCAGAACTGCTATGGACCATTGGTTCAGTTTTACATTCCAACCCCCCCCCCCACCCTCCCCACTCCCACTTTGAGCTGGAATGTCTATAGCTCTTATGCTATGCTTGCCTCACCATTGTATGTTAGATGTACTGAGAGCTACTGATGTCTTTTTAGTTCCCCAAGTCCACAGATGGAGAGCAATTGTGACCCAGGAGCTCTGTTTAAAAGATTGCACCAGGGACCTCCTCCACCCCTACACCTGATTTAGATGATGAGATTTGGGGCTTTGAGCTGAGGCTATAATGGGACGAAACAATTGCTAATATTTGTATATGGCTAACTAGATGTTCCATGTGAGAAAAACACGAGTAACTATTGGGGGCCAGTAGGCAGACTATGGAAGACTTCTAGGTGGCTCTTATGATCCCCACTTCCTTATGTTCATACCCCTCCCCTCCCCTTGAGTGTGCATCAAACTTGTGGCTTACTTCTAACCAATAGAATACAGCAAGATGATGGATTGTCACTCTCATGATTGTGTTATATTTTTTAAGACTTCATTTAGCTAGCAATCTCTCCATTGCTTTGAAAAAGCAAGCCTCCATGAAATGTAGAGGTACAAGGAAATGGATTCTGCCAACCTGAGGGAGCTTGCAAGCAGATCCTTTTCCAATCAAGCTTCTCTGATGAAAACCCAGACCTGCCTGACACCTTGATCGCAACTTTGTTAGACACTAAGCAGAGGATCCAATTAAGTCACGCCCAGACTTGTCATCCACAGAAACTGTGAGGTAATAAATGTGTGTTGTTGTAAGCTACTGAATTTGCTGTATTTTGTCATCCAGATAAAAAATAATACAGTTAGACTCACACTGCAGTATTTTATTCACTACTGCCATTCAGGTAAAGCAGAGGGAAATGATGAGGTTATATTTGCCTTCTGTTTTTAAACTTTTATTTTAGTTCTCTACACATTTGGAGATTGGGAGTGGAAGCAGAATTTCCTGACCCCGCGAGTGGTGGGTGGTCCTTAAATTTTCATGTGCATTGGAAGCACCTGGAGGGTCTGTAAAAACAAAAAGTCCCTGATTCAGTAGGTCTGGTGTGGGACTCAAGAATCTACAATCCTATCTAATAAAAGAGTAACATGCAAATGTGACCGTACCTTGGCTCCTGATTGGCTATGCTACCAGCCAATCAGGAGCAGGGGGTGGGGCCGAGGGGCGGGGCTGAGCAGCACGAGGGCTGGGCCCCGGGGGTGAAGACGAAGCAGTAGCGGCGGCAAGCACCACGGTGCCCTGGCCGCCCGAGCTTGGAGGTGGCCGGGGCGCAGGGCAAGCGGCCGGGGTGTGGGAGCGGAGGTGTGCACCCAGCCCCCGGGGCCACGTGGTCACAGGCAGCTGGAGTGGAGCTGAGCAGGGAGATGGCTGAGTGCTCAAGGTCTTGGGCAGGCTGGGGGTGAGCCATCAGTTGGACATCCTCTAAGGGTTCCCAGTATGTGAGAGGGGCAGGTTGGGCTGAGGGACCACCCCCCTCCAGGCATGAATTTCGTGCACCTGGCCACTAGTCTATATAATAAAAGTCTAAGCCACCATTATGGCGGAACAACCAGAACAAATGGTCGCTATGATGTGCACTGAGCACCAGGGGACAGACGCTCAACACAGGAGCTGCCTCCTGGTGGTCAGTGCACTCCCACAGCAGAAGTGCCACTCAGTCAGAAGCTGGGCTTACGACTGACATGCACAGCTGCCACGGTGAGAGCCTCTCCTGACTCTGTGGCAGCAGGCACAGTGGCCCAGGATGAGTACCTGCTGCACCTAACCCTGATTCGGGCTCCTCCCTGACTGCCTGCTACATGGCACACTGCTATATCCCTCGGGCATCAGACATCCCCTGAGAGGTCCCGGACTGCGAGAGGGCACAGGCCGGGCTGAGGAACTGCCCCCCCCCACCAGTGCATGAATTTCATGCATCGGGCCTCTAGTGCCTAATAAGTCCCCAGTGATGTTAAAGCTGCTGGTCCTGGGCCAATTCTTTGGGAACAACATTTATATACCATCTTTACTATAGTTCTTTTTCTTATGGCCTCTATGATATATGATATACATTAGTTGCAATTTTCTCTGACCCCTTTTCTCATGATGATTGATATTATAAGATGCTGGGATTTTCAGGTTCTGGCTGGCTGTTGCTATGGCAACACACATACGATTGCTCCTGATGAGGCCTTCACCAAATGAATCACTGGCATAAGTGACTTGTAAGTAGTAGGGACATTATTCTCAAGTTGTCCATTTCCTTCTGTGACCTTATTCCTAGTCCTTTCCTTTTTCTGGGATGTATGCTCTTTTGAGTCTCACCAAGGTAGAAAGTTAAACCTGGAACCCAGAGCTCCTGAATTTTACATTAGCTGTGGTATTGCCCAGGGCTCTGGTGGAAACAGTTATTGCAGCCTTTGTTAAGAGAACTTGACAAAGAACTAACAAGTGATAATGAGGTACCACAGGTTGAGCAATTAGCTGGAAAGGTCAGGAGGAGAAGGTGTGGTTAGCTCTACATTGAAATAGAGATGGAGCTACTGCTGCAGGTATAGAAGAAACAGTCCAGAGATGGAAGACACTGACGACACCTTGCCATGCTAGCAGTCAGCAGCTGTGCATCGCTGCAGGTGGCCCAGGACCAAACCAGAGAGGGTGGAACCTGCATTGCCACAATGTGTCCACCATACAGATACCATTGCTGACATGTACACATAAGGAACTATTTGACATTGAAACTGGACTCAGAACTGTTGGACATTGAAATTGGGACTCAAATATTTCTTGTTCTCATATGTTTATTTCTAGTCTGCATGGCAAGATCTTTTAAAGAAAAGAAAGGGAGGGTGAAAAAATAGATACAGAGGCAAAGAAGCATTGAACAGACTG
Organism: Antrozous pallidus; assembly: GCA_027563665.1. Classification (NCBI taxonomy): domain Eukaryota; kingdom Metazoa; phylum Chordata; class Mammalia; order Chiroptera; family Vespertilionidae; genus Antrozous; species Antrozous pallidus. The sequence goes on from CM050509.1 coordinate 3,396,669, forward strand.
TTAAACTATAGCGGGAAGGCTGGGGAGGTTGGGGGATGAGGGCTGTAAGAGATCAACTGAAGGACTTGTATGCATGCATAAAAGCATAACCAATGGATACAAGACACTGTGGGGGGGGGGGCAGGTGAGAGCATGTGCTGGGGAGTAGGGAGGCCGGGGGAAGGACAACGGAGGAAAAAAGGAGACATATGTACTACTACTATATGTAATACCTTAAACAATAAAGAAAGAAAAATAAATAAATAAAAATTAGAAAAAGATTATGAAGGAGCTCAAGATGAGGCTGAGACATTTTGCCTCACTACTGTCTGATTTCAGATTTCTGACCAGGAAAGATACATGAAACCTGGGTTTTAGGAGAATTGGCCTGGCAGCGTGATACAGGGCAGATTGGAGGGAGGAGAAGTTGGAGGCACGTGGATCAGTTAAAAGAAGGCTAAAGTACTTAGGACAGCTTCCATTTCTCTTCGCACAGGACTGGTCCTGACTAGAGTGGATAAAAAAAAAAAGATGCATGAGAGTTATAGAAGCATGTTACTTCTCCATCCTTAGAACGTATTTGTTTAGAAAGGTTTATTCTATTATACCTGAATATTTGATATTGAGATTGAAGTCCTTTTCAGATTTTAGGTGGGCTCTGACTGGCCATTTGGTATTGGTTTGAATTCTTGCAAAGCAGACTCAAAGAGATAAGGATTTGAGTGTAAGTAGTTTATTAGAAAGATCCAGAGAATACCAGCAGGAAAATAGTGAAGTTAGAGAGGGAAACTAAAAAAGAAAGTATTATCAATCAAACTATCACAGTGAGTAACTGGCACTTAATTCCATATGTAAATTCTGGGAATTAGTATAGTAAGTACATCTCAGAAGCATCCACCTGAGAGGCAAAGAACTTAGAATGTTTCTGTACCAACTCCTGAGGATCACTGAGTAAGAGTTGCTCGTGGGGAGTATTCATTCCTGATGCTTCCAGCCTGCCAAATGCACAGGCAGAGTGATCATCCATGTTCCGGAAATAGAGTCTGTAACCAGAGAGGCAGATGCTGGCAGTCAAAAGTCATTTTGAGCACACTGAACTGGACATGGGCATGGCATGACAAAACGTGATCCATGGTTTCTAATCACTTATTCAGTGTTCTAAACTGCCATGCCCAAATGGAGTTCTATTTGGTCATGCACAAAAGCAAGCCAGCATGATTATAGGTTATATTGATTTCAGAGAAGGGAGAGGGAGAGAGAAATGGAAACATCAATACTGAGAGTCATTAATTGGTTGTCCCCCCCCACACACACCCCCACTGGAATTGAACTGCTAACCTCTTGGTTTCTGAGTCAACACTCAATCGCTGAGCCATACCCTGCCAGGCAAGCATGGTTTGTTTGTTGAAGTTATGTCCTTATTGGACAAATACCCTATTGGGCAGTGGAATTTATAATTAAAAACAGAAGGTCAACTTTGAGAATTTTTAAGGTTCTGGGGTGATGAGGATACTTATTACCAAAATAGAGGCCTGGTGCACGAAATTTGTGCACAGGGAGGGGGGGTGTCTCTCAGCCCAGCCTGCACCTTCTCCAATCTGGGACCTCTTGAGGGATGTCTGAATGCCCATTTAGGCCTGATCCTGGTGGGATCAGGCTTAAACAAGCATTTGGACATCCTTCTCACAATCCAGGACTGCTAGCTCCCAACTGCTCACCTGCCTGCCTTCCTGATTGCCCCTAACTGCTTCTGCTTGCCAGCCTGATCACCCCCTAACCACTACCCTGTCAGCCTGATTGATACCTAACTGCTCCCCTACCAGACTGTTTATCTCTAACTGCCCTCCACTGGAGGCCTGGTCCTCCCAACTGCTCTATCCTTGCAGGCCTGGGTCCCCACCAACTGCCCTTCCCTGCAGACCCAGTCACCCCCAAATTCCCTCCTCTGCTGGCCTGGTCACCCATAACTGCCCTCCCCTGCAGGCTTGACCACCCCAACTGCCCTCCCTTGCAGGCCTGGTCTCTCCCACCTGCCCTCCCCTGCTGGTCTGATCTCCCTCAACTGCCCTCCCTTGCTGGCCATTTGTGGTGGCCATCTTATATCCACATTTGGGCAGGATCTTTGACCACATGGGAGCAGCTATCTTGTGTGTTGAAGTGATGGTCAATCTGCATATTACTCTTTTATTGGATAGTATGGGTAAAGGATCAATGTAGCAACATTTCAGTTGGTGCTTAACAAGTGAGTTATATCCAGGACTCTGAGCTGTCAATCCAAAAGCAAGAGGAACATAATAGGCAAGGAAAGTAGCCAACAAGAACTCATCCTGCTTTGCGTAGTATGTTTGTTTATTGCTCTGACCTGACTGTAAAAGACACCTAATAGCTCTGACTCTGGTGGAAAATAAAAGTCTCAAAGTGCTGTCATTTTCCATCAAGTTTCATAACAGCCAATGGCCTCATGATTTACACCTCACTGAGTTTGTATCTCCCAATTCAGCCAGAGCATCTTCCCTGCTCTACATCAGAGCACTCAGCATGATCTTGAATCTACACATACACAAGTTTTTAAAAAATGAAGCAGAGGAAAGCATTTTCTGTGCCACACTGTGCTAAATTATTTACTCCCAGCCTGGGATGCAGAAAGCTAGCTCCTTCTCAGCTTTGAATTTTACTGCCATACAAAGAAATAAAATAAATAAATAAGAAGAGAGAGGAAATAAATCCCTTGGAGACCTACCGGCATATGAAGCATCTTTTGAAATGGAGCCCTGTGCTGAAATAATTGTGTCATTTCAGAATGCAATGCTAATGTGTTCACAACTATGGCAAAATGCTGGAGCAAAGCACAATTTTGCAATAACTTGTGGCCATTTGTTTAAACAGAAAAATATAATTGTAAAATTTGCATAAACATATTTAATTAAGTAGTCCAAAAGAAATTGACTCTGAAATGACTTCAGGCATTATGGGTAACATAATAATGAATACAGGTAATAGAAATGATTGTGTTGCTATTCTTTTTTTCTGACATTGGGATGAGGAAAGGGGATATAATACAGGTTGGGAGGTATTTATGTGGCCATAACGAAAAGCAATCTGCTACTTTTCAGGATACGTGTCACAGAGGGGTATCATGAATGTTCCCAATGTAGTTTAAAGAGGCTGTAATCACACAAACATGAGGTAACTATTTTTTGTCTCCCACACTCCTTTACATTTATTCCGAAGAATAAGTCCTTCCCAGCTTCTAAACCAAAGTTTCATTTCTTTTCTGGAGTGCTTAGATAATAAGAATTCCTATGGTCATCCTAATATATACAAACCCTGGGTCCCTCACATCCACAACCACCAGAGGCTCCACTAACCGGAAGTCAGGCCTGCAGTCAGCGCTGGGCTGCCATGGAGACCCAGCACTAACTGCTATAGCTGTAGACATGGTGACCCAGCACTGACTGCTGAGGGGGCTGAAAATTAGGCCCATAGAGAGGCCTGAAGAGAGAAGCTGGATCTGATCTGTAGTCTGTGGCAGCTGTTGATTAGCACTTGCCTCTCTCTCTCTCTTTCTTTCCGTGCTTGGCCAGCAGCAGTACCAAGCCTCTCCAGTTTCTCTCCAGGCCTCCACCAAGGCTGTAGATTAGCCCCGCCTTTCTGATCAGGCCCCATTGATAGGCCCGAAGATGTGACTGGCATAGAAACTGACCAATCAGAACCAAATCTGGGTGAACTTCAAGGAGCCAATGGCTGCCTAGGAGGTGGAGCTATTTTTTTTTATTCTTCAAAGTATTACAAATAGTAGTACATATTTTTTCCTCCATTCATCTCCCCGCTACCTTCCCTACCCCCCAGCACATGCCCTCACCTGCCCCGCCCCCCAGCCCCAGTGTCTTGTATCCATTGGTTATGCTTATATGCATGCATACAAGTCCTTCCGTTGATCTCCCACACACCCCACCCTCCTCTGCCTTCCCACTGTAGTTTGACAGTCTGTTCAGTGCTTCTTTGCCTCTGTATCAATCTTTTCCCCCTGTTTCTTTTCTTTAAAAAGATCTTGCTTTTGCACACTGGAAATAAATATGTAAGAACAAAAAATGTTTGAGTCTCAGTTTCAATGTCCAACTGTTCTGAGTTCCAGTTTCAATGTCAAATAGTTCCTTATGTGTCCATGTCAGCAATGGTATCTGGATGGTGGACATATGGTGGCAATGCAGGTTCCATCCTCTCTTGTTTGGTCCTGGGCCGCCTGCAGCCATGCACAGCTGCTGACTGCTAGCATGGCAAGGTGTCATCAGTGTCCCCCATCTCTGGACTGTCTTCACGGTTGGAACAGAGCTGTCAGTTCCTCTTTGTTGCAGGAATCCATATGGTCTTGGAGTTGTTTTCTGAAAATATACAAACATATTCTCAACCAAAAGCTAATAAAGGGATCTTTTCTGTAAATTAGACTTGGAATTCTTTTTTATTTTTGCCCAAATGATTTTCCTTTGGCTTATTTTCACACCATGTATGTTTTTCATGGGTGTCCTGCTGTTGGCATTACAAATGGAAATTAATTTTCTGGAGTAAGAATTTTCTAGATGTAATTTACTTACAGGATATTTTTCTTTACATGATATTACCCCCACTATCCCCTCCCCTTTTTTTTATTAATGGGGGCTTTTGGAAATTTTATATTGCAGTCTTGGTAACTTTAAATTTTAATTTTTGCACAAAAATATGGCTGCTTTAGGTGCTTTGCATGTTAGGCAGTTTTACAATAAGATGAACTACTAATAGAAAATTTAGTTAATATTTTAGGAACAGCTTTTTGTCTAGTACACTTAAATTTTCTTGAGTATTTACTTATTTCACTTGGCCAATTTAAATTAATCTGAAAACTTGATTACTATTTTACTGTCAAATTTAATACTCAAGGAATAATCTTAGTTTACCCTGTAAATATTAGTGGAAAGGATTATTTGCATTCTTGAGTAGGCCCTGAGCATTCCTGGTACTAGACTGAATTTAGATATATATAGGGTAGCTATTGCTGGCCAAGTCTCTGTCTGTACCCTGGGTCCCGATTTGAGCTGTGCGTGGGAGGAAAAACACCCATGGGGGCAGGAGACCTCCCTCAGAAGGGGTGAGAGTTTAGGTCCCTGCAAGGTTAGGGGGTGATGGTCTGTGCCCCACCTCTTTTGACCTTTTAGTTCTCCCCTATTAGCAGAGACTGTGTCTGTCTTAGGTTGTGCCTTCCCTGAGGAATCTTACCCATCTCTGGCAAACCAGCCATCCTCACCAGCAGGGTGATGTGAGGTTCAGTTCTGTCTTCTTGGTAGTCTATGCCCCCATGGCCTCCATGCCCAGGTCATGTCTTGGGATCCCCTCACCTGCTGGCAGAGTCCTGTTACTAATCACAGATCTCAGGGGACTCAGGTTTCTTCTCCAGGGAGGGCCCAGCTCACACCATAGGGCGAGAGACAGATCCATGGTGCCAGCCACCCAGAGGCTTCAACTACAGCTTGAACTGAAAGCTCAGGCAACAGCTGTGTGCACTTAGATTGTGAGAAAAGGGTCCCTCTTGGCAAAATGGGCAAGAGGGGCCAATATAGAATGCTCAAGTGCCTTCCCAGTGGAGGTGGAGCTTTTGATGATGCCTGGCATAGAAACTAACCAATCAGAACCAAATTGGCCAGCAGAGGAGGGAAGTTGGGGATGAGATCAGGCTGGCAGGGGAGGGCAGTTAGGGGTGATCATGTAGGCAGAGGCAGTTAGGGGCCATCAGGTTGGCAGGGAAGGACAGTTGAGGGCAAGATCAGGCTGTCAGGGGAGGGCAATTGGAGGCAACTAGGCAGGCAGGGGAGGGCAGTTATGGGGGAATGGGCTTGCAGGGGAGAGCAGTTGGGAATGACCAGGCCAGCAGGGGAGTGCAGTTGGGGGCTATCGGACTGGCAGGGAAGCAGTTTGTTGTTAATCAGGTTAGCAGAGGAATGGTTAGATGGTGATCAGGCTGGCAGGCAGAAGCAGTTAGGGGCAATCAGGCAGGCAGGCAGGTGAGTGGTTAGGAGCCAGCAGTCCTGGATTGTGAGAGGGATGTAAGACTGCTGGTTTAGGGATCAAGCCTAAACTGGCAGTCAGACATCCCCTGAGAGGTCCCATATTGGAGAGGGTGCAGACTGGGCTGAGGGACACCTCCCCGGCCTCGGTTCACGAATTTTGTGCACCGGGCCTCTAGTTTAATATAAAACACATTATTTTTTAGTAATTATCAGGAACTACAATTTCTAGGTGCAAGTAATGATCAAAACTTTGAACATGATTTGATGGTGATAGGAAGCCTGGAGAAGGATCGCATGGAGAGGTGAGCACCTTTTTCTCTGAAAGAGACAAAAATAGTGCTTTTTTGTTTACTTCCTCCAGCTGCTTACCTAGTTGGTCGTCATCCTTCCTGCACTGGTGTCCGGGGAAAGAGAAGTGGGACACAGAGAAAGACATCCCTTTTGTAATTGAAACACTTACGTGCCCTTTCTACTGTGGGCCTTGCAAATGAAATACTGACTCTTTTCATCTTGAGTGCTACTATAAGATTTTGGAGGATACCGTCCTCCACCAATGCTGGGAACCTCTCACCTGCAGTTCTCTTGCCCAAAGTAATGGACTGTCCTGTCTCATCTCTTTGCCGTATTCTCAGTTGCTAGCTGCCCCCTTGGGTTTGTTGTTAGTTTTGTCATTCAGAGATTCTCTTACTCCAAGTGGGCCTCCTGGATAGTTCTTAAAGTGATCCTACTATGCATTTTGTTCTCTCTCTCTCTCTCTCTCTCTCTCTCTCTCTCTCTCTCTCATACATACACAGGTCCAAATATGTTGTACAGGAAACAATTATGCATCCTTTTCTCTAGGAGTGTTAGGCAACCCTTTTCTCTAGGAGCGTTAGGTAATCATAATGCAGCCGCTCACCATAAATTCATTTCAGATGTAAGATAGACATCAATCCACTGTGTTTCTCCCTCAAATATTGGGCAACACATATTACCTTACCAAATAGTCTCCTTAAAATCCTTCTCTCTTGACTTGAAATAAAGAGGAAAGCACTTCCCAGACTTTTCAACTTAGCTTTCTAACCCTCAAAGCTTTCCCCATATGCTATGGGCGAGAGTGACAGAACTCATAAAATTTACTTTTGAGCATTTCTTTCTGCAAACCTTATAGGAAAGTAAACTCAAAAGCCATTTGGTTATCTGTTATCTATTAGTGTCTCGGTAGACATTTTGACCTTAACATCCAATTAAAGAATAAAAAAAGCTATATTTTCCCCTCAGTCAACACTTGAAAGTACCCACAGACTCAGTAAAAAATAATCCTTGGCTAGTATTTTTGGATTTGCAGAGCACTTGAGAATCACTTTGTATTGAAGGCTAGTATGTGAACAGCGTCATTGGGAAACTTCTGGGTGTCCTCAAAGTAGCTGTGATGTTTACAATGCCATTTCTCTTTATTCCCCAGAAAATAAACTAGATATATGGAAAAATTAAGTGGCTTTGATGAGTTGTTAGAAGTTTAGAAAGAGCTCTATTACAGTGCAGCCAGCTGACTAAGCCTGTTTACAAATGTAAAAGAATTCAATCTAATAATTTCTTTCTGTCCAACAGGCCACAGCACACACACACACACACACACACACACACACACACACACACACGTGCACACAGTTATACTATGGCAGAAAATAACAGCTCCTTATTAAGCCTTTTTCTTGATGTTTTTGAGCACATGCTAGACCACGTGACTCAAGAATCTCTTAAGGTAGGTTTGACCATGTGACTGAGTGTTAGTCAATAAAATGTAATTTGGAACTGTTGTCTGCTACTTTCATATCTGGCTCATGGAAACCTCCCATATGCTGTCCCATGTTGTTTTCCTTTTTCTGGACTTGATGCAAATAAGCCCAGCAAACTTGGAAGCTACATGCTAAAGATGGGTCTAACATCATGGAACAAGCCTGAATCCCTGAATCACTACTTGAAGGATTGCTGCTCACCAATTAGACCACCCACTTTGGACTTAACACCAACAAGACATAAATTTTGGGTTTATATATTGTAGCATCCAAGTTTACCCTCACCAACATGGATATGCTGAGAAATGTTTTTGGACTAATGTATATCTCAGCTTTGATTTCCATTGAGAAGTTTATAATACATATTGTAAATATTACTTTGAGCTCCTTTAGGACAGAGTTTATAGTCTAGTTATCTTTGTACCCTTCCAATAATAGTTCTTGAAAGAATATCACATATAGTAGGAATTCAATAGCTATTTGTTTAAAATTGCTCAAATGTTCAAGTCTTAAAAGGAAGTATTGGCTGTGCAAAGATTGAAGAGTCCTTATATGGCTCAATGAATATGTACTGAATGAATGAGTGAGTGAGTGAATAAATAATATTGTTTGGTAGAAATAAGTCACACCTGGGGAGTTATGGAGAAATGTGATTATCTGTAAAATAAAGATTATAATGTGTTGCTCCTATTATGAAATCAGAAAATATATTTCCAGGCCTTTAACTTCTAAATTGTGAAGTGCTAGACACGTGTAAGCTCTCTAATGTAATTTTGATGTCATTTTGCATTTTGGCATTTTATTGGCAGTATGTTGATAATAGGTTTGAAGCTCAAACGAAGAGAAGCAGCTGTGAAGCATTTTTGAACACCGTGGGAAAAATAAGCAAAACATTTTATGGATGTCCTTGAGAATTTAGATTCCTTCAGAGTATGAATGTCTATTCATTTCTAGGCAAAATAATGCTGCCACCACTTGCCACTGGACTCAAGAAAACCTCTTTGCAAGAATGGTGCTCTGCAATCCTAAGCAGACATATGCCTTCTGTATTTCCTTCCTAGGGAGCACCTGCGACTTCTTAAGTTCCTGCTTGGTGATCAGAGTGAGGAAATTAAGTAACACAGCTGTGCCAAATAGCATGGAAGTTCATTCAGTCATATTACATGATTGAAATGTCAAAATGTTTAAACACTTTCAGCCACATGAACATACATTTGGATAGGTCTAACAAAGCTGGCAGAGCACAACCACAGAGAATGTTTTTAGGAAACGAGTAAGATTTGATGATCAAGGTAATGGCTTCGCATTCACTTTTGGTCAGGAGCCTCAGAGTGATGATTGGGCAAAAGTGGCTGCCCAGAGACTGTGCCAATGGTAGTGACGACACCTCACCAGCTGAGGTTGGAAGGTACATGCAGCAGACTTCAATGACTGCATTCATCACTGAAAGAATATTTCTTGTACTGGCTGGGCTAGCAATCATCACCAGAGTCAGATTTCCTGTGAGTTCAATGTAAGATCACTTCTCCTTTAGTTTCCAGTCCTGCAGCAGAAAGAAGAAACCTCCATGTGGGATGCAGGTTTTCCGTTAGGCAGGCTCCATCCTCCACCAGTAGAGGTCAAGCAGTAGCTCCCAGATTCGATGTGTTCCTATCATTCCTCTCAAAACCCCTGCCACTTACTAGCACTGTTTGCTTTGGGACACCATTTCCTATATTCTTGCCCATCTAGGTCACCAGAAGAAATCCAGGGCTTCATGTTCTCCCCATCTCCTAGACTCTAATCTCCTATGACCCTAAATATGGTTTACTCTGTAACCATCTCCCCTCTTTCTGCCCCATTTCCTAAAAGAACCAACATTTTCTGTTAAGCACCTATCAATTCTCAGCCCAATTGCCCATTTGCCTTCACACTTCCTTGACTAGTCCTTTCTGTTTTTTTCTCAAATGGAAACTGACCTCTCCTCAAGGTCCCTACTTCCCTTGCAGTTTCCTCAAGTTGTAGCTCTTTTCTCTCCCATTCTCATATCACCAGGTCTAGATGTGAGGTGATGTCTTCCTTCCTCCTCATTAGCTCTTCCATATCATTCTTCCTCACTACTCCCTAAAACTGCACAGCTTGGGTGACCTCCATATTACTAGATCTGGTGGTCCATTCTAAGTCTTTATTTCACTTGATAGATCAACAACATTTCACCTAGTTAATTACTGTCTTTCTGTTGAGATACTTTCTTCAGTTGGATTCCCGGACACCACACTTTCTTGCTTGTTTGCTACCTTATTAGTTGCTTCCTTCTCATATCACTGACCTCTAATTGAAGCCCTGGGTCTTAATCTTTAAAGAGCTCCTCTTTTGTCAATACACTCACTGCTTTGATGATCTTATTCAATATCAATTTTCTAGACTCTGTATAGTCATAATGGATTGGACCATTCTCAAATGACCTCTAGGAGGCCAGTCTAATTGTGAAGCAGCCCCCATGATTTGGAAAGCTGCTGGGAGATAAAATGATGGCCAGAGGTATAGAAATCCTTTGGGTCCTCAGAACCTTTTAGGGACAAATTATTCTAGCTTTAGTATGAACATCTACTGAGTTCTTACAATGTGCCAGTGTAGATCAAGGCATTTTCTATGATTAACTCACTGAATTCACTCAACAACCAAATGAGGTCAGAACTATTCTTATCCTCATTGCAGATGTGAGAAAACTGAAACGCAGAGAGGTTAAGCGATGCCTAAAGTCACATGGTTTGAAAATGACAGAGCCTGGATTCAAACTCAAACAGTAACTGCCGCCAGGGTACCATGGGAAGTTGTAATCCAGATGCTAAGCTGCGACCAAGGAGTCCTTCCTCTATGACTTTCTTCTTCAGTGGATGAGAGAGAAGGAGCAGGAACAAAGTCTTCTGTCCTGTGTTGGAATTTGCCTTTTCTACTTTATTTTTCTAAATTTTAAAATATATTTATTGATTTTTTACAGAGAGGAAGGGAGAGGGAATAGGCAGCCAGAAAAAACGATGAGAGAGAAACATCGATTAGCTGCCTCCTGCACACCCCCCACTGGGGATATGCCCACAACCAAGGTACATGCCCTCGACCGGAATCGAACCTAGGGCCCTTCAGTCTGCAGGCCGACGCTCTATCCATTGAGCCAAACTGGTTTCAGCTGCCTTTTTTACTTTATATTACCTCTTCTTGCCTGCTTTCCTATGAACTGAAAAGGTGGGTGGGGGCATTCCCAGCTTCTGGGGTCAGATAAGCAAAGATGAGATGCACCTTTCTATCTTTTGCACCAACTCACACTTTCATGGCTGCAAGTTTCAAATCATATCCCAAGCTTCTTGGAACTCAAAATTGAGTTATCTGACTCTGTAAAATGTAGCTTTCTCACTTAAAGAGATTTGCCCAAGGGACCTCTGGGACTTCAAATATACTTAAAAGAGCAACTGTGTTGAATCACAGAAGCATAAGGGATTGCATTTCCACTGGAGAACACACGGGATGTGTTAAATAGAGGGGGAAAATGTTTGAAGTCCAACAGGTTTTGAGTTTCATTCCACTCACCACATCTGAAAACTACCAGTCATTTGATGACGGCAAACTACAGCTGGTGCCCCTGATTGTTAGTGTTTTCATGGCATACTGCCTTGACGTCGAGATGCTATCTCTACAGGAATATTTTCACTTACATCTGCTAACCCCTTTTTACTGAAATCAGAAAGAGTGCATTTCCCAAAGACTATCTGAAGGAGAATGGGCTGGGAGCAACTACTCTGTCAATAGAAGTGTAGTGTTTTCATAGCAGCAAATACTGTTCTCGACAAAACAGTAAAGGGGAGTAGGCTTATTAATGGCCCTGTGCTGCTACCAAAGAAGTTCCTATAATATGTTAAGAATTATATAATTAATGATAATATAATTTGACTTTGGGAAAATTACTTAACCTCTCTAATTTGGTGTTACTTTCCTTACTATTAAATGGGACTCACACTATTTACCTAGTAGGATTTTTGTGAGGATTCACTGAGAAAATATTTATAAGGTGCTTGGGACAGTGCTGGACACATAAGAAATATTCAATAAATATAAATTATTATTATTGTTATTGTTATTACTGCTTGTCCCTCAAATGTCCATTGCTCTTTATTCTTTATTAAAACCACCTTGCAGGTGTTTTATTCACCTAAGGGAAGAGATAAAAATATTTCAAAGATTTCCTTTTTCCCCCCAAATTCTTGATTGCAAGTCTCCGCTGACCATGAAGCTCAGAGGGCAAGGGAAAGTAAAACACCAATCCCCCTCAGAAAGCACACATGTTCCAGGCCAATCCAGGCCAATCCAGAGATTAAATTAAATGGATTTGGGAGATAAATAAGTTTGGGAATCCCTCTCCCCAGGCCTAAGGTAGGTTCTGTGAACCCTAGGCAACACAGAGTCACCCTGCATATCAATCAACTACATAGTCACCAAAATCTCTTCTGAGGCTAATGCCTCAGATTTCCACCAGCCTCTGAACCTGCTCTGCTTACATCTACCTTTCATCCCAAGATTCCTTATATGTGAAAGGTACTCCAGTTTCTCCTGGATCGGCAGCAGCAGTCATAGTTTCTCACTCTTACCCCATTTGAAATGGTAGACTTCTTTCATTTAATCAGCATGGTGTGAAATATACACATCTAGGTCAACATGCATTCTCCGGTTCCTAGTAGGCCCTACAAATCCCTGCTACCTGCTCTTATCCGATTCAAACATGTCTATCGCTTGCCTAGCCCCTGAAGAAATCTGAATTTATGAGGCCTCAAATTGCTCCAATATCAGTGGTCTTGTATGTACAATATAGTTGTAAAAATCAAAATAACAAAATAAAAAAGTAAAGAATAGCTTAGAATTTGATTTTGGAGAACTAGCTACAAAAAGAGAGTGGACAGTAAAAGGCTTGTGGAGCTCCTACAACAACTTACAACAAGTATATGATCTCGTCTCGATTGAGTGGTCAAATATGTATTCGTGGAACAGACTTGATTTGAAAAGATTCCGTTTATTAATCATGGTAAGCAGTATATTAGAAGCATACTAATTTTAATTAAGAAAAACCTTCAAAATTTCAGAGGCTTCACTCAATAGAATTTAATTTCTTACATACTAGTCCAGGGTGGGTATACTTAACATATGGATAACTTTATAAAATATTTTATTTCAAAAGAATTGTAGGTTTAGAGAAGAACTGTAAAGATAATAGAGTTTTCAGATCCTCTTTCCCCAGCTTTTCCTAATGTTAATATCTCATAGTATCATGTGCATTTATTAAAACTATGGAATTAATATTGATACAACCCTGCTAACTACATACTTTAATCATTATTTCACCAGTTTTTCTACTCTTTTTGGGTTTCAGTGTTCAATCCAAAATATTATTGATTTTTTACAGACAGGAAGGGAGAGGGATGGAAAGTTAGCAACATCGATGAGAGAGAAACATCTGTCAGCTGCCTCCTGCACTCCCCCCACTGGGGATGTGCCCACAGCCAAGGTACATTCCCTTGGCCGAAATTGAACCTGGGACCCTTCAGTCCTCCAATCTGTCACAGTTTTTCACTCTTGCTTTTCATGACTTTGTGACTTTTGAAGACAGGTGGTTTGTAGAATGTCCAGCAATTTGGGTTTGTATGATGTGTTTGTGTATAGACTGGAGTTAGAGTATGCAGAAGAACACATTCTTCTCATCATACCATATTAGAGAGTCATATCTACATGATGTCTCACTGATTATAGTAGCCCCCATTCCCTAAGTGAAGGCAGTGCCTGCCAGTTTTTGCCACTGTTTAATTACTATTTTTGTCGTTGCGTACTCTATTCTTTGAAAGTAACTCATCAAGTCCAGCCCACACTCAAGGTGAGGATAATTAAAGCTTGCCACTATTGTTCATATCCTTCGATGCATGAGACCCCGGAAATTCTTTTCCCATGACTCCATGGGAGAATCCTATTTCCACCGCCAACAACGGAACTTCATCAATGGTTCAGTGGGACCCAGGGGAAGCTCTAGAGCAGAGATGAGCCTGATATTTGTTCTATATGCACTGAGGGAGCTAAGCCTTTATAATATTTCTGCTTCACCCAGGCATTGTCCGTGGACTCGTCCTAACTCATACCTTGACGAGGCAGATATCTTCGTGTGAAGGCAGTGTCTAGAGAGGGCTGAGAGCTGAGGCCGGCTGGATGATAGCAGTTGGAGGAATAAGTCCTGAAGGGATCTGAGCAATGCATCCCAGCTTCCACTGCGTTGAGTAAAAAATATATGAATAGTTTAAAACTCTTGATAGAGACAATAAAAAATTTCACCAAAATTTTTCCAGAAAATGTATTCTTAATCTCTTACACTTCGTTTTCTTATCTGTAAAGTAGAAATAATAAAAATAGCTATCTCATAGAGGTTTTATGTGAGAATTAAATCAGTAAATATTTATAATATGCTGAGAAGTGTATCTGGTATATACCAAATTCTCATTTTTATTTTATTTATGGATTTGAGAGAGAGACAGGGAGAGATAGAGAGAAACATTGGTTTCTTATTCCACTTATTTATGCACTCCTTGGTTGATTCTTGTATGTGCCCTGACCAGATATTCAACCTGCAACCTTGGGATATTGGGGGAAAGCTCTAACTAACTGAGCTACCTGACCAGGGCTATACTAATTATGGTTAGCTATTATTATTGTTGTCATTTTGCACTAGCACCAACAATATATAAAAGTGCCTATTTCCAAGCATGCTAGTCATTCATGGTGATTTTCATTAAAAATAAAAATTAACAATTTAAGACCTCTTATATATCTTTTTTTTGTCAATTATATGTTCTTATCCTTGGCTTATTTTTATTAGGATGTTATTGATTTGTATGAATTTTGTTTGTGTTTTTTTTTTGTTTTGTTTTGCTGTTGTTAACCCTCACCCAAGGATATTCTTCCATTGATGTTGAGGGAAAGTGAAAGAAAGAGGGAGAGACAGAGAGAAACATCGATATCAGAGAAACACATCCATTGATTGCCTCCCACATGATCTCTGACCAGGGCCTGGGACAGGGAGGAACCTACAACCAAGGTAAATTCCCTTGACCAGAATCGAACCTAGAACCCTTTGGTCCACAGGCTAACGTTCTATCCACTGAGCCACACCAGCTAGGGCTGTAAGAATATTTTATATACTTAGACAATTTATCATTTATCAGTCATATATGTCAGATACATTAGAAACATATTTCTAATTTCTTGTATATCTTTTAGCTTATTTAGGTTGAATTATTATGCTTTTATATACTTGCAATAGGGAGCCTAATTAGTACATCAAAATCAAAATACTATTAACGATGATGACTATGATGATAAAATGTTATTTAATGTTGGCTAACATCTATTGAGTATTTACTGTCAAAGATGGTAAGAGGAACTTGCTCATGCATTATCTTACTTAATTCTCACCCCAAACCTTCTTTTATACTCATTTAATAGATAAGAAAACTGAGGATTAGAGAAACTGAATGACTTGCCCCAAACTAGTAAGTGGTGGGCAAGAAACTTTGGTCTATTAGATACCATAGCCAGCATTTTCCCAAGGTGCAATCTGTGAGTGTCCCACAAAATACTGTATATACTCACAAGTATAAACATGTACACACACTCAATCATTTATGTGCATTTCGTAGTCAAATCAATCTGGTAGAGTTGCAGAGATAGTACATAGATATCAGCATATTAAAATCTCTAATGGATACATTAGAAAAAAAGATTGTTTATATTATGTAACATAGGATTTTCCCAAAATTATTTCATTGTGGATCTTTTATTCCCCATTATACCACTAACCAACTATAGAAATAAGTTTCCATTCCACATAAGTGGTAAAATGCCACACTATATTACTGTCTCTCAACCAGAGGAGGTCTTTAGGTGCCCATCTGCCTGGGATTCTGTTTGCTTATCATTAATACAGATGAAAACGATGAGAATGACCTAATCAAATTAGCTAGTGAGTCAAAGTGGGGAAGAAAAGATGCTACGCTGGATAACAAAGTAAGGATTTAATAATCTGGAACAACGGACGGAAGTAAATAAGATAAAATCTGACAGGGATAAATGTGAAATCTTACAGTTAAGTTAAAATAAAAATCAATTATGTGAGTCTAATTTAGGAGGAAGCTTGATTTCACAGCAGTTGTGTGAGGAAGCCTGGGGGTTTTAATTGATCATAAACCCAATGAAAACAATTGCAATGCATTCAATAAGCAAGGAACTATAATTTTATATAACTTCATTGTAATCCAAGAGTAGTGTTCAGAGCGCCAGAAATTGGTATCCATTTCCTTGGCTGCTGTGCTAGGCTGAGGTTTTCGGGAGAATTGTGATATTTCTGGCAGACTACTTCAGGATGGGCAATAAATGGCAATCCAGAACCTATCCAGATGGCATTGGCTTAGATAATAAGGATTCCAGCAGACACCACCTTTTGAGCAATAGTAAAAAGAACTCAAGCTGTTTAGTCTGGCAAGAGTAGACTCAAGGTGGATGTTGAGAGTGGATGATTATACTGGACATTGTTCCACTTGTTTCTTATTCACCCCTTCACTATCCGCCATTGGGAGGCAACAGGGGAATATTTGAGGGTAGGGGGAGAGTACACAGGATGGTATTTCCTTGGCTTCCTTTCTGGGTGGTCTTCTCCTCCAACTTCAGCTGTCTAATCTGACCTCAGGGATGATTTCCTTCCCCTTCACCCTTCAGGCTTAAGATCCCACTCTTGCTACCTCTGGGGTGCTCCTAAGATTTGCTTAACTCTGCCTATGTTTCTGTAAATGCACTTTATGAGCTCTCCTCAACTGCTCTGCCTGTGTGTGATTTGTTTCCTGCTGAGACCTGACTCATACAACTGCTGGAATGATTCAGATGATTGTCTTTGAATATTTTAAGAGCCATCGTGTGGAAGAGTGTGGAATTAAGTCAAGGGAAGTTAATGGGAAGATTGACTTCATATACTCATTTATTCATTCAACTAATCTTATTTTTTATTTTATTTTATTTTTTAGATGCCTTTAATATTAAGTAATTTAAACACATCCTGTTGGGAATTGTTGAGAAAATAAGAATAAAATTTTGAGAAGTTTCTAATTCAAGATATTTTTTCTAAAGTAAATCTTTATTGTTCAGATTATTACAGGTGTTCCTCTTCCCCCCCCCCCAATAGCTTCTCTCCATCTGATTCCCCACCCTATCCCATGCCCTTACCCCCACCACTGTCTTCATCCATAGATGTAAGATATTTGTCCAATCTCTTCCCTCACCCCTCATACTCTCTTCCCCCTGAGAATTGTCAGTCCATGCCCTTTCTATGTCCCTTATCCTATCTAATAAAAGAGTAATATGCAAATTTGACCATACCTTTGCTACACCACAAAGCCATGCCAACAGCCATGCCCACCAGCCAATAAGGAGCAGAATATGCAAATAAACCCCAACCAAGATGGCTGCCACCCCTGAGAGCAGGAGGATGGCTTGGGTTTCCCTGGGAACAGAGGAAGCCAAGCTTTCCACCTGCTGTTGCAGGCCTAGGCCTCTACTCAATGCTACAAAGTTTCAATTATAAAAGATACAGAAAAGGTGGCAGCCACTGAGATGGAGAGAACAGATGCTTGGGTTTCCATGGCAACAGAGTAAGCCAAGCTTTCCACCTGCCATTGCCAGCCTAGGCCTCCACTCTAGGCTGCAAAATTTCAAACAGAAATGGCTGCCACCATGGAGCGAGCAGAAGGCTTGGCTCCACTACAGGCTACAAAGGATCAGATTCCAGGGCCTCCACTTGGGTCACTGGGGGGCATGGCCAGCCTGCAAACCTCCACAGGCCCCTTGCCCAGGCCACCCCTCACCCCAAGGGAACCCCCACCCTGATCTGGGACACTCTTCAGGGCAAAAGTTTTTATCTTTACCATTGGCCCCCACCGATGTACCATGTCTCTATCCTATCTAATAAAATAGTAATTAGCAGCTTGACCATAAGTTCAACACACAAGAGAGTTGCCCCCATATGGTCAAAGATCCTGTGGACACAAGATGGCCACCACAAGATGTCTAGCAGGGGAGGGCCATTGGGAGGTTCCAGGCCCTGCAAGGGAGGGCAGTTGTGGGTGATAAGACCAGCAGGGGAGGGTAGTTGGGAGGGACCAGGCCCGCAAGGGAAGGCAGTTGGGGGCAATCAAGCCTGCAGGGCAGGGCAGTTAGGGGTGACCAGGCTGGCAGAGGAGGGAAGTTGGGGGCAAACACGCTGGCAGGGGAGCAGTTAGACATCAATTAGGCTGGCAGGGTAGCAGGTGATCAGGTTGGCAGGTAGAAGCGGTTAGGGGCAATCAGGGAGGCAGGCAGATGAGCAGTTTGGAGCCAGCAGTCCTGGATTGTGAGAAGGATATCAGACTACTCATTTAGGCTCGATCCTACTGGGATCAGGCCTAAATGGGCAATCGGACATCCCTTGAGGGGTCCCAGATTGGAGAAGGTGCAGGCTGGGCTAAGGGACATCCCCTGCCCCCTGTGCATGAATTCTGTGCACCGGGCCTCTAGTTCTATCATATTCATCAGTCCATTTTGTTCATCAAATTGTTTATTCACTTGATCTTTGGATCCACTTGTTGATAGACATGTATTTGTTGTCATTTTGTTGTTCATAGTATTTATCTTTACCTTTTCTTCTTCTTCCTCTTCTTAAAGAATACCCTTCAGCATTTCATATAATCCTGGTTTGGTGGTGATGAACTCCTTTAGCTTTTTCTTGTCTGTGAAGCTCTGTATCTGGCCCTCTACTTGTGCCAAGCATTGTGCTAAGCATGAAGCAGCACTCAGAAAGCTCATAGCAAAGGGAGTTAATCTAGGTTAGAAGTTGGAGAGGCCTCCCAGATGAGGGGATGGAAAGAGGACCAAATATTCAGAGTTGTGAACATGGCCTTGAAACCCCTTGGAAAATTTCAAACAAGGAAGACATCCAGTATGATGTTCTCTTTCCATTGCAGAGAGAAGGGGGCAAGAATGTAAAAACAAAACAAACAAACAGAGCTGTTCAAATATAAATCAATCTATCTTACCAAGGAATAAGCAGCCAGATCCTGAACTCAGCCACGAAGAGGCTGGTAACAGCTCTGGAATCATCCAGGAAGAGACTGGATTACAGAATATTTCCCAAGGGGAAGCCACACTGAATGGAAAGTTGAAGTAACGGGCATCTATGGCCCTCTCTAATTCTGAAAATTGTGCAATTCCTCTGGTCTGGCCCTGTGCTTCCCAGTGGAATAAAAGACAGAGAGAGTTAAGAGAATCCATTTGCTGTCACACAACACTCGCAGTGAAAGTCCTTCTATTGTTTCTCAGCCCCTCTCTTTGGGCCTAGAAAGCAGGATTCAAGTCCAGACCCAAGTGTCTGGGAACACAGCCCTTTAGTGTCCCGGGAAGGGCACTGGCCACAGCTAGTTCCAGAGAATTGTCCTGTCACCATCTGACCTTCAGGCTTGCTCCATAGTTTAGGATATTAGGCAAGTTCACTATTATCTTTTCCTTTTAAAATCAAACCTTTAGAAAAGCAAGAGAGCAAAAATCACAGGCTCTGGGCCAGTGTCACACTTTGGTCTCCGGGCTCTGAAGATAGAGGCATTTGGAAGCACAGCGGTCCTCTTGTTTGAGAACTCACTCTCAGGGACTGGGCAGATCCCTGTGTGGTAACGCAGCTGTGTGCAAATGCTAATGCTGGGGCGACAATTATAGAAACATCATTATGCTTGAATGGGGGCCAAGGCATGGTCCTGCCAGCGAGGAGGGTGTGAGGTTGCAAAACTGGCACTGTTTGGAGCACGTTGGCTTTTGCAGCCAGCATGGGTATCTGAGGTGTGCCAGAGAGCCAGCTTCCTGCTGGAGAGCGGCCCTGGTGCCCCGTTCCAGCCCCATACTTTGGCCAGTCTGTTCCTTAACTATACTCCAGCAAACACTGCAGCTTTGTCAGTGGTGCCCAATTTTCTAGTCACAATTCCACTCCATTTGTGTTCCCGTGACTCACTTTCCTACCCCATATTCCTACTCCTGTCTTTTTTATTTCCAGCCCCAGAAAGGGGTCATGTTTCTTAACATTCCAGACACAGCATGTATGATCACACTGGGCAGTTTGTGCTTTCTGACTACATCGAAATGAGAAGCAGCCTAATTTTCCAGGCGCTTTTTATGGCCTTAGATCAAGACAGATTTATTTTGGCTAAAATAATTAGTGAAATATAATTAGAAAATGATCAATCTCTATTGGGTCGTAACAACTTTAACAAGGACACAAGATGAGTCTTCCTAATCCTGCCAGGCTCACCATACGGATAGGGAAAAGGAAGCACTGGTAGGGAAAAGGAAGGACTGGTAGGGAAAAGGGAATTCTAACGTTGGACTGATAGCCATGAAGGAGGGAGCGCAACATAGGGAAGTGAATGTGTGAGGGTTTCATTTTCTCCGTGGAAAATGCTACTATCAAAAGCAACTTCTTCCCCTGGCATTTTTGCTTTTCCCAATAGAGGCAAAGAAGTGGAGTTTTATGTAAAACATAGAACAGGGAAAGTAGAACGGTGACCCTGGGAAAATTACAGCATTAAAAGTCATAAGCCTGCCATTGTCAATAAAGCACACAGACGCCATGCTGTGCTGTCTTGAGTATAAAGGTGACATTTTTACAGTTATTCCTATAGTTACTTCTGCCATTGTAACTGCATTTTGAACACCATGTTCTCACACAGGAACTCTTTCCAGAGAATGAAGATTTCGGAGGGCTTTGTCCTTTAAGGCCCAAGTCGGGCATCTGGTTCTTAAGAATGCCTCATAGCCTGAGTTATCTGCTCCCCAAATGTCTTCTTCTCATGAAAGTGAGTCCCATATTTGGTCATTGTTTACTGATCTTTTCCACCCACTAGATTATGAGCTTCACAGGAACTATATATTATTCAGTTTCGAATTCGATCTCCAGTGCCTGGCTTCATGAATGTTAGAAAAGTTGAATAAGCCATGAAACTTATTTCTCATCCCATCCTTTAATCCAAAGAGACTACAACTGTGGGGCAACTAAGTTAAATTAGAGACATTGACTAATAACATCTAACCCCAAGATGCTATTATTTTAGAACATGCTATTTTTTTTTGCCTAAATCATTATGTGAATGAGGCTCTATGGCAAAAAAAAAAATGTTTGACTGGTTGAGAACATAAGAAGAGAAAATAATTTCTCCTAAGCATAATCCTTCATTTCAAAGGGTAAGGTAAAGTGTCTCAAGAATAGAATGGCAATTGGGGGAGACATATACAAAGCTGTTTGCATAAAATTATAGAACAGAAACATTAATTCTCATTTTTAACAAAGGAAGTCAAGAGTTGGAGACTAGAAGTTATGATAAACCAAATTCTGCCTGCAAGATAAAATTGCCCCCCCCCATTTTTATAAAAATAAATTCTTACTTCATAGACATAAGAATGAAGGTGAAGCTTGTTTCCTTGTAAGGGTTAGTGGCTCAAAGGAGGTAGAATCCACTGATGATCAATGCAAAACAGGAAAATTTGAGATTTAATTTTTCAAAAGAAAGAGAAATGTAAAACATTAGACTCTTTTAAGTTATATGAAAGGAATGGAGAACATAAAAATTCAATAAATGGAACAAATAAAGTTTATATGAACTTTCATTCACTATAATTCATAGGTATAGGAATAAGAAAGAGGAGTAACAAAAGAGTGAGTGAGGAGAGAGAGAGAGAGAGAGAGAGAGAGAGAGAGAGAGAGTAAAGACACTAACATAAGAGATATGTTGACATAAGAAGTATGATGAGAGTATTTGTTCAGAGTAAAGACTAATTTAGGAGGGAATATTTTGATTTTGAATGCATTCTTTTGAAAACTTACTTTGGTTGCTGAAACAAAGAACATAGTGTAGTGGTGGGATGGGGGAGGGGGGGATATAGAAAATAGGTTTCATTGGCTGCTATTTCTCTCTCTGGAGACCTTCTGGGAGTCAATTTGTCCTCATCTCACACTAGTCAGAATTCCTGAAGTGAGGTGGGGCTTAAGGATGCTTGCACTTCTGTTAACGCGCTTCTTCCTTCATGACCCAGTGGAAATGGTAAATGAATTCAGCATATAAGATTTTGCATTTATAAAAGAGATGCTTAAACAGAGAACCATTCCTTGACACGGTATAATTAACCATGGCTCACCCATGTGTCCACTAATAACTTTGTTATGGGAAGCACTTCTGGATTTATCCTATGTTAAACCTTTGGATTCTTATGTAACTCTGTATCAGAACTATCTTACAGATAAGCAGATTTGCACATTTTTTCACCCTTATTATAACACCTTTAAAAATATTTCACTTTCACATATTCAATACTGTAGCTATTGATTCGGAAGAAGGTACTATGTAACATTGTGAGCTTATTATTTTCATGAACTTAATGTGCTCTTGAATCATTTAATGTCTTCTGTCACTGACTGCTTCTCGGGCCCATGTTATTATGTGTTATTGGTCCACAGGGACTTTGTGATACAATCAAGTTTTTTGCTCTGTTTTTTTCTATTGATGTACTATTCAATGTCATTTAAAACTCTGTTAACTCAATTGTTTCACAGAGTTTACAGTATGGGGGATAGATACCATGCTAGCGACTGGATTTGAAAGTTTTGTGGCTGTGAATCCATATTGCAAAATCATGTTTAGCCTCACCTGTTGATTTATAAACCTATTTCATTTCTCCTTAGCTCAGCTACATGTGTTTAATGAAATGGAACATTATTACAAAAAGTTCTTTAACAAAGTGAAAGAGACTATTTAGGTGTGTGTTTTAAACAAACTAACATCAAATATTCATCCCCTGACTCTTCCCCATATGGTAAAATATGACAGATAAAAATGTTTATAGACGGTGACCTTTTCCTTTCAGAATAGAAATCATTTCTAGCAAAGGAGATATTCAAAGCTTAGCTGTGCTGGCCCTGTATATACAGGAGGCCAGAGGCTTGCATTAAGGTCCCTTAACAGGATGGATAAAATCCCATCTGTAACATTCAAAGTACTGATGAGATTCCCCACTAATCACTCCTCTTCACCTGCATTGGGCCAGGTATTTGCTGTTGCTCTCTCATATACTGGTACTCTGGAAATAGAGGCCTGTTATCTTTTCCTTAAAGGGACAGATTTTAAATTTTAAAAATTTACTGATTTCAGAGAGGAAGGGAGAGGGAGAGCAAGATAGAAACATCAATGATGAGAGAGGCTCGGCTGCCTCCTGCACACCCACACTGGGGACCAAGCCTACAACCTGGGCATGTGCCCTGACTGGGAGTCAAATCTTCACGGCTCATTCATGGGTAGATGCTCAGCCACTGAACCATGCTGGCTGGGCAAGGAGATAGATTTTAATAGTAGAAATAGAAACAATTACTTGGCTATGTCATGATAACCATCATGATAACCAGTACAAAGTTAATTCTGATACCATGGTATATTTTAAGCCAAAATACACTTGCTCTCTGAACTCTACACATAGCTAAAATAATGTTTGCTTTTTTTTCCCCAAGGGGAGGATATTAAAACAATACTATTGGCCCAGTGCACGAAATTCTTGCACAGGGGGCGGAGGATGTCCATAACCCACCCTACACCTTCTCCAATCTGGGACCCCTCAAGGGATATCGTATTGCCCATTTAGGCGCAATCCTGTTAGGATCGGGCCTAAATGGGCAGTCGGACATCCTTCTCACAATCCAGGACTTCTGGCTCCAAACTGCTCATCTGTTTACCTCCCTGATTGCCCCTAACTGCTTCTGCCTGCCAACCTGATCACTTGCTAACCACTACCCTGCCAGCCTAATTGATGTCTAACTGCTCCCCTCCCAGCCTGTTTGCACCCAACTTCCCTCCTCTGCTGGCCTGATCACCCCTAACTGCCTTCCCCTGCAGGCCTGGTCTCTCCCAACTGCCCTCCCCTGCTGGCCTGATCACCCACAACTGCCCTCCCTTGCAGGGCCTGGAACCTCCAACGGCCCTCCCCTGTTGGCCGTCTTGTGGTGGCCATCTTGTGTCCACATGGGGGCAGGATCTTTGACCACCTGGGGGCAGCCCTCTTGTGTGTTGGAGTGATGGTCAATCTACAAATTACTCTTTTATTAGATAGGATTATGTAAAAACTTCCTAAAACACTGTCTGAAACTTGCTTTACTTTTTCAAGATTAGATAATACTGCCAGAATTTTAAATCATTGACTTCAAGTCAAACTAAAACAAGCACCACAAGAAACAGAAAAGAAAGAGAACATTTTTATATTAGAAGTCAAAGACCTGTAATCAAGAATGTTATACAGAAAAGAAGAACTTGAAGGATGGCAGCTGCTTATTGGAATACCCAAAATATTTTGATAAAGAAAGGAGAGCAAAAATTATGAGGTTTAAGTGAATTCATGTCCGGTATTGTGTTTGAATTGTGTGGAGAGCAAGGAATGGTTTGATGTGGTCATAACATATGATTGGGAGTGGCTGAAGATCAGACCAACGAACAATTTTAAGATAATCCCTGAGTGTTAGTGGGAATCAAAGAGTGTCCGGATATATACCATAAAGTGCATATAAATGCAGCCAGATCACTTCATTCATATCCACAAAGCCTGCAAAATCAGAAACAGAGTCTTACTTCATCCTGAATCCCAGGCAGGGGAATGGTCCATAATCATGATTGGCTCAATTGCTTTAGACCCAAAGTATCATATATTATCATAAACAATGCTGCATAATAATTTCCCACTCCCCCCCAAAGGAAACCATAGCTCATGGGCTTGTGCATCAGCTGGGTGGTTCTTTTGGTCTGGGTCAGGCTAAGATGATCTTGTCTTTAAGCATTCATGTGTTTCTAATTAGCTCCTGGCTTGTCTATCTTGGCCTTGCTTGAGATGGCATTCCTCCATGTGATTCCCCCTCCTCCTAAGGACCAGTCCACATAGATCATCAGGGGCTCCAAGAAGAAGCAGAAGTATGCAGGCCTTTGAGGTTTAGGCTTGGAATTGCAACTCATCAGTTCCACTGCACTCTACTGGCAAACCAAATTACAGGGATGGTCCAGTTTCATGGGATGGAGATATAAACTCCACTTTTTAAAAAAGTAAATATATTTTATTGATTTTTTTACAGAGAAGAAGGGATAGGGATAGGGATAGTTAGAAACATCGATAAGAGAGAAACATCGATCACCTGCTTCCTGCACACTTCCTACTGAGGATGTGCCTGCAACTAAGGTACATGCTCCTGACTGGAATCCAACCTGGGACCCTTCAGTCCGCAGGCCAACGCTCTGTCCACTGAGCCAAACCAGTTAGGGCTAAACTCCACTTTTGACAAAAGAAGTTTCAAAGCCAGGCAGCAAAGGGTATGGATTCACAGAGACATGGACAATTGCAGTTCTATATTTAATTTTTTGGGAAACGCCATACTGTTTTCCATAGTGGCTGCACCAGTCAGCATTCCCACCAGCAGTGCACAAGGGTTCCTTTTTCTCCACATCCTGTCCAGCACTTGTCAGTTGTTGATTTGTTGATGGTAGCTATTCTTACAGGTGTGAAGTGGTACCTCATTGTCATTTTCATCTCTCTGATAAGTGCCTTTGAGCATCTCTTTCATATGTCTCTTGCCCTCTGTATGTCTTCTTTGGTGAAGTGTCCGTTTAGGTCCTTTACCCATGTTTTAATTAGATTGTCTTCCTTTTGTTAAGTTGTATGAGTTCTTTATATATTTTGGATATTAATCTTTATCAGATGTATCATAGCCAAATATGTTCTCACATACAGTATGTACCCCTATGTTCACAGCAGCACAATTTACAATAGCTAAGATCTGGAAACAGCCCAAGTTCCCATCAGCAGATAAGTCGATTAAAAAGCTGTGGTACATCTACACCATGGAGTACTATGCAGCTGCAAAGAAAAGAAGGATCTCTTACCCTTTCGGACAGCATGGAGGGACCTGGATAGTATCATGCTAAGTGAAATAAGTCAGTCAGAGAGACAAAGTATCACATGATTGCACTCATATGTGGAATCTAAGTAACAAAATAAACTGATGAGCAGTGTGGATCCAGAGACATGGAAGCATGGAACAGAGTGGGAAAACTCAGAGGGAAGGCAGGGGAGCATGGGTGAGAGGTAACCAATCAAAGACTTTGTATCTCGGATGCATATATGCATAACCCATGGACACAGCCAATAGGGTGGTAAAGGCCTGGGACGGGGGCAGGGAGGGGGGCTGGAGGGAGTCAATGGAGCCAAAGAGGGGACATGTTTAGTACTTTCAACAACAAAGAATTATAAAAAATAAAGTAAACTTTGGGTACAAAAATAAGTATAAAGCATTTTTAAGCTTACCTCTTGGATCAGGACTATAACAACAAGAACGCAAATTCAAACTGACATTTGTCCTTGGCACAAACAAAGCACTTTTCTATTTATGTTTAGAGCACTGAAAAATGCATCGTATCCTGCAGCACAAGGAGGGAGATTTATACTAAAGCCCTTTATCTCAGTGCATGAATATACCTGTAAATCATTCAACAGGCTCACATTAAATATAAGCCTCAAAGCAGCAGATGTATCAAACAAACAATAGAATCTGTGTGTCTGCACTATCTGTATCTTTGTTTCTCTGTGTAAGCATGAACATCTTGCTAAACTCTACTCCAGAACCATCTCATTGTTCACTCAACATTTACATCGGGACCATATACAGGTGGGGGCAAACGTCGGCTTACACTTATATGTTGCCAGTAGACATGCAATTTAAATATTATAACACAAATAGGTTAAAAGTAAAAGGATGGTGAAAGATAATTATACTAACATTTACCAAATGAAAGCTTTAGTAGCTATTTTAATAAGAAACAAGAAAGATATTATAACAAGGAATATTACCAGGGATTGAGGAGGCCATGAAAACAGGGCTAACTCAGCGAAAGAACATAACAAACTTAAATGCTTATTAACCTAATAAAACAGCTTTAAAATAAACGAAGCACAAACTGATAGAGCTATAAGGAGAACACAATTATAGTTGGAGATTAATAGTTCAATAATTGATAGAATAAATAGATGGAAAATCAGCAAGGACATAGAAGACTTAAATAACACAATCAAACGACTTTGCCTGATTGACATTTTAGAACAATCTATTCAATAAAAGCATCAAAACATCTTCATTTCAGTAAACAAGGAACATTTACCAAAATAGACCATATTCTGGAACATAACACGTGAATAAATTTCAAAGAATATATATCATAAAAATTAGGTTCACTAACCACAATAGAATTGATTAACAATCAATAATATAAATATGTGTAATATCCCCAAATATTTCAAAATTAAATAATATAACACACTGTAAAATAACCCATGGATTAAAGAAGAAATCAAAATAGAAATTATGGAGTACAATCATGTACCACTTAATGATGGAGCTACATTCTAAGGAATGCATTGTTCGGCAATTTTGTCATTGTGCAAACATCATGGAGTGAACTTACACAAACTTAGGCTGTATGGTGTAGTTGATTGCTCAGAGACTACAAACCTCTATAGCATACTACTGTACGGAGCAATACAAGAATAAATTATGTCCAAGAGAAAATAATGCTATCAAGAAATGAAGTACGCACGAGTTGAGTCAGGCTGTTGCCAGCCTAACATGGCATACTGTTTTACAATAAACTGTTTTATTTTTATAAGTAGTAAGAGTACACTATACAGTAATTAGAAAAAGTACAATGTAGTAAATATATAATATATAAACCAGTACCATAGTCTTGCTATCATTATCACGTGTTATGTAACTTATATAATTGTACCATTATATGCTAGACTCTTAGACAACTAGCCTGTGGTAGGTTCGTTTACAGCAGCGCCACCACAAACATAAGTAGTGCTTAGTTAGCGTTCTGATATTGTGATGGGTTCAATGTCACTAGTGTGTAGGAATTTTTCAGTTCCATTAGAATCTATAGGACCATATTTCTATATGCAATCTGTTGATTAAATTTTGTGAAATTTAGTCTCTATATCTATCATCTATCTATCTATCTATCATCTATCTATCATCTATCTATCATCTATCTATCATCTATCTATATCTATCTATTTCTATCATCTATCTATCTATCTATATCTATCTATCTATCTATCTATCTATCATCTATCTATCTATCTATCTATCTATCTATCTATCTAACTATCTATCATCTATCTATCCCCTCTCGCAATCTGGGACCGCTGGCTCCTATCTCTCTACGTGAAAATGAAAAGCCAACATATTAAAATTCATGGACTGTTTCTAAAGCAGTACTTAAGAAGAAATTTATAGCACTAGATGCTTATATTAGAAAAAAACAGTCTCAATCAATGACCTAAGCTTTCACCTAAAGAAACTAGGAAAAGGAAAGGAAAGTAAGCAGAAGAAAGGAATTAATAAACATCAAGGCTCAATTCAGTGGAATAGAATAGAAAGAAACAGAAAAGTAAATCAATGAAATCAATACTTCTTAGTCTGAAAAAAAACACCCACAATAAAATGACTCAACCTTTAACTAGATCTCTCAGGAAAAGAAAGACAAAATACATAATACTAATATCAGGAATAAGAGAAGTGATATTACAGATACCACATACACTGAAAGGCTAAGAGGTGACTGTTATGAATGACTTCATGCTAATAAATTTGAAAGTTTAGATGAAATGCAAAAAGTATGCCTTGAAAGATAATCTACCAAGGTTACTCCAGAAGACAGAAACACCTGTGTGGCTTTGTTGGCTGGGCATCACCACACACACTAGAAAGGTCGAGGGTCAAATTCCCATTCAGGGTATATGCCTGAGTCGTGGGCTCTACCCCCAGTAGTGGGAGTGTAGGAGGCAGTCGATCAATGTTTCACTTTCACATGGACATTTCTCTATCATCTGTCTATCTATCTATCTATCTATCTATCTATCTATCTATCATCTATATCATCTATCATCTATATATCTATATCATCTATCTATCTATCATTTATCTATCTATATCATCTATCTATCATCTATCTATTATCTATCTATATCATCTATCTATCATCTATCTATCATCTATCTATCATTTATCTATCTATATCATCTATCTATCATCTATCTATTATCTATCTATATCATCTATCTATCTATCATCTATCTATCATCTATCATCTATCTATCATCTATCTATCTATCACCTATCATCTATCTATCTCTATCTCCATCTCTCTCTTTCCCTTCTTCTCTCTAAGAATTATTTTAAAATATTTTTTAAAAAATAAGACATAAATAATCTGTGTAGGCCTATATCCATTTAAAAATGGATTTTACATTGAAAATTTTCCCACAAAGAAAACTTTATGGCCAAATAGTTTCACTGATAAATTCTACCAAATATATCTTTCATTTGACAGAACATGGCTTATATTAAATCTTTCTCTCTTCCAATCTTTCTGTCTCTCAGTCCTGACCCTGATTACCTTCCCAGGCTCTATGAGAATAGCTGAAAGCACAATTGGGTTCATCATTTATTCAGCATATGTAATCCAGCTATTTAAAAATTTACTGCTGAGATGCATATCATCATTGAAGTTAAAATAACATACTAAGTATAAGGTCCATTTTTCAAAAGGCTTATCCAATAATCAAACAAGAGAAAGTGGAAAGTCTGGCTTTTAATTGCAGAATCAGGAAAAATATATATGCCTTATTCAATCAAACATTTGAAGCCAAGCAAACTCCTTGGGAAAGCTTAATTTTTTATTACCAATTTATGAGTTTAGCAATGAAATGTTTTAGGAGTCTCATTGCTAAGTCAGAGGAATCAATATTTTTTCTGTTAACAGGCAACCTGTCACATAAGCAAATCAGCTGAATACCTCTATTTAGTAGCTCCCAACAATGCCTGCTTCAGAGGCATAGAAAGCCCGTTCTTTGCTGTATATAGATACCCCATGCCCGGTCAGTAAAACTCTTACTGGCTTCTGTTTGAGTGAACCTATGCATCACTGTTTCACAACTGAGCAGGAGACTCTAATTCACTTTGCTGAATTAGATGTTGTAATTTGTTGGTTTGAAAACAAAGCTTGTCTTCACTGTTATTTGGGAAAGGAGAATATGAGGATTTATGTTGATTCCATTTATCACACCCTTCTCCTTCTTTGGGAGTTATAAATATAGTAGATTATGAAGTCTCCTGGCAAGGCTAAGGTTATGACTTTGAAAGATAGAGAAGAAAGAAATACCCTGGAGGGTAAAGTAACTACTTTTCTAAAAGGTCCTCATTCATAGAGCTATTTCAGTATCCATACTGTATTTTGTCTTTTACCTTTCTGAATCCTAAATAAGAAGAGTGTTTTAAAATTATTAAGGAAGATAGAAGTGCAGGATGTTAAGAGGTACTGCTATATGATGAATGAGTCTTTGACTTGTCATCAAGTTATACTCAGGCCTGTCCCAGCTTCCAACAAAGGAAGTATTCACTCATTAAATCAATACCAATTCAACCAACACTAGTCACCAGGAATTGTGCTTTGGTGCTATGAATTAAATGATCTTTAAGATGCAGTTTTTTCCTTTGGAATAATACTTGAATATAAAGCACTATGTTACATGTAAACTGATTTATGACATATAACAAACACATGACCTTTTTAAGGAAAAATGCTGCATGTAGTAAGATATTCCTTTGTGTGTGTGTTCACCTGTGTGCTCACGTGTGTCCTTTAGCTCTCTGTTACAGCACATACTGGTAAGGAGATGTACGTCAGGTAGCATCTATCAAAATGCTCTGTGTATCACCTCCATCAGAATCACACTCCTAAAAATGCAGTCATGGGCGCCATTCCGATTCTAATTAGTCAGAATCGCTGGGAGGTGGAGCCTGTAAATCTTAACATCAACTCAGTTCCCGGGCAGCTCTGTGCACGTGAACTTTAAAAGAGTACTGCTGTGTGAACAAGTCACAGGAATGAGTTCCGTTTCTAAATGGGAAGGTAGCTTTCAGGACGTAAAGACGAACAAGTACAGAAGGCCTCTCACAACTCCTGGAAAAGAGTTATGAGCTTTGTGGGGCCAGTGGCGGCTCTGGGTACCCGCTCCACGGTAGCACCGCTATATTCTCACAGCAGGACAGACATGTTTGCTGGGGAGAATGTCTGACTAGCAGAGAGGCGCTGCAAAAAAAAAAAAATGGCTCAGTACTGGTAAGTGAGCAGCTGGCTCCACCCTGCTTCTGCTGCCCACAGGTTTTGTGATATCAGGAAGGCCCTGTCTCTGATAATCACTCTTATACTAGTATTCTCAATATGTTTTTTGTTGATTCAGAGAAGAAAGGAGAGGGAGAGAGAAACATCAGTTATGAGAAAATAACATGGATCAGCTGCCTCCTGCAGGCCCCACACTGGGGATGGGACCTGCAACCTAGGCCTGTGCCCTGACTGGGAATTGAACCCTGACCTCCTGGTTCATAGGTGGACGCTTAACCCCTGAGCCACACCAGCTGGGCACACTTATCCTATCTAATAAAGAGGGAATACGCAAATTGAGCATCACACTGTCACAAAGATGGCGGCGCCCACAGCAGAAGTGGGTTTCCGTAACACAAGATGGCTGCACCCACCGTGGAGGCCAAGTTCCTGTAACAAGCAATCAGCAGGGACCTGAGGCTGTGTGGCACTGGCCATAGCAGGGGACCTGAGCTTGCACCCAGGCCTAGTGAGTCTTGACAGGAGACCTCAGGCCATGCCCCCCACCCAGCGGGATTTGATGGAAGATCTCAAGTTGCACCCCCCCCCGCCCCAGCTCAGGGCCAAGGGACCTGAGGCTGTACCCCCACCCTGGGCCAGGGTACCTCGGCCACGCCCTTTGCCCAGTGCCAGGCCAGAGGACCTGAGGCTGCACCCCCCCACACCACCCAGTGGGGCTTGATAGGGAACCTCAAGGCATGCTCCAGCCCAGAGGGGTTTGATGAGAGATCTCAGGCTACATACCCACCTGGCAGGGCTTGACAGGGAACCTCAAGGTGTGCCTCCACCTGGCAGAGCTGGATGGGAGACCTCAGGCCATGCCCCCAGACTGGCAGGGCTTGAGGAGAAATCCCAGACCATGTCCCTCACCCAAAAGGGCTTGACAGAGGACCTTAAGGCATGCCCTCTGCCCCGGCCTGGGTTGAGAGACCTCAGACCACGCTCCCCACCCTAGTGCTGGGCTAGGGGACCTCAGGCAGGGCTTGACAGGGCCACACTGCCAACGGGGCCACACCGCCAACCCTGCCATTGGCCCAAGGGATCTCAGTCTGCACCTCTTGCCCACAGCGCCAGGCTGGGGGATCTGAGGCTGCGCAGCCCCCACCCAGCGGGGCATGATGGCGGTGGGATCGGCTGGGTTTGGGTCTCTCACGATTTTGAGATGCCATGCATGGGCAGGGACTTGACTCTGGGTCCCACAGCATGTCCCAGACTCTGATCAAAGGAATATTTTCATATACTTTTTACTAATTTTTTTTAAAATCTCTGACATTTCTATTATAGAGAAAGGGCAAATAGCAATATTAAAATATTTCCTAGTTAATCCCCTTTTAATGTGCATGAATTCAGTGCATCAGGCCACTCGTTTTTTAATATAAGGTAACAATCACAAAATACATTGTTACAATATTAAATGCAAATCAGTGCCTTTCCTGCCTATCTGATTAGGTCATGTCTATTTGGAATGTCAAAGAGGCCACTGTGGTGTGAATCCTGGAACAAACGCCATGTGAGAGGCCTACTAGCCATGCCCCCCTCAACGTTTAATCCCTCTTTTAATTGAAGATATGCGTTGACTTGACACCATGGGGATTATTATCCTGTGTTTACAGTGGCCATGAGAAAACAGTAACCTGTTACCATGGCAACAAGATTTCCTATGAGATTGTGTGTTTTTTTTCCTAACTGGACTTTATAAAATGAAAACCTCTACCATCTTTCTCATACTAGTAAGAATACAGGGGCACTGTATTAGCTATCTAGAGCTGTGTAACAAATTACCCAACATGTAGTGACTTAAAGCAACAAACATTCATGATCTCCCAGTTTCTGTGCATCAGGAATTTGGGAGCAGCTGACTAGGTCCTGGAGTTACCACCTGGGGCTGCAGTCTCATTTCAGGGAAGATCTACTTCCAAGACCACTAGCGTAGTTATTGGGAGGATTTTGTTTTGGGGGAACCGTTGGACCGAAGGCCTCGGGTTCTCACTGGCTGTTGGCCAGAAGCCTCCTTCAAGTTTTTGTCTTGAGGACATAGTCACATGACCATTCACAACACAGCAATTGGCTGCCCCCCCCCAAGGGAGTGCTTTCGGGGAAGGAGCAGGTAGAGGGATTTGGGTAACCTAACTTCAGAAGGGACATCACATGACTTTTATCATATCCTATTAAGTAGAATCAAACATTAGGCTCAGCCCACACTCAAGGGGAGAAGATTAACTACCAGGAGGCAGGGACCACTGGACACCCTCTACAGGCATTGAACTCACCTTGTTCAGATGCCTGGTAAAACAAAACAAAACAAAATATTTTCTCCCACAGTTAGTTAGTGGCTTGTCAGCCAATGAAAAATATTTGTTGTGTGTGGTCTTTATGTAGGAGTTAAATTACTAAGCCACGTGTTTGGACAGTACAAAATAGGCTTGAGTTTTTTCTTAAAGCATCTGCGTTATCGCCACCTGTTATAATACATGGCACTTAATATTTATTTATTTGTTTTATTTACTCTATAGTTATAGAATGTAGAAAGTAAAAATTATCTGAGGACATGGGATGATCTATTCTATGAGGTAATCATGTTAAATAAGTCTTCTCAAGCACACAAACTTTATAGAGGTAATACTAGTAGAGCAGAGAGCTTGAAAATACTGACTCTGGCATCAAGGAGTTTTAAATTCAAATCCTGACTCAGCCAGTTAGTAGTGGTGTTACTTTGGGCAAGTAAGTTAATTTTTCTGTGTCAGTTTATTTACCTATATAATGAGGATTAAAATAGTTCCCTGGGATCTGAGATTAATCTATGTCTACAATTGAAACTTTGTAGCCTGGAGCAGAGCCAAGCCTTCTGCTGGCTCTGGGGCGGCAGCCATTTCTGTTTGAAACTTTGTAGCCTAGAATGGAGGCCTAGGCCAGCAATGGCAGACTGAAAGGTTGGCTGCCTCTGTTGCCAGGGAAACCCAAGCCTCTGTTGTTCTCTCCAGCTCAGTGGCTGCCGCCATTTCTGTAACTTTATAATTGAAACTTTGTAACATTGAGTGGAGGCCTGGCAGGCGGAAAGCTTGACTTCCTTTGTTGCCGGGGAAACCCAAGCCTTCCTCCTGCTCTCAGTGGCGGCAGCCATCTTGGTTGGGGTTTATTTGCATAATCTGCTCCTGAATGGCCAGTGGGCGTGGCTATGGGCGTGGCTTGTGTGTATAGCAAAGGTATGGTCAAATTTGCATATTACTCTTTTACTAGATAGGATTATACTAAATTTTAAACATGCTTTAATGTATTTTTTAAAATATATTTTTATTGATTTTTTACAGAGATGAAGGGAGAAGGATAGAAAGTCAGAAACATCGATGAGAGAAACATCGATCAGCTGCCTCTTGCACGCCCCCTACTGGGGATGTGCCCGCAACCAAGGTACACGCCCTTGACCGGAATCGAACCTGGGACCCTTCAGTCCGAAGTCCGATGCTCTATCCATTGAGCCAAACCGGTCTCAGCACTTTAATGTATTTTTTTAATTTGATTTACAATATAACTTATATTTAATAGTAGTACATATGTTTTCCTTCCCCCCCAATATCCTCCCCCCAACCTCCCTTACCTCCCAGCACATGTCCCCATCTGCCCCCCTCCCCTCTCCAGTGTCTTTCATTCATTGGTTATGCTCATATGTATGCATACATGTCCTTCGGTTGATCTCCCCCAGCATCTGCCTCCCATCCACTCCAGCCTTCCCCCTGTAGCTTGACAGCCTGTTCGAGGCCACCCTGCCTCTGTATCAATCACTTCCCCCTGTTTCTTTTTTCAAGTGATTTGTGTTTTTACATCCCTGACAAAGTTTATATAAAGTTATAAAAAAAATTGGCATCTAGTTTGAGATTGAATTAACATGGCCTAGAGCATGTCATCTCTTATGGACACCAGTCCTTAGGCTAGGCCCTCCTTAACCTCCCCTGACACCACAATACCCTTACATGATTTTATTCTACAATGTCATTATAATATTTGATATTTGACAACAGCATATTATACAATTATCCCAAATAAACTTACAAACTAATTCTTTGAATGTTGGGCAGCAACTTAAAAAAAGGATAGGAAAGGAATTAATCCCTTTCAGAAGGGATTAAGGCACTGGGAAGGCATCCGAGCATTCTATATTGGCCCTTCTTGCCCTTTTTGCCAAGAGGGACCCTCTTCTTACTATCCAAATACACACAGCCTGAGTTTTCAGTTCAAGCTGTGGCTGAAGCCTCTGGGCAGCTGGCACCATGGATCTGTATCTCAACCAATGGTGTGAGCTGGGCCCTCTCTGGAGAAGAAACCTGGGTCCCCGAGATATGTGATCAGTACCGGGACCCCGCCAGCAGGCGAGGGGACCCCAAGGCAAGTGCTGGACGTGGAGGCCACGGAGCATAGGCTACAAAGGAGACAGGACTGAACCTCACATCACCCTGTATGGCCCCGGAGGATGGCTGGTTAGCCAGAGACGGGTAAGATTCCTCAGGGAAGGAACAACCTAAGACAGGCACAGTCGCAGAGGGGCCAACAGGAGAGAACTAAAAGATCAACAGAGGTGGGGCACAGACCCTCATCCACAAACCTTGCAGGGGCTTGAATTCTCACCCCTCCTGAGGAAGGTCTCCTACCCCCACGGCTGCTACGCCTCCCACGCACAACTCACACCGGGACCCAGGTGGCAGACAGAGAATCGGCCAGCAGTAGCTGCCCTATATCTAAACTTAGTTTATTACCAGGAATGCTGAGGACCTACTCAAAAATGCTTTAATGTATTTTAAAAATATTTTTCAGTTTTTCTCCTCACAGCTATTTTCTTATAGTTTTGAAATAGTCCTTAGCAAAAACATAAACATTGTAGTCTTATGGAAACCAATTTTTACGTAAACGTGATGAATCAGAGAAAGAATTCCTGCCTCCACCAAGGTTGAAGAGTGACTTATGGACAATGTCAGGTTGAAATGAGCTAGTTTCCCATGCCAATATAGAACAGACACTAGGAATTATGTCCTTCTTGGTCTCTGACTCTGATCCTTAAGAGCTTATTTATTCTGATCCACTTTATTATTTTCCGAATTTGCCATTATTTTCTCATGAACAGACATCACTCTAAGTTTTCTTACTGGCTTTGTCCAAGGGGCAAGTTTACAAAAATCATTGACCAAGTCCTCAGGACTTCATTCTGATGAGACTTTGAATACTCCCTGCAGCAGAGTCAATGTTTACCTTCTGGTTTGAGTTTATCAGCCTCAGTCTTGGGATTTGGGGTCCCATTCCCCCTCCACCACCACCTCTATGTTTCCACTAGCATCTGGTACCAACCAGAGGTGGCTGATGAGACAAAAGACTCCTATTGTGTTGTGTTTCCCTGGGAATTTAAGAGTTCAACTGCTCCTCTGAGTTCTTATTAGTTTGATGCCTTTGGTTGCCTGGGGCATAGAGAATAACATGTGTTTTGATTGATAGCTTGGAGTTGCAATAGATAATTGATGCCACTCATCCTTATACAGTTAGTGCTACCAAATAGTACAGTTTTGTGTGACAGAAATAGCATTCTGTTAAAAAAGAAAAGAAAAGAAAAGAAAAGGAAAAAAAGAAAAGAAAAGAAAAGAAAAGCAAACTGGGTATCAGCAGGTTACTCTTGTAAATAAATATGCTTTGAGATATTACTTGAAAATAACTGAACTAGGCCTTCATCCAAAACCTTGAATACACCCTATGTTTAACATTGATGGAGAATTTAACACCAGTCAGCTTCTATTTCTTTTGTGCAAAGGGAGTTTCATCCTACGTGGAATCAAATAGGGAGGCTGGGGTGCTGAGGAAATCAATAATTACCAAACATGAATTGTATGCCAGGCTCTGCTCTCAGTGCAGTTTATCTGGTTAGCTCATCTAATGCTCACAACAAGTTCGAGAAGCGCCACTAACCCCATACTACAGATAGGAAAATCGAGGTTCAAAGAAGGCTCCAGCATTACACATCGATGGTTGATCTAGGATCTAATCGCAGCTCTGTCTGCATCTAAAGGCTCATTTCTATTGTGCTGAGCAGAAGGACACTGTCCTATTGTTGAGGCCCAGCTGGATGTCACAGTAAATGCTAAAATCTTCCAAGCACTGTTGTAAGTTTTAATTAATTAAGTGCTCATAACAACCCTCCATTTTACAGCTGAGAGAACTGAAGTCTGCGTTTCTCAACATCATAGAGCTTTAAAGTGGCAAAGCTGGAATCAAGGTGGGCAGTATAGCTCCACAATCTCAATAATACATACAGCCTTCTATACTCACTAACATATTTGATTAATTAATCAGATTATTAGCAAATGCTTTGCTTTAGTTGTCTATTCTCCTGTGTAATAAAGAGGTAATCTGCAAATTAACCCTCATGCGGTCACAAGATAGCTACACCCATCGTCAGAGGTAGGGTTCCCATAACAAGCAATCAACAGGGAGCTGAGGCTGTGTGACACCTGGTCGATGTGGGTTGGGGTACCTGAGGCTGTGCCCCCCCAACCTCATAAGGGTTGACTGGAGACTTCAGTCCATATCCCCAGGTGTGGGGCCTGGGGACTCCAGGCTGTGCCCCTCACCCCAGCACTAGGCCAGGGGACCTCAGGCTGCGCCACCCCACCCAACAGGACTTGATGGGGAACCTCAGGCTGCACCCCCCTTCCGCTTGGTGGGGTTTGATGGGGGACCTGAGGCCATGTCCCCTGCCCAGCGGGGCTTAAAAGGGGACCTCAAAGATATTCTTTAAGAAGAGGAAGAAGAAAAAGGTAAAAATATAAATTATGAACAACAAATACACATCTATCAACAAATGAATCTAAAAATCAAGTGAATTAATAAGCTGATGAACAGGATAAACTGGTGATTGTAACAGAATCCCGGACATAGAGAGGGAATGGACTGACAACTCTTGGGGAGAAAAGGGGTGTGGAAAGTGCAGCAAGAGACTGGACAAAAATCATGCAACTATGGGAGCGGACAGTGTGGGGGAAGTGAGGGCGGAGGGGGGGATGGGTACCGGGTGGAGGGAAGTTATAGGGGAAAAAAGGGGGGGGGGGACAATGTAATTAATAAACTGAACAATAAAGATTAAAGAAATAAAATAAAATAAAATATTAAGTTAAAAAAAGGGGGGACCTCAGGCTGCACCCCCAGCCCGACAGGGCTTGATGGTTGACCTCAGGCTGTATGCCCTGCCCCAGCACTGGCCCTGGGGACCTCAGGTCATGCCCCCACCCCAGTGGGGAGGGGGACCTGAGGCTGTGCCCCCCTGCCCATCACCAGGCCAGGGGACCTGAGGCTGCGTCCCTCACCCAGCAGGGCTTGATGGGGGTGCAGCTGGCCAAGTCTGGATCTCACCCAATAGGCGTGGGGCTGGCCAGGTCTGGATCCTGCACAATTTCAAGGTGTGCACTGGTGGGCGGGGACTTGACTTGGGCCCCACGGCGCATGCCAGACTCTGACAGAAGGAAGATTTTCACATACATTTTATGAATTTTCTTTTCTCTCTGACACTTCTATTATAGAGAAAGGCCAAATATTTCCTCTAATTAATTCCCTTTTAATAGGCACAAATTTTGTGGACCAGGCCACTAGTTGCTACATAAGAGACTACCCAAAAAATTAGTGGACTGAAAAAAAAAATTTTATTTTGCTCATGAGTTTGTGAGTCAGGAATTCATAAAGGGCTCAGCTAGGCCCTTACTAAATCCATGGGGGATTAGGTACGGTGACTGAGGTTAGAACTACTTATAAGGTGACTCCTTTATTACATGTTTAGTGCTTTGTTTTCTCTCTCTCTCTCTCTCTCTCTCTTATATACATATATACACATGCATATACATATATACATATATACATACATATATACATATACATACAGATATACACATATACACATATACATATATACATATGCATATACACATATACACATGCATATACATATATGCATATACATATATACATATATACATATGCATATATATGCATGTACATATGCACACATACACATATATACATATGCATAAACATATATACATATGCATACACATGCATATACATATATACATATACATATATACATATATGCATATGCATATATACATATATGCATATGCATGTACATATATACATATACGTACACATATACATGTATACATACATATACATGTACATATATACATATGTACATATGCATATACACACACATATACATGTATATATACATATACACATATACATATACTTATATATATATTTATGATCTCATCTTCTAAGTGTCTTGGGCTTCTCAAAATGTTGTCGTTTAGGGTGGTTACACTTATAACCCGGTGGCTGGCTTCCAAGCTGCAGGAAGAACAATTTGCCAGAACCAGCTAATGGTTTTGCATAGAATGGCTCAGTGTCACTTCTGCCATATTCTAAAGGTCAAAACATTCACAGGCCTGTCCAGATTTAAAAATAGAGAAACACACTCCTTCTGTCTATGGGGTAATCGTAAGGTCACATTGCAGATGAGCATCCTGGGTGGGTCATTTTTGGAAAATATGGTCTGCAACACCCTGCTCCCCCACGCAATCAGTTATGGTCTAGAGACATAAATGTCACCAACAGAATCATACTGGTAAAGGAATTTCTGTTTGCCTCACAGTGCTGTGTCATTTATTTTAGCACTGTAATTTAAATAGTGCCCTTATGTAATATATGAAGGTATGTATTGAATATTAAATCTACAACAAAGCATTTCAATGGCGTTTATTGATTGACTGAAATTTCATCATTTTTGTTGCCCAGGAAAATTATTCAGCAAGAGACACCCATTCTTCACCAAGATTTGAGATCACTTCCAATAGAATGTAAAATATATTGATGACCGAGGTCACAGATGACACATTTGTTTTGGGGAATAAGAATTATACATAAACCACAAATGCAAACTGTGCATGAAGTTGGACTGCTTTCTCAGCTGGACAAAACAGAGTTTGCCCTTTCTTTACTTTTGGTTTCATTTAGACCACACACACCCCCAGCAGACTGGGGGATGCCCACCCATATTTGTAAGGGCAATCTTTTCAGGAATACCCTCACAAAACAAACAAAACAAAACAAAACAAAACACAGCAATAGTGTTTTACCCAACCATCTGAGCCTTCTTTAGGCCAGTCAAGTCAACACAAACTTAACCATCATAATACATAATTTAAAAAACTAAGTGGATGAAACATATAAAGGATGTCTTTAGCCTCCAATAAAAGATCAATGAACTAATATCCAACACAGTAAAAGCAAAGGCGTCAAAGACATAACTAGTTTGAAAAAGGGAAAAGTTGTGGGAAAATTAAGTGGTCATATGTTACATGGTAGGAAAAGTTTTCTGAACCCAAAATAACCTGCCCTTCAGCAGAAACACTTTGCACCCACTAGTGCCTCTACTGGAACACTCACCATCGCCACTCTCCCCCCAAGAAAATCCAAATACGCTTTCATTTTCTTCAAGTTTTTATACAAATTCCACCTTCTTTCTCTCTGAGGTCTTTTCTGTATTGCAAATTGCAACTTTCTCTTTCCAAAAAAAAATCTTTACCTCTCATTCTTTAGATTTTTCTCCTTAGCACTCACTGTCATCTGA
Organism: Antrozous pallidus; assembly: GCA_027563665.1. Taxonomy (NCBI): domain Eukaryota; kingdom Metazoa; phylum Chordata; class Mammalia; order Chiroptera; family Vespertilionidae; genus Antrozous; species Antrozous pallidus. The sequence continues at coordinate 3,437,488 of CM050509.1, forward strand.
CACACAGTATATTTTATTCATTTATTTGTTTTATTATTTGTCTTATTCTACTACAATGTGATCACTATGAAGGCAGGGACTTTGTTTGCTCACTGATGTATCTGTAGCCCCTAGAAAAGTTACACTGTAAATAATAGGTAGTCGACTAAGGTGTGTTGAATGAATGAACAAATGCATGAATCAATTAATATTTACACAGTGAATACAAGTTTGACATTATATCACATCCACCTTACTTATCCCATTAATGTTGTTAATTCATATTTTGTCATTTTGTGGTTTTGCTCATATTCCATCTGTAAACCTAGTTTTGATTTATAGCTGTACTAGAGGCCTGATGCACAAAATTCATGCAAAAACCGGCCTTCCTTTCCCAGGCTGTTGGTCCCAGCTTCCCTCTGGCACCTGGGACCCAGGCTTCCCTTGCAGCCCTGGCTTCATCCGTAAGGTCATCCAGAAGGATGCCCTGTCTAATTAGCATATTATGCTTTTATTATTATAGACTAGAAGCCTGGTGCATGAAATTAGTGCACTAGTGGGTGTCCCTCAGCTCAGCCTGCACCCTCTCCAATCTGGGCCCCCCTCAGGGGATGTCTGACTTCTGGGTTAGGCCCAGTTTAGGCAGTCGGGCATCCCTCTCACAATCTGGGACTGCTGGCTCCTAACTACTCACCTGCCTGCCTGTCGGATTGCCCCTAACCCCTCTGCCTTCCTGCCTGATTGCCTCTAACCACTTCTTCCTGACAACTTGATCACCCCCTAACCAGTTCCCTGCTGGCCTGATTAACACCTAACTGCTCCCCTGAAGGCCTGATCACCACCAACTGCCCTTTCCTACCAGTTTGATCTCACCCCCAATTGCCCTCCCCTGCCAGCCTGATCTTGCTCCCAACTGCCTTCCCCTGCTGACCTGATGACCCCAAACTTCCCTCCCCTGCAAGCCTGGTCCCCCAACTACCCTCCCCTGCCAGCCTTATCTTGCCCCCAACTTCCCTCCTCTGCAGGCCAATTTGGTTCTGATTGGTCTTAGTGTCAAAAGTTCCACCTCCTAGGCAGCAATTGGCTCCTCACAGGTCACCAAGATTTGGTTTCATTGGTCAGTTTCTATGCCAGTCAGCATCAAAAGCTCCGCCTCTTAGATAGCCATTGGCTCCTCACACTTCACCAAGATTTGGTTCTAATTGGTCAGTTTCTATGCCAATCAGCGTCCAAGTCTCTGCCTCCTAGGCAGCCACTGGTTCTTCATACTTCACCCAGATTTGGTTCTGATTGGTTTATTTCTATACCAGTCAGCATCTCTCTGGTCCTATAAATAGGGCCTGATCAGAAAGGCGGGGCTGATCAGCATCCCAGGTGGAGGCCTGGAGAGAACTGGAGGCACGGTTGCAGGCCAGGCCTAGAGAGAAAGAGAGAAGCAAGGCTATGGATCAGATCCTGCTTCTTTCTTCAGGCCTCTCTCCAGGCCTGATTCCCAGCCCCCTCAGCAATCAGTGCTGGTTCACCACACCTGCTGCTGTAACAGTCAGTGCTGGGTCACCACAGCAACCCAGAGCTGACTTCATGACTGGCTTCTGGTTGGTTGAGCCTCTGGTCATGAGGGACCCAGGGTTTTTATGTATTAGGATAGTAATAATACATATCAGCAGCTTATCGTACCTAGCATTATATCAGTACACATATAAATAACAATAAGAAACAATAAATATAACACTTAAAGTCTTATTTCTTTAAAAGAGAAGTGTACAGTGTTCAAATTTTAAAAATAATTTTAGATATGAAGATTGCTTGCTAGTGAGAGTCAGGAGAGGTGCTGCTTACTGGGTTGTGCTGTGGTTCAATCTTTGCATTTGCTCTTTCAAGTCTCCCCTTCACTCTGCCTTGGGTGGCAAGAATTGTATAGAACATGAAATAGGATGTGGCCGTTGAGTAGCATTTTTATAAAAAATAATAATAATAAAGCACTATTACTAAAGCTAGAGCCTCCCCAGCCCATTAGTGTTACTCAAAAATTGTAACAGCTTTAAGAATCAATCTTTTAAATAAGGTCTCATTTCTCTGAAATTGTAGCTATTGTAAAGCACATTCAGAGGTTTATATTGTAGTGTATGTTTTCCTCTTTAAGTTGATGGGTGTAACTATTAGGCAGTTGTTGAATGCACTGAAAAATCTATTGTTCTGGGGATGATTTCTCCCCCAATTGTTCTATCCCAAAGTGCTTTGATGGTGTTAGCTCAGTGCTTCAGATGCTTGCTAAGCTCCTTTTTTGTTGTTGGAGCTACTGGTTTTATTATTCTAGAAGGCCCAAGACAGTGCTTTCAAATACAGAAGGAACTCTATAATTTTGAAGGTATTTTATAAAGAGGCTCTTCCAGCCTCAGTCTCAGAGATAAGTATAAAACACTTTATTCTGGGAGTTGGGATACTCCTCCTAGATCCACTTCTTAGCTCTGTACTAACCATGTACACCACATACGGTAATCCTGAAATTCCTCATTGAGTAGCCAACTATTTTGTAGCTTAAGCCTTAGAACTCTGGGACCTGAGTGTTGGCCAGAGCTAAAGTCCCATCTTTAGAGGCTGACAAATGGCAGAAAAAGAGAAAAGAAAATGCTTCAGCCTATATGAGAAAGTATGGGTTATAGAGAGGGAAATTTCCCTTTCCTTCCTTCTCCTCTGAACACACAATACCTATGGCTACTGGATTCTATGGCTCCAGAAAGATTTCTACTGGCTTCTGTGGCTAAAGAAAGCCTAACAAAACAATAGTCCCTCATTATACTGACCACCATATCACATCTTTCTGAGACCAGAGATTGACTCAGAAGTATATACATTATCATATGACTGCATGATATGCAGAAAAATAATTGTAATTATCATACCATCATCTTTTAGCTATGATAATTTTGGGCTGCATGTTTCAGGGGGGGTTTCTTCATCTTTTCTTCCTTCATAACCCCCCTAGAACAGGTATCAGGCATAGAGTTTATTTTTGCCTTTCATTATCTCTGTGTCTCATAAAGGACGTGGACTTTGAGAAAGCTTTGTTGGCTTCACTTAACCCCTCAGCCCAGCTACATCATTATCATGTCCATATACAATCACTTATAGCAAAGAGACATGAGCATTTCAGAGCCATCTGTGGAAGTTCTTCGTGTTAACATGTTTTTCCTTCCATGTCTAATGAGCTCTAACATAGGAATCAGACATTTTCATTCAATATTCTTATTACTGAGCACCTCCAACTGCAAAATCCTAAAAATATTTCTGCACTTGCAAGTAGCATTTCAAGACCCTTCCTCTTGCCCTAAATGACTATCATATTTGTACCTGATCTCTAGTATGTTCCATTCTCCGGGTCCTTTTTTATTTTGCACTAATCCTTCCTAAGACTCACCAGAAGCTCATCTTGTCCCTTAATCTACCCTCTTAGCCATGCTTCCTCCTGGGATGCTATATCTACTAGAGCCCCATTGCACAAAATTCATGCACTTGGGGGAGGGCGGTCCCTCAGCCCGGACTGTGCCCTCTCGCAGTCAGGGAGCCCTCTGGGAATGTCTGACTGATGGCTAAGAGTGGGCCTAAATCAGCAGTCAGACATCCTTAGTGGTGCTGCGGAGGAGGGAGAGGCTCCCACTACGGCCACTGCACTCGCCAGCCATGAGCCCGGCTTCTGGCTGAGCAGCATTCTCCCTGTGGGAGCACATTGACCACCAGGGGGCAGCTCCTGCATTGAGTGTCTGCCCCCCTGATGGTCAGTGTGCATCATAGCAGCTGGTCATTCCACAGTTCAGTCAATTTGCATATTAGCCTTTTATTACATAGGATTGCTGTATAAAAACATTACCACAAACTTAGTGGTTTAGAGAACCACACACTTACTTCTTATCATCTTGATTTATATAAGTCAGGAATCCAGCATGGCTTATCTGGATCCTATGCATCGGGGTTTCTCATGAGACCTGAGTGTTGGCCAGAGCTAAAGTCCCATCTTTAGAGGCTCACATAGAGAAGGGGCTGTTTTAAATGCACATGTATGTGGTAGGATTTAGTTATTTGGAGGCTGGTGTTCAGAGGCCACCTTTTCTTCAGACCACCCCAATAGCCTCAAGTCAGTAAGGGAGAGAATCTGCTGAAAATACAGAAGTCACAATTGTATGTGGTCTAATTGTGGAAGTGACATCCCATCAATTAATCTATTGGTTGAAAGAAAATCACAGTTCCCTCCCACATTAGAATGGAGGGCAATACACAAAGGTGTGAATATCAGGAGGCAGGGAAAATTGGGGGCCAGCTTAGAGTTTGTACACAACAAAAATGATTTCTAAAACTTTACTTATAAAAATTAAAACGTAGCACATTTGTGAAATCGTCCAGTTGTACCAGATACTGTTTATATCTTCTTCATATTCCCTGGGGCTCAACCAATTTTAGTGCACTCTGGATTGACTTCCAACTGCTAGCATCTATATCTCTGTGTTTGAGTGTGGAGAAGAGGAAGTCATTTTCCTTTACCATTCTATGTCCTTCTAGCTGGTCTAAGAAATCAAGTGACAGGTCACAGATTAACACGAGAAAAATCTATCAAATTTTGTATGGACGGAGGTTCCATAAGAATATGGAGAGGCTCAAGGACAAATTGGGCAGATTAAGTTTCTATGCTATCTTCTTAAAAAAATATATTTTTATTAATTTCAGAGAGGAAAGAGAGGGAGAGAGATGGAAACAACAATGATGAAAGAGAATCACTCATTGGCTGCCTCCTGTGTGCCCCCTATTGGGAGTTGAGCCTGCAAGCCAGGCATGTGCCCTGAACATAGGTTTCCACTCAATCTCTCAGCTACCCTGGCCGGGAAGTTTATATCCCATCTTGAGCGAAGGAGAAGGGGTAGCGATTTGAGACTTCAAAGAGGAAGAAAGTAATTCACACGGAGGTTGAATGACTAGTAAAGAAACGCTCCCTGGCGCATGTAGAGTCAATGGATACAGAGCTCCTCTCACCTCCAGGCCCTGCTGAGTCACCGGCACAATCTAGCCAAAGTTCTTTACAAATCTCTTTGGTGATCATTCTTCTCTTAGAGCAAGCACTTGGTTTAAATTATGAGAGGCCCGGTGCATGAAATTCATGCACTTGGAGGGTGTCCCTCAGCCCAGCCTGCAACCTCTCTAATCTGGGACCTCTGAGGGTATGTCCGACTGCTGGTTTAGGTCCAGTCCCACTAGCTCCTAACCTCTCACCCTGCCTCCCAGATTGATCACCCCCTAACCACTCTCCTGCCTGCCTGATCAACGCCTAACAGCACCCCTGTGGGTCTGATTGCCCCCAACTGACCTCACCTGCAGGCTTAGTCCCCCTCAAGTGTTCTTCCTTGCCAGCCTGCTGGCCCACAACTACCCTCCTTGCAGACCTGGTTGCCCCAAAACTGCCCTCCCCTGCAGGCCTGGTCCTCCTCAACTGCCTTCCCCTGAGGGCCCAATTGCCTCCACTTGCCCTCCCCTGCCAGCCCAGTAACACCCAACTGCCCTCCTTGCTGGCCAGTAAATCCCAACTGCCACCCTGCCAGCCCAGTTGACCCCAACTGCCCTCCCCTGCCAGCCTTGTCCTCCACAATTGCTCTCCCTGCACTGTTGGTCTGTTCACCGCCAACTGCTCCCCATGCCAGCCTGGTCACCTCTAACTGCCTCCCCTGCTGTCCCAATTGCCCCCAAATGCCTTCCCCTGCAGGCCTGGACCCCCAACTGCCATCCCCTACAGGACTAACCCCCTGCAGGCCCAATTGCCCCCAACTACACTGCGCTACTGGCTGGGTAAACCCCAAATGCCCTCCCCTGCTGGCCTGGTCCCCCACAACTGTCCTCTCCTCCTGTTCTGATTGCCCCCAACTGTCCTCCCCTGCAGGCCTCACCCCTCCCATTGCCATCCCCTGCAGGCCTAGTTGCCCTCAATTGCCCTCCTTTACATGCCTGTTTGCTGCTTAACTGCACTCCTCTACCTTCCTGGTTACCCCCAACTGCCCTTCCTTGCAGGACTGGTACCTCTCAACTGTCTTCCCCTGCTGTCCTGGTAGACCCCAACTGCCCTCCACTGCTGGCCTGGTATCCACAAAGTGCCCTACCTTGCCAGACTATTCGCCCCCAACTGTCCTACTTGCTGGCATGGTCAACCCTAACTGCCCTCCCCTCCAGGCCTGGTCCCCCCCAACAGCCCTCTCCTACAAGCCTGGATCCTTCAACTGCCTTCGCCTGCTGTCTCAGTAGCCCTCAACTGCCCTCCACTGCTGGCCCGGTCTCCCCAAGTGTCCTCCCCTGCCAGACTATTCGCCCCCAACTGTCCTACTTGCCGGCATGGTCACACTTACCTGCCCTCCCCTGCCAGCCTGGACGCCCCTTAACTCCCTCCCCTGCCAGCCTGGAACCCAAACTCCCAGCCTTAACTGCCCCTTAACTGCCCACACCTGGCAGCCTGTTCTCCCCAAACTGCCCTTCCCTGCTGGCTTGATTGCCCAAAACTGCCCTCCCCTGCAAGCCTTGTCCCCCCACAACTGTCCTCCCTTGCAGGCCTGGTAGCCCAAAACTGCACTACCTTGCAGGCCTGGTCTCCCATTAACTGCCCTCCCATGCAGGCCTGGTTGCCCCCAGGTGCCCTCCCAGACAGGGCCAGTAGCAACAAACGGTGGTCCCCTGCAGGTCTGGTTTCCCTTTAACTGCCCTCCCCTTCTGGCCTGTAACCTCTTATTGTGCTCCCCTGCATGCCTGGTTGCACCTTAACTGCCCTCCCCTGCTGGCCCAGTTGCCCCAAACTTCCCTCCCCTGCAGGCCTGGTTGCACATAACTGCCAATACCTGCCGGACTGGTCTCTCTTAACTTCCCTCCCCTAATGGACTGTTCTCCCTCTCCCCAACTACCCTCCCTTGCAGATCTGGTTGCCCCCAAATGCTCTCCTCTGCCAGTCTGGTTGCCCCTTAACTGCCCTTCCCGGCCAGACCAGTCACCACTTACTGCCCTCCCCTGCCGGCTTGGAACCCAAACTGCCATCCACTGCTGGCCTGATCACCCCTTAACTGCCCAAACATGTTGGCCTATTCTCCTCTAATTGCTCTCCCTGCTGGCCCAATTACCCAAAACTGGCCTCCCCTGTAGGCCTGGTCTCCCCTAACTGCCCTCCCCTGCAGGACTGTTTCCCCCCTCCCCAACTACCCTCCCTTGAAGGCTTAGTTGCCCCCAAGTGCCCTCGCCTGCCAGCCTGGTCAACCCCCAACTGCTCTCCCCTGCAGGCCTAACCCCCCCCCACTCTCAACTGCCTTCCTCTTGCTGTCCTGGTCACCCCAAACTGCCCTTCACTGCTGGCCCAGTTCACCCCAACTGCCATCCCTTGCAAGCTTGGTCACCCCCGACTGCCCTCCTCTGCAGACCTGGTCACCCCTTAACTGCTTTCCCCTGCCAGCTTGTTCGCCCCCAACTGCCCTCCTCTGCAGGCCAGGCGCACCTAACTGCCCTTCCCTATAGGCCCAGTCCCTCCAACTGCCCTCTCCTGCAGGCCTGGTTGCCCCCAACTGCCCTTCCCTGCAGGACCAGTTGCCCATAACTGCCCTCCCTTGTTGCCTGTCACCCCTTAACTGCCCTTACCTCCCGACCTGGTTGCCCTCCAACTTCCCTCTTCTGTAGGCCTTGTCCCCCCAATTGCCCTCCCTTTCAGGCCCAGTTGCCCCCAGTTACCCTCCTCTGCAGGCCTGGTCTCTGCTTAACTGCACTCCCCTACCTGCCTGGTCACCCCTAACTGCCCTGTCCTGCTGGCCTTGTCTCCCCCAACTGCCCTCCCCTGCAGGCCTTGTCCCCCCCAACTGCCCTCCCCTCCTGGCCTGCTCGTCCCCAACTGCTCTCCCCTGCAGGACTGGTCACCCCTTAACTGCTATCCACTGCAGGCCTCTTTCCACACAACTTCTTTCCCCTGCCAGCCTAATAGCACACAGCCGCCCTCCCCTGCAGGCCCAGGTGCCCCTAACTGCCCTTCCCTGCCAGCCTGGTTGCACCTTAACTGCCCTCCTCTGCCAGCCTGGTCACCCCTTCACTGCCCTCCCCTGCTGACCTGGTCGCCCCCTATTGCTGTCCACTGATGGCCCAGTCTCCCCTAAAGTACCCTCTCCTACTTGCCAGCATGGTCATCCCTGCCTGCTCTTCCTTGCCAGACTAGTGGCTTCTTAACTGCTCTCCCCTGCCAACCTCTTCACCCACAGTTCCCTCCCCTCCCAGCCTGTTCACCCCCAACTGCATTCTCCTGCTGGCCTGTTCTCCCCCAACTGGGATCCCTTGCCAGCCTGCCCCCACAACTTCCTTCCCCTGCAGGCCTGGTACCCCTCAACTGACCTCTCCGGCAGGCCTGGTTGCCCCAAACTGTCCTCCATTGCTGGCCTTGTCCCACTCAACTGCACTCCCTGCCACCCTGGTCTCCCCAAACTTTGCTTCTCTGCAGGCTTAATCACACCTTAACTGTTCTTCCCTCCCAGCTTGGTTGCCTGCAACTGCCCTCCCCTACAGGCCCGATCATCCACAACTGTCCTCCCCTGCTGGCTTTTCTGAAAATGCTTCATAAATCCAGGCAATTGCCTACATTTGCTATGCAGTAGTGGCTAGCTTGAAAACACATCCTATAATTCTTCTTCTGCCTTCCCCACTTCATTACTTGTTTTCCCTTCCCTCCTACTTTCTTGGACTTGTTCTCTCCACTTAAGTATGGTATATGATATTTTGATTAAAATTCTGTTTTCTAGGTAACTCATGGTAAAACTTGTAAAATCTAATATTGAAAATTTGACATGGACCTAGTAGAAGGTTAGGATAGATGAATGAGGACATATGTGTGTGTTTTTTCATTCCATTTCCAAACTCAGAGCATTTTTTAAAATACTTATACTTCTTCCATGCCTCCAGGAGCCTATTAAGTTTAAATTCTGCCCTGAGGTTACCCTGAAGTATTAATACTTCTGCTCTCTTGGTTCTATTTTTCAGAAACAAAATAGAATGTGTGTCCTTCTTGAGGTCCCTGTTTCAGTGCTCAGAAGCTTGTTTATTATACAATACTCCTTTACCCTCAAGGTATCCCTGTTGATCTTTCAGGGTCATGGTTCACCTTGTGAGTTATAAAATTATCAAGGGAGAGAAAGAGTAGTTCTAGCCAAGATACAATTTTAAGGAGACACAAAACAAAATGGAGAAAAAGGGCCCTCAGGCTTCTCTGCACTAGTAATGTAAAAATCCAAAAAATGAAATAAGCAGGCCACACACAAGGAAGCAGGCAAACTTTGTTTTTGCTGAGAGGACTCTTTTTCCTGGGTTAACTCCAAGAAGAAACATGCACTGCGTGAGTCACTGAATAAGTAGGACAGAGTTTACTTTTAGGGAATGCAATAGTGTGGGTGTATACCCATGGCCCCTTGGGGATGCTCAACGGGCCCAACTTCCTGTATCCCAGACTATGTCAGGCATAAATCTGTCATGGAGAACTCTCACATCCTTATGAACTCACTCTAGTTTTATTCCGGTGCCTACCACAGACTGAGTTTTCAGAGCAAGCTCATCTTTCCCTTTGCTCTACCCTCTTAGTGAAGAGGTTGGGTGGGGCAGTATTAGATCTATGGAAGTCAAAGTAGAAATGTGCACCATGTGGATTGAGAGCTACTTGATGGGATGTTATAGCACAGACCCAAAGTGGATTCTGAGATCAGTGTATGGGACCAACAGTGGGATTTGCCAGAGGAGGAAATTCAAGAAGGAGAAAATTCTAATGGTCAAAGCAAATGGCCCTGTGTAGTACCAGTTTCAGAAGGCTGCTGTCCATGACTGGGCATTTATGGGACTGAGAAGTTCAATGTGATTCAAAGGACCAAAGGCAGCAGAGACACTTCTCTAAAGTCAATCAATATGTCTAGATTTCAATGGGAGATAGACTCACAATCTAATAACTCATGAGTTAGCAGCTATTTCATGGCAGTTATTTGCCATAGAGAACTGCTAGCAGGATCACCTAAGACCGGCAGAAAACACAGATATTTACATTACAACTCGTAACGGTAGCAAAATGACAGTTATGAAGCAGCAACAAAAATAATTTTATGGTTGGGGGTCACCACAACATGAGGAACTGTATTAAAGGGTCGCGGCATTAGGAAGGTTGAGAACCAACTGCCCTAGAAGCAAACTCTTCAAATGCAAGCTGGTAGGGAAGTGTAATAAATACCACAGACAAGAAAGAAGCTGCTCTAGTGAAGAATGAGTTAGTAGAGATGGATGGATTATATTTTTTCCCAGCTTCTCCATCTGAAATCCTAAATTCCTTCTATGTCATTTCCAGTACTCTATGGGTTGCTATTTGAAACAAAAATTCTGTGTTACCTGAGAGCAGAAGTGAGGAAATTGGTGTAGAGCAGTGGTTGGCAAACTCATTAGTCAGCAGAGTCAAATACCAACAGTACAACGACTGAAATCTCTTTTGAGAGCCACATTTTTAAAAACTTAAACTATATAGGTAGATACATTGTTATTAACTTAATTAGGGTCCTCCTAAGCTCACCTTTGCTAAAAACTCAAGTAGCCAAAGAGCCGCATGTGACTTTCGAGCTGAAGTTTGCCGACTACTGGTATAGAGCATTGGTGGGTGTCTAGGAAGAGTCAAAGCAGACAATTCCCATTCCTCCCGCCACTGATTACTTTGACTTTAATATTCTAGCAATTTTCACCTCCAAATGCTGCTGAAGAACCTGTTTGAGTGTTCAGAGCTCTAGTCACTGGTTAGGAAACATTGATAGTCTTGAATGCTGTTCCTCAGTAACCATCCGTGTGTGTGTGTGTGTGTGTGTGTGTGTGTGTGTGTGTGTGTTCCATAAAATAAATACATCTTTCTTGTTTTTTATGTCTCAGATAAATTACCCAACACTTTCATGTCTCATCAAGATAAAATATTCAGAATCATGATGACCTTTGATCAATGCATAATCTTAGAATTTCTTCTATATCATTGAAATGGCTTTAATGCTAAATGTATTTTATAGTACGTCATTTCTTTGAAGAGACTTTATCAATGTCTATGAGGTGCAGTTACTAACAGCCTGTTTTTATCTAGTGGTCATTAAGTTCTTAATATTTTATTAGGAATATGAAATAAAATGTACTAGCACTTGTTAGAACACCACTATTGCATAGTTCCTAACCTCTCCACCAAACCACTCTCAAACCTTCTTCCCTTGTTGACTTTACTGCCTCATTTGGTAAAATTTATATCACATTTTCTTTTGCTTTCTTACTTTAATCATGTTCTTTTTACAGTTTTTCCCACCCTTTTAGTTTTTAAATTAATGTATTTCCCCTTCTTAAAAAATGTAGCATAAGCTTTTACCCAATCATCAAGACCACCCACTTCAAAATCATACAATTGTTAAAATGAATCCATATGCGGAAAGAAATTCTTGCTCTGCCCTGTTTATGTCTCTGTGTAATGCTGGGATTTCTCTGCATCGCAGAGAAATTTCTCTTCCTGGCTTTCGTGTCATCCTTATTTGCCTCATCCCTGGATTTCTCCTGTTTTTGCTTTTACTGAGACACATTCGTAGTAACTTTAATGTGTTTTTAAACGTACATGTAGCTATTGAACTTCCTCAATCTTTGCCTGTGCAGAATGTCTTTTTTTTTGTCGTCTAGCCTTGTTAAAAACGTGCCTGTATATAAAATGCTATGTTGGAAAAATGTTCCTTCAGAACTTTGAGACATTCCATCATTTTCTTCTGCTATGCTGTCTTTGTAATATTAAGTGTCATTATGGTTTCTTTTTCCATCTCCCATTGACCTCTCACCCCCAGAAGCTTTTATCATCATGCCATTATTACTTTATTATGACATTTTTGTATGTCTCAGTATGATTTCTTTCTGCACTTATTCTGCTGGACATTCATTGGCCTCCTAGAGTTGAAGATGTGACTTGATTATAATCTGGGAAGTTTTCTTCTTTTATTTCTGTGGTTGTTTCCTTTCCTCCATTTATTGCTCCATCTTTCTGGAACTCTGATTAGAAAGATATTCAACCACATATGTGTGATCTATATCTTTTAATTATCTTTTTATTTTCCCTCTGTTCTCAAGTGTATTTATTGAATTATATTTTTAAATTTTAAGAATATTTTCCTTTAAAAAACTTTATTGTTGAAAGCATTACATATATTCCCCTCTTCCTTCCCCCCATTGACCCCTCCACCCTGCTCCCAGCCCCAGGCTTTCAGCCCCCTATTGTCTGTGTCCATGGGTTATGCATATATGCATGCAAGTTATTTGGTTGATCTCTTTCCACTCACCCATCTTCCCTCTGTGATTGCATTTTTTATAACATTTTATTCTTATGTGTGCACTATTTTCTCAAATGTCTTTAGGATTTTAAATAGCTTTGTTTTAAACTTATTTTCTGTTCCCTGAATTTTCTCCTTTTCCTCTGGAGTCTTGAAAAATGTATTACATGAGGTTCTTCTCCTGTGAGTTGTTGCTTTCTTCAGATGCCATGTAATCCTGTGTTGTACATTTGAACTTAGAAATGCAACTACGGGTTGAGTTTTTTAGGTAGGTAGTACTGATTTCCTCTGGTGTCGTGTAGATCTTTCACCACCTGAAAGGGAAAGCTTATCATTCATGGGGCAGCTTTATTTCAGAGGATGAAGGAACAAAAATAAGGGAGGCAGGTTGAATTCCCTCCCTCCTATAGTCCAAACAAAGAGGCCTTTGCTACAGAGTCCCCAAGAAAAACTACAGGACTCCAGACCTCAATTCATTTATAGAACAATTCTCCTATTTGAAAGTAGAGGTAGTCTCTTCACATAGTGCAGTATCTCTTATTTTATTTATTTATTTATTTATTTACTTACTTATTTATTTATACCCTTGCCCAAGGATATTTTCCATTGATTTTTAGAGAGAATGGAAGAGAGAGGAAAAGACAGAGAGAAACATCAATGTGAGAGAAACACATGATTGGTTGCCTCCTGCATGAACCCTGACCGGGCCCAGGCTGGGGAAGAGCCTTCAACCAATGTATGTGCCCTTGACTGGAATCAAACCCTGGACCCTTGAGTCTTCCGGCTGACACTCTATCCACTGAGCCAAACCATCTAGGGGTCTTAGAACTATTTTTTAACAGTATTTCCATTCATCAGAGTTCCACCTTACTTTCCCATCCAACTCTCTGTAGGTGACAGCTCCTGGCTCACACTCCTTCCACTTTCACAGGCTTTTCAGCTGCCTCCTTCCTGTCTTCTGTGTTGTGGACTGGTGCATCCAGCACTATTTTCATCTGTCAAAATAACACCTTATATTTTTCAGTATTTCAGAAATTTGTCAAAATCTCTGGTCATTCCTTGGCCATTTGTCACCCTTTTAGATCTATTATAGGTATACTAGAGGCCTGATGCATGAAATTCATGCATAGAGGGTTCCCTCAGCTCAGCCTGCACCCTCTCCAATTGGGGACCCCTTGGGAGATGTCTGATTGCAATAGGGATCAGGCCTAAACTAGCAGTCGGACATCCCTCTCACAATATGTGACCACTGGCTCCTAACCACTCACCTGTCTGCCTGCCTGATTGCCCCTAACCACTCTGCCTGCCTGCCTGATCACCCCTAACCACTACCTTGCCAGCCTGATTGCTCCTAACCCCCTGCCAGCTGATCTCACCCCCAACTCCCCTTTCTTGCCTGCCTGATCGCCCCTAACTGCCTCTGCCTCAGCCCCCACCACCATGGGTTTCTCCAGAAGGAAAGTTGGATGTCTGGTCGACCTGGTCTAATCAGCATAGTACCCTTTTATTAGTATAGATAGATTCTATAGAATAGTATTGCTGAAATGGAAGGGAAAAGCCTTTTTCAGCAGGAGGAGATACGTAGGAGGCGGAGCTTTTGATGCTGACTGGCATAGAAACTGACCAATCAGAACTTAATGTGAGTGAAATGCAAAGGCAGAGCCTAAGGTGGGGCCGAGGAGGGGTTTTAAGGGCAACAACTGTTTGGTATAAGGTGTAAGAAAGCAGTTCAAGTTTTTAATAACCAGTTTGGCAGTACAGTGCATATGGCTGGCTATCAGTCCAGATATAGGGATTATGTATGCTTGCATTCATTCTTCTGAAGCTTCAGAGAAGTGGAATCAAAAGCCATCAAGTCATAGAAGTTTTGTTTGTGACAGGAAGAAAACAGATGGGATGTAAACAGGTTTCAACACACCAGGGATATTAATGGCATTGCATGAAAATAAGTAATGTTAAGTAGCATGTATATTACTTTTATTTTTCCCCACCATATTTTCCAAAATCCAAAAGCACAGACAGAAGATAATTTTTAGTAATAAAAGAGGCATACAGAAAATTAGAAAATAATATTTTCTTCCTGATCACAGGGCATCAGAAGGGCCCAGATTAAAGTCATGGAGTTGATATACCAAAACTATATATAGCATTCAAACTATAATAAACCTTTTTGTGAATTTCAAAGTTAACATGGACAGCTTCCACCTCATAAGGATAATAGCACATATTTTCTAACAAATTGCATGGTCATCCACATTCTTAGTTATGTTGGCTGGATTTTAAGGAACGTAGCTGTTATGTAGTTGTTGGTGTTTGGACTTGATATTGTCATTATCCAGTGTGTATAATGAGAGTCATTACTACTCAGAGTCTTATGAACCAATGGGAGAGAAATCCCTAAGTTGTTTTGGATAAAAAGAGATTTAGGAGTTCTGGGGGACTTGAATAGAAGGCTGATTAAATCTCCAACAAAGCTGTCTGGGCAAGTGCAGCCTTGGCTCTTTCCAACTCTCATGGCACAAATTTGTGGTAGGACGGTGCTGTCAAAGCAATTACCTAAGTGTGGCAATGCTTAAGGTGGGTGCTCTGTACCTTCTTTATTTCTCACTGCCAACTACTCTCAGTCACTAGCGTTGTATGCTGCCCTGCCAAGAAAAAGCAAGTAGCCAGACATGCCTGATATTTCAGCAGCTATAGTGGACTACAAATGGTACATTTCTGATGACCAGGCAGAAAGGCTTGGGTTTGACCTTAGATCATTCTGAGTTCAGCATTTCTTTATGCTACAGGGCCTTGATATGTGGCCTTTTCTGTGAAACAGACTCTGAATTGCAGATTCCTGTAGAGGAAGTTATTAGAGGGTTACTTGGGAATAACACTGAGAGTAGGGAGGGGAGGGAAGAAGAAATAGGTAGAGGGAGAAGTCCAGGTCTGATGAAGTTTTAGTGGTAAGTCTAAGCCAACTGAAGCTGGAATGGCCTTTTAGAGTTGTCCTAATTTGGATCCAAATGGAAAGGCCCCTAGACCTCCACATTGATCAGACATTGAGTTTGGGCCACCTCAGGAAGGAGGGTTGGTCTTGAGCCAACTGTTTCCCTTCAGCTGAGACCGTTCTGGAGAGGAGAGGATTGACAGTTGAAAGCTGTCTGCTGAGGACACTCTCAGATGTTCTATTCCCACAGTGGGAGTCTGGATGGTGGGTTACAGTGTTCACCACAAGATCTAATTTTAGGGCAGCCAAGTCTTAGTTCAAACACTAAGCCTAGCTTGTGATTTGAAGAGTGTGATAGCTCCTACAATGTGTTCTGCCTATCTGTAAGCAGCAGAGTTTGCCCTTGTTCAATGTCAGATCTAAAGGTGGGGTCTCAGCTAGCTTTGATTAAGCCTAGAGTCCCATGGAAAGATTCAAGACAATGTTAACACACAGCAACAAGAATAGTAAATATAGCCTGATACTGTTCTAAGCCGTCTCCGGGCATTACTTAATGAAGTCCTCACTACATTCCAGAGATAGTTCTGCATCTCACAACTGCAGACGTTGAGGGTACAGTGGCAGCGAGAAGACTCTGAGTGCCTAGGTAGTGGGGTGTCCCAGGTGCACCACTGATCTTATTTTTTTCTGAATTGTCTTTATTCTCTCAGTTGCTTCCAGCAAGGGGCTTCCCCACATAGCTGGAAAAGGCAGTGTGTCAGCCTGAGAGGGCATTGGCTTTCTAAGAAAGGTTAGACTCTCCCTGAAGGCTTTTCGGAGTTCTAACAAGAGTAGTTCTTGAATCAACTTGAAAACACACTTCAATCGGTGTTCCATTTATGCTGTACATATAGAAAGACAGAAATTGTGTGGCTATATACAAATATCCCCTCCCTTGGCTTCATAAACCTTGGGTGATCTTTCAGTTTCTGCTGCTTCTGAACCAGAGAACCTTACCTGTAAAATGAGGCTGAAAAGGTCAGTATGGCCCTTCCCATGTCTAAAAATTTGCGTTGCTCTCAAAGTTGATAGTAATAAAGAGGATTCAGAAGAAAAAAGAAATAGAAACATACTGAGAATATAAAGGGTCATGTATTACTATAAGTAACTGAATATGTTTTTTACCTGTGGTTTGGATTCATGAGACAAATTAATTCCTTTGTTTGATAAACTTGGCTGTGTCCTAGAGGTTTCACTGCATTTTAAAATTAAAATATGGAATGGCTTTACATCCTAAATCCAGCTTGCTGTCCTTCCATATCATTTCTGATTTTGCAAACTTAATGGAGATAAAAATACCAAGGGCATCTTCAAAGAGAAGGTTACTTGAACAGTTGCCACTCAAGTTTTGCCTTTTCAGACTGTCACCTTTGCACTTTGTCTTCACCTGTGCCCTTCACAACTCGCAGCACTGAAGCCTGAGGGTACAAGCTGAATTTGAGTAGATAAATCATAGAGAAATTATAGACTACAATTCAACAGGGGGTAAAATGTTCAAGTGCAACTTCATAGTTCCATTCCACAACATCTGTAAGTCACTCATGGGAGATACCAGATGTGTAGGCACAGACCCTACCAAAAGGCCCTCAGTGCAGTGGGGAAAAAAGAGATGTCCTGCGCTGTTATAGAAATGATCAGCAGCCTAACAGACATAGAAAAAATGTGTGCATGTGAGAAAAATGATAGCTACCATTTATTGACTACTTACTAGAGGCCATATGTTTTACTAACGTATTTTTATTTAATCATTCCAACAACCATAAATGAATATTATTATTACTAGAGGCCCAGTGCATGAAATGCATGCATGGAGGGGGTGTTCCCAGTGCAATTGGGCCTAAACTGGCAGTTGGACACCTTTCTCACAATCTGGGACTGCTGGCTTCTAGCTACTCACCTGCCTGCCTGCCTGCCTAATTGCCCCTAACCTCTCTGCCTACCTGCCTGATCACCCCTAACTGCTTCTGTCTGCCTGCCTGATCAGTCTTAACTGTCTTCCCCTGCATCCCTGACCTCACCCCCAAATGCCTGCCTCTGATGGCCAATTTGATTCTGATTGGTCAGTTTCTATGCCAGTCAGGGTCAAAAGGCCGCCTCCTAGACAACCATTGGCTCTTCACAGTTGACCCCTATTTGTTTCTGATTGGTCTGTTTCTATCAGTCAGCATCAAAAGCTCTGCCTCCTAGGCAACCATTGGCTCTTCACAGTTGACTCATATTTGGTTCTGATTGGTCTGTTTCTATCAGTCAGCATCAAAAGCTCTACCTCCTAGGCAACCATTGGCCTAGAATAGTTGACCCATATTTGGTTCTGATTGGTCATTTTCTTTGCAGCTATTGGCTCTTCATAGTTGACCTATAGTTGGTTCCGATTGGTCAGTTTCTATGCCAGTCAACATCAAAAGCTCCACCTCCTAAGCAACCATTGGCTCTTTAAATTCAGGCAGATTTGGTTCTGACTGGTCAGTTTCTATGCCAGTCTGGGCCTCTCAATGAGGCCTGATCAGAAAGGCAGTGCTGCTGAACCAGTTTGGCTCAGTGGATAGAGCGTCAGCCTGTGGACTGAAGGGTCCCAGGTTCGATTCCGGTCAAGGGCATCTACCTTGGCTGCGGGCACATCCCCATTTGGGGGTGTGCAAGAGGCAGCTGATCGATGTTTCTCTCCCATTGATGTTTCTGACTTTCTATCCCTCGCCCTTCCTCTCTGTGAAAAATCAATAAAATATATTAAAAAAAAAAGTTTGGCTGATCAGCAGCCCTGGAGAAAAATGGAGGCCTGGCTATTAGCCAAGCCAGGAAAGAAAGAGAGGCAAGTGCTGATCAACAGCTGCCACAGAGGCTACGGATCAGACCCTGCCTCTCTCTCTGCAGGCCTCTCTCTGGGCCTGATCCGCAGCCCCCTGGAAAGTCAGTGCTCGGTCGGCTGCCAGCAGCAGCCCCAGTCAGTGCTGGCTCGCCATGGCAACCCAGCACTGATTTCCAGTCTGGTGGAGTCTTTGATCCTAAAGGTCGTTTTGACCCTGGCTCTTTATTATATAGACTAGGGGCCCGGTGCACGAAAGTCATGCACTGGGGATGGGTGGTCCCTCAACCCAACCTGCCCCCTCTCACATACTGGGAGCCCTCAGGGGATGTCCAACTGATGGCTCACCCAGAGGCTTTAGGCCTTGGATACCCAGCCATTGCCCTGCTTAGCTCAGCCCCAGCTGCCTGCAACCACCCGGCCCTGGGGGCTAGGCACTCTCCACCACTTCTGCTCACAGCGCCCGGGGCCCGGGCGCTCCCTGTCGCTGCCACCCCTGCTGCTTCCCCACACAGTGCCCGGGGGCTGGGTGCTCTCCACCACCACCGTTTCATCTCCACTCCCAGGGCCCTGCACTGATGCCACTTGGCCCTGCTCCCGCTCCTGATTGGCTGGTAGCATAGCCAATCAGAAGCAAAGGTATGGTGAAATTTGCATGTCTCTCTTTTATTATATAGGATTGTCGTCATTTGGTAGTGAGGAAACTTGACTCAAAGAAGTGACATGCTTTGACTCAGGTGTCTCAGCTAATATATAATAGAGTCTGGATTCAAATCTAGATATATTTGACATTACATCCTTTACTGTCAATTACTATACTCTTCTGCAGGTACTCACTGTTCTAACTTAAAAGCTTGAGGTGTGTTTGGCACTGAATGTGGAAGACTGAGTAAAGCATGCAGTAAAAACAGGAAGACATATTTTCTGGTCAATACAGTTAACACAAGCAAATTTGGAGATGTGGAAAATTCCTGGGACTCTGAATGTGTCAGCAGGAATGCCCACTGCACCAGTGAGTGTGTGTGTGTGTGTATGTGTGTGTGTGTGTGTGTAGGAAGTGTTCAGAAGGATGAGGAGGAGGGAGCAGAGAAATAGTTAAGTATAGCTGTGATCTGAATCAGGCAGCATACGTATGGAAATTTTTCAACAAATCTGTGTGCATTCCTGACATTCAATGTGAAAAATTTTTGTAAAATTTTATACACATCACACACACACACACACACACACACACACAAACTCACAGTTGCAGTGAGGTCAGTCCCCAGGATAATTGAGCTCAGCTAATTAAAAAAGCTGTATTATTGAGAAGATATGGAAACAACCTAAGTGTTCATTGACAGATAAATGGATAAATAAGTTGTGGTATGCATAGACAATAGAATACCACTTAACCATAGAAAAGATAAAATGTTGCCATTTGCAAGAACCTGGATATATGTTTAGCCTATTCTGCTGAATGAAATAAGTCAGATGGAAAAAGGATAAAAACCATATGATTTTATTCATAGGTGAAATATTTTTTAAAAAAAGAAACAAATGAACAAACAACAGATTGGTGGTTACCAGAAGGAATGAGAGTTAGGGGAGGGTGAAATGGGTAGATGGTCTCAAATATAGTGTGACAATAGAAATTAGACTTTTGGAGCAAGCAAATTATAGCATGTACAGACATCAAATTATAACATTATTAACCCATGTTACCTTAACTATATTGTAGAGCAGTGCTTCTCAAACTTAAATGTCTATGGGTTCTTGTTAAAGCCCAAGATGCTGATTCAGTACATCTGAGGTGGGGCCTGAGAATTTGCATTTATTTTTTTAAATATATATTTTTATTGATTTCAGAGAGGAAGGGTGATGAAGAGAGAGAGAGAAACATCCATGATGATGCTGAAACCGGTTTGGCTCAGTGGATAGAGTGTCAGCCTGAGGACTGAAAGGTCCCATGTTCGATTCCGGTCAAGGGCATGTGCCGTGGCTGCGGGCACATCCCCAGCAGGGGGTGTGTAAGAGGCAGCTGATCGATGTTCCTCTCTCATCTATGTTTCTGACTTTCTATCCCTCTCCCTTCCTCTCTGTGAAAAATCAATAAAATATATATATATATTTTTTTTAAAGAAAGAAACATCCATGATGAGAGAGAATCACTGATTGGCCACCTCCCCTACACCCTACACTGGGGATGGCATCCACAACCAGGTATGTGCCCTGACCTGGAATAGAACCAAGACCTCCCAGCTCGTAGATTGAGACTCAACCACCAAACCATGCCGACCTGGCCGAGCTTGCATTTCTAACCCTCTTCCAGCTGATGCTGATGTTGCAATTCCGGGGACCAAGTTTTGCTTGGCACTGAGCAGAGCAGGGGATGACTTTGTTGTAAGTGAAAGGTGAGAGGTTCAACATTTGAACATTAAAATCATTCGTTTTTTGAGACCTATTCCATGTTTGTGCTGCTGTCCCCAACTTTGGCTTCCCCTTCCTGTTCCCTTCCAGGCTCTCCTGTGTAGCTGCACAGAGTTTCAAAGGCAGGAGTTTGGTCATGTCCCTCTCTTGCTTTTAGAACGTTAGGCGCTTCCTTTGTCTTTGTGTGGTATCTGAATCCTTTCAGAGCCCTTCTTACCTCTTTAACCCCTCACATTGTCCTTTATAAGATACCCCATAGTTCACTGAAAAACCCACATTGCCTATTCCCTACATCTCGAATGTCAATCTCCTGGTGCCCACCCCTCTTCACTTGGTTAAATTCCATTTCTTCTCCAAGTGTTATCCTAGAAATTAACTCCAGGGGAAGGCCTTTCAAAACCTTGGGCAATGCCTCTCAAGGGTCTCTGTCATGCAATCTTGTCTAGTACAGAAATGGCCTGGTGTAAGGCTGACTCTTCACTCATCCGGGAGCTCCTTGAAGGCAGGCACTGAGCCTCGGCACTTAGTACAGAAATAAACATCTTAAGTTCTAAATAAACTAGAGTGATTCCACACCTGGAAAGAATTAGCCATCATATCTGCTCTTCTTGGGCAGTGGTCGGCAAACTCATTAGTCAACAGAGCCAAATATCAACAGGACAACGATGGCAATTCCTTTTGAGAGCCACATTTTTTAAACTGAAACTTCTTCTAACACTAATTCTTCAAAATACACTCGCCCAGACTGTGGTATTTTGTGGAAGAGCCACACTCAAGGGGCCAAAGAGCCGCATGTGGCCCTTGAGCCGCAGTTTGCCCAAACATGGTTCCTGGGGCAAAGGATTATGTGCTTTCTTAGGGTATGAACCATTGTGGGAAATGATTGCTCCCACATAGCATCAGGAAATACCAGCATCTCATTCATAACACAGAAAAAGCTGTATCTGTTTTAGGATTTTCCCACCTGGGCATTGCAAACCACAAAAGCAACCGTTTTGTCTCCACAAAGAGCATATATATATATATATATATATATATATATATATATATATATATGTTTTTTTACCAGCACACCTTCCAAAAGCACACTTCTTCTGTTGGATGTCGATCTATCTTGATTTAATTTAAAGTTTGGAGATGGGGTCTGACCTTATCTATCAGTCGCTGGGCCGTTGTCTCATGAAAATGTAGTTTGAAACTCATTAATGGAGTAGCCTGGATATTATAACTTAGAAGCTGTGGGTTATCACTGATGCTTGCAATTGCTATGGAAACCGGATTTATCTGCACCTTTCAAAGAGTCTACTTTAAAACAGGGGGAGAGAGAGAGAGAGAGAGAGAGAGAGAGAGAGAGAGAGAGAGAGAGAGAGAGAGAGAGAGAGAGAGTATGGAAAGGAGGGTTCTGGAAAAAAAATTTGATATTAGTACCCAACATGCACAGGCAGGTTCATTGGTGCCAAAATGCTCTCCCCACACAATGATAGAAACAATTCTTTATATTTTTAGGTGCTAATAATGCACAACCTTGTATTAGAGAACTGTGTTTATACTGGCGAGGAAGAATGGCTAAGGCCGCTTTCCCCTGCCCCACCCCCGCCGCGCATACCACAGATGCACACACAATGTGTAGCTCTCCCCAGGCTTTCTGTAATCTGCATCCTTAAATGCCCTAAAATCCCCCACACACGCAGCTCCAGCTGCTAAAGCCGGATCAGTGTGGGCACTGGCTTACAGCTCAGCCTCATCTGTGCCCCCACACCCCCAAGTGTGTGTGAATGGGCACCTGGCGGATGGGGCTGCCTTTTCCAATTTCAAAATAGTAGTGCTAATTTGATCACGTTTCTTATAAAAGATTTCCCGTTGTAGTTTCCCTACATTTGAGTTTTGTAGGCTCCATTTCTTCTCTCTCTCCCTGCCCGCATTTCTCCCTAATAGTCCTAATAATCAAAG
Source organism: Antrozous pallidus (assembly GCA_027563665.1). NCBI lineage: Eukaryota > Metazoa > Chordata > Mammalia > Chiroptera > Vespertilionidae > Antrozous > Antrozous pallidus. The sequence goes on from CM050509.1 coordinate 3,459,950, forward strand.
TGTGGTACTGTGTTAGGTAAAGAATGGTGTGAGCAGGCATCAACACGCAGAAGGAGATTTGACAGCCGCTTGAGACTGGGGAGCGGAAAGAATTCAGAGAAAATGGGGAGACGGCTGGGGGTGCAGAGAAGCAGCACCTGAGTGGTGTGGCCCTACACGTGACATCATCACACTCCATAATCTCCGCCTTTCTAACCATCTCCTTTTGTCTGCATTTCCTCTTCACCATTTCTAACTTCCGCTCCCACTCCACCACTTCCCGCCCAGGTGCCCTCTCCAAAGACCAGAGTAGCATATGCGAGTGGCAGGACTCATCCAACATTTGTAAAACGAACAGGAACTGCCTTAGTAACTCAAGAAATGGACATGCCATGTTAAAATATTAGAGAAATGCCATTTCTTTTCCCGTATTGCCCTACATAACCCGAGCCTCACATCTCCTTTTTCTTCCTTCTCTCTTTTCCTTCTCTTATGTTCTAGGTTGACTCCCCTCTCTTCCTGCCATTGTCCTGAGCTTCCTCCACGCTTCCTCCCTAGTAGTTTGCCCATGGAGGATTGAAGGTATAGGGTGTGCACCTCTATCCCCACAACGCAAACCAGCACTTCTCTTAACCCATGATTTCAACAATGAGTCCCAATGTTCCAGAAGGGTACAGGGTAGCTAGTTAAAGCATCTATACTAAGAAAAGTGTAATATGCTAATTAGACTGGCTATCCTTCTAGACATCCATCCAGATGACCTTCTGGACGAAGCTGCAGCAGAGGGGGCCGAGGCAGAGGCGGCTGCCATGGTAGTGAGGGCTGAACCCCTGGCATGAATTTCATGCACCAGGCCTCTAATGACTCAATAAAACAAAGTATATTTTATGGTTTATATTTTACATCACTACTTGGTTTCTGATTTGAAGTACCTACAATTACTCATTCAAATAAGATAAAAACAAAACTCTAAGCATCATCTTTTGAGAAAGAATTGTCCAAGTCAACACCCTTGACTCAATACAGAAGCAGTTGTTATTCCCTGTGATGGCCACATCTCTTCCGCTTACCTTGCCACTTGTCAGTCTTCTATGCTTTTCCTCTTCTGCGGTGCTTTCCTCCATAACCTTAGCCACGTGTGAGCTAAGATCTCAAGGGCAAAGTTCCCTCTGCCCTGTCCTTCAAACAAAAGGTAATCAGAAAAGATTTCCTGTGAAGTCTGACACTTGCTCTACAGGTTTCTGGAAACTACTTCTTTGTTTTCAAGTGGTTATGTAACCTAAACAAGAGCTCTTGTCCTTTTTAAAATATAGACATCCTTTTGCCTCGAAGGATTCCTAAGTGGTCATTTCAGAACCATCCGAGTGTCCCCAACTAGACTCACTCAGACCTCACAGCTGTATAGAAAAGTAACCCCTTTGGATGCAGAGGCCAGCTTTCATTCATCTTACTCTCCCTAGCACCAGCTAGTGGCCCTGATACAGGTCGTGTTTGTTTAAATGTTTGTTCACTTGCTGGAAATGCAGCTGACAAATATGTTACTTTCATGCAGTAATGTTTTGTATGAGGAAATGACGAGGTTCCTTTCTGAGCACAGACTCGGAGTAGGGAATCAGAAGAAGACTTGGAGTTTGGAGCAGAGGTTTGGGGGTGGGGGGGCAGCTCCAAGATTGAACGTTTCCTTAGACCACTCATCCTTCACAGCTGTACAGAAAATAACCCCTGCTACATCGCCAGAGCAGACTTGTGTGTTTAAGAGGGAGTGAGAGGAGGGACCTCCAATCCCATTAAAACTTAAATAGAGCCAATGTTTTATAATAGGGAAAAGACTATATCTGGATAAGCCAGACCATCCTGGGTTTGAATCCTGATTTTATCAACTAGCAGCCATGGAATTGGGCAAATTATGCAATAAATAAAGGTAATGAACTTAATGCTCCATTTTTTTATCTCATTATTTTCTTCCTCTCTGCCAAACTCCTCACTTCTGGGTATTCTTTTCTTTTATTTTTATAGCTACTCATGAATTTGGCTTGCTCCTTTCCCAATTAATATACCATGTCCCTGCCCTAACCGGTTTGGCTCAGTGGATAGAGCATCGGCCTGTGGACTGAAGGGTCCCAGGTTTGATTCCAGTCAAGGGCATGTACCTTAGTTGTGGGCACAGCCCCAGTAGGAGGTGTGCAGGAGGCAGCTGATGGATGTTTCTCTCTCATTAATATTTCTAACTCTTTATCCCTCTCCTTTTCTCTCTGTAAAAAAGCATATATATATATATATATATATATATATATATATATATATATATATATGCAATTCCCTGTTCTTCATTTATTCTAAGGTGTGAATGGCTGATAAGCTCCCACAGTGTTCTGCCTAGGTTATATTTACACATGAAGAACAAAATCCCTTAACTGAAAATATTAAGATCCTTTGTGGGCAGTGTTTGTCAAATTGCAGGTTACAATTTAAAGGAACTAATTTAGTGACTTAATTATCATTCTTTTCATATCATTGCACCTTAATACAACATATTATGTAGTATACTAATGTAGGAAAAGAGTATAAGCAATTTCAACGTCTAGGGGTAAATACATTTCCCGTAACCTTACAGTGGAAGTTACTCGTACTTAACCAATTTATACCATTATATGTCCCAGGTTTTAAATACTCAACCTTGCTGAATTTCATACTGAAAAGTAGGTAAACAAATTATGACATCAAAGGAGTTTACTGATAAAGAGTCGAAACATAAACTAAACAGTCTTAGATTTATCAAAAGAAAAATTATCTAGCCAAAACCGGTTTAGCTCAGTGAATAGAGCACCGGCCTGTGGACTGGGAGGTCCCAGGTTCAATTTCAGTCAAGGGCATGTACCTTAGTTGTGGACAAATCCCCAGTAGGAGGCGTGCAAGTGGCAGCTGATGGATGTTTCTCTCTCATCGATGTTTTTGACTTTCTATCCCTCTCCCTTCCTCTCTGTAAAAAATCAATAAAATATTTTTTTTAAAAAGGAAAATTATCTATATACTAGAGGCCTGGTGCACAAAGATTCGTGCAATAGGTCTTCCTTCCCCTGGCTGCTGGCACCAGTTTTCCTTCGGCTCCCGGGACCCGAGCTGCAGTGAAGCCAAGCCTTCAGCCTTCAGGCTTGGCTTCAGCTGCAGCAGAACCTTCAGTCTTCGGTCTTCACTTGGGTGGAGACTTCAGTCTTTGCTCAGTGCCTGCATATGCAAATTAACCTGCCATTTTTTTGGGTTAATTAGCGCACTCACTCTTGGTTGGCTGGGGCATCTCAGAGGTATGATCAAGTTGCATTTTTCTCTTTTATTAGTGCAGATATAAAAGCCTAATGTGCAAAGTGTCCCCTTGAGAGTACGACCGAGAGACTGGGAGTTTGATCGCTTGCTATGACATGCATTGACCACCATGGGGTACCACGGAATGAAGGGAGGCCCCAGCTGGCGGTCAGAAGCTGGGGAAGGGAGGTGTCAGCCAGCAGCAAGCAGCCGGTATTGACCCTATTCAAGCATAAATTTTGTGCTCAGGGCCTCTGGTGGTTAAATAATACAGGTCCATTTTCTGTATACCAAATAACACGTTACTTATTAGGCAAATCATGATTTGGATAAAAATATCTTTCTGGATTACATTTGACTAGACTACCAAAAGCACCATGCATAAAAGGAAAAAGTCATAAAACTAAACATTTTTGCTCTGCAAAATCTTTCTAAGAAGATAAGCTAAAGACTGGTAGAAAATATTTGCAAATCAAAGAACTCTCAAAATTCAACAGTTAAAAAACAAATAATTAACCCAGGAAATGGGCAAAAGATATTTCACTAAAGATGATATACAGATTGTAAATAAGCAAATGAAAACATGTTCAACACCATTAGCCATTAGTGAAATGCAAATTAAGACCACAGTACACATTTATAAAAATGACAAATAAGAAATACGTAAACTACCAAATATTGGTGCGGATGCAGAAAAAGCGGAATGCTCATACATTGCTGATGGGGAATGTAAAATGGCACAGCCACTCTGGAAAACAGTTTGGCAGTTTCTTCAGAAACTGCAACTACCATATGAGCCAGCAATCACAGTCCTGGGCATTTATCCCAGGAAAGTGAAAACTTAATGTTCACACAAAAACCTGTGCATGAATGTTCATAGCAGCTTCGTTTGTCATACCCAAACCTGGAACCAGTCCAGATGTCTTTCAACAAGTGAATGGCTAAACAAACCATCATGCATCCCGATTTCATTTCTATAACATTCTGGACATGACAAAATTCTAGAAATGGAGAACAGACGTGGCTATAAAAGGGCACCATGAGGGATCCTGGTGGTGATGGAATATTCTGTATGTTGGTTGTGTGACTATTGAGGAAACTGGTTAAAGGATACACAGGCTCTCTCTGTATTACTTCTCACAACGTCATGTGAGCCTGTCGTTGTCTCAGTAAAGTTGTAAATTAAAAATAAAGAAATACACAAAAACCTCTGGGCTTACTTCTGTCAGGGTACATTCAGGAACAATAATCATGCCACTAGTAGTTGCACAGGATTCTGTCATGAAATAAAATCTCAGGTGTTTTCAAAAAGTGAATTAGGCCAAATGATAAACTTATAATAGTAAATTATTTAGCAAGCTATAAACCAAAAATGTATAGAAATTTAGCAGTTGAATTCTACTTCCTGACTCTAGTACCTCTGCTGTTCAGTCTATTTTCTCTACATAGTAGAAGATTGAATAGGCCATGATGGTTGAAATAAAAGTAACATTGTTACAACAAATGATAGAAAATTTGAGAAGGAAGAATTCATAATGTCTTGATAATTTGATACTCCATAAAGGATTGTGAGTCTATGGGTGGGGAAGTCTGAGGAAAGAAAAGATAGAAGTTAAGCCAGGTGAAATGGTGAGTAACATGAAACTTTTTAAAATACTAGAGGTCAGTGCACAAAGTCATGCATGGGTGGGGTCTGGGCCTGTTGGGAGAAGGAGACAGTGGGAGGTTGGCTGTCCAACTCTGCCCTGATCAGGGCCCAATTGGGGCTAGGCCAGCTGAGGGGGGGAAGCCTGAGGGCAATTGGCTGGTGGATCCCACTCCTGATTGGGGTGGGGGGTCCAATTGGCGGTATCAGCTGTGGGGAGGGACTATGGTTGATGGGCTGGCCAGCCCCACACCCAAATGGGGTGAGGGGTCAATTGGGGGTCAGCAGCTGGGGGGAGGGTCCATGGGAGGTTGGCCGGCCAGCCCTGCCCCTGATTGGTATGGATGTGGGTCAATCAGGAGGGAGGGGCCGAGGACCATAGCTGCTGGCCTTGCCCCTGATCAGAGTCGGGAGGACTGATCAGGGGCAGAGCTCCTTGGGGGAGGGGTTTAGGGCCAATGGTGTGGGAGGCCAAATGGGGCCAGGCCCAGCCAGGGGGAGGGGCCACAGGAGGTTGGCCAGCTGGCCCCACCACTAATCAGGGTGTGTGGGCTGATCTAGGATGGGGCTGGCCAAGGGGAGGGGCTGCAAGAGGTTGGCTGGCCTGCCCTAGCACCCCTTGGGGTAGCGGGGCGGGGGGGAGCTATCAGTGGTGGGACCAGCTGGGTGGAGGGGCTATGGGCCAATTTGGGTGGTGGGGGCCCATTGGGGACAGGGGGCCAGCTAAGTGGAAGGACCACAGGAGGTTGATGGGCCAGCCCCATCTGCAACCAAACCAGTTTGCTGCCTCAGTCCGCCTCATAGCAACTGATTGTTCCCATTATTATGTCGTTCTGGTCACTAGCTTTTTATATATAAACTAGGGGCCTGGTGCACAAAATTCATGCACTGGGGATGGGTGGTCCCTCAACCCAAACTGCCCACTCTCACATACTGGGAGCGCTCAGGGAATGTCCAACTGATGGCTCACCCCCAGCCTGCCCAAGGCCTAAAGTCTCTGGGGAGGCTTTAGGCCTTGGGCACCCAGCCATCGCCCTGCTCAGCTCAGCCCTGGCTGCCTGCGACCACCTGACCCTGGGGGCTGGGTGTTCACCACCACTTCCACTCACAGCGCCCAGGGGCTGGGCACTCGCTGCCACCACTATTTCATCTCCACCCCCGGGGCCTGGCGCTGGTGCCACTTGGCCCCATCCCTGCTCCTGATTAGCTGTTAGATAGCCAATCAGGAGCGAAGGTATGGTCAAATTTGCATGTTTCTCTTTTATTATATAGGATATATAGACTGGTATCAAATCTTCCCATATAGTGTACACTGGTGCAATTTTAACCTGATAATTCATGAAAAGAGACTATTTTTGATAGTAGAAAGTTCAATCATGTCCTTATAAACACTGAAAGAAAATTAAGATAAAATCCTATCTAATAAAAGAGTAATATGCAAATTATCAGCCACGTCCTTCAGGAGCTGGGGCGGAGCCAGCCAGCAAGCCTGTGGCTCGGTGGGGGAGGCAGGGCTGAGGTGGCCATGGCTGCGGGGGTTGGGGTGAGGCAGCCATGGTCATGGGGGGTCGGGGCCGTGGGGGGTGGGGCCGAGGCAGCCAGCAGACACTAGCGAGGGAGAAGGCTTGGGCTGGGGGGGCAGGGCCGAGGCATTTGCAAGCCTATTGGGAGCTGGCTGGGGTGAAGGCTCAGGCTGGGTATGGGGATGATGGAGCTGGGATGGAGCCAGCCATCAGCCCCATTGCAGGGCAATAGCTGGGTGCCCAAGGCCTAAAGCCTCTGGTAGAGGCTTTAGGTCTTAGGCAGGCTGTGGTTGAATGGTCAGGAGGACATACCCTGAGGGCTCCCAGTATGTATGAGAGGGCAGGTTGAGCTGAGGGATCACCCACTCCCAGTGCACGAATTTTGTGCACCAGGCCCCTAAAGATACTAGGTTAAGGAAATGCGACAATAACTCATATTCTCTCTCAAACAGGCAAGTCATCTTGAAACAAGTGTTTTTCACTTTCTCTCCCATTTTTTTCTTTATTAAGGTATTACAAATGTGTTCTTATCCCTTCATTGTCCCTCATTCCCCCCACTCATGTCCTCACCCCCTGGTGTCCGTGTCCATTGGTTATGCTTATATGCATGCATACAAGTCCTTTGGTTGATTTCTCTCCCTTACCTCCACCCTGCCCAACCTTTCCTCTGAGGTTTGAGCATCTGATTGATGCTTCTCCATCTCTAGATCTGTTTTTATTCATCGGTTTATGCTGTTCCTTATAATCTACAAATGAGTGAGATCATGTGATATTTATCTTTCCCTGACTTATTCATTTAGCATAATGATCTCACTTTGCATATTTATCAGACTATATAACCAACTGCATTTTGGTTTGGTAACAAAACCTCTCTATAAAGGCTAACCTATAATAATAAAAGCATAATATGCTAATTAGACCAGACATCCTTCTGGATGTCCTTTCGGACATCCTTCCAAATGTCTTTCTGGATGAAGCCAGGGCTGAGAGGGAAGCCCAGGTCCCGGGTGCAGAGGGAAGCTGGTGCCAGCAGCCAGGGGAAGAAAGGCTTGCTCTTGTAGGAATTCTGTGCATCAGGCCTCTAGTACATCCATAAGTGAATATAAATTAGTTCCTCTTTAAACCTTTAACACATAAAAAGCTGTAAAATACACACATGAATCAAGTTTTATAAAGGTAATGTGGTTCTGGACGGATATTGCAATCTTTATAAAAAAAAAGGCAGACAAGCATATTAAGGGGGCATTTCCCACTTTATTGATTACTTTCTACGTTTGCTATTTAATTATTACAGTGTAACTTAGCATTTCGTTACTGGAAGCACAGTTCTCTATAAGTAGAAGCAGTCTATTGTCCTGAGAAGTCGAGACAATAGTTGCAGCATGGTCAGCAGTGTTCTACAGGTAGCTTGCTGGAATCTGCAGTTCTTCACTCGCAAGACCATCATCCTTTGCTTCTCCTGCAGCAGTCTTCCCTTCATTGGCAACAGGTGCGTTTTGTTCATCTTCATCATCGATTTCCAAAGATTGCAGCTCTTTGGCAATTAACTCTCTTCCTAACTTGATGTTCAGTCCTTCAGTGTAATGCAGCTTCCGTCTTAACTCAAACTGCCGCTGTCTTTCGATTTTGTCCAAGAAGATTTTGCTGCTGTGGGCCTCCTTGCCCTCCAGCTCCAGCTCCAGCTCCAGCTCCAGCTCCCCTAGGCGACAGTTCGCCTCGGTGGCATCAGTGGCGGCTAATCTCCCAAAGACGCGGCCAGCGGTGCCTCTGGCTTGGTCCTTGCTGTCGAACTCATCTTGTATCCTGACGTGGGGCGCGCTGGGCTCGTTGATGTTGTTCAAGTCATAGTCCCTGTAGGCCGCCCGGCACGTGGCTTGGATGTTCGAGTCGTCCCATTTCTTCGACTTCCTTGCCTGCAGTTGGTTGAGCCCACGGGACTGCTGGACAGGGGCCACGATGGAAGAGGCCGACGCAGCTGACACAGCTGAGCAGCCTTTGTTTTTCAGGATCCCCTTGATGGGCCTCTGGGAACCGCTGGAGGCAGACATGTTGGGCAAGTGAAGGGGTACTGGCCGAAAGGTGGGCCACGGCAGCTTCCGGGGCGCTTCCAGCTGACACGGAAGCGAGGTTTGTTTGGGCCAGGTCTCCAGGGCGCCGGCCACTGCACTGCGCCTGCGTCACCAAGGGCGCTGCTGCTGACGTCACTGTTCCGCGGCCCACGCTGACCTTTCCGCCCCGAGGCCTACACTGACTTTCTACTCCGAGGCCTAGAGGCCTACACTGACGTTTCCGCCCTGAAGCCCACGCTGAAGTTCCCCGCCCCGCGACCCACTCTTCGGCCCAGGCCGACGTGACTGCCCCGAGGCCTATGCAGACATTACCGCCCCGCGGCACAGCGGACTCTGTCTGCTTTTGTTTTTGTTTTTTATGGGAGGAAGATAGGGAGTATGCATGAATGGCATAAGAAATAGGGCGACAGTGTCTTGCGAATTTCTGTAAAACGCTGCATGGGAGGCGATGCAAAATGGATTTCTCAGGGCGGGTCACTGTCCAAAATGCCACAGCCAATACTTTGTTGGAAGGGTTGGTGGCATTGGAACTAGAAGGCAGTAAACTTCTCCTTCTCCCTCCTGTTGGCATCCATACCTTCCTTTCTTACCATCCCCCCCCCCCCCCCCCCCCAATACACACACAAACCCTTGACGCCTCTCGTGCTCTGCCTGCCTTTTAGTGAATGGCCCCAGTATCCAGACACTTACACTGGCTGCGGATCTGGGGGTTTTCATATTGTCCACTCTCTAATCCAACCCTCAGGTATTGACATAAATGTTTCAAGATACTCTCCAATTCTGTCACTTCTACCACTACCTTGTTTCAAGTCGCCATCATCTCTTGGGGGGGGGGGGGGACTACAGCCACAACCTTTGAACTTCGCCTCATATAATCCCTTCTTCTGACAACCGAGTGCTGCCAAAGGGAAGTCTGAATGGGGCATTCCGACTGTGGGAAGAAACTAGAAAATCTCTCTGGGACAGGAAGTAAGGTGGCTGATCCTGGGACAGAAAACCCAGAACGGAAAGTTGGAGAGAGAGTGGGGAGAGTGGAGGGGTGGGGGAGGCCTCCAACATAATGGATCTGCTTTCTGGCCTCTCTGGATTTTCATCTCTATGTTAAAGAAAATTGGCAGGCAGTATACACATTAAAAGAGAGATGTGACAAGATTGGATGGGTGTTTTGAAAAGACCACTTTGGCTGCAGAGTGGATAAGAAGTTGGACGGCAGCACTCAGAGATGTTGTAATTATATCATCTGTGAACATTACATGGTAAACGCTAAGAGATACAGGCAGGTGTCTCTTTTGTATATCATTATCTCCAGGTTCATATCTTCACAACACAATGCGGGGCCTGTCACATAGTAGATATTACAAAAATATGTATTAAATGAACAATTAATGATAGAAGATAAGGAACTGGAAGAATGAGAAGTGCTACTGGAGAAAAATGGAGCTCTGGAGCCTTTACAGTTAGTTACAATGTATTCAATCAGCCACCTGGGACAAACAACCCACCTGTGGAAGTTGGGGACTGTTACAAGGAGTGATTTTGGGACACTTTGCCCTTCTCAGACCTCATGTTTCACAATGACATTCTTCTAAAGAACAAAAAGGAAATTAAGATCCAGTTTCACTTTTCCCCCTCCAGGTAGTATTCACAAGACTCTTGCCCCTTCTTTTTATATTTTTAAATTTCTTTATTGATTAAGGTATTACATATGTTTACTCATCCCTCTACTAACCCCAATCCCTTCCCCACTCATGCCCTCGCGCCCCCCCCCCCCCGGGGTTCATGTCCATTAGTTAAGCTTATATTCATGCATACAAGTCCTTTGGTTGATCTCTCCTCTTGCCCTTTCTGATAACATTTTGCTTCCTCTTTGCCGGGGCTGACCAGCAGCCCCTGAAAGATGGATGAACAGATCACTCAGACACAATTGGACTGTGAAAGAGAAGACTAAGGGGCCCCGGGCCCTAGTGACCAGGGCAGCCTCTGTTTCCCGCCTCCTTAGGCCTTTACTGGAATTTTCATCTTTAGATGCAATGGGCAGGGTGAGTAATCTTGGGAGGACACATGTGTTTACATTGTCTCTAGACAAGGACACGCAGAGATTAAGCTTAAGGACTCCAGTCAACACCCGGGGCTCTGCACGTGCACAGGCTTGTTTGGAAAGGTCAAGGACTAATCAGGGGCACCGCTTTCTTCGACACTCCCCTAAGTCTCCCCTAAATTCCCATAAACAGGAAGGCAGCCTTCCACATACTTCCCTTTTACCAGAATGTCCTCCTGACAACTTTCCAACCAAGTCTTGTGTGCTCTGCAGCACCTCTTCTCTCCCTCAAGGTCTTTTTGCATTTTAGAACACAAAAGCGAAAGCATGAAAGAACCATGAAACTTTTACAAGGGTCTTAAGCACCTTTGGTTCAAGTTGTCCTGTATTATCCAAAGTCCTACTAATTTCAGGAGCGGCAATCACTTTAAAACTGTGTTATTCGTCTCAGAAAGAGAATGTCCTAATACCATTATTCTTTGAGAAAAGCTGTATTGTTTGTTGAGGGCTTTCAAGGATTTAAAAGCTGATATTCAAGGCTAGAGGCAAAACCTCCGGTATGTGAGGGAAATAAAAACCATGTTCATTATTCTGAAATACTCCAGGCCACCCTCTACGGTTAGGCTCTATTCACACCCTGTTTGCATTTGTCTTTCTGGCTGGTAGGCATACTGGGCCTGTGCATGTTTAGCTGCAAACAGGGTGTGAATAGAGATGCTGATTCCAGTGCATTGGGGTTTTGCTTTTGTGTGTATATCACACCCACCCCTACACACTGTGCTCTGAATATACAAGCTGTTCAATATATAATCAGTCAGTAATCCAGTAATTCTTGAGTATTCTGAAGCTTATTATTCACCAGCACAATAGCAGGAGCAGTATGATACTGATCTATAGTATAATGGGCTATAAATAAAGCCATTTAAAGAATGAAATCACCAAGCACTACAGATTTCAGGTGAATGTAACTTAAAAATAATCCCTTTTCACCCACCATTTGCTAATTACCTGCTTAATGAAAGTTGCCCGCAGGGGGGAGGGGGAAGCAAATTTTGAGTTCTTGTCATCACACGAAAAATTCTTAATGGAGTCAATATTACTACAAGCCTCAAAGTTAGAAATGATCATCAGTTTTTCTAATATTCCTCTTTACATGGTTCACTTACTATTACCGTAGGACAAGGGCAGAAGAGATACGTCAGGTTCCATCATGGAAACACAGTCTCCCAGGGCTGACTAAAATTTTCCCAGTCAATGACACTTTATATTAAGGTAGATAGAGGCCTATAAATTCTTTATTTCAACAAGTATTTAGTGGCCATCCACTACATTTCCAATTGTCTTCAATGAGTCAATATTTGGCAAGTCCATCTAAAAATGCATGTTGTTCTATCACCACAGTTTCAAAAGACATTGAAAACATCACTGTTGTCCAGCTGCGTGACTCAGTGGTTGAGCATCGACTTATGAACCAGGAGCTCGAGGTTCAGTTCCTGGTCAGGGCACATGCCCGGGTTGCAAGCTTGATCCCCAGTGCGGGTGGGGTGTGCAGGAGGCAGCCGATCCAGGATTCTCTCTCATCATTGATGTTCTTATCTCTCTCTTCCTCTCCCTTTCCTTTCTGAAATCAACAAAAATATATTTTACAAAATCACTCTTATTTAAAATATCAGGTGAATTCCCTGCTGTTTGCACAGGATCAGAGTATTTTGCAGAGTACTGCTTATTAAACAAGGCAGTAGATCACTCAGCAGCTTCTTTTCTTCCAGTGAGAATCACCTCCCTTCCATGGAGAAATTCTCCAAATGCCATAAATACAGGAGTTTATTCACAAGGAGACCCAACCAAGGAACAATGAAGATGTCCCACTCGGTGTTATTAGTGAGAGAGAAGTATAACACTGAGAAGGCTATTTTAAGACTAATTGAGCTGCCCAAAGTGGGGATTAATAGTACTTCACCCACGTCGTATCTAAAGTCAGGCATCAATTCATCCAAGAATGGTCCACAGCGCTTAGAGAATTGTTACATACCGTGTGGTTAAAATTGGAGCTAGGAGCAGTAGAGTTTGTCTGTCTGAGTGAAGGGGGAAACTCCAGAATTCTCACTGCCAGGCAGCACAGTGGGGGCTCCTGAGGCATCACAGGGACCTGAGGAGGGAGGCAGATTTGAAAAGCACTGCAGGAGAAAGTCATTGTCAAAAGCATGAGTGTTTGGAGATCACAAGTGTCTATTTTCCGAGTGGTCACTTGTGTTGAAAATGGGGGTAGAGAGATGTCCTACTGTAGTGATTGAGACAGGCACATTCATTGAGGACAGGTCACAGAAGGAGACGGGCTATCAATGAGAATTTCTGATGTTACATGGTAAACATCAACTTGCCACACTCTAAGGGGATCATCTACTTCTGGAACGTTAACTGAAGAAAATGTGATCAGCCCTAGCCGGTTTGGCTCAGTGGACAGAGCGTTGGCTTGTGGACTGAAGGGTCCTAGGTTCGATTGCGGCCAAGGGCACATGCCTGGATTACGGGCTTGATCCCCCAGTAGGGGGCATGCAGGAGGCAACCAATCAATGATTCTCTCTCATCATTGATGTTTCTATCACTTGCTCCCTTTTCCTTCCTCTCTAAAATCAATGAAATATATTTTAAAAAAGAAAAAAAAGTGATCAGTGGGAATGTCTGCTAGAAGTTATGCACAAAACAAAGTCGAAGACATCAGAAAACAGGCCTAGCAGGGATTAGCTGAAGAGTTCGTAGTAGAAAAGTGTTCTTTCTGCTCCCTAAGCACCATGATGTTTCATGGTTAGGATAATGAAAGGATATTGTTCATTCATTTTTTTCCTCTTGACCCTACTTGCTCAGAGAAAGAGCTGTTGATAAAATAGAACATGCAGCATGCTCTTAGCATCTATTTTTGTAGGTAAATATGATAAAGCTGGATTCCAGAAAGTATTATTTTGGCTTGGGTGGAAATCCTGAAAGTCATAATTTCCAAGCTCCTCATTGCTTGGCTGATAAGACTAAGGACCAGAAAGGCATGGCCGATTTCCAGGGACATCAGCACTAAAAGTCCAGGACCTCTGGGACTGCTATAGCAAGAGCACTTTCCCATCTGCCGCCTGACCCTTGTAGAAGTGGTGGGAGTCAGCGGTCCCAGTTTGTGTCTCCTATTCACATCAGTTATTCACACACATTTAGATAAAATTCCCCTCTCATTTCTGCCTCCTTGGCCCGCACTATTCTCTATTTGCACAAGCACTTTTAAAGAAGAAAACAAAAAGGCAAACCTACCAGTTTCAGAGGGATTCAAAACTTGAGCCCTGCGCTCTCTGAATAGCAAGTTAAAATATGAGGTGCAAGTTCAGTGTGAGGCACAAGTGGAAAAAGTTTTGGAGGCAAAGAGTCAATAAGCCACTTGACCAGTTTTTTCCAGTTCTGGATGAACCATAGTCAAATGAGAAAAGCAATAATGTGATCCAGGGCAGCAAAATTCAATTTTGCCAACAACACTGAGATTCCTTGAGGCAGCTTTTTAAAGATGACATTATAGACAGGATTATTTCCCATGTGTACAAATATGACTGGGGAGAAAAACACACACACAGAGATATAAGGTGATGTGTGATGTCTTCTATCCTAGAAACAAATTTTCTTATTCTATATCTATCCTTTTGAAAGTGTATTATGAAAACAGCAAGAGTGTATAATAGAAAAAGAAATGAAACGCTGCAAGTCTTTTTTTTATGATGTTTCACACAAAAAGAAAAATAACTCACAGAATCATCAGATTTCTTAAAAGAGTAAATATATTGTTGGCGTCCGCATGACTCACTCACTAACAAGATGCTGTGTGCAGGGAGGCGGGGCAGGGAAACTGCCACCAAATTCCAGTCAATGATCTATAGTATTTGTGACTACCACATGCAGAGTGTCAGCTGGCAATTTATTCTGGCTGACGTAACCCGACAGAATCTTCTTCCTTTCTGACAACCAGTCCAGCAAGTAAGGCTAACACATTTCAGCTCTAATGAACAGAAGTAAACCTAGCTGTGGACTTTGGTTCTATCTTCGTCATGCCTAGGTGTTGGTTGTGTTTAAACAGAGCCAGCAAAACAGCTCATGGCAGGCACTCAGGGACAGAAAGGGGGGAGTCACAGAGAGTAGAAGAGTGGCTGTCACACTTCAATGTGCCTCAGAACCCCCTGGGACTTGAGACACAAACTGGGACTGCTGACCCCCAGGACCGCTGGTTTGTTAAAATACAGAGAATCAAGCCCCTGACCAGTGCTTCTGATTCTGTGGGACCTGGGGCAGACACAGTAATAAAATCTGCATTTCTAGCAAGTTTCTAGATGATGCTGTTGTTACTGGTCCACAGGTCATTACTGAGAACCACTAGAGTAGAACAGGGTTCCTTTCCCATCTGGTGGGTGACTCAGACAAATCCAGATCCACATCTGGAGACAGCACTCTCTACTCTGTGGAAAGCCAAGTGGGCAGAAAGAATGGATCACAGAGGGAAAGAATTTATTCTGTCAGAAGAGGCCAGGAAATACTTGTATAATATAGTTATTTTTCTAACTAGACACAAAGTGAAAAAGGCTCAGATGATGCTGAGGATGGCTTATGGACGATGAGTGCAAATAGTCTTGGGATTGATCTGTAATATGCTATAGCAGTAGGATGGCTACTTCTTTTATAACTATACTAGTGGTCTGGTGCACGAAATTCGTGCATGAGGGGGGGGTCCCTCAGCCCAACCTGCCCCCTCTCACATACTGGGAGCCCTTAGGGGATGTCCAACTGATGGCTCACCCCCAGCCTGCCCAAGGCCTAAAGCCTCACCATCTCCCTGCTCAGCTCAGCTCCAGTTGCCTGTGACTACCCAGCCTCAAGGACTGGGTGCTCACCTCCACTCCCACACCCCAGCTGCTTGCCCCGCCCCCTGGCCGCCTTCCACGCTCACTGCGCCCTGCTCCCCCGGCCGCCTCCAAGCTTCGGTGGTGGCGCTCCTGTGCTCGCCCCACCCCACCCCCTGGCCACCTCCTGCGCTCACTGAGCCCTGCTCCCCCGGCCACCTCCAAGCTCAGGCAGCCTGGGCACCATGGCACTCACCTCTGCTACTGCTTCGTCTCCACCCCAGGGGCCCAACCCTCATGCCGCTCGACCCCGCCCCTCGGCCCCGCCCCCTACTCCTGATTGGCTGGTAGCATAGCCAATCAGGAGCCAAGGTACGGTCACATTTGCATGTTACTCTTTTATTAGATAGGACTAGAGGTCTGGTGCACAGAATTCATGCATTGTAGGCAGGGGGTTCCCTCAGACCAGCCTGCACCCAATCCAATCAGGGACACCTTGGGGGTGTCTGATTGCTAGTTTAAGCCTGACCCTACAGGATCTCACAATCTGGGACTGCTGGCTCCTAACCACTCACCTGCCTGCCTGCCTAATTGTCCCTAACCACTCTGCCTGCCTTCCTGATGCCCCTAATCTCTCTGCCTGCCTGCCTGATCTCCCTTAACTGCCTCTGCCTGTCTGCCTGATTGCCCTTAACCTCTCTGCCTGCATGATCACCCCTAACTGCCTCTGCCTGCCTGCTGTATTGCTCCTTACTGCCCTTCCCTACCAGACTGGTTGTCTCCAACTACCCTACCCTGCTGGCCTAATCTCACCCCCAATTGCAGTCCCCTGCCAGTCTGATCTCACCCCTTTGCTGCTGACCTGCCTGCTTCTAACTGCTTCTGCCTGCCTGTTCACCCCCAACTGCCCTCCTCTGCCAGCCAATTTGGTTCTGATTAGTCAATTTCTATGCCAGTCAGTGTCAAAAACTCTGCCTCCTAGGCAGCCATTTGCTCCTTACATTCACCCACATTTGGTTTCTGATTGGTCAGTTTATATGCCAATCAGTGTCTCTGGGCCTATCAACGGGGCCTGATCAGAAAGGCAGGGCTGATCAGCAGCCCTGGTGGATGCCTGGAGAGAAATGGAGGCCTGGCTGTTTGACCAGGTCGGGAGAGAAATAGAGAGGCAAGTTCTGATCAATGGCTGCCACAGAGGCTATGGACCATACCTTGCCTCTCTCTCTGCAGGCCTCTCTCTGGGCCTGATCCACAGCCCCCAGGCAGTCAGTGCTGGACAAGGTGCCAGGAGCAGCCCCAATCAGTGCTAGCTCACCACAGCAACTCAGCACTGACTTCTGGTCTGGTTGAGACTTTGGTTGTAATGGTCATTATGACCCTGGCTCTTTATTATATAGACTTGTGGCATGGTGCACAAAATTCGTGCATGGGGGGGGCTGTCCCTCAGCCCAGCCTGCACCCTCTCCAATCTGAGACCCCTCAAAAGATGTCCTACTGCTGGTTTATAGGGATCGTGCCTAAACCGGCAGTTGAACATTCCTCTCGCAATCTGGGACTGCTGGCTCCTAACCACTCACCTGCTTGCCTATCTGATTGCCCCTAACCACTCTGCTGCCTGGCCTGCTTGCCCCCAAATGAGCCCACCCTCCACCGGCCAGCCTGATCAGCCCCAACTGCCCCCTGGGTAAGTGTGCTTGCACCCAACTGCCCCCCTACTGGCCTGCTCACTCCAAACTACCTCCCCTGCTGTCATGATTATGCCTAAGTGACCCCCACTGATGGCCTGATCACACCCAACTGGCATATGTGCTGGTATGCTTGCCCCCAATTTGCATACTTGGCCCTCATTGGCTGGTGGACATATCAGAGGGATGATTAATTTGCATATTTCTCTTTTATTAGTATAGATACTAGAGGCCAAGTGCACGGAATTCATGGAGTGGGCCTACGCCATCAGTTGGACATCCTTAGTGCTGTCTCAGAGGCAGGAGAGGCTCTTGCCATTGCCATTGAACTCACCAGCCATAAGCCCAGCTTCTGGCAGGACAGGAATCTCCCTATGGGAGTGCAATGACCACCAGGGGCAGCTCCTGCATTGAGTGTCTGTTCCCTGGTGGTCAATGCACATCAAAGTGGAATGACTGATTGTTCTGCTGTTTGGTCGATTTGCATATTAGCTTTTTATTATATAGAATATGGAGGGGCCCATTACGCTTTGTTTTATTAAATGTTCACATTGACTACTTGACTTGATTGAACATCTACACTAATAAAAGAGAAACATGCAAATTGACTGTCCCTCCACTAAACCCTCCAGCCAATCAGAAGCAAGTATACAAATTAACCCAAAAAGTAGATGGAGGGCACAGAGCTGGAGCAAGCAGGATGCTTGGGTTGCCCCCAGAAATGGAGGAATCCTAGCTTCCCACCCTTCCTGACCTCTGCTCAAGGAGTGGCTGGGGGCCTGGGTCGCCAGGGCAACCCATACTTCCAGCCTGCACTGGCATCCCTGCAAGAGGGACTGAGGGCCAGGGTCATCAGGGAGGGCCTGGCCAGCCTGCAAACAGCCAGAAGCCCCTCAACAAGGCTGGCCAGGCATCTCAGAGGGAACCGCCACCCTGAAGGGGTGTGGCCAGTTGGAAATGACCCTCAGCCCCTTACCCAGGCTGGGAACACCCCCATGGGGTGAGGGTCCACCCTGAGGGGCATGGCCATCCTGCAAACAACCAGCAGCCACTCATCCAGGCTGGCCAGGCACCTGCACAGGACCCCCCCCCCCACCTTGAAGGGTGTGTAGCCAGCCTGAAAACAGCTCTCAACCACTTACCCAGGCTGGCCATGCCCTCATGTAGTAAGAGTCCCCACTGGGGGCGTGGCAGGTCTACGAACAGCCATCAGCCCCTCAACCAGGCTGGCCAAGCACTCCAGCGGGACCCACTCCCTGAAGGGGGTGTGGCCAGCCTGAAAACAGCCCTCAGGCCCTCACCTGGCTGGCCATTCCCCCAAGCAGGGACACTCACCACATGGAGGCATGGCTGGCCTGCAAACCACTATGTCCCAAGGGAACCTCCACCCTGATTTAGGGCACCCTTCAGTGCAAGCAATCCAGCCCCCACCTGCTGTGTACTAGGCCGCTATCTATACTAATACAAGTGTAATATGCTAATTGGACTGGGAGACCTTCCAGAAGACCTTCCAGACACTTTTCTGGACAAAGACATGGTGTCCGGGCCAGGGTAGTGGCAGTTAGAGGCCAATAGGAGAGAACAGTTGTGGGTGTTTAGGCCAAAATGTCCTCTATGCGCCCTTTAGCTCCTAGTGCACACAGTAGGGTTTGATAAATGCTCTCATTAGCAAATGTCAAGGATCAATACGGGCACATACATTATACAGTCAATGCTTGGGGCCATTCCAGCTGATAGCTGCTTAACTCTAATAGAAAATCCTCCCTCAGTGGATGGTCACCACTCATCAAAGAGATTAGCCTCCATCCCATTGTAAAATGGTTGCTTTAGATAACTGTGTTCAAAATTACATATTTCATCATCAGGTTTTTGTTTTTGTTTTTGTTTTTGTTTTTAGAAAAAAGAAGACAAAAGGGAATATTGCTTCATAGCTCAGGCAATATATCTCCGTCTTTATTGTTTGCTTAACTTTTATTATGGTCAGTTGTGCCCTGAATTATTCCATTTCCCATTTCTCCATACCATTATACTTTCAAATATTTCAGAAATAAAGTACCCCCCCCTTTTTTTTCATGGAAATGTATTGAATATGACAGGACCTGGCATCACCTAATGAGAAATAGCTCTTGGGCCACTTATGACATTTATTAAGATGATGTTTTCCCTTCTGAGATGCATGGGCTCTAAAACAAAACAATGAAGGGCCAAAGAGAAGACAAGAGCCAAAGAAAAATAGAAGAATCAAGTTTATGGATTTAGGCTTAAGCTGGTAACATTGACAAAGGCATCTTGAAAATTTCCTTCATAGAAAAACGCAAGCAAAGAGACACCAGGGAAGTGGGATTCAATAGATGATGAGATTTATTACTTTTTAGTGGCTTCTTTCATTAGTAATCTAATATTCTCACAAAGAGAAAAGTGCCTCACATTGTCTATTCATCAAGGAGCCTGTAGTATAGAAAGACATTTCTAGGTTGTGCATTTTAAAAAATATTTTTATTGATTTCAGAGACGAAGGGAAAGGGAGAAAGACATAGAAACATCAATGATGAGAGAAAAATCATTAATCGGCTGCCCCCTGCATGCCCCACACTGGGAGTGGAGCTTACAACTCTTGTCTGGAATTGAACCCAGGACTCTTCAGACCAGAGGCTGATGTTCTATCTACTCAGCCAAACTGATTAGGGCTCTAGGTGGTTTTCTAATTCAAGATGAAAATAATTAGTATTACAAACATTTACAATTGATCCTTGAACTGTGTGGGTCCATTATATTAATACTAGGGGCCCTGTGCATGAAATTCGTGCACTGGGGGGAGGGTGTGGTCCCTCAACCCAACCTGCCTCCTCTCACATACTGGGAGCCCTCAGGGGATGTCCAACTGATGGCTCACCCCCAGCCTGCCTCTGGCTAGGCTTTAGGCCTTGGGCACCCAGCCATCGCCCTGCTCAGCTCAGCCCCAGCTGCCTGCAACCACCCGGCCCCGGGGGCTGAGCGCTCACTGCTGCTTCCCCTCACAGCACCCAGGGGCTGGGCACTCGCCGCCACTGCCTTTTCATCTCCAACCCGGGCCCGGTGCTCATGCCACTTGGCCCCGCCCCTGCTCCTGATTGGCTGGTAGCATAGCCAATCAGGAGCGAAGGTATGGTCAAATTTTCATGTTTCTTTTTTATTATATAGGATATGAATTGTATTCAATAAATATTGTAAATAAATCTTCTCTTCCTTATGATTGTCTTAATAACATTTCTTTTCTCTAGCTTACTTTATTATAAGAATACAGTATATAATACACATAATGTACAAAACATGTTCATCAACTGTTTGTTATTCGTAGGTCAACAATAGGTCATCAGTAGTTAAATTTTCGGGAGTCGAAATTTATAGGTGGATTTCCAATTTCATGGGAGGGGGTTGTTCTCCTAATGTTATCATTGTTCAAGAGTCAACTGTATATGTAATACATTGCTGCAAAATTAATATTGGGTATCACACTGCAGACTTGAAGTAATGTATTAGAAAACTACCATGAAGTACTGAATACTTACAAATACCATTTTTCTTTTTTGACGACATAATGAAAAGTTTCAAAGCAGTCTTGTCTTTCAAATTATAGTACCATTTTGTTTTTATGGTTTAATTTCCCAGTAGATCTTTGATATGTGCCAACCGTCATGGGGATGAGGATGGGTATGAAGATGAATCACAAACTCAAAACTGTCACAACCAAAGCTTGAATTCCTGAAAGTTAGAGCAGATGCCTGAGTTATGAATTACAATTTTGTGTAGAAACAATCTGTCAGTAACTTAATGCTGAGTAGCAGCTGTTCTCCAGAAAATAGCTTATCTCCTTTGGTAGCATGGCTATGTTTGAAGGATGGAAGTCATCTGAAATTTTGGAGGCATGGAAGCAGAGATATAGGATTAGTTAGTTTATGTTGCAGGTGCTGACATCATATCTGACCCTATCATTTTTACCTAGATTCCCACAATCTCTAAGTTGGGAGGAACTCAACATTTATCTAGGCCAATGCTTCTCAAATTTTACTGTGCTTATGAATCAGCAGGGGACACTGTAATAATGCAGATTTAAATTCAGCATGTCTGGAGAAAGGTCCTGAGATTCTGCAGGTCTAACAAGTTCCCACACAAAACCAATGCTGCTGGTCTATGGAGCACATTTTGAGTACCAAGAACTAAGACCAGTTTTCTTTGTTGTTGTTGTTGTTTTACCTATAGTTTTAAGACATCCTATTATTTTATAATTATGTCACAGGTTGTATATATACTAGAGGCCCGCTGCATGAAGATTCGGGCAAGAATAGGCCTTCCTTCCCCTGGCGGATGGCAGCGGCTTCTCTCCAGTACCTAGGATCTGGCCTGCTTTGCTCCAGCTGCCACCAGGCAGCCAAGACCTGAGTTTCTTCACTCCACCTGCCACCACCACCCACCACGGCATGCTCTGAGCTGAACCACGGCCTCTTGGAGCACACCCCCACCACTGCTATGTGTACCCTAGGGCTGGGGGGCAGCACGCAGTCCCCTCCTGCCCATCTGTGCATGAAGTTCATCCTGAGCCAGTCCTGATGCAGCCTCCTCCAGAGCTGGTTGGGAAACCTTAAAGCATGCTAGCTAATTTGCATGATATATATGCACACACACACACACTAGTGGCCCGGTGCATGAAATTCATGCACATTAAAAGGGAATTAATTAGAGGAAACCTTTTAATATTGCTATTTTCCCTTTATAAGAAAAGTGTCAGAGATGAAAGAAAATTAATAAAATATATATGAAAATCTCCATTCCTGTCAGAGTCTGGGGCATGCCGTGGGACCCAGAGTCAAGTCTCTGCCCCTCTACCCCCCGTGTTCACCTTGAAATCATGCAAGACCCAGATTTGGCCAACCTCACCCCCATGAAGCCCCTCAGGTCCCCCAGCACAGCCTTAGGTGCCCTGGCCAGGTGCCAGGTTAGGGGGTGCAGCCTCAGGTCCCCTGGCCCAGCCTCATATCCCTCGGCCCTGGCACCAGGGCAGGGGGTGCGGCCTTATGACCTCCAGCTTGGCCTCAGGTCCCCCATGCTGAGATGGGGGATGTGGCCTCAGGTGTCCCATCAAGCTCCTTTGGGCTAGGGGTGCAGCCTCAGGTCCCCTGGCCTGGCCTCAGGTCTCCCGTCCCAATGCCAGAGGACCTGGTGCTACTGCTGACCTTGCCACCCACACCCTGGTGATGCGACTGCCAGCACCCGCACTGTGGCCGCATACACCTCAGCCCTACCCCTCCAACCCACACTCACCTTGGCCCCACCCCCTCAGCCCCGCTCCCTGTTCCTGATTGGCTGGTAGCATAGAGAAGGTATGGTCAAATTTGCATGTTTCTCTTTTATTATATAGGATACACATACACACACTAGGAACCCGGTGCATGAAATTCATGCATTGGGCTAGGTGATCACTCAGCCCAACCTGCCCCCTCTCACATACTGGGAGCACTCAGGGGATGTCCTACTGATGGCTCACCCCCGGTCTGCCCAAGGCCGAAAGCCTCTGGCCGATGCTTTCATCCTTGGGCAGGGGACCTCGGCCAGGAGACCCCAGCCAGTGATCACCCTGCCATGGGGCCTGCCTGCCCCAGCACCGGCCTGCCTGGCTTTGGGAACTGAGTGATCATCCTGCCATGGGGCCAATCCACTGGCTAGCTCCGCCCCAGCCCCAGCCTGCCTTGGAAACCCAGCTATCACCCTGCCATGGACAGCAGCCAAATTGGTTGGGTGTTAATTTGCATAGTGCTCCTGATTGGCTGATGGTCGTGGCTTGTGGGCATGGCTTATTGGGTATAGCAAAGGTATGGTCAATTTCCATATTACTCTTTTATTAGATAGGGTATAGATAATTGACTTCAGAGAGAGGAAGGGAGAGAGAAAAACATCAGTGATGAGAACCACGGATCAGCTGTCTCCTGCACACCTCATAATGGGTACTGAGCCCACAACCCAGGCCTGTGTCCTGACTAGGAATCCAACTCTGACTTCCTGGTTCATAGGTCAATGCTCAACCATTGGGAAACACCAGCAGGACATGTCACAGATTATTTTTTTAACCAAGGCTAGTTAAATCACCAATGATGTTCACACTGTAACCATATAAGCAGTTATATCTGTTGCATGTTTCTATCTCTATTTCTGCCTCTAATTATGTCTATGTTTATGAATGAGAGTAATTTTAGGTTACCCCCAAAACATTACTCTTCTTAACATTAAGCTTTTGACATGCAATCATCATGGAAGAGAAAATGGTAGATTCTTGCCAGCGAATTACACATAGACTTGATTACACCTTTGTAAATAGAGACTAGGAGCAGGGCCTCTGTCTGTAAAAGTCAGCTCCTTTCTGGCTTGGAAAGCTCACTTTTCCTTTCCACTGAAGACTGTGTATCCCCTGCTAGAACTGAAACATCCAAGATTTTTTGCTGGAGCAGAGCAGACCAGTGCAGAGCAGAGTGGACCAGTCAGGAGCAGGTGGAGCAGACCAGAGCAGAGCTGTGTAGCTAGACAGCCACCTTACCCCAGGACTGCCTTGCAGCAGTCTGTTCACAGCTATTCTGCTTTATAACTGAGCGGTAATACTATTGAGATGCTCCGCAGCTATGCTGTATCACAATTGAGCTGTTTGCACCAAAGAAAGTTGCCTTCTTCACCACAGCCCAATTAGGGAATTTCTGCTGGCATTGAATTGGAACTAATGACCATTAGTTGACATGTTGGTGTCTAAATTTTGTTTAATGGCTGGTCACATAACAAACTTGTTCTTCTTGATCCTAGTAATGTGATAAAATGAATATGCATTTTATTTTCCTTTTTAATGCGTTAAGATTACCTTAAGAAAATTAGTCAATTTAAAATAAATCTGTAGAACACGACAAAATTGATTAAGTTTTATCATGTAATTTATTGATATTCTCTTCTCTCATAAAGAATTATTATATACTAGAGGCCCGGTGCCCGAAATTTGTGTATGCGGGGGTGGTGGGAGGGTTGTGGAATGTGTCCATCAGTCCAGCCTGCACCCTCTCCAATCTGGGATCCCTCAAGGGATGTCTGATTGTCCATTTAGGTCCCATACAGGTAGGATCAGGCCTAAATGGGTAGTCAGACATCCCTCTCACAATCCAGGACTGCTGGGTCCCAACAGCTTGCCTGCCTCCCTGATTGCCCCTAACTGCTTCTGCCTGCCAGCCTGATCACCTCCTAACCACTCCCCTGCCAGCCTTATCAATGCCTAACTGCTCCTCTGCTAGCCCAATTGCCTCTAACTCCTTCCCCTTCTGGCCTGGTCTGCCCCAATTGCTCTCCTCTGCTGGCCTGGTCATCCCTAAATTCCCTCCCCTACTGACCTGATTGACCACAACTGCCCTCTTCTGCTGGCCATCTTGTAGAGGCCATCTTGTGTCCACATGGGGGCAACCATCTTGTGTGTTGGAGTGATGGTCAATTTGCATGTTACTTTTTTATTAGATAAGATGTGTGTATGTGTATATTTGTGTGTGTGATTATATAAAGGCTTTTCTTCCAAGTTCTTTCTAAACTTCAGAAAGCATGTATTCAACCACTGAACAAATATTTCTATCCCAGGATCTAGGGGTCATGTATAGAGATCGCAATACAATTAAGGTGTTAGGGCAGGGTGAGTGAAATACCAATATAATGTGAACCTTCATCTTTAGCACAATACTATGCCTTAGAATGTTGGGACAAAACCTTTACATTTTGTGGATCAGGAGAAAATGAAGCTTTGGCATATTTTTTACTGTGATAATAACCCTTAAATGCATGCTTCCATAGTCTTTGGCTTCATCTGGAGTGAAAAATCAAGTCAGGTGATTCACAGATGATTTAGGACATTTAGAATTTTAAAGTTGTTATGCAAAGACAAGAACAAAGACTGCTTGCTTCAAAGGAGTTAGTTTGAAAGATTCACTCAAGCTTTGAACTTGTTTGTATGCAATTCTACACCTTTCAAGTTGCAAATCATTTTGCCAGATAAAGCCAGAAGAGATCTGTTGAAAAAATACTGTCAACTTTGGCAGTTTAATAAAAAGCCTATTTTCCAACCACTGCGTTATGCAACATGGGTTACGTCAGGTGATCTCATTTTGATACTACTTGGAGTTAATGAAGGGGCAATGAGTTGTGACAAATGGCTTTCCAATCTAATAAAATAAACACAGTAAGGATTGGAAAGTCCAGATCCTATCCTCATTTCTGTAACTTAGAATCTTTGCGAAGCTAAACAACTTACTTAACCAATCTGAACCTTGGTGTTTCCGTGTACAAACAGAATGTTACTATCTTCCTGACAGTTGTATAAAGGATCAACTAAGCCAATGTGTGAAATATTATCTAAATGCCTGGCATGCAATAAATGCTCAATAAGGTTAAGTAGTATTATTACTAACTAGAGGCCGAGTGCATGGATTCATGCATTGGTGGGATCTCTTGGCCTGATATGAGGGGATCAGACAGAAACAGGTTCTCCAACATTTCCTGCGGGGTCCCAGATTGCAAAAGGGCATAGGCCAGGACGAGGGACCCCACAGGTGCATGATTAGGGCCTGGGAGGGACTGTAAGAGGGATCCAGGGCCTGTCTGGCCTGTCTCACTCAGTCAATATGGGCCGGACACTAGCAGCAAGCTAACCTACCAGTCAGATCATCTGCCCCAGGTGGTCAGTGTACATCATAGTGACTGGTAGAAAGGTTGAATGGTTGGACAGAGCATATTAGGTTTTTATATATATACCAGAGGCCTAGTGCACAAAATTTGTGCATGGGGTGGTGTCCCTCAGCTGAGCCTGTGTCCTCTCCAATATGGGATCCCTCTCAAAATCCAGGACTGCTGGCTCCCAACTGTTCACCTGACTACCTTCGTGATTGCCCC
This sequence comes from Antrozous pallidus, assembly GCA_027563665.1. NCBI lineage: Eukaryota > Metazoa > Chordata > Mammalia > Chiroptera > Vespertilionidae > Antrozous > Antrozous pallidus. The sequence goes on from CM050509.1 coordinate 3,485,988, forward strand.
TAACTGCTTCTGCCTTCCAGCCTGATCACTCCCTGCCAGCCTCATTGATTTCTAACTGCTCCCCTGCGAGCCTGTTTGTCCCTATATTCCCTCCCCTGTAGGCCTAGTCACTCCCAACTTCCCTCCTCTGCTGGCTTGGTCACTTCTAACTGCTCTCCCCTGCTGGCCTGATTGCCCAAAACTACCCTCCCTTGCAAGCCTGGTCCCTCCCAATGGCCCTCCCCTGCTGGCCATCTTGTGGTGGCCATTTTGTGTTAACATGGGGGCAGGATCTTTGACACATGAGGGCAGCCCTCTTGTGTGTTGGAGTGATGGTCAATCTGCACATTACCCTTTTATTAGATAGGATAGAGGCCTGGTGCACTGGTGTGGAGGCAGCTGGTTTGCCCTGAAGAGTGTCCCAAATCAGTGTGGGTGTTCCTAAGCAGCGTGAAGTGGCCTAGGCGAGGGGCTATGTGGGTTTGCAGACCAGCCATGCCCTCTGGGGACCCAAGCGGAAGTCCTGGTATTTGGAATTTATTTATATTCTATAATTGAAACTTTGTAACCTGGAGCAGAGCCAAGCCTCCTGCTCACTCTGAGGCAGCAGCCATTTCTGTTGGGATTTACTTATCTTCTATAATTGAAATTTTGTAGCCTTAAGCAGAGGCCAAGGCAGGTCATAGCTGCAGAAACTTGGCTTCCTTCATCACTGGGGGCAAGCCTCGCCTCCTGCTCTCTCCAGCTCTGTGGCTGCTGCCATTTTTGCTGGGATTTATTTATCTTCTATAATTAAAACTTTGTAGCCTGGAGTGGGGGCCTGGTATGGCCAGGTTGTGCAGAAAACTTGGCTTCCTCCATCGCCAGGGAAACCTAAACCTTTCTCCTGCTCTCTCCATGGCTGCAGCATTCTTGGTTGGGTTAATTTGCATACTCCCTCCTGATTGGCTTGTGGGTGCAACAGAGTGATGGTTTAATTTTATTAAATAGGATGGACTAGTGGCCCAGTATATGAAATTTGTGCATGAGCAGGGGTTCCCTCAGCCCAGCCTTCACCCTCTCCAAACAGCGATTCTTTGGGTGATGTTCATCTGGCCGTTTAGGCCCAATCCCAGGGACATACCTCTCACAATCTGGGACTTCTGGCTCCTAATATCTCACCTGCCTGTCTGCATGATCACCCCTAAATGTCCTCCCCTGCAAGCCTGATCTCATCCTCAACTTCCCTCCCCTGCCAGCCAATTTGGTTCTCATTGTTCTGTTCTTATGCCAGTCAGCATCAAAAGCTCTGCCTCCTAAGCAGCCATTGGCTCCTCACAGTTCAACCAGAGTTTGTTCTTATTGGTCATTTTCTATGCCAGTCAGTGTTTCCAGGCCTATCTCTGGGCCTTATCAGAGAGGTGGGGCTGATCAGCAGACTCCACAGAGGCCCGGGAAGAAACAGGTGTGGCTGCTGGTGAAGCCCAGAGAGAAAGCGAGAGAGAATGGCTGATCAACAGCTACCATGGAGGCTATGGATCAGACCCTGGCTCTATCTTTGGGCCTCTCTCTGGGCCTGATCCACAGCCCCCACCGTGACAACCCAGCACTAATTATAGGACTGACTTGTGGTGTTTGGTCGAGCCTTCAGTCAGTTGTTATGGAGCCTGGGTTTCATATATTAGGATACTTATAAAACATACATTCTAAGCAAAAGTATATTTGTATTTGTATTTATATTACTGTAAGTTCTTCATACTTATTGAGGAAGGATCTAGCCAACATGTGCATTCACCTTTCTGGTGTCATTTCGCCAGCACTATAGTTTGCTTTTAATTTTTGTCTTGGCTAAAACGTGAGTGCCAGAGAAGGAACATTATTTTCAAATTGCACTTTCTTGCCATCTAGCCATAAACCTCTTTGGTCAGATCAGTCCAGAATGGTGCTGAAGAAATATTTTGCCCTCTCATTGGCCTGAAAAGAGCTATCAGGAATTGATTTTTCTGTTTCACATTAACAAGCCCATTCCGAGTCATTATGGTTTCTTGGTTAAGTACTTCTGAAACACATATTCTTTAATTGGCAGGTTATTTCCGCTCCTCATAACCATTGCCATCTATTATGCTGTGCGACCTCAGTGTTCAGCTGCATTAAATTAATATGTATATATGTAATAGCAACTGCAACTGACCTGAAGAAAAGTCACTGCACTAAGACGTATGTCTTGCTTTGCCTTTAAATGCAATTTGTTTAGCCTTGTGGACTTCACAATTGCCGTTATCTCTGTTTAGAGCTCCGGCCCTAATATTTTGCAATGCAAGGCGTATAGGCCTCAGCACCCAGGTCACTTCCGCAGACAGGTCTTCCTTGGTACACACACTAAATTAGCACCTTCTCTTTTCAAGCATTCTTACCATTCTGACAATTACGGTTAGGATGACGATGATTTAATACTGGACTCATAGCCACCCCAAATTATCTACGTCTTTGTTTTCTTCCTTTCTATCCATATTTCCCTACTGCCATGAAAGAAGGACCTTATTCGTCTTATTCATTGGTATATCTATAGTGCCGAAATCAGTGCCAGAGACAGGTACTAAATAAATATTTGGATAAATCATATGGTGATATGTCAGAGACATGATATGTCACTCCTGGAGGCCTTATAGAATGTGTTATTACTTAAAGTGTATTATTACTTATTCAGGCTCTGCGTTTGCTTCGTTTGTTATTTTAGGCTGTACTTGGAACATCATTAAAATGAGGAGAAAAATATAGCAGGGTCTTTTAAACTAGAACCAAAAAATTAATAATAGATTCACTTTATTTTTAATATTTCAAAAAGTTGATGAAAACCTGACATTTTGTCTGAATTATATTTGTGGACAGCAAACGCAATATCAATTTTTTTTCGCTTTGTCTTAGAATTCCCTTAGCCAGATTAATAAGCAGTTTCATATTTTTATTTATGAAAAGGATGAAAAGTTAAGTATAATTTAGTTTTCTAGCAAAAACTTATTAAATGGGAAAATAAAAGAATGGGTTATTGGGGCTAAAAAGTCATTGGAGGAATTGATCTCTAAGTGTGTTATCAGCTTCAAAATTCTGTGATTATAAGTACAGAATTCAGGATTGGTAGTTGCAAACAATAGCGCAATCTAGCTACTTACTGAAGAAGGGGATTTAATAAAAGAATAGCAGGTACCTCACAGAATATGCACAGCAGCCAGTAACAATGACTAACCACATCTCTGGATTACAAAATAGTGATATTCTATTTCTATCTTTGTTAGATCAAATTTTTATACAAAATTTATTGGTGAAAACTTAACTGATGGAGAGAGAATGATCACAAGACATCAAGAGAGGGGCTGTAGCTCTTAAATATCCATGGACATGCTACACAATGGAAATGGAGATCCCTAGCAGATATTTACTATTTGTGAACTTACTTGAATAAGGTATTAGTTTCCTATTGCTGCTTTAACAAATGACCATTACATTGGTGGCTTGAAATAAAATGTAGATGTATTTTCTCCCAGTTCTGGAGGTTAGAAGTATGAAATCAGTGTCACTGAGTCAACATTAAGGTGGTTGTAGGGCTCTACTCTCGGCATATCTGGAGGGGAATATCAGTCTGGTTGCATTTTCTTCTAGAGCCTCAATCTTTGGTTCAAAGCCCAAACCCCATCTTTAAAACCAACAGTAGGATCTTGCTTCAGCTGTTACATTTGTAGTCTTTTCCTACAGTGGTATCTCCCTCTGCTTCCCTTTTTTTGGATATGTGATTATATTGGACTCACTCAGGTAATCCAGGATAATCTCTCCATCTCAAAATCCTTAATATAATCCACCTATAAAGTCTCTTTAGTCATGTTAGGTCACAGACCCTTAGATTCCAGGGATTAGGAGATAGGTTTCTTGGTGGCCATTATTCAACCTACTATAGTCTCTCTTCTTGTATTAGATTTTCATCTTTAAAAGGGCAATATCTTCATTTATTTTTGTATACTGTTGTGTTTAACAGACTCTTTGACCTGTAGAAGAAACTTAGAAAATATCTTCTAATGAGTGAATGCTATTCAGCATATTTTTAAAGGATTATTAACCACACCAAAGGCCCAGTGCATGAAAATTCATGCACTGGAGGCAGGGGAGGGGGTCCTTCAGCTCGGTCTGCCCTCTCTCACATTTCAGGAGCCTTCAGGGGTGGGAGGTGACCCGGATATCAGGGGAAGGCGATGCCCCCATCACACCTCTGCTGCTTCCACTACCGACAGCACAAGCCTCAGCCAGCCCTGGTTACCTGAGCCTTGGGCAGCCCTGGATGGCTGGGCAGCTGACATCTGAGGCTCGCCTGTGCCTTGGGCTGGACCTGGGCAGCTGGGAGGCTGAGAGTGGGTTTGGCCACACTGTATGCCTGCTGCCCCCTCTCCCCTCCCCCCAAGCTGGACTGAAAGGACTGTGGGACTCCAGCGGCAGGAGCAAGGAGCAGCCGGACCTGCCTGAGTGTGAGTCCAGGCACATCACATGCCTGCCACCCCATAGGCAGGGCTGAAATGACTGGGGGTCTCAGGACAGGCTGAGGGGATTGGACGTTGCCATCTTGTGGCTGTGGGCACCACCATCTTTGTGACAGCGTGATGGTCAATTTGCATATTCCCTCTTTATCAGATAGGATTTAGTCCCTTTTTAGGACATTTGTTTTATAGTTATTTTCTTGGAATTATGATTGAACACTTTAAACTTTCATTTACTAATCCTTTATAGAATGAATTTACACTTAGCACTAACATTACTTAGTATCAGCACTAATATTTGACAGGCACTCAATAAATGATTTACACAAATTTAGGGCTGCAGAATAATTTATGCTAATCTTTATTCACAAAGGAGGGAATGAAGATCTAGGAAACAGAGTAGACTGTGAAAGAGGTCTGGTTAGGATTTGAACTGAGATTGTGTTCGTTGCACCAAGTGAAATCATGTGATACATTGAGGTCCTTCATATCATTTACAAAATTGTAAGACTAGGAGAAAGTTATTTTTTCTTTTTAAGCTTTATTTATACATTTTATGAAATGAAAGCAATATATGATTTTAATATTTGTGGTAAAGGTTAAACTACACAATGCATGCAAATGCATCTAAGACTCCAAAAAATGCTACTGACTCTTGCTCTTCCCTTAAATCATTGATAGAATGTTTAGGCATCTGAGCACATTTCTTATTTGTGACTTTCTTTCAAGAGCAAGCACTAAACCCAGAAAGGAAATACTATAAAAGAGATTCCCAAAAGGGATATAATTCAAAGAGGCTTGCGGATATTTCAGAATTCTTAAAAATAGATTTTTCGGATCTAAATGCTGGCTTATTTCTAGTTGTAATGGCCAACACAGCTAATTTACCCTTAGAGCTCAAGTTGCTCAATATCTCAAAGCTAACGGGGAGATAAAAGGTAAAGATTTAGCAGCTTGATTTTTACCTGTAAGTATTTGTTAAGAAAGCTATCTTAAGGAATTTAGTCCTACCATTGTCCCTCAAGATAGGAAATCATAATTCCATATTACTTAATATCTTAGTTAAAAACGAATCATAAAAATGATAGTTTAGAGATTTCTGTCAGAAACCCCCTTAACCTTACCGCAACACAGAAGGAAAGAAAAGATCGTGAACCCTGAGTGACGTAACAGAACTTGTCACAATTACGGAAAGCTAAAACAGGGAAAGGAGGCTTCTGGGAACATTCATCATAGACATAACTAAATAAATAAATGGCGGAATGGGGTTTTTTGTTTGTTCCTTTGATTTTTCAGAAAATTAGAGGCTCCATCACTAGAAGGCTTATGCAAGGATGTTCACTGTTGCATTGTTTATAAAAGGGGGGAAAATGGGAAGCGTCTAACTATTCACTGATAAATGAGTGGTAAAATAAATCACTGTGCCAAGACATTCAGGAATATGACACAGTGGTTAAAAATACAATGATGTAGGTCACTGTCTGCCTACATAAAAAGAAAAGAAATATGCTCTAAAATGGAAAATGCAAACTATATTAAAAGCAAGAGAAAACATAATTTACTTATTTCTGCTTTATTTATATAAAAAACCACCTAAAATCATCCTAATACATAAAAACACTGGGTCATAACAACCAGTAACAACCAGAGGCTGGCCAGTCAGAAGTCAGTGCTGGCACCACCATCAAGTAAAGAGAAAAGGGCTGATCAGGCAAGAAGGCAGAAGGGTTGGGGGTGACTAGATAGGCAGACCACTGGTTAGGGGTGATCAGGTGGGCAGGAAAGTAGTTAGGGGAGAACAGGTAGGCGGAGAGACTCTTGCTGAGCTGGCCTCGTCCCCAAGCAAGCCTTTAGGGGCCATCAGGCAGGCAGGTAGAGTGGTTAGAGGTGATCAGGTAGGCAGACCAGTGGTTAAGGGTGATCAAGTAGGCAGGCAAGCATTTAAGGGAAATTAGGTAGGCAGGACAGAGGTTACAGGTGATCAGTCAGGCAGACCAGTAGTTAGGGGTGATCAGGTTAGCAGATGGCCCCTCGCTGGCCTGACCCCACCCCCAAGCAAGGGGATAGGGGTCATCAGGAGGGCAGGGGTAATGAGGTTGGCAGCCCAGCGATTATGGGTGAGTAGGAAGGCAGGCAAGTGGTTATGGGAGATCAGGTACTCACATAGCCCCTCGCTGAGCTGGCCCCTCCCCCAATCAGGCAGGAAGCAGAGTGGTTAGGGTGATTAGATTGGCAGACCAACAGTTAGGCATGATCAAGTAGGCATAACAGTAGTTAGGGGTGATCAGTTAGGGAGACCAGCTGTTAGGGATGATCAGAAGGCAGGCAAGTGGTTAGGGAAGATCATGTAGGCAGATGGCCCCTCATTGGGCTGGCCCTGACCCCAAGCAAGCCTTTAGGGGCAATAGTCCAGGCAGGCAAAATAGTTTGGGTGCTCTGGTAGGCAGACCATCAGTTAGGTGTGAGCAGGTAGGCATACCAGATATCAGGGGTGATCAGGTAGATAGTTGGCCCCTTGCAGGGCTGGACCCACACACATGGAAGCTGATAGGGGCAATAAGGCTGTAGGCAGTGTGGTTAGAGGTGACCAGGTAGGCAGACCAGCGGTTAGGGATTGTCAGGTTGGCAGAATAGCTGTTAGGAGTGATCAGTTAGGCAAGAAAGTGGTTAGGGGTGATCATGTAGGCAAATGGCCCCTTGCAGTGCTGGCCATACCCCAACACAATCATTAGGGGCAATCATACAGGCAGGCAGATTGGTTAGGGGTGATCAGGTAGGCAGACCAGTGGTTAGAGGTGATCAGGAAGACAGGCAAGTGGTTAGGGGAAATCAGGAAGTCTGGCCAGTGTTTAGGGATGATCAAATATTCAGGCAAGTGGTTAGGTGAGTTCAGGTAGACAGACAGCCACTCTCAGGGCTGGCCCTGACCCCAAACAACTGATTAAGGGTGATCAGGTTGGCAGGCAACTGGTTAGTGGAGATCAGGTAGGCAGACCAGCAGGTAGGGATGTTCAAGTAGGCAGGAAAGTGGTTAGGGGTGATCAGGTAGGTAGACAGCTACTCACTGGGCTGGCCCCACCCCCAAGCAAGTGGTTAGGGGTAATAAGGCAGGCAGGCAGAGTGATTAGGTGTGGTCAGATAGGCGGCTTATTGGTTAGGGGTGATCAGGTAGGCAGATGGCCCTTTGTAGGTCTGGCCCCAACTCCTAGCAAACAAAGAGGGAAGCCTAGGCCAGCCAATCCATTGCATCCCAGCATATCTCCTGAAGAGGAAGGTCACCCCTGGCAGGGGATGGTTGGCAGCACTACACTGATGGTATGCAGTGGCTGTGGTGGGGGTGAGGCCAGCTGCCTTTAGCCCAGCAAAGGAAAGCTCTGATAGAACCTGGTCTCAGGCTAGACCTAGGAACCCTACCTGAGGGGTACCAATTGTGAGTGGGTGCAGGCCAGGCTGAGGGAACCCCCGAGTGTAAGAATTTACATGCACCAGGCCTCTAGGCTATATATATAAAGAGCCGGGGTTCATAATGTCCAAAACAGAGGGATGACCAAATGACAGGCTGCATGCACAATAGGCTTGGGTGGGTGAGGACTGGCAAGCAGGTTGAACTGCTGACCACTGAAAGAGAGGAGGGGCTATTCAGCAGCCAACCCAGGCTCCTGTCCAGGCAAGGGGAGAAGAAGTTTTAGAGCTTTTTTCTTTATAATCAGTCTATTCAAATATTACAGTGTTTTTAAAGCTCACATGGTGGACCTTCTAATGAAAGAATTATCTCTCTCCTCAGGTTTTGGAAATTTTCTTATTTAGTCACGAAATTTCTTCTTTTCAGTTTCTTTGGTTTATATTTTTGAAACTTAAAAATTCTTTCTTTATATATTTAATATTTTTTACATAATTGTATGCACTTTGTCTTTTGGTTAATGTTCTGGGAAAATGTCTTAATTTATTTTTATTTTCCAGCATTACTAGTATATAGATATAATTAATACATAGCACATTATTTAAATTGAAAATTGTACGAATTATATTACAATCTACTAAGGACATTGGCAAACATAAAGCATTGAAAAGATAACTACTTTTTAATTTTTTAAATTTATGTTTTTGTTGAGGATATTACAAATATCCCCTTATTTCCCCCTTCTTTTCCTACTCTGCCTGGCTCCCACCCACCCTAGGCATTCACTGCACTTCACTGTCTGTGTCTATGGGTTATGAATATCTACACTAATAAAAGAGAAACATGCAAATTGACCATGCATCCACTACACCCACCAGACAATCAGGAGCGACTATGCAAATTAACCCAACAAAGATGGCAATGGCTACAAAGCTGGAGTGAGCAGGAGGTTTGGGTTGCTCTCAGCAACAGAGGAAACCAAGCGTCCAGCCTGCCCTAGCCACCACTGAAGGAGCAGTTGGGGGTCTGGGTTGACACAGGCTTCCAGTCCGCCCTGGCATCCTTTCAAGAAGGGGCTGGAGAAAAAAAGGGGGGCTGGGAGCCTGGGTCACTGCGGAACATGATTAGCCTGAAAACGGTCCTCAGCCCCTTCTCAGGCTGGATACGTCTCCCCAGCAGGGACCCTCATCCCATGGTGGTGTGGCCAGCCTGCAAACTCGAACAGGCCCCTTACCCAGGACGCCCCACAACCCACGGGAACCCTCACCTTAACCCGGGAGACCCTTCAGGGCAAATCAGCCAGCTCCCACCCGTGCACCAGGCCTCTATGTATACCAATAAAAGGGTAATATGCTAATTAGACTGGGCGACATTCCAGGAGACCTTCCAGATGTTCTTCTGGATAAAGCCATAGTGGTGAGGCCAAGGTAGGGGCAGTTAGAGGTCAAAAGGAGAGGGCAGTTGTGGGTGATCAGGCTGGTGGAAGAGGGCTGTTGGGGGTGATCAGGCCATTGGAGGGGGGAGCAGTTGGGGGTGAGCAGACCAGCAGGGTGCACATTTGGGGGTGATCCGGCAATCAGTGGGGGTCAGTTCTGGTGATCAGGATAGCAAGGGGGGGCAGTTTGGAGTGAGCAGGCCAGCAGGGGGGCAGCTGGGGGTTAGCAGGCCAGTGGGGAGGGTGGGGGCAAACAGGCTAGCACAGGGGGGATTGGGGAGCAAGCAGACCAGCAGGGGGTCAGTTGGGGGCTAGCACTGGCACAGGGGGCAGTTGGGGTGATCAGGCTGGCAGGGGGGCATTTGGGGCCGAGCAGGCCAGCGGCGGGGGGCAGTTGAGGGCAAGGACGTTTACAGGCAGAGTGGTTAGGGTCAATTAGGCAGGCAGGCAGGTGAGCAGTTAGGAGCCAGTAGTCCCAGATTGCGAGAGGGATGTTCAACTTCCAGTGTAGGCCCGATCCTTGTAAACCAGCAGTAGGTCATCCTTCAAAGGGTCTCAGATTGGATAGGTTGCAGACCAGGCTGAGGGACACCCTCTTCCCTGGGCACAAATTTTTGTGCACCGGGCCACTAGTCCTATATAATAAAGGATAATATGCAAATTGACCAGTAGAACAACTAGGAATGACTGCTCATTATGATTTGGACTGACCACCAGGCCAGCACAGAGGGCAGACACTCGATGTAGGAGCTTCCCCCTGGTGGTCAGTGCTCTCCCACAGGGGTAGCTCTGCTCAGTCCCAAGCCTTACTGATGGCTGAGAGCACAGTGGAGGTGGCGGGAGCCTTTCTTGCATCCTCGGCAGTGCTAAGGATGTCTGACTGCAGATGCACTGGGCTGCCAGAGGGATGTCTGACTGCCAGCTTAGGCATGATCCCCTGGGGAGTGGACCTAAGCCAGCAGGTGGACATCTCCTGTGGGGTCCCAGACTGCAAGAGGGTGTAGGCTGGGCTAAGGTATTCGCCAAAGTGCACAAATTTTTGTGTACTTAGTCTCTACTATGCATATAAGCTCTTTGGTAAATTTCTTCCTGCATCCCCCCTCCCTCTGAGAATCATCAGTCTGTTCCATGTTTCTGGATCTATTTTGATCATTAGATTTTATATATAAGTGAAATCATGCAATCTTTTTCTTTGACAGGCTATTTCTGAACCACAACAATCTTTTATTAAACTAGATATTGCAGTAATCATATTTTTAATTTCAAAGACATATTTATTGATTGTGGATCAATCCTTTTATGCTTGCATCCTCTTCTTGTTTCATGTATGCAAAAATGCCACAAATCTCTTTGTGAACACTGATTTTCTTTTAAGTTGTCATCTTCTTCTAAAATCAGATAGGGTGCAGTCAGGGAGGTGACAGTTATGTCAGGATTTCCCAAACTTCAAAATTGGAAGGCTGTCTTCTGAGCCATCCTAATCTATCATAGATGCCATAAGATAGCCCAGATATTTTGATTTTTTTTACTTGGGTAGCTTTTCTTTATATTTTGAAAAATAGGGAATGCACAATCTGTTGTATGCTGTTTTAATGCATTTATTGAGGAGACACTGAGGTAACCAACAATTATATGTGTAGTTCTTGCTTTCATCATCACTTCTTACTCCTGTACCTATCATGACTTCAGCTTCCATGCTAAACTCCAATTTTGGCTCTTCTAAGTCAGTTATTCCTCCTTCCTTACCCTGTATCCCATCCCTGTGAATAAAGTCTCAGGCTCAGTTTTCTCCTCTTTACTTCATGTGCTATTTTTCTATTCTCTTTTTATATTTTAGAAATATGCCCATAGCCTTTATCTGATAATGAACTGAATTCCACATTTTTATTGTTAAAAGTTTATTCTGCTTTAATAATTTTGTTATTATTTTAATAGAATTTCTTGAGGGAGAAGACAATAGCCTGTGGTAATTTGCCATTTTTTTAGCAAAAGAATGGCTTTGGGGTGTTTGGGGTTATAGAAAAAGAATGGTGAGAGAAGATAATTCTTTTGATTATTTCTGGGAGATGAACCAAGATGGCAGCATAGGTAAACACTTATACTACTGCCTCACACAACAATTTCAATACTACAACTAAAAGACAAAACAGACATCATCCAGAACCACTGGAAAGCTGGCTGAGTGGAAATTCTACAACTAGGAAAGTTAAAAGGGCCCTGAGACTCAGAGAAGGTATGGAGGGCAGAGTTACAGAGACACGGAGGTGCAGGCAAGCAGAAAGGGCAGGCGGCTGAACACCAGCTGGTTTTCTTGAATGGGGAGGGAGACAGAGGCTCCCCACTGCACTAGGAAGCACTCTGAGACTCGGGAGCTGCACAGGTGTGTGAACTCACCGAGAGGGCACGTGGCTGGCTCTCTTGTTTGGGCTGGCAGCAGGCAAAACTCAAGGGCAGCTTTCTCTCAGAGGTGTGTGCGACTATTGCCCCAGGACAGGGAGACCCAGGCACCACTTAGAGTGGGGCTGATGAGAAACCAAGGCTGACTATGCCACATCCAAGCTGAGCACAGAGGCTCTCCCAGTGTAGACACAGCTAATCCTCACAGCCAATTGGCCTGGAGGTCAACCCCTCCCAGTGATACCAACAACAATCTAGGTTTAACTACAACAAGACAGTGCTGCCCATAAAGGGGTGCACCAAGAGTGTCCACTTCAGGTAACTGGAGAGGTTGGGCCACTGTCCCCTAGAGAACATGTACCACACAAACTTACTCAACCAACTCAGGGAAGCAGGGAAAATGCACAGACAAGGAAACAGAGCACAATTGAAAGAAATGGAGGGAAAAAATGACTAGACATATAGAGTTCAAAACCACGGTTATAATATTTTCAAAAGGTTCCTAGAAAAGGCTGATAAATTGAATAAGATCTTTAAGAATATGAGCGAGACCTTTGAGGATATGAAAAAGGATGAACTAGAAATTAAGCATACACTGACTGAAATAAAAAAAATATTATACAGAGACCTAAAAGCAGTCTAGAGGACCGCAAGAATCAAGTCAAAGATTTGAAACATAAAGAAGTAAAAACTATTCAGCTGGAAAAGCAAAAAGCAAAAAGAATCCAAAAAATTGAAGATAGTGTAAGGAGCCTCTGGAACAACCTCAAGCATACCGACATATGAATTATATGGGTGCCAGAAAAAGAGAGAAAGCAAGATAATGAAAACCTATTTGAAGAAATAGTGACCAAAAACTTCCCCCACCTGGTGAAAGAAATAGACTTACAAGTCCAGGAAGCACACAGAACCCCAAACAAAACGAATCCAAAGAGGACCACACCAAGACACATCATAATTAAAATTCCAGAAACAAAAGACAAAGAGAGAATCTTAAAAGCAGCAAAAGAAAAACAGTTAGTTACCTACAAGGGAGCACCCATACAATTGTCAGCTGATATATCAACAGAAACTATGCAGGCCAGACGGGAATGGCAAGAAATATTCAAAGTGATGAATAGCAAGAACCTACAACCAAGATTAATCTACTCAGCAAAGCTATCATTCAGAATGGAAGGTCAGATAAAGTGCTTCACAGATAAGAAAAAACTAAAGGAGTTCATCACCACCAAACCAGTATTATATGAAATACTCAAAGGTATTCTTTAAGAAGAGGAAGAAGAAGAAAGAGGTAAAAATAAAAATTATGAACAACAAATACATATCTATCCACAAGTAAATCTAAAAATCAAGTGAATAAAAAATCTGATGAACAGAATAAACTGGTGAATATAATAGAATCAGGGGCATAGAAAGGGAACAGACTGACAATTCTTGCGGAGAAATGGATGTGGGGGGTGCATGAAGAGACTGGACAAAAATCATACACCTATGGATGAGGACAGTGGTGGGGGGAGGTAAGGGCAGAGGGTGGGGTGGGTACTGGGTGGAGGGGAGCTATGGGGGAGAGGGACATTGTAATAATCTAAAATAAAGATTTATGAGAAAAATAATTCTTTTGATTGTTTCTATTCTGTAGTAATTCTTTTTTCTGGTCAAAACTAACATACATCTTATATGACTTTTAATAGTCCTATAGTAAGGTAAAAGTAGGCCTTTTAAGACCTTTCATACAACTATATGTGTCTGGTTGTTTCTTTGTATATTATTAGAGGCTTATCAAGAACCATGGCCCCTACAAATGGAGGGTTAGCTTGTGACAAAAGTTCTAAAAATAGATATGTAATACTTGAAATGAATCTGATCTCTGAACTTAGAGGAAGATCGGGGAAGGGGTTAATTTAAAGAAGGAAAGGAAAATAATGATCTTGGTTTTACAGCAATAGTATTATCTTAACCTTAGGTTACAAGTATGACAAGATGACAAAGGGCTAAATGCAAATGTCTATTTCACGATGTTGCCTATGAGTCACAAAGATAAATGTGAAAAAACTTACAGGAAGAAAAGCAGTGTCATTTTTTAGCCTACGATCAAACACTTCTCAGCAGATTCAGCTGTCATCAGCACACCTCTTTTCCTCCATCTTGCTGTTGGCCAGTAACAAACATGGTTTTCTGGTCTTCCTTCCCGGCTACTTACATGTATTGGCTTCCTGGATCTTGGAATGTCCTTTAGAAAATCTTCCTAAAACCAGTGAAAAGTATTTGAGTATTTGGCTCTTCCTTATCTAGGTGGTTATTTAATCCTCAGTTTTTATCTTTCATTATTCATCAGATCCCAGGTGAGAAATAGCCTTGTTTACAATGGAAACTACTGTATTTCCAAGCAAAATGAGCCGCTGATTTGTGTATAAAACAACACTATGCTTCAAAATTTCTCTGGTCACTTCTGGGCAAGGAGAAAAAATATATTACTCTCAGTGGGCATGGTCTAAAAGGCCAGAGTTTGCCTTTCTTTTCAAAGATAATAGATTTATTGAATTTTAAAGTTGAAAGAATTCTCAATAGTATTCATTTCACAGATGAAAAAACGGAGGCCTCAGAGACAGTACTTTACCCAAGATCAAGTGTTTAGTTTGTCAAAAATATGGGTTTAGCAGAAATCGGTGTGGCTCAGTGGATAGAGCATCAGCCTGCGGATTGAAAGGTCCCAGGTTCCATTCAAGTCAAGGGCATATACCTTGGATGCGGGCACATCTCTGGTAGGGGGTGTGCAGGAGGCGGCTGATCGATGTTTCTCATCGATGTTTCTAACTCTCTATCTCTCTGCTTTCCTCTCTGTAAAAAAAAAAATCAATAAAAAAATTTTCTAAATAATGGTTTAAAGCCCTCTTCTGTCTATTATATTCAGTGCTCCTTTCATAATAATAAAAATAATACAAACAACGAAATTTCTATAGAAACTAAGTGCCAAGTTTACATTAGTCTTTTAACATCTCTCAGATAGGTGTGACCATCATCATACCCACCTGACAGATAAGAAAGATAAAGCGAAGAATTGGTAAATAATCTATCTAAGGTCAGGAAAAATTTGAAGACCTAGGATTCAAAAGCAAGCAACCTGGCTCCAGATTCGACACGCTTCTCCATTACACTCTTCTGCTTCTTTCCATGGGCAGGCTCTCATTTCAGAGGGTGGGTTTCTAAAATGAGACTTTTCTCACTACCTTTCCGTGTGATAAACAGGATAAATGACACCTTAAGCAAGAAGTACTTCACCCGAGGCGTTGTCGATGATCGATTGGGCAGGAAAACCAAGCAACTTGGATAAGAAAATGATCAAGAAGAGAAATAAGGAATACTTTCCATCTGAACCCAGACACAAGCTGCAGAGACACTGGAGCACAGCTGGAATAGTGTCATTGGAAAATGAAATCATCAAACATGGAGAGAGTTACCTGGAGTTGCAGAAGAATTTGTGTTCTCTGTTTCTCACTAGGCATCTTGCCAGCTGCTCCTAAAAACACAGGTCATGCCCAGCCTGTATGGCTCAGTGGTTGAGTGTCGAGCTATGAACCAGGAGGTCACAGTTTGATTCCCGGTCAGGGCACATACATGCCTGGTTGTGGGCTTGATTCCCAGTGTGGGGCGTGCAGGAGGCAGCCAATCCATGAATCTCATGGATGTTTCTATCTCTCTGCCCCTCATCCTTTCTGAAATCCATAAAAATATATTTTTAAAAAGCAGGTAATGTCTTCTACTGAAATTTAAGACTCTGTACATACTAACATAACTGGATCTGCAAACCATTCATCACTGTGAAACTTTGCCTTGCAGGCTCAAATGACAAACTTGGTACCAACTTTTGTTGTAACTAGAGATCCATGCAGAAGTCTGTGAGTAGGAATGCGTTTAGTTCACCCTTGTAAGGGAAGTCAGCTCAAAACACCTAAAACCCACACAAAAAATAACTATCAGCCCTAACTGATTTGGCTTAGTGGATAGAGCATTGGCCTGCAGACTGAAAGGTCCCAGGTTTGATTCCGGGCAAGGGCATGTACCTTGGTTGCAGTAAAAAATGAATAAAATATATATTTAAAAAAATAACTGTATCAGTTATCTACTGCTGCATAACAACCCACTCCAGTATGTAATGGCTTGAAATAAAAATTTGAATTCATTAGTCCATGGATTGGTTGGCTGGTTCTTAATGTTAATTTTGCCTGGAATCACTTATGTAGCTATCTTGAGCAGATAGGGCTGGTGAGATCTGAGTTCTGTTTAAAATACCTGGGAGGGCTAAGCCTCTTTCCATATGGTTTTTCATCTCAGACTTTCTGCTGCATGATTATACTAGGTTTCCAAGAGATCAAAATAAGAAGCTGTAAGACCTCATAGTGCCTTAGTGCAGAGCTTGGGCAGCATTATTTCTGTCATGTTCTATTGGCCCCAAAAATGTAAAAGGCCAACCTTCATTCAGTGCTACAGGAGACTGCACAAGTCCATGAAATCAGGTTGGTATGATGCATTGGATATTATTTTACAGCAGTCTAACACTCAGGCTTTTTAAAGCTAGACCAGTCTTTCTGTTCTATGATTGGTTGGTGAAGCAGCAGCTTAAGCAAGAGGAGATGTTAGCATTCATTACTAAGGTTTTTTTCCCCCCAAACAAAAGCATCAAATCAAATGAAATATAAGAAATAGAATTATGTATTGAGTATTTCCTTACCCAACTATATAAAAACCGTAGGTCCATCATATCCACAACTGGAGGCTCAACCAACGGGAAGTCAGTCATGCAGTCAGAGCTGGGTTGCTATGGAGACCCAGCACTGACTGCTGAGGGGGCTGCGAATCAGGCCTGGAGTGAGACCTGAAGAGAGAAGCAGGGTCTGATCCATAGCCTGTGTGGCAGCTGTTGATAAGCACGTGCCTCTCTCTTTCTTTCCAGGCCTGGCCAGCAGCCGGGCCTCCATTTCTCTCCTTACTGAGCAGGCCCAGAGATAGCCCCATACATGCTGACTGGCATAGAAACTGACCAATCAGAACCAAATATGGGTCAACTGTGCAGAGCCAATGGCTGCCTAGGAGATGGAATTTTTTGATGCTGACTGGCATAGAAACTGACCA
Source organism: Antrozous pallidus (assembly GCA_027563665.1). Taxonomy (NCBI): domain Eukaryota; kingdom Metazoa; phylum Chordata; class Mammalia; order Chiroptera; family Vespertilionidae; genus Antrozous; species Antrozous pallidus. The sequence goes on from CM050509.1 coordinate 3,502,828, forward strand.
ATCAGAACCACACTGGCTGGCTGGAAGAGATGAGAAGTTGGGAATGAGATTAGGCCTGCAGGGGAGGGCAGTTGGGGGCTATTGGACAGGCAGGCAGAGGCAGTTAGGGGCAATCAGGCAGGTAGACAGAGAGGGTAGGAATGATGAGGCAGGCAGGCAGAGAAGTTAGGGGCAATCAAGCAGGCAGCAGAGGCAGTTAAGGGCGATCAGGCAGGCAGGTGAGCAGTCTCTGATTAGAGAGGGTGCAGGCTGGGCTTATGTATCTATGGTACATAAGTGGATATTATGCTGGATTTTGTATGTTTGTGCACATTGTGTGTGTGCACATCTATACTTTCTACCCCACAGCTTTGAAAAGTTGCAAGGAATCTAGTCATCTATCTGGGGCCGCATGTAAAAGTTACCTAAGAGAAATTAGAACCTCAATCTTATATAATACACAGTGGAAATATTGTATGCATAGTCTACAAAAGAGAAGGTAAATAATTTAACTTTAAAACCTCATCTGGAACCAATGAGGAAAGGCTGTGGCTGCCTCTCAGGGCTGCCATGGCAAAGTACCAAGATCTAGGTGAATGGATAGCAACGTGAGCCAAAAATACGCAGTAACTGAGGGAAAATCATTGCCAGGAGAATGCCCTGAGAAAACTAATGGAGAACAAATTTAAAACAATAAAGAGATTAACAAGGAAATCATAGAGGAAAATTCCTCAATAATATGTTAAAGATATTTTAATTGATTTTTAGAAAGAGAAGAAGGGAAAGAGACAGAGAAACATTGATGTGTGAGAGATACATTGATCAGTTGTCTCCTGTATGCATCCTGACCAGGGAGCGAAACCCACAAGATGGGGAGCAAACCCACACCCTAAGCATGTGTCCTTTTATTGGAGAATTGCACAGGTGGAATATTTTCATTGTTAGTTGGAGTGGGTTTTCTGGTATCCCTTTTTTCTTTATTAAGGTATTACATATGTGTCCTTATCTCTCCATTGTCCCCCACTCCCATTCATGCCCTCACCCCCATGTTGTCTGTGCCCATTGGTTAGGATTAGATGCATACATACACGTCCTTTGGTTACTCTCCCCCCTCTCCCCCTCCCTCCCCTCCCTTCCCTTTGAGGTTTGAGCATCTGATCCATGTTTCTCTGTCTCTGGATCGGTTTTTGAGGAAAAACAGTTTTCTAAGGCTTGCACAGGAGAATGAGTAACTTTTATTTGCGTGGAGTTCTACCCCTTGGCTCGCAAAGTCCCATTTCCTTTAAATCAGTCCTGGAGACGGTGCAGCTAGGGATTCGGCAGAGCGAGAGGCAAAGTCCGTGTCCAGAGTTTCCATTCCATGGTGGAGTGGGTCCTGCAGAGCACCAGGCCAGTTCCAGTCCATCAGTCCATTGTGTTTGGGGTGTATGTGGCCATGTGGACAAATGTAGGGGAGCAAGCCCCCTGCAACAAGAGTCCCAAGAGAGCAAATGAGAGAACTCCCTTTGTTCAGGAGCTTAGGTATCTCAGATTTCACCCCCTTTTAGTGGCCAGACCTACTCTGGCCAATGACCTGCTCCCAGGTGTGACTGGTCAGTAATCACCTTTCCTACGACATTCAGTCCTTACTGGGCACACATCTAGTCTTTCTTTGTCTAGTCCCTTCATCTAGGATCTGTGCAGGACAGACCTGGAGAGTACTAAACCTCAGCTTTCTGACAAAACCGTACAAATGGCATGCTTCTATTAGCTGGACTTCCCTTTGTCTTTTCCTGTTAATAAATTAATAACTGGGTTCATTACAATGGCATCATCCTGACCAGGAAGCAAACCAGCGACCTTCTGGTGCATGAGATGATGTTCCAACCAATTGAGATGATGTTCCAGCCACACGTGTGGGGAAGAAAGCACAAAATACCATGTGAAAAATACATAAAACAATAATGGAGAAATAATATAATATAATAAAGGAAATTCTTTCAGTGCCACATCTGTATCACTGCAGCTTTATCACTTCAATTTGTTCAAGCTGGTATGTGTATTTTTCTTGGAGGCAGCGTACAAGAAGTAGCAAGGAGTTAAAATCTCCCAAGGAGAAGCCCTCAACAAAAAAAAATTGATGGGAGTTGGTGAATAAATACTTCAGATCCCTTGATCCTTGGAGAGACAACTCCGAGTTACATGTATTACAGCCTTTCCCAGAAATTTTTCACAACATTAAGGTTCAGTCACCCACAGAAACAGCTAGCATAATGCTTCTTTTATTTGTTGCTTTGTCTTTTCTTTTCAGTCCCTTACTTTTCTACCAGGATTTCTTGCCCTTCACAAATAAAGAAGCTACGCTTTAGTCACTATTTCATTGTTTGCCTCTGAGGGAACACAAATTAAGACAATATAACTAGCCAAAATTGATTGCGGAAGGAAAAAGAAAATAAAAAGTATTACACATATCTAATTGCTTCATCTGTAATTGCCAGGAGTCCAAGGAGATAATTTCAAGTTGCAAATGAAGTCACAGAAGCATAAGCATATTTAAACATAATTGGTAAACAAAAGATATAATATAATTAGCTAAAACTGAGTGGTAAAAGTGAAGAAAGGAAATTAAAAGGATGAAAGAATTTTCTAAGTTTATCATTGCTTAAATAACAGATACTGGTTAAGAAATGGAAGATTAAGGATATTATGCAAATTTCCAGTTTTAAAATGAAAATGGCAAAGTAAAGCCTCCCAATTTTTTCTTCTCCATAAAAGCAATGAAAAATCTTGAGAAATGATCAGAATCAGCTTTTCAAAACTCTGGAAATTAACAAAACATTACACAGGAAAAACAATCAATCCATAGAAAATATTTTTGAGGAAGCCCAAATATTTGACTTACTAGGTAATGACTCTAAATGAGCTATTTTAAATATGTTCAAAGAGCTAAAGGAAACCATGTCTAAAGAACTAAATGGAAGTATAGAAATGATGTCTCATCATATAGAGAATATCAATTAAAAGGTAGAAATTTTAGGAATGAACAAAGTAGAAATTCTGGAGTTGAAGAGTATAATTACTAAAGGATTGAAACATCCTGAGAATGTTTCTTCAAGGAAAACAGCTGGTAAATCTTTGTAAAAACAGCAAATTTTGAGGCATTTAACTTGTCCTGGTCTCATTCTTTGCTTTCCAGAAGCATGATGATCTTCAAAAATAGTAACTCACATTGATAATAAAAAAGGTGGGAAATGGGGGACATCTGTAATATTGCCAACAATAAAAATAAATGAAAAAAATCATATAGCTTTAAAATTCAGATTGGCGATCCATCCAGGATTGATTTATTGTATATGTGGATGGATAACTGTGTTTTTCTGATAAAATAAACAATTTTTATCCATTCATAAAAAAAGATTGGCAGCTACAGGAGAGAGTAAAGAATGGCTGAAGCTTTCAAAACATGAGTCCCCCAAATTGTCAATTAGTGAAGTGCCTGGTGGTTCCCTAGAAAACCATATTTGCAAGCTGTCTGTACCTTATCTGACTTGGAGCTTGCCCACTGCGAAAAGCCTTATCCCCCAAAGACATTTATCAAAAAGCAATTACAGACCATCACTGAACTTCATGGCTGCCTGAGGCAGTGGATAAGAATTGAGGCAAACAATAGACTAACCAAAAATTTAAAAGCAAAAACTGGAGAATGAAATGTTGTAAGGGCTTTCAAAAACTCTGGTACAGTCTTAGAAATCTGTAAGTTCAGGTAAATCCCTAAGCTTGTTTGGATACCCAGGGTTGTGAACATGGACAGAAAGGATCTAAGGAGGGTCTAAGCTCTCCCCTCTGGCTGACCTTGAGATGCTATGCAAGTAGAAAGTGAAAGATAAAGCAAAGCTTTAAACTGTCTGGTAAGTGTTGAAGACATACCCTGAAACATACACAGAGATCCCCAGCAAAGAGTGGGAGAGATTTACTGGTGACAGGCATTTAAGAAAATCTATATCCAAATATTAGCTGACTATTCAGGCAACCAAGTAGAGACTTCAATGGCCACATATTGACAAAGACACAGACTTTGAAGAATTGGTTCAGAAAATTCACTAAAAAACAAACCAACAAACAAACAAAAAACACCAACAACAACAATGAAAAATAAAAGAAAACAACAAACCTTAGGGAAGGGTAAATCTGATTTTCAAAATTACCACATTATATTACTTTAAAGGTCCAGTTTTTAACAAAAGTAAATTATAAGATGTCCAAAGTAACAAGAAAACAAACATTACACAGGGAAAATAATCAATCCATGGAAAATATTTTTGAGGAAGCCCAAATATTTACTTACTAGGTAATGACTCTAAATGAGCTATTTTAAATTTGTTCAAAGAGCTAAAGGAAACCATGTCTAAAGAACTAAATGGAAGTATAGAAAGGATCTCTCATCATATAGAGAATATCAATTAGAAGGTAGAAATTTTAAGAAGGGATGAAGTAGAAATTCTGAGTTGAAGAGTAAAATCACTGAAATGAAAAATTCATTAGAGTGGCTCAACATCAGATCTGAGCAGGTAGAAGAAAGAATCAGTGAACTTAGAAATAGGTCAATTGGTATTATTCTGTCTGAGGTCTAGAAAAAAAATAATAAAGAAAAAAAGAGCCTCAGTGACCTGAGAAAACTATCAATCATACCAACATATACATAATAGTATTTGAAGACATAATAGCCAAATGTTTATAAAGTTGATGAGAAAACATCAATATACTGAACAAAGAAGCTCAGCAAATTCCAACTAGAAAACACAAAGATGTTCACACTAAGATGCATCACAATCAAACTGACTAAAGCCAAAGACAGAGAATCTAGAAAGCAGTAAGAAAGAAGTGACTCAATACATACAAGGGATCCTTAATAGCAATAACACTTGAGTTAGCATCAGAAACCAGGGAGTTCAGAAGTCATTAAGATAACATATTCAATGTAGGGGAAAGACCTGTCAACCAAGAATTTTATACATGGCAAAACTACTCTTCAAAAAGAAAGAGAAATTAAGACTTTACCAGAGAAGCAAAAGCTAAGAGAATTAATCTATAGCTGAACTATCTTACAGGAAATAATAAAGGATCCAATGAAGACAAACATATGGCCCAGCCAATATTACTTGGTGGTTGAGCATCAACGCAGATACCAAAAAGGTCATAGTTTGATTCCCAGTCAGGGCACATGCCTGGGTTTTGGGTTTGATCCCCAGTTGGAGGGCATGCAGGAGATAACTAATCAATGATTCTCTCTCATAACTGATGTTTTTATCTCTCTCTCTCTCTCTCTCTCTCTCTCTCTCTCTCTCTCTCTCTCCCTTTCTCTATGAAATAAATAAAAACATATATTGGTAAACATATTTACCATTTTTGTTAACATTTTGTGATCTTTCCTTGATATCTTCTTTTCCCTTTTTTAAAAAAATTAAATTTATTGAAGTGACATTGGTCAACATGAACATATAGGTTTCAGGTGTGGGTTTCCATGTTACAAATATGTATATAGTACAATGTGCCCACCACCCAAACTCAAATATTCTCCTGTCACCTCATATTAGGACCACCTTCTCCCTCCACCACATTCCCTCTAGCAACCACCACACCACTGTTTGTGTTTATGAGTTTCAGTTTTATATTCCACATATGAGTGAAATTATATAGTTCTTAGCTTTTTTTGACTGACTTATTTTTTTAGCATAATGTTCTCAAGGTCTGTTATTGCAAAAGGCATTTTTACTTATGGCTGAGTAGTATTTCATTGTATACTAGTATATGTACCACATCTTTTTTATCCAGTCCTCTGTTGTGGTACACTTTGATTGTTACCATGTCTTGGTCATTGTGAATAATGGTGCAATGAACATAGGGGTTCATATATCTTTGCAAATAGATGATTTCCAGATTTTCAGGTATATATCAAGGAGAGGTTTTGCTGGGTTTGTATACTAGCTCTGTTATTAATTTTGTGAGGAATCACAGGCTGCTTTCCATAGTGGTTGTACCATCTACATTCCCACCAGCAATAAAGTATTTTAGCAATAAAGTATTTTTAATTAGGGTATGTACATTGTTTTTTTTTTTTTACATAATGCTATTTCTCACTTAATACACTGCAATCTATACTAATAAACAGATAATATGCTAATTAGACCAGACGTCTTCTAGACATACTTCCAGTCAAAGCCATGGTGGCAGGGGCTGAGGCAGAGGCAGTTAGGGGTGATCAGGCCAGCAGGGGAGAGAAGTTGGGGTGATCAGGCAGGCATGCAGGGTGGTTAGGGACAATCAAACAGGCAGGCAGGTAAGCAGTTAAGAGCTAGTGGTCCTGGATTGTGGGAAGGATGTCTGACTGCTGGTTTAGGCCCAATCCTGCAGGACAGTCAGACATCCCCAGAGGAATCCTGGATTGGAGAGGTTGCAGGCTAGGCTGAGGGACATCCCCCCTCCTGTGCACAAATTTCATGCACTGGGCCTCTAATATAGTATAAACATAAGTCTTTATATGCACTTGGAAATTAAAAATATGTGCAACTTGCTTTATTGCAATATTGCCTTTGTTGTGGTGGTCTGCAACTGAACTTGCAGTATCTCTGAGGTATGCCTGTATTAGACATATACAAACCAAGAGGAAGAGTGTTCGTGATCTTAATATAAAATAAAATCTAGAGACAAAATTGTATAATTAGGCAGAGAAAATCACCATGAGAATATATGTAGACCATGTTGCAGAAAATAGCTTCAACAAAAACTATAGAACATAATCATAACTGGAAACTCACTCCTAGAGGGAAAGTTTGAATATATTCTCAATGTGCAAGGAAAATCATTTGTTAAAAAGTGAGGAAGGCTATAAAAGTTCTGTGCTGCTGGATCTTCAATGTGTTCCTCTAGATGCAGATTCTACCCTCTTCTATCTTGCTCCAGTGCCCTGGAAAACTGAACTCTTCTGTGGACTGTATCAAATACATCACTAGATCCTCTTGTCTCTGGCTTCAGGTTATGTTCAGTCCATGGGGAGCACGAGTAATAGAACAGAGGATGAAAGCAGAATGAGATCAAAGTATTTATTTCAATATCTCCCTCCCTGCTGAGTTGCTGCAGGTTAGCTATCCTTCTACTGAAGCTCTTATTAGGTGGCCCTTTTTACATTTTCTCTCTATCTCAAGTACTGTAACCATTCATTCGCCTTTATCTGCATGTCTATATGTAATAAGGGAACTCCCCCAACACACACACACACACACACACACACACACACACACACACACACACACACAAATATGTCAGTTACTGATCTACCCTTTGATCTTTCCCTCCATGCGGTCTATACCATTGTAAACCATTCGTTTGTTAAAGTCTCTTCAATTTAAGTATGCCCCACCTGTTTTCTAATTATCTATTAAACAACCAGGAAACAATGACATGTAGTGGTTTATGAAGAAAAACAAGACAAAAAGCTCAATCAATTCCAAAAGGGAAAAGCAAACAAGAAACATTCTCTTGTCCCAGTGCACTAATACTAGACATTAAAAATATGATTAGAAAAAAAAATATCTGCTGGTAATTAAGGGAAAACGTTTGATTAGTTGCATCAAGGAGGAAATAAAACTTTAAATTGCATGTTTAGTCCCAGGCAGAATTTTTAAAAAACCATACCTAAGTACATTGTGATACAAACATGGAATAACAAAGACAAAACAAAGTTTAACGCAGTCAAGGACAAAAGAGAGCCTGCCTAGAAAGATCAACAGCAATCTATTGGCCAGTTATGACAGAAGAATAGCATTTCCAAAGTATTGCAGGAACATATTTGTTACACTAGAATTCTATGTTAGATGAAGGCATTAGAGTTATGTGAGAACTAAGAGAGATTACCATTCACGTAACTTGCTCAAACAATGAAAGAGAATGCTTTAGCAATAGTGCAGAAAGAATACTTACGATACAAAACACAATAGTGAACAATGACATTGATAAGCATGCTAGGACTTCTAAACCATTTTGAAATGTTAAGAGAGGAAAAAAAGACTAGCTTTGGTGTGTTTAAAACATGAGGGAGCTAAAATAAAGTAACATATACACTGAATGGCCAGACTACTATGCTCTCTGAATGCATAATAATCTGGCCATTCAGTGTGTGTGTGTGTGTGTGTATATATATATACATATGCCCAGTGCATGAATTCGTGCATGGGTGGGGTCCAGTCAGCCTGGCCAGGTGGAGGGAACATGGGTGGTTGGTAAGCTTGCCTGCTGGTCGAACTCCTGGTAGAGGGGACAATTTGCATATTAGCCTTTTATTACATAGGATATATACTGAATGACCAGATTATTGGGCATTTCAGAGATCATCATAATCTGGCCACTCAGTGTAAATATGAGAGTAAAGTTTTAAATTTTTATGAGCTCAATCTATTTTTTGGATGGAGGCTAGAGGTGAGGATGGTTTTCTATTTTATTGGTATGCATGTTCAATGCATACAAATCTAATTTCAAAGCCACAAGTGCTAATTTACATAACATCCAACTAACATTGACATCTCTATTAGAGTCAAATATTAGTAGATATCTAGCAAGTTCTGAGCTGGGCTTCACAGGACAGAAGACCAGGATGCTCATTTTTGGCTCCTATGGAAGAATTATTTAATATATCATACAAGTAGCCTGGTGCACAAAATATGTGAATGGGAAGGGGCCCCTCAGCCTAGCCTGCACCCTCTCCAATTGAGGACTCCCTTGGGATTGGGCCTAAACCAGCAGTCAGACATCTCTCTCACAATCTGTGACCACTGGATCCTAACTGCTTACCTGCCTGCCTCATCGCCCCTAACTGCCAATGCCTGCCTGCCTGATTACCCTTAACCCCTCTGCCTGCCTGCCTGATCTCCCCTAGCTGCCTCTGCCTGCCTTCCTGATGGCCCCTAACTGCTCTCCCCTGCCATCCTGATCTCGCCCCCAAACACCTCTGCCTGTCTGATCACCCTTAAGTGCCTTCCCCTGCTGGCCTGATTGCCCCCATCTTCCCTCCCCTGCTGGCCTAATCTCACCACCAACTGACCCCCACTGATGGCCTGCTCACCCCCAACTGCCTCCCCCCCTTGCCAGCCTGATCACCCAAAACTGCTGTCCCATCCTGGCCTGACTACCTACAACTGCCCTCAACTTTTGGGCCCTAACTGCCTCTACCTCAGCCCCGCCACCATGGCTTTGTCCAGAAGAAAGTCCAGAAGGTCTCCCAGTCTAATTAGCATATTACTCTTTTATTAGATAGGATAGAGGCCTGGTGCATGGCTGGGGGCTGGCTGGTTTGTCCTGAAGTGTGTCCCAGATCAGGGTGGGGAATCCCTTGGGGTGCAGGGCAGCCTGGGCAAGAGTCCTCTACTCATAGGTCCCTCCTTCTGTGGCTGGCCCCAGGTGGGTGGGAACCTTAGCTTCCTCCATCTTCAGGGGTGACCCAAGCCTCCTGATTGCTCTAGCTGGCTCTGTGGGCACTGCCACCTTTGTCCCACTAATTTGCATACTCACTCCTGATTGGCTGGTAGGCATCACGAAGGTATGGTCAATTTGCATATTTCCCTTTTATTGGTGTAGATTAGACTTTATTTCCATGTTATCACCCACTGACCTTTCTTACAGCTGACTTAGTCTGCTAAGCTAATTTGTATACTTCAGGAGACTAAGAACATAAGTGTTGTGTGTAGTAGCACAGCATTTTGTAGCCCTGGAGAAGAAAAGCCAAAGCCTTTATTAGATGTAGTTTTCTTCTGTACCAAATGAATATTTTTTTTAATATATTTTATTGATTTTTTACAGAGGGGAAGGGAGAGGGATAGAAAGTCAGAAACATCGATGAGAGAGAAACATCGATCAGTTGCCTCTTGCACGCCCCCCACTGGGGATGTGCCTGCAGCCAAGGTACATGCCCTTGACCAGAATCGAGCCAGGACCTTTCAGTCTGCAGTCCGACGCTCTATCCACTGAGCCAAACCGGTTTCGGCCCAAATGAATATTTGACTATCCAACTACCCTGAGTTTCAAAGAACATGAAGGAATTTGAGTTGTTAGTAACTTCATTTGATGAACAGTTTATATCCTATATAATAAAATCCTTATATGCTAAGTATTCGGTCATCCAGTCAACTGTTCAACCAATCAAAGCATAATATGCTAATTATATGCTAAGGCCATCAAATGCTTGCTATGATGTGCACTGACCACCAGGGGGAAGATAGTCAATCAGTAGGTTAGCTTGCTGCTGGGGTCCAGCTGATCTGTATTGAGCCAGATGGGCCAGGCAAGCCCTGGAGCCCTCCCATAGTCCCTCCCCAGCTGGCCAACCTCCTGCATCCCTCCCAGGCTCCAATTGTGCACCAGTGGGGTCCCTCAGCCTGGCCTGTGCCCTCTTGCAATCTAGGACCCCTTGGGGGATTTCAGAGAGCCAGTTTCAACCCAACAGAGAAATGACTGGTCATTATAATGCACACTGACCACTGGGAGTCAGACACTCAATGCAGGAGCTTCTCTGTGGTGGTCAGAAGCCAAGTTCATGGTTGGCAAATGCAGCAGCAGTAGTGGGGAGTGGGCCTAAGCCTTCAGTCAGGTGATGTCCTAAGCCAACAGTCAGACATCCCCTGAGGGCTCCTGGATTGTGAGAGGGTGCAGGCCTGGCTGAGGCCTCCCCCACCCCACTCTGAGTACAGGAATTTCATGCACTGGGCCTCTATTTGTTCTATGATTCAATTAATTGCCTAGCCCCCAGGTATAGATGCCACATTTTATCTCCAGAGCCTGAAAAAGAACTCTCATCTTCATTTTAAAACTGGCCCAGGGCCTCCAAAATTCAATTCTGGGGCTTGCGCAAACTGGAAGGAAAAGCAGAGAAGCTCCCTGTTCATATTTCACTGCTTCTTTGTTTTATTTTTTTTTTAAGATTCCTGGGATTTTGCTAAATCAGCTCCGGAGGAAGTTTGTTCATCTCCCACACCCTATATAATTAACCTGAAATTAACCTCCTCATTAATCCACAGATGGAGAAGACCAGCACACACAGCATGTGTACACTCACATGGGCTCTCACTGGCTATATATGATTAAGAACTAAGTCCCAGCTGATATATATATATATATATATGAAGAATAGTTAAAATATATTTATATTGGAACTTTTAGTACAAATATAGGCTGCCAAAATGCATATTTTTTATGATAGGTCCACACTTGGAATGTAATTGTTAATTGAGAAAAAATATGGAGTCATCTTGGGAACCTGATCCAATTTTCTATTGATCTCGCCCCATTTTAAGGAGCTAACCTCCTAGTGAACAACATGCGCAACTGGTTTCACACAGGTTGTTTTATTCACTGTCCAGGGAGCATGGGGGTCTCCTATAAATCCATGTGCATATTGAGATCTCTGCCTCTGCTTATCCTTTCCCATATTCATGTCCAATATTCTCTTCTTCATCAAATGTTATTAACACAGTAGCTCTACTTATTAACTGTCATCATTTTTTTGGCAGTATTTCAGTCCTAGAGGAAAATATGCTTCCTAATTAACACCCATCCTTCAATTTTCTCTCAATTTACCTAGTCTTTGGGAGGCTTAATGTCAAAATCCAAGTATAAGGACAAAAAAGCAATGAGTTTCCAGTTTTATGCCTGTCTTAGCAATTCTATGAGAGATATTTTGAAGCTCCTCTTGAATAGTCTGTGCCAAAGACTTGGTAATTGTTTTTTATGGTTTTTCAATGAAGTGTAAAGTCCTTCTAATAGCTGTCAATAGCTTTCTCTTCGCTGTAGCTGTGAACACTAAGAAAAAGACCTTTAACAACCATTTCTGCCTCTCTCTCTCTCTCTCTCTCTCTCTCTCTCTCTCTCTCTCTCTCTCTTTCTCTCTCTTCCTCCTTTCTCTCTCCTTCCCATCATCACTACTTTGGTCTGCATCTGAACATTTGGCATTACACCCCTGCATAGCCTAAAAGATATTAGAAGTGGGTATAATCAATCATGGTGGATGCCCCCTGAGTTTTAAAAGAAAAGAAAATTTTCACTCATAATTATATCTAGTAGGTCAATGCAAAAACGATGGATTCACTGGGCTCTGTATTAGTTTCCCGTTGCCTGAGGAATAAACAAGCACCAACTGGGGGCTTAAATCACCACAGCCCTGGCTGGGTGGCTCAGTTGGTTGGCGTGCCGTCCCATATACTAAAAGGTTGTGGGTTCCATTCCCAGGAGAGCCACATACCCAGATTCTGGCTCAGTCTCCACTAGGGGAGCAGGAACCGTACAGGAGGCAACCGATTGATGTTTTCTCCCAGGCTGATGTTTCTCTCTCTCTTTCCTTTTCCACTTTCTCTCTCTAAAAAAATCAATAAAAAACATAGCCGCAGGTGAGGATTTTTTTTAAAAAATGCACTCAACACACAAACCTTTAAAAAAATACATATGACATATTCACTCTCAGACTTCTGGAGGTCAGGAAACCAAAATCAGTTTCACTGAGCCAAAGTCAAAGTGTTAACTCTACAACAGAATGCTTCCTTGCACCCCCCCTTTTTTTTAGCTTTTAGAGGCTGCCTGCATTCTTTCATTCATGGTCCCCTTTTCCATCTTGAAAGGCAGCCATGCAGTGTCTGCCTTATTCTGTAGCCAAGTTTTATCCTGCCTCCCTTGGTAAGGACGCTTGAGATGAAATTTAGTGGCTATTCGATAATCCAGGCTAATGTCTCCATCTCAAGATTGTTCATCTGAGCACATCTACAAAGTCCCATTTCCAGGGAGAGCACATAAACATCACTGGGGATCATTACGAAGTCGACCACAGGTTCCATGACACGGCACTCCATTTTCTCACATCTCTGTGGCCACGTGGACTCTGTCTCCTTTGCAAGCTTGTGTTTTTCCACACACACACAAATTAATACTGAATTTTCTGAAGATTTATTTCTAGATCTTCTCTTCCCAGGCTGTGTGATCGTTAATGTTGTGTCAGCTTAACTGGACAAGTGATGCTCAGACGGCTGGTAAAACTTCATTTCAGAGTGGGTCTGGAAGGATGTTTTTGGAAGAGATTATCACTGGATTCAGTGGGCTGAGTAAAGAGAACTGCCCTTAGCAATGAGGGTGTGCATCACCGAATCCACTGAGGGCCCAAACAAAAAGCCAAAGGAATGGCGAGTTCTCCTTCTGCCTTTTTAAAATATATATATATATATACCTTATTGATTTTTTACAGAGAGGAAGGGAGAGACATGGGGAGAAACATCGATCAGATGCCTCCTGCACACTTCCTACTGGGTATGTGCCTTCTGCCTTTAAATATATATATTATTGATTTTTGACAGAGAGGAAGGGGGAGGGATAGAGAGTTAAAAACATTGATCAGCTTTCTCCTGCACACCCCCTTCTGGGTATATGCCTTCAACCAAGGTACATGCCCTTGACTGGAGTCAAACCTGGGACCCTTCAGTCCACAGGCCAACGCTCTATCCACTGAGCCAAACCAGGTAGGGCTCTTTCTGCCTTCTTGAGCTGGGTCATCTACCTTTTCCTGTCCACAGACACTGAGAGCTCCTGGTTGTCAGGCTTCTGGACTTAGAATGAATTATCTCACTAGCTTTCCTGTGTTTCTAGCTTGCCTATAGCAGATTGTGGGACTTTTCAGCCTACATAGCCATGTGAGCCAATTTCTATAATAAGTCTCTTCTTATATATCTATATATCCTATTGGTTCTGTTTCTCTGGAGATCCTTGACTAATACAGGCTCTGTTCTATTTATTTACTTTGTATTTATAAACCACAGTTCTTTTGAGAATGTGTATTATTACTCTATTTTGATTTAATTAAGACTTTTATCAACATTAAAGGTTGGATTTCATCTGAGTCAATGTTTATACTGCATTTCTCCTTTCATGGATTCATTTTTTCATAAACATTTATCTGAATATTTTTCTTACACCCCTGTTTGAAATTACCTTACCTGCCTAAGATGATGTATAATTCTTTAGCACGTCATTCGAGAATTTCAATTATATAACTTCTGCTTTTAAAAAATATATAGTTTTATTGATTTCAAAGAGGAAGGGAGAGGGAGAGAGAGACAGAAACATCAATGACAGAGAGAATGATGGATCAGCTGCCTCCTGCACCCCTCCCCACTGGGGATGGAGCCTGCAACCCGCATGTGCCCTGACCAGGAATTGAACTGTGACCTCGTGGTTTATAGGTTGATGCTCAACCACGGAGCCAAATTATCCGGGCCCGGTTTTGTTTCTAACCTCACCTACCTCCTCTCTGCACTCTGTGCTCTGAATATATCAAAGCATTTATTGCACAAAAGTACAAAGTCTATAATATTTTTACCACGTGGGTTTCTTGTAAGAGCTAAAAATTTTTATGTATTTTAAAAATATGTGAGATGTATAGAATAATATCTGGCATGGTGTAAATGCACTATATGTTCCTCTAATTATTTCATTCTTTTTTATTAAGAGTTTTACCAGTAAAGAGGCTGGAATTTTAGTAAATTTCATTGGGGCCTTTTATAGAGATATGTATGTGGTATTTTTATCGAGTCTTTTTAAAACACTTATCTGATCATATGACATCACTATGCAGACTTACCACTGACCAAAAGCAACACGTTCAAGACTAGGAAGGTCTTTGGAGGACTTGCCTGTAGTCTTGTAAATGGGTTTTTGAATTTTTTTAAATCCAAAACAATTTTGAGCAAGCCATAGGGTTTCAACTTTTTCTTGCTTTCTCATGTCCCTGGTGTTGATGTGAATAAATAAGCATTGTGTTTATTGCTCTGAAAGCTTTTAATTGATTGGACTAATTTGTGACAACCTTGTGTTCCTTCTTTGGGATCCCAGATGCAATTTGGTTAAGTTTTCAGATATATAACTTGTATACTGCATGTGTAAATATTCCACATGTATTAAAAATGACCCCCCGTATGAATTCTTAGGTTTCTGTTCTAGGAGTTTCATGACTTCTGGGCATACATTATAGACAACTAAGCAGTATTTGAAGATTCCCTTAGAGCTACCTGTAAAATCAGAGATATATTGAAATCATGTCAGCAACAGCTTGCCCATTCATAATGTATTATGTGAAGGTTTATAATGTCTCCTAAGGCAGTAGTGGGCAAATTGCAGCTCTTGAGCCCCATGTGGCTCTTTGGCCCCTTGAGTGTGGCTCTTCCACAAAATACCATGACCTGAGCGAGTCAATTTTGAAGAAATAGCGTTAGAAGTTGAAGTTGAAAAACTTTGGCTCTCAAAAGAAATTTCAATTGTTGTACTGTTGATATTTGGCTCTGTTGACTCATGAGTTTGCCGACCACTGGCCCAGAGAAACAAAATTAACTTTTCGATGTTCTTCCCTTGGGAGAGAGGAGAGCACAATAAATGCTCCCCCTCTCTGTACCATCGGAGATAATTGCCTGGAAAACAACCAGGTGAAAATTGTTTTCTCATTCAAGGTCACTCTGCTGCACATTAGCACCACTGAGGCATGCTTCTGATTACTAGGAACATGCCCTTCAGACACAGATTCATTCGAAGCAAAAGTTAAAAGAGAGAAACATATAAATCCTCAGCGTGGCTTTCAGAATATAAGAAGTGCAGTCCACGTTAATGGCTGAGCTAGTTTTCAAAGCTAGCCTTCTTAACTCATGATGTATATAATTTAAAAGGCTTGTATTCCTATTAATAATGAGATTTTAAAATGGAAGAGATACATCTAGCATGCGTTCAAAGGAAAATATTATTTACCATAAAAAATTTAATTCACAGTTGTCACCTAAGGAGGTAAACTGGGAGAAACCCCTGCTTTGCTCATTCTCTTTTATCCAATTACAACCTTACATGGCACTGGAAAGGGCTGCAGTGGGCTTGCAATGATGAGTAGAATGTGGTCTCACTATTTGAGTCTGGGTTCTTTAAGAGAACTAACGGGAAAAATATACAAATACCTGTGATGCAAGGTATCAGATGTTAGGGGACAGAAGAAAATATTCAAAAGAGAAGATCACATTCCTTGTTTGGATTTTGATGCTTCATATTGCTTAATCATTTTATCAAAACTTTTGTAAGTTACAGAGAGTAAAGAGATAGTGCATAACAAGTCAAATAACAAAGACACATACAAAGAAATAGTTCATAATCTGTTCTTCCATTCCTTCAATGTTTGCCTCTGTGCAAAGTAACCAATGTGAAATATTTGATGTGTAACTTCTGTACCTTTCTAGATTCTTGTATTATAATACCCAAACTTGTTTTACTCTTTTATAAAAAAAATGAGTTAATTCTACATACCAACTTTTCCCCTTCTAGGGTAAGTCTACAGAAAAAACTATAGAGTCTTTTCAATGAGCAACTGAAATGAGTGGATCTGGATCAACTGCATATTTGTATTTAAAAAAACTTGAGGCCCAGTGCATGAAAGTTGTGCAAGGGTGGGGGCCTTCAGCCATGCCTGCACCCTCTCACAATCCAGGACCGCTGGCCTCTAACCATCTCTGCCTGATCTCTCCTAACCACTCACCTTCCTGCCTGATTGTCCCTAACTGCTCACTTACCTGCCTTATTGCCCCTAACCACTCTGTCTGCCTGATCACCCCTAACTGCCTCTACCTGCTTGCATGATGATCACCCTTAACTCCTCACCTGCCTGCCTGATCACCCCTAACTGCTCACCTACCTGCCTGATTGCCCGTAATCACTCTGCCTGCCTGATCATCCCTAACCTCTCACCTGTCTACCTGATCATCCCTAACTACTCACCTGCCTGCTTGGTCACCCCTAACTACTTGCCTGCTAACCTGATTGCCCCTGACTGCCTCTGCATGCCTGGCTCATTGTCCCTAACTGCCTCTGCCTTGGCTCCTGCTGCAGTGGCTTCATCCGGAAGGTCATTCGGCTATTTGGTCTAATTAGCATATTACACTTTTATTATTATAGCTGATCCTTGACCCCCTTCCTCACACATGTGCTGGCTGCTGGCAACGCAGACTCCAACACTGGTTGTAGGCAGAGTATGGAAAGCCCTTGGGATGCTGTGATTGTACCATCATTAAAATGTAAACCAATGGTAACCTTCTATAGGATTTTGGTGGAGTGAAATGTACCTCTGTCTGCAGTATCTCAGGCATTTGAAATGTTTGGGGAAGTAGTGATTTTAAAAACTTGGCATTGGATAGCTATTATTGGGGGCCATTGTATTAGTTAAAGGCAGTGCAATATCAAAATAGATGAACTAGTAATCAAAAGCCAAATGTGTAGTCAGAAGCTCTTTTTCACAGCGTAGAAAGAGGGTGTCCTTCTACAGTCATGTGGCAGAAGGATAAAGTGAGGATAAAGCCCAGGCCTTAATTATAGGAGTAGCGGAGCTCTACATGAGGTTGAATTTTCAGAAGGGCAATGTTATAAGAGCACATCAGAACAACATAGGAATTTTAGGAGGTGAATTTGAAATCATCATATATTTAAACATGTTCTTAAGAATATAAATTTTTGCTCTCCCACTTTATCATTTCTAACACAATAAATATAGGTCTGATAGGTATGAAAATTAGGAGAATTTGACTCCATTGCTATGTCACATATGCATTTTTACTTGCAATTGAAATGACAATTACCATTTAGTCTTCTGATATCATTATAATTTATTTCTTTTAGTTTTTAAAACTATCTGGAAAGTTTATCTGATTCAATTATGTAATTTTGGAAATGTATCAAGAATACTCAGAGGATAAAGATTCAGGAAAATATCCCAAAGACATCAGAGTTTTTAAAAAGTTATACAGCACAGAGAAAACATAGTCCCAGCTTATAATTACAGAAAACCTGAAAACCAGGAAATTTTATTTGAAAGACAAGAACATGTGGAAAAATAAGAAAAGACAACGTGGGATTAAGAAAAGAAAATTAATATTAAATAAGTAAAATGAAAGTGTGTGGTCTACAGGGTCCTGGAGTTTTATTACTAAGGCTGTTTCACTGCCCACAAGCCTATATTGAAATGAACAATTTCTTTAAAGTCAATATTGACAGAATAAGACAAAATATTGCATTTACCTGCCTCATGAGTCCACTGCAGGACCTTTTTGTAATCACACGAGTCAGAAAGATATTGCTTCTTAGTTTTCCATTGTCCTACTTTTAAAAATTAAACCATAAACACAGAGAAAGCAATAAAAAATATATTGAGATTCCTTCATGGGATTTCATTTTTCTAAATGCTAAATTGTCTGAAGATGAAATGACAAGAAATCCCTAGGACATTGACTGTGCTAAGACAGAAAGATCATTGGAGAACATAGGTTTCTAAATGTTTGGTAGAACTCCACGGTGAGGAGTACACAACATATAGAACGTGTTCTTACTTATGAAAATCAGATGAAACTATATTTAAAATTTTACTAGGTTTTTTATTTTATGAAAGAGCAAAAATTATATAGAATACTAGAGGCCTGGTGCACAACATTTGTGCCCTGGGGAGGAGGAGCTGTGGAGGTCCCTCAGCCTGGCCTGCACCCTCTCTCAGTCCAGGACCCCTCAGGAGATGTCCACCTTCCAGCTTAGGCCCTGCTCATAGCGACCGGTCATTCTGTCATTTGGTTGATTTGCATATTATGGTTTTACTATATAGGATTATCTTATGTAACCATATTATAGTAGTAAAAATTCCAATACTGATGAACATTGTGCTATCTTAAAGTATATCTGAAAAGGATCATCATTTTTCATTCTACTAATGTGTATTTTTCAGTGACTTCACTGAACATCAGAAACCTCTGTATAGAGTGATATCAGGTGGAAATTATGACTTTCCATTTAGAATTTAAAATGATCTTGAGGGCGAAAGTGTTAATAATTTTTTACAGAATTTGCATATAGTCTCTACAACAGCTTTTTAGCTACATTTTATTCAAAGTTTGGCTTTGAAAAATGGATATACATTAAAATCAGACTGTAGTAGGCAGAGGAGCTAGCTTTGTTAATGTGATCATAGTCAATCTGTCAAACTTGGCGAGTCATTGCCATTTCACAGGGCACTGTATCTACTTTAATGTTCAGGGCCTGGGAGAAGTTCAGGGTGTCTTTCATTAACTGTCCTGTACCTTCTTTTCCTACCTGCGTGCTCACTGCAGCTTCTGACCTTTGAAGTTTCAGAAAAATGGTTATGAGGAGAAAGGCATGTAGAAGTTCCCAACAGAGATCAGACATCCAGTAAAATTTAAAGGATAGTAAGTTATAAATGATAGAAATCACAGTGTGAATGCATTGAGCTGCCAGGGGCAAAGATACAGTGATAACAGCGTCACCCCAATAAGTTCAATTTTTAAAATGTTCACATTAAAAAAAAAACTATGTAGAAGAGAGGGCAATAAGGATCTCTGACTCCGGATGAAAGAGGAATAGGGGAAATCCAGATCAAAAGTAGCTAATGAGCTCTGGCTGGGTGGCTTAGTTGGTCAGAGCATCTTCCAGTACACCTAAAGGTTGTGGGTTTCATTGCGGGTCAGGGTACATACCTAGGTTGCGGGCATATCCAGAAGGCAGCTGATCTATGATTTGCTCCCATCTCTCTCACGCTCTCTTTATGTCTCTCTCAGGTAATATTGGTGAATAACATTATATAAGACTCACTAAGGAAAAAGAGAGAAATCCAAAGAAGTAAAATCAGAGATGAAGTAGAAGTCACAGCAGATACCACAAAAAATGCAAAGGATCATAGAAGAATATTTTGAAGAGTTATACGCCACAAAATTGGGCAATGGAACAAACATGGATATATTCTTAGCTCTCTTTTGAATCAAGTCTATGAGGATTTTTCTTCCTTTTTTGAGTGGATGGTCAGTGTAAGATAGCTCTGCCTTGTCTCTGAATGGAATCGGTATTTCTTTTTAAATCAATTGCCTTGTATTAATGCTTCCTTAACTCTACTTACCATCAACTGGGAAGATGCTGAAGCTCAAGATTAGCAAGTGTAACCGGGAACAAGGGGGTCTGGAAAGCACCCAGTTTCCTCTAAAATGAGGCCTTCATGGAGTGGCACAATGGGAGACCTTGTGCTTCAATCTAGCTCAGGAGGGATCAGGGTTCCCACATTACTCTACCTTTCATCACACCAACAGCTGGCTGAGGAGTTAGATATTCAGAATTCCAGCCCTATATGTTTTTGTCTCCTATGACTAATCTGGTAAATCCATTTCAGAATGAAGTGGGAAGACAGAAAAAAGGAGTTTTCACTTAAATGCCAGAATTATACTTCCACTTATTTATATTTTGTTGTAAATGATTACATTAGATTAATTGTATCTAGTTGTCTCCTCATAGTGTACATTAAGCTTTATCAATTAACCCTCATTATTTTTTAATTTCTAACTAAAAATCCCTCAATATCTGCTTATATATAAGTACTTGAACTTGCTTGGTCCAGATAATAATTACCACTCAGATGAACAGAATGTGCACACAAGCTAAGTAGCCCCTTTACAAGGGATGGGAGCCAGAAATGTTCCTCTCTGCACATGTCATAATTCACACCAGTAAATCTGCGTGTGCAGAAACTTGTCATGGAAATTGAGCCCTGAAAATTTTAGCAAATATCACAATTGTATATTTAAAATTCTAGTCTTGCTCACAGGAGTAATTAGCACTCACCCAGACAGAGATTCTCATGCAATTTTTTTCATATACTTACTCATACCATTTATGACAAGAATATTTTATTGTATTGAAAAATGTCCTAATAGGGAGAAAGTTAACTTTTTATAAGTCTATAACTTTAGGGTAAATGACTAGTAATGTAGAGTCCTGCTTTCAAAAATAGGTAATCGTATATAATAAAAGGCTAATATGCAAATTGACCAAACCATGGAATGACCAGTTGCTATGACACACACTGACCACCAGGGGGCAGATGCGCAATGCAGGAGCTGCCCCCAGGTAGTCAGTTTGCTCCCACAGGGGGGAGCACCACTCAGCCAGAAGCTGGGATCACGGCTAGAGAAAACAGCAGCAGTAGCAGGAGCCTCTCCCACCTCTGTGGCAGTGCTAAGGATGTCTGACTGCCCCCAATGGCTCCTGGATTGTGAGAGGATGCAGGCTGGGCTGAGGGACAGCCCCTCCCCAACAAGTGCATGAATTTCTTGCACCGGGCCTCTAGTAAAAATATTTTAAAAATTAAAATAAAATAAATAAGCTGATGAACAAAATAGATCCAGAGGCATAGAAGCATGGAACAGACTGCTTAATCTCAGAGGGAAGGGGGTGAGGGGTGAGAGATTAACCAAAGAACCTACATGGACACAGACAATAGGGTGGTGAAGGGGGGGGGCGTTTGCAAGGTGCAGGGGGTCAATGGGGAAAAGGGGACATCTGTATTACTTTCGAGAATAAAGGTAATGTCTTAAAAATGTAAATGAACATGTTAAAAGTTAACATGTTACTACTACTTTCATTTAATCAAAGCAATTCACAATGATTGCAGGAATTTTTCTTTAAAAACATATCCTATCTAATAAAAGAGTAATATGCAAATTGACCATACCTCCACCACATCCACAAGCCATGCCTACCAGCCACGCCCACCAGCCAATCAGGAGAAAATAAGCAAATAAACCCCAATTAAGATGGCTGCGGCCACAGAGAGCAGGAGGGAAGCTTGGGTTTCCCCGGCAATGGAAGAAACCAAGCTTTCTGCCTGCCCTTAGCACTCAGCCTCCACACCAGGCTACAAAGTTTCAATTATAGAAGATACATAAATTGTAACAGAAATGGCTACCACCATGGAGCGATCAGAAGGCTTGGCTCTGCTCCAGGTTACAAACTTTCAATTGTAAAAGATAAATAAATCCCAGAACTCAGGGCCTCCACTTGGGTTTCCGGGGGACATGGCCTGCCTGTAAACCACCACAGGCCTCTTGCCCAGGCCACCCCACATCCCAAGGGAACCCCCACCTTGATCCAGGACACCCTTCAGGGCAAGCCAGCTGGCCCCCACCCATGCACCAGGCCTCTATCCTATCTAATAAAAGAGTAATATGCAGATTGATCATCACTCCAACACAGAAGAGGGCTGCCCCCATGTGGTCAAAGATCCTGCTCCCATGTGGATACAAGATGGCCACTACAAGATGGCCAGCAGGAGAGGGCAGTTTTGGGCAATCAAGCCTGCAGTGGAGGGCAGGTAGGGGTGACCAGGCTGGCAAAAAAGGGAAGTTGGGGGTGACTGGGCCTGCAGGGAAGGGCAGTTGGGAGGGATCCAGGCCTGCAGGGGAGGGAAGTTAGAGGCAAACAGGCTAGCAGGGGAGGAGTCAGGCATCACTCAGGCTGACACAGGAGTGTTAGGGGATGATCAGGCTGGCAGATAGAAGCAGTTAGGGGTAATCAAGAAGGCAGGCAAGCAGTTGGATTGTGAGAGGGATGTCCGACTGCCCATTTAGGCCCAATCCTGGTGATGGGATCGGGCCTATATGGGCAGTTGGACATCCCCCGAGGTGTCCCAGATTGGAGAGGGTGCAGACTGGGCTGAGGTACACCCACCCCCTGTGCACAAATTTTGTGCACCGGGCCTCTAGTGTGTGTGTGAGGAAGGGAGAGAGAGACAGAAAAATCAATGATGAGAGAGAATCATTGATCAGCTGCTTCCTGCATGCCCCCTACTGGGGATTAAGCCAACAACCCAGGTCACCTTGACCAGAATCAAACCTGGGACCCTTCATTCCTCAGGTCAATACTCTATCTACTGGGCCAAACCAGCTAGGGCTAGGGATCTTTTAAATAACCGAAATAGAACTCAGAAAATAAATAGGGGGGAGTGGGAGAAGTAGAAGAGGGTAATCTACACTAATAAAAGAGTAAGATGCAAATTGACCATACCTTTGGGATGCCCACCAGCCAATCAGGAGTGAGTATCCAAATTAAGCCAACAAAAGTGGCTGGTTAATTTGCATACACAAGTGCTGAATGGCTGGGGGTGGGGCTGGAAGATGGCAAAGACGCAAGCGTTCCACCCACCCCAGCTGATCTGGGCCTCTGGGCAGTGTGGGAAGATAGAAAGGGGGCTCCAGGCCAGAGGGAAAAGATGGCTCCAGCCAGAGAGAAGACAGAGCCGGCAGCCAGAAGAAGGAAGGTCCATTTTTGCACAAATCTTCTTGCATTGGGTCTCTAGTGGGAGATAAATGGGGATGGAAGGAAACATGTAATGGGGTGGTGAACACACAATACAATACATAGATGATGTATTATAGAATTGTACACCTGGAATGTTTACAACTTTATTAACCAACTAGTGGCCTGGTGTATGAACTTTGTGCACAGCAGGGGAGGGCTCCCTCAGCCCAGCCTGCACCCTCTCCAATCAGGGACCCCTTGACAGATGTCCAACTGCCGGTTTACACCATACCTCTTGAAATCTGGGACTGCTGGCTACTAACTCTCACCTGCCTGCCTGCCTGATTGCCCCTAACCTCTCTGCCTGCCTGATCAATCCTAACTGCCCTCCCCTGCTGGCCTGATATTGCCCCCAATTATCCTCTCCTGCCAGCCTGATAGCCCCTAACTGCCTCTGCCTTGGCTCCCACTATCATGGCTTTGTCTAGAAGGAAGTCAGCTATCCAGAAGCTGACTGGTCAACTCAGTCTAATTAGCATATATTACCATTTTATTAATATAAGTAGGTTATATAGGATAGGGTTGCTTAAACAGGAGGAAATATTCTTGGCAGACAAAAATACGTAATTCCTATATCTGGACTGATAGCCAGCCATATGCACTATACTGCTAACCTGGTCATTAAAAAACTGAACTGCTTTCTTACACCTTACACCAAACAGCTGTTGCCTTTAAAAGCCCTCCTCAACCCTAACCTTAGGTTCTGCCTTTGTAGTTCACTCAGACTAGGTTCTGATTGGTTGGTTTCTGTATCAGTCAGCATCAAAAGCTCTGCCTCCTAGGCAGCTATTGACTCCTTGCAGTTCACTCAGATTTGGTTCTGATTGGTTGGTTTCTATGCCAGTTAGTATCTCCATGACAGCTGCAGATCAGGCCCTTCCTCTCTCTCTGTGCCTATGTCTGGGCCTGATCTGCAGACTTTGTGGCAGCTGCTGATCAGGCCCTGCCTCTCTCTCTGTCTGGGCCTTGCCAGCAGCTGTGGTGGCTGTGGATCAGGCCCTTCATCTCTCTTTGAACCTTTCTCTGAGCCTGATCCATAGCTGCCTCCCCCACAGGCTGGAGGCTAATAACCTCAGCACTCCTGCCTCTCCCCACCCGCTCCCCGCCACCCTACCTGCCTGCCAGCTGATAGTCTTGTTGTGATAGTAGCTTATGGGCCACAAGGGAGGGATCGAGAGGTGCTTCCTGGTGACCATTTGTCTGTTTGGTCATTTAGGTCATGACAGCCCCTGGCCTTTTATAATGTAGATATTTTTGGAGCATTAAAAAAGCCCCCTGTACTTTTGTGATGGCATTAAGATGAGTTCTAAAACTGTACATTCATACAATTAAATACTATCCATCAGTAAAAATAAATGAACTACTAATTCGTAAAACATGGACAAATCTCAAAGGTTACATGCTATATAATTTGATTTATATAGCATTCTGGAAAAGGCAAAACTATAGGAGGAGAAAATAGATTAGTAGTTTCTAGGAGCTGAAAGTGGGAGAAGGGGTGTTGACTACAAAAGGGTAGGGGGTAATTTGGAGGAATGACGGAAATGCTCTGTATATTAATATAATGGCAGTTTCTATATGCATTTGTCACAACCTTTAGAACTGTGCAATAGAAGGGTGAATTTTCTTCTATGTAAATTATACCCCAATAAACCTAGAGTTGGAAGATACTGAGTTCTAGGGTATCGACAGTGTCCATTGGGAACTACCACTTTGAGTCTATGTGTTGGGGAAATGCTTAAACCTATGAACTCATACAGGAATGTAATCTTTGGGGTAATATGTATTTCCACTAAAGACATGGCTAATGAGATACATTATAGCTATCACCTGAATTCTGAATGGAAACAATAATTTCCTAATGCTCTAACTAAGCTTTTCTAATTAGAAAAGCATAGGTGGAGTGGATAAGGGACTGGCTACTGTGGTTTCTAGGACCAGACTGCTTGGGTATCAATCCCAGTCTCATCAGTCGGTAACTGTGCTACCTTTGACAATTTACCTATTGGAAAACTACCGATTAGTTTGTAATAGCTGTATTAGCCAGCCAATAACAGGATAAGTAATTGTGTCTTTTCCTAATTAAGTCTAAAAAAGAAAGCTATACAGCGTTAGGTTAAGGGATAAAAATTATAATACTGCTGATAAAGCTCTGTGCTAGGTATTCTTGTAAGCATTTTGCATATGCAAATTAATTCTCACAACAACCGAATGAGAGATATTATCATTATCCCTGTCAGACAGATGAGGAAACCGAAGTGCGGCATAAGTAGGTGTTGACTACAAAAGGGTAGGGGGTAAATTGCCAAAGGTCATTGCGTTGGTGACTGAGGAGGCTTGGATTCAAACCCAGTCTGGTTTAGGAAACCGTGTGCTTACTCACTCCATTCCACTGCCTTTATAATAATTAGAAAATATTAATGAGAATATTAGAAAATCACTGTCCCCAATGAGAATTCAAGCTAAGTTTCATTTCCAAGAATCTTGCATTAAATGGACAATTTTCTCCTTACCCAAATCCAAAAGGGGAAAGCAGGGAGTATTCATAAGGTTGCTCATTCCAAGCAATGTTATATCAAACTACGTGGGACTTCATTTTCCATAGGCAAGTGAAAGATGAGACAGTGTTTTGGAAAAAGAGGAAGCAATTTGTTTCTGTGAAGGTCAAATGGCAGGTTATGTCACAATTTATTATGTAGTAATCTACAGGAGTGCTTCCCCGACCCTGCCCCCTGCTCAATTTCTTATTATATAACTTTTTTTTCATAGCTACAATTCATCTCATTAACATTGCATGTCCTAATATTACACTAGTGTTCTTAAAATTGCAATCCAACAGAAAATGCCTTGACTCTAGCACACACAAAAATCCTCAGCAATATGTTCTTTTCCTTAAATTTTATTTAAGTGAAAATATGTAGAAAATAAATCAATTTGGATATTATTATTTATTTATACCATACTTTGTCCCCCAAAGAAGATAAGGGATATGGTAAGTCCATAAATGCACAAATTTTACAAAATCTGTATTTGTGCAATTTCACCAACAGTTACTGACGATATAGACTGAGTGACCAGATGATGATGATGATCTCTGAATGCATAACAATCTGGCCACTCAGTGTATATTCTATATAATAAAAGGCTAATATGCAAATTGTCCCCTCGACCAAGAGTTAGACCAGCAGGATGGCCTGCCAACTGCCCATATACCTTCCCCCTGACCACGCAGGTCGGACCCTACACATGCATGAATTCATGCACTGGGTGATATATATATATATATATATATATATATATATATATATATCAGATTATTATGCATTCAGAGATCACAATAATCTGGCCACTCAGTGTATACTATATATTAGGACTTATATTGAACATCACATTTATCTTCAAGTTGTAATCTTTTCCCATTTTTCTTTGTCAAAGATTTCTGGGAATGTTATGCTAAAAATAACAGACTTTTAATATGAGTAACAGGTTAACAGAATGAAAGTTGCTATAGAAACAGAACACACACTTCAGAAAATGAAACCGCAAGGAGAAATTATATTTATTGGCTGCATTGAATTGGCAAAAGCTTATCAATATATGTCTGGTAGTCGATTTCAGATAGCTTGAGCTGCTAATGACAATATTTACCATTATTTTCCTGAGTTTTCAGCGTATATATGCAATCAAGGATGTTTAGTCAAGAGGCAGGACAAAGCAAAGATGGCTACTTTATGTGTTTCGGCACCACTCAATATAAGCAAAAGTGGGTTTATTAGGGCAGGGCCCTCATGTCTCCTTAATGCTGCGTGTGTGTGTTTTTTTTATGTCTTAACCATTAATATTTATAGGCTTGTTAGAATTATTCATGTCAACAGTGGGGGAGTTCCCAAATCTCTGAGAATTATCATTTATTTACATGGTGTTTGGTGCACTTGGTTTGCTATGAGTAGTATGCTGCTAGTACACTTACGCAAAGCTTTAATGGTTGGATATCTCCTGTTTAACTGCATTATTAAGGGATATTTTATTTATTATTGCTCTCCAACTGCACCTCTTGACTGAATGCTGCCATGATTTAAGTGTATTCTATGAAGGAAGAACAAACAGCAGTTTCTATGCAGCCTGCATCACTCTGCTTTTATAACCTGCATTTTCTATGCAGTAAATCCAGACACTTTACAATCATTAAGAATATGTAAGATGACTTGGCCCCATAACATCTCTCCAGAGTTCAGCATGTGTTATAAAACAAGCCACCACAGAAAACATACATTTAGGCTCAGCTCTCTGAAAGCCCACAACTTCTGTTGTAAATAAGTTATTTCTGGTAGGAAAGTCACAGGTAATTTGTGTTGAATGTTTTGCTACTTTTGATCCAAATGGCAGGCTTCTCCCTCTCCTCATACTTTTCTCCAAGGAATGTTGGGAGGATTGTGATGAGCACTGCTCTGGAATTCAGTCAAGTCGCGATGGGACGCCCTCATTCCATATATATATATATATATATATATATATATATATATATATATATATATAATTGATTTTTTTATAGAGAGGAAGGGAGAGGACAGAGAGTTAGAAACATTGATGAGAGAGAAACATCGATCAGCTGCCTCCTGCACCCCCTACTGGGGATGTGCCCATAACCAAGGTACATGCCCTTGACCAGAATCAAATCTGGGACCTTTCAGTCCGCAGGCCGACACTCTATCCACTGAGCCACACCAGTTTCAGCATAGGACTCCCTCATTCTAAGCCAGTCTCTCCAGCTCCTGGTGCCCCCTGTGTGAGAAAGTAGTAATGTAACAAATTGGGTTGCTTGAGCTAGATAGACAGAGGAAGAGTGAATCGGCTCAGTCTTAGTTGCTTTCCTTCCTGAGAAGGAAATTTCTCCAAGATATGGAAATGGCTCTCTGGAGAAAATGGAACAACATAGATCAGGGAGAATTTGCAATCTTATGGAATTCCGAACTTGAAACAGTACAAGTGGCCTTTCTTTCTTTCCTTGCTCCCAAAGAGCAGGTCTGACAATAAGAAAGGGTCAGGTTCAGAAGCAACATTACCTGCTGAAGACTGGTCCACATTGAATCACAGGTTCTGCTTATTGAGCCTCCGCTACGCAGTGGGCATTGTGCCTTATCGTGTTATTTAGCTCGTTCCATTTTTACAACAGCTCTGCAAACTAAGAATTATTCTTATAATAATCTTTTTTTTTCACCCCCGTTCTTTTGAATGCTTGATTTCTTTCGTGTTGAACAGAGAAAGAAGTCAGAACTACTGAATTTCCTTTTTCCTCTGTCATTTTTCAATGCTATATCTTCCACCAGCAGGGTTCCTAGCTCTCTCTCTTTTGCTTCAGAATATTGCTTCAAGAATAATAATGTTAAACCTCTCTTTTTATGGTACTTATCTTTCCATTTAATCCAGAAGCCAGTATGGCATAGCGTAGACAGAGGTCAGCAAACTTTATCTGGAAAGAAGCAGATCGTAAATACTTTAGGTTATATAGGCTACATGGTCTATCTTAGCTCTTTTGTTACAGTATGCAAAAACAATACAATAGATCACAGAATGGGCAGGGCTGTGTTCCAATAAAACTTAATTTACAGAAGCAGGAGGCCTGCCCATAAAACTTAGTTTGCTGATGTCTGGATCAAAAAAATAAAAAAATAAAAGTGGCAGGAGATGGGCTGCAAAGAAAGAGGGTTGTCTTCAATTAATTCATTTCTAAGACCATGTTATTACTGTGTGGCATGGGGCTAGTTGCTTTATTTGTTTATTTACTCTGAGGCTTCATTTCCTTTTCTGTGAAACAAAGGTAATTGCTTTCTCAGGGATTATTGTGAGGCTGAAAAGAGAGAAACATGTCAGTATGACGGGAGCTTATTACCCACATTGGAAGTTGATGGTTTGAGATGACATTGGCGAGATGGGTAGGCTACAGAAAGGAGTTTTAAATGGAACAGGAAGTCATTGAGGGGCTTTAAGGAAGTGATAGGATTCAAGTCATATTTTGAAACAGTGTTCTTGATATGTAGAAAATGGTATCGACCACATAATAATTTTTGTAGTAGTCTAGGTGAAAGATGACAGAAGGATAATTGTGGTGACTATGAGGATGCAGAAATGTGGATGGATACTTGAGGTACATCAGCATGACTTGTTATATGCATTGCATGTAGGAGGTTAGGGAAAAGGAAAAATCAAAGATGACTGTCTTTGAACTAATCTGGGTTGAGAGGGGTAGCACTCACTGAGATGGGGAAGACTGTGGCAGTGAGTACATTAGCATTGGAAAGAAATGGTTGTGTTTTAAACATTGTTGTTTGAGATGCCTATGAGACATCCCAGTGGAAACATCAAGTAGGCTGTTGGATATGTGAGATGTGTGAGTCTGAGATTCGGAGCAATTTTTTGGCTGGAGATAAAATTATGACTCATCAGCAAAATTATGATAATTTAATCCAAGAGCATATATGAGCTGACTTTGGAATATCTTATAAAGAAAGAGAAGATCTGAGATATGTTTGGGTAAGATAGTAGAATAATGGGTGAGAGAGAAGAGAGACTAAGAACAGGGAAATGAAGTCAGAAGATGTTGGAATAGTTTTGAGTAAGAAGTGAGGAAAGTCTGAACTAGTATAAGAGCAACGGAAATGGAGAAAAAAAGGGGGTAGATGTAAGAGCTAGTGCACAGGAAGGATCCACAGAACTTGAAACCGGATTGGATTGCCAGGGTGAGAAAGTTGAAGTCAAGGGTCACTCTGAGATTCCCCCTTGGCCAATGGACTGTATCCTGATGCTCTCAACCATTGTGTGATACACAAAAAGAAAGGGAGTCTCAGGAGATGAGCTAGATTTGCGTAGGAGAAGGTTGAACATCAGATAGGCTTAAAGCATAGGACTTGTGCCTCATGCCCTTGAAAAACTGCCCTCTCTTCATCTAAACATGCAGCAGATATTCAGGAATTGTCTGTCGTTGTTTTGAAGCTGGTAGAAAGTAGTCAATGTCCAGAATAGTCATGTGGGTTGTGGATGACTTTTAGAAGGCTATGAACACTCATGAGAATAGAAAGAGGAATTTCTTATGCCTAGTGTAATCCTTGGTCCGTGCCGGATGACAGAGCTCAATGTCCCCATGAGGAAACACAAAAGCCTGACTTTCACCAGGGTGATATTGTGGGTCTTCTCTGTCACCTAATCATCTTCACAGAAACTGTACATTTCTAGCTATGCCTATTGTCATCTTTCTATGAATCACATCACTGACTCACTGTTGAAATGAACTTTCTGCAAAGTCCTTAGGTTTTGATAGCCGAGTTGATAAGGAGAACTAGGTGTGTTAATACCACATGGTGTTAACACCGGAATGCTAAAATAACAAGTGAGTCATCTTTGTTGAAAAAAAAAGTGAGAATAGGAATAAAGGAAGAAGTGTTTTAGGGAAGTATGCCAGTTGTCTCCTTAAACCCACAGAGTTTGGCTTCCTGGATTAAATACTGGAAATAGTCAGCTATCATTTCCGGGTTGCTTCTGTTCCTTCAAGCCAAAGGTCAAAGATACCGGAAGTATTATAGCAGAAAAAAGAAATTGCAATAACAAGTTTAGGTAGCAATGGAAATACAGACCGAAACTGTTTCTCAGCAAAAATTAAATACTTTTGGCTTTTTTAAAAATGAGGAATAGGGAGGTGGGGCATAAAAATTAAACAGAAAATTCTTTGCCTTTTATTTTAGATTTTGTCAGCAGCAGAAGATATCTAGAACAATAAGAATTTAAGAAATAAGAGGTTTTGCAGAGACCAGTTTGGCTCAGTGGAGAGAGCGTCGGCCTGCGGACTGAAGGGTCCCAGGTTCGATTCCGGTCAAGGGCATGTACCTTGGCTGCGGGCACATCCCCAGTGGGGAGTGTGCAAGAGGCAGCTGATTGATGTTTCTCATCGATGTTTCTGACTTTCTATCCCTCTCCCTTCCGCTCTGTAAAAAATCAATAAAATATATTTAAAAAAAAAGAAATAAGAGGTTTTGCCAGACTGGCTCAGTGGCTGAGCATCAACCTCTGAACCAGGAGGTTAGTGTTCGGTTCCAGGTCAGAGTACATGCTTGGGTTTGATCCCCAGCGGGAGGCGTGCTGAAGGCTGCTGCTCTGTGGTTCTTTCTCATTGATGCTTCTCTCTCTGTCTCCCTCTCCCTTTCTATCTGAAATCAATACAAAAATACATTTTTTAAAAAAAAAAACGAGCTTTAAGAATGGGAGGGAGTGGTGGCAGTGATAAAATTATGTAAAGCTCTGTGTTCACTGATCTTGCTTTAGAAAGTGGATACATTCCCGGGTCACCCTGACCCACGTGGCTCAGTTGGCTGAGTGTTTCCCCGGTTGTGGGCTTGATCCCAGGCAAGGTGCATCATTGCAGTTTCTCTCTCTCCATCTCCCTCTTCTCTCTCCCTCTCCTTTCCTCGCCCTAAGATCAATGAAAACATATTTTCACAAATTTCAAACAGAACACCTGGGCCCACACTAGCATTTTAATGATGAATGACTGTGGTTTAAAACTTTTGCGCTAAATCTTTTCCTCTCCTCTCAACTCTGACCTTGGAGCTCTGCAACCTGCCCAAGCTAATTGTGATTTTAAAAAATATGTTCAGTGAGAGCCACTCAAAACTAATTTTCTCATTGGACCAGACCAGTTCAAGGAGCAATCGCAAGTGTTTACATGAGGTATAAAACATCCAGTGATTAAGGTGTATAAGAAGCAATTTCTTTTCGAAACTTCTGTCTGAAAGATAAATGTTTTGTCGCATAGGTAATAGCCAGGAGGTGTTTGTTTAAATATGATTGAAAAATAGGTTGCTGCATGTCATCATTTTCAAAATAACCCACAATTTCTAAGTATGCAAATTGAAAGGATAGTGTGCAATGTGACTAAACTGGTAAATAATTAACTTTATAATTATAGATATAATTTTTCTTAGAAAAATCAAGCTTCTTAAACTAAGAAGAGGACATTGGCCTCCAAAGTTACAAATCTTGGGGCTGGCAGCAGGTGATGTGTATATGTTTTGAACAATTGCAGAGCTAGGAAATAAGGAAGGTTTTGACTAATGTACTGTCCCCTGAAACTATCCTATCTAATAAAAGAGTAATATGCAAATGGACCATACCTCTGCTACACTCACAAGCCATGCCCACCAGCCAATCAGGAGTGATATGCAAATTAACCCCAACCAAAACGGCTGCTGCCAGAGGCTTTCCAGCTGGGGCAGAGCCAGTGATTGGCCCCATTGCAGGTCAATCACTGGGTGCCCAAGGCTGGAAAGCCTCGGCCAGAGGCTTTTGGCCTTGGGCAGGCTGGGGGTGAGCCGTCAGTGGGGCATCCCCTGAGGTCTCCCACTATGTGAGAGGGGGCAGGTTGGGCTGAGGGACCACCCACCTCCAGTGCACAAATTTTGTGCGCTGAGCCCCTAGTAAATACTATAAAAGTGTTTTTAAGAGCTGCACAAAGTGGAGAGGGTCTTAAAAAAATAAGGGAACACTAGTGAGAAACACAAATGCCAACGTGATTTAATAGAGGGCCAAGCCTGTGTCAGTCTGCTCACACTATTGTAACAAAATACCGCAGACTGGATGGCTTCAATCACAGGCATTTATTTTCTCACAGTTCTGGAGGCTGGAAAACCAAGACCAAGGTTCTGGCAAATTCAGTTTCTGTTGAGAGTTCCCTTCCTTGCGTAAAGATGGCTTCTTTGTATGTCCTCCATATATCCTCAATTCAGTGTGCTACTGAAGGGGGGTGAGAGTAAGAGTGCACGAACCCTGTGGTGTCTTTTGATTAAAGACCCCAATCTTATCTGATCAGCGCCCCACCTTTATTACCTTATTTGACCTTATTGCTTCCCTCCTTAAAGGCCACATCTCCATACAGGGGACTAGGGCTTCAAAATGAATTGGGGAGGCACAAGCTTTCAGTCTGTGATACAGCTTAAGAGACCAATAAATGGAGTGACAGTGCCCCCCTCCCCCCAGGAGACTCTGAGGCAGGACATAGGGAGGTGTCCCAGTGCTCATGCAGGCTCAGCCTAAACATCTTCAGGCTGGGAGAGCTATTAAAAGCCGAAGTCCCCCTTTCTAGCCACTGCCCATCCAGCATAAGGAAACCTGAGAGTGTGGAGTGGGGGCAGCAAGCTTAGATGAGAAGATGCTGTGAGGCCAAATTATGGACAATTCAAAAAAAAAGTGACAGTTAAATGGTCTTGGCAAGACCACATATAATTTTCAGGTAAGAGTGTTTTTAATCCTCGAGTGAAGAGCTAACAACAAGAAAAATGCAAACTTCTATTATGGGGGTTAAGTCTGCCTGAAAAGTCAAACATTTATCAGCTCACACTACAAATGTAAGTTGATACTGCAATAATAATAAATCTTAGAGCCGAATACAAATTAAGAGGTCCAGCTCAGGCCTGAAGCCTCAGTCCTTTGGGACACTGATCTTCATTTTGTCTGGTCTTGCTGTAAACACTCAAGTGTGTGCTGGTATTTTAAAATAATTATTGTCACCTGGTCTCATCCATCCTTTCCAGAGGCAAGCAGTAGGTCACCAGAAAGGTGAAAACTTGGGCAAGAACTTCTCATGCTCCTCCTCCTCAGTTCTATGTTTCTTTGTGAAACTTTGGGAGACTTCGTGTTCTGCATCCAGGAGGGAGCATAATATATTAGCTCTCTCTTTTTATAGGTATCGCCATATGTTGTCGTGTCTTTTGCCATTGAAATAACTATATGTTTTCCATTACAGTGTCTGAGGGTGTCTTTCTGTCGATCACTTTACTGTCCTGTTGTGAGGATGGAGCAGGCATCTTTTGAACTTTCTATGCCTTTTCCCATCCCACAGTGTTGTGGACTAGGCAGTAGGAAATGGTGCCAGTCTCCTGTATTTCCTTTTGTGTTTTTTTTTCTCCTTTTATATTTTGGGGTGCTTTCTTCACAGTCCTCTTTCTGTTTACTTCTCCTGGGTCTGATTTCTTATTACAGTAATTTCTAGAACCTCTCATCTCTCTTGAATACTTTTTTAGAGATTAAAACCACCTTCTATCTGACTTTTTTAAGAACATGAGGTTCTAGAGTCTGGGGTACTTTAATTTCTGTTGCCAACATGCCACTTTTAGAAACTCCCAAAAGATCACTTTCTTCCACAGTTCCTGCCATTCTCCTTGCATGAACTGTATTGTTCTTGTTGGTAGGCATTAAGGCCAGAATAAGTGTTCGGCTGGCTATTTTTCTCTATGTGCAGATATGACATTGTCGGTAAGGAAAGTGAAGAATGTGTCAAAAGTCTAGCAGGCTGAGATGTCCTAGAGATGTAGATTCCTTGACTCTAAACCATATATAAAAGTGGTGCTAGAAAAACATAGTGTATATATGAAATCGTAATTGCTGACATGCTTGGTATTCTCTCTTTTTTAATTTTTATACTGACATAATATGAAACTTACAGAAAAGCTGTTGGAACAGTACACGCAATCCCGATATATCCTTTATCTAGATGACCTGAATGTTAACATTTCACCACATTTGCTTTATCTCTGGGAATAACTTCAAATGAAAGACACAGGCATAAATACAAGATGTCTGTAAGATGCACAAACTATGGGCCCAAATATTGCCTGTCCCTCTTTTCACACAAACCCTTCATCAGCCACACAGCCAAAACTTGGTAGCTTTGTAGCTGCTCCCTTCCTCTTATAGCATGCTGCATATGTTGGTCACCCTCACTAGACAGTTCTTACCATGCTTGAAAGTAGCAACTGATGCCCAGCCAATGTTGCCAAGTGGTTAAGCATCGACTTATGAACCAGTAGGTCACAGTTCAATTCCAGGTCAAAGCACATGCCCTGTTTTGGGCTCCATCCCCAGTTGGGGGCTAGCAGCCAATCAAATTATTCACTGTCATCATTGATCTCTCTCTCTCTCTCTCTTCTCTCTCTCTCTCTCTCTCTCTCTCTCTCTTCCTCTCGCGATAAAAATATATTTTAAAAATGTAGAAACTGGCCGAGACCGGTTTGGCTCAGTGGATAGAGCGTCGGACTGCGGACTGAGGGGTCCCAGGTTCGATTCCAGTCAAGGGCATGTACCTTGGCTGCGGGCACATCCCCGGTAGGGGGCGTGCAGGGGGCGGCTGATCGATGTCTCTCTCTCATCGATGTTTCTGACTTTCTATCCCTCTCCCTTCCGCTCTGTAAAAAATCAATAAAATATTTTTTAAAAATGTAGAAAGTGTTTATTATTCAATCCCTAGTCTGCTAGTCAGTGTCCAGCACATTTTAAAAGTATTCAGTAGGTATGGAAAAATTTTTTTTCCTTTCAAAGCATTGGGTTTATTGTTAGTTTATCGTTTTCACATTCATCTGCTTCTGAAAACGGTGCTGTCTTTCATACACAGGTCTTCCAGTAAATGCAGACTTTTAGGCATATAAATCAATAGCTGAGACTCCTAGGTACAGAATTTATCATGGAAGAAAGAGCAAGGTATTAAAGAAAGTCTTAAAAATAGCGGTTTGGCACAGGACAGCAAAACTATAAAAATGTTACAGATAATTATGTGTTTGAAGAGGGTAATACTGCTGGCTAACTAAAAATGGAATGTTTGGGGGATTCAGCAGTGAACTTTGAACATAATCAATACCTACAAATATTCAATCATAAAAATACTGGGAAATATAGTATGGAATCTAGCTGATAAAATCATGAGCTAAAGAAGTGACTGGAATACAATTAGGAATGCCAATAATAAAAAAAGACAGAGATGCATCCACTGTTTTAGTAAGCATGTGTTAGAATAATATCTCCCCATCATCTTTTGAAACCTCCATCTCAAAAGTCCTGCTTCTGTAATGTTGAGGTCTAAACTCAAATTCCCAGCATTCTTTGCAATACACATGAAGTCATGTGACTTAGACCCCATAAATCAGACATATCTAGTAAAGACTACAATTTGGAAGTAAATGAAAAAGGAAGCAATCTTGGTATGGAGTTTCTATTTGTGCCAGCACAGATAATAGCTAAGACATTTGGTTTTCAAATGGCAGTGCCATCTAATGCTACAAATTTGAGTTCCTGCAGCGGAAGTAGCATTGTAGCTGGCAGCAGTAATGGCTGAGTAGAGTCAAATTATTGTCCTTTAGTGTTTGGTGGGGGCAGCACAGGTGGTTTTTCCTCAGGCCAGTTTTGGGATATGGATTTGAATATTTCTCTATGAAATAATTACTATCATTTGAGCTAACACCTTTGTTTCTACCTGTAATCTTTCTTAATTGAAGTTACCAATTAGATTATTTTTGCAACGGCTTAATACAATATTGTAAATATTCCCACTTAGTTTTTATAGGAGGCAAGTAGTGAACAATCAAGTTTGTAGCTATCAGATAAGTAAAGACTGCTTTTAGTTAAAGAAACTCAAATGGAATAAAGGCATTTTTAGGTTGCTCACATTTCATTTAACTCCTTTGCTTTTATATCTCACCCACTTTGACTTTATAGTTGGTTCTTCATGGTTTGCCACTCTGAACCGACACTATAACACACTAGAGGCCTAGTGCATAAAATTAGTGCACTGGAGGGGTATCCCTCAGCAGAGCCTGCACCCTCTTTCAATCCAGGATCCCCAGAGGGATTAGGCCTAGGCCAGCAGTCAGACATCCCTCTTGCAATCTAGGATCCCTTGCTCCTCACTGCCTACCTGTTCACTCCTTAGTGCTTGGCTTGCTGATTCTTAGTGGCAGGCTCCTTACTGATTGGCTTGCTGCTCCTTAGCACTTCTGCACTCACCAGCTGTGAGCCTGGCTTCTGGCTGAGCGGCTCTCCCACTGTGGGAGCTCATTGACCACCAGGGGGCAACTCCTGCATTGAGCATCTGCCCCCTGGTGGGCAGTGCATGTCATAGCAACAGGTTGCTCTGGTCCTTGTGCCATAATGGTCAATGAGATTTATTATATAGACTAGTGGCCCGGTGCATGAACTTCATGCATGGGGGGTTGGGGGGGAGAGACCAGTCCTTCAGCCCAGCCTGCACCCTCTCCAATCAGAGACATACCTCTCACAATCTGGGACTGCTGGCTCCTAGCCACTCACTTGCCTGCCTGCCTGATCACCCCTAACTGCCTCTGCCTGCCTGCCTGATTGCCCTTAACCCCTCTGCCTGCCTGACTGATTACCCCTAACCTCTCTGCCTACCTGCCTGATCTTGCTCCTAACTGCTCTACCCTGTAGGCCTCATTGCCCCTAACTGCCTCTGTCTGCCTGATCACCCCTAACTGCCCTCTCCTGCTGGCCTGATCTTGCCCCCAACTGCTCTCCCCTGTCAGCCTGATTGACCTTAACTGCCTCTACCTTGGCCCCCACCACCATGGCTTTGTCCAGAAGAAAGTCAGACATCCAGAATATAGCCAGTTGACCCTGTCTAATTAGCATATCACCCTTTTATTAGCATAGATAGATTATATAGGATAGGATTGCTTAAATGGGGGGAAGCCTTTTTCATTAGGAGGAGATGCTCTTGACAGACAAAAATACATAATCCCTATATCTGGACTGATAGCCAGCCATATGCACTATACTACCAAACAAGTCATTAAAAAATTGAACCACTTTCTTACACCTATGCCAGACAGCTGTTGCCCTTAACACCCTTCCTCAGCCCCCACCTTAGGTTTTGCCTTCGCAGTTCACCCATATTAGGTTTTGATTGGTCGGCTTCTATGCAAGTCAGCATCAAAAGTTCCATTGGCTCCTGGCAGTTCACTCAGAGTTAATTTTGATTGGTCAGTTTCTATGCCAGTCAGCATCTCTGGGCCTATCTCTGGGCCTGATCAGAGAGGCCGGGATGATCAGCATCCACCCAAGGCTGCTGGTGAGCAGGCTGAATTGCTGACCTCTAGGAGAAAGAGAGAGAGGTGAAGCTGCTGGCAAGGCCCTGAGAGAGAAGCAGGGTCTGATCTGTAGTCTGCATGGGAGGTGCTGATCAGCCCTGCCTCTCTCTGTCCAGGCCTCACCAGCAGCCTGGGATGGCTGCTGATCAGCCCTTCCCGCCCCCACCCCCTCTCTCTTTTTCTCTCTAAGAGGTCATCAGTTCAGCCCACTCACCAGTTCCTGCCCACCTGAGCCTGCTACGTGTGCAGCCTGGCATTCAGTCATCCCTCTGGTTATTTTGGACGTTATGGAGCCTGGCTCTTTACATATTAGGACTAGAGGCCCAGTGTACAAAATTCATGCATGGAGTGTGTCCCTCAGCCAAGCCTGTACCCTCTCCAATCTGGGACCCCTCGAGAGATGTCCAACTACTCGTTTAGGCTTGATTCCGGTGGAGCATCCCTCTCACAATCCCAACCGCTCGCCTGCCTGCCTGCCTAATTGCCCCAACCACTTCTTCCTGCCAGCCTTATCACCCCCTAATCACTCCCTTGCCAGCCCTATTGCCCCTAACTTCCCTCCCTTGCCATCCTGGTCACTCCTAACTTCCTTACCCTGCAGGCCTGGTCGCCCCCAACTGCCCTCTTCTGCTGGCCTGGTAACCACTAAGTTCCCTGCCTCGCCAGCCTGGTCAACCCCTAACTGCCCTCTCCTGCTGGTCTGATCACCCACAACTTCTGTCCCCTGCTGGCCATCTTGTGTCCACATGGGGGCAGGATCTTTGACCACATGGGGGTGGCCATCTCGTGTATTGGAGTGATGGACAATTTGCATATTGCCTCTTTATTATATAGGATGATTGGAAGGTGATATTTTCTCTGAGGATTTCATGGACAGATAAAGAAGAGGTCTCATTTTACATCTTAAAACAACATATCATGTTCTAATTAGACACCTTTATTCCTTTCCTAAAGACCTTACCTAGGTGATGGAAAGAATAGAAGGGGTGGATTCTGATATCAAGAAAAGAAATTTTAACCATATTTTAAAAGTGGAGAAGGCGTTGAAAATATGCTTTTCATAGAATGGGCACCATATACTAGTACCTACAAATTCCTCTATCCTATATAATAAAGATGTAATATGCAAATAGTTGTTATGCTGTGATGTGTAACGACTAATTGTGCAATGACCAGATTATGGTCAGCAGGCAGTGGGGCAGCGAGCTTCAAGCCAGCAGCGGAGAGCTACAGGAGGGGGCATGACAACAAGCTATGAGGAGGAGGAGCAGAGGGAGCTACAGGAGGGCAGGGCAGCGGGTGTAGAGCTACTAGAGGGCATCAGAGAGCTACTGGCAAGCTACTGGTGCACAGATTCATGTGCAGGGCTACTCGTTTTGAATATTTGGGCAAATCTCTAACACTCTATAGCAATTTTCATGAGTATCAGCTATTTGGAGACTATTTTCTCTCTTCATTTTTCCATGGGAATATAAACAATATGGGAAAATGGTGAAGAATAAAGCAGCCATTGTTTTTTATTGTCTCTTTTTTTAGTATGGCTCATCATGTGTGCCTGTGTGTACGTGTGTGTGTGTGTGTGTGTGTGTGTGTGTGTGCGCGCGTGTGCACATATATGTGTGTGTTTTATGCAAGAATAGTTTACTGGATGTGTTTAAGTAGTCATGGGCCAGTTTTGCTTTCTGTGAAATTTTATGGTGTTTCTCCAAATTAGTTAAATGTTTCATTCTAATGGGCTTGCCCATCACCCTTCCTCAGCCCTCAAGAAGAGCAGGAACTTGGTCCTTTATAAAAGCCAGAGATAGTCTCTTTTTCCCCATAGCTGACTGCCTTTGTTGTTTTCATTAGCAAAAATCAAAACAAATTGAATCTCTTGGTGCCCTGGGTAGAAGGGGTGCTGTGCCTCTCCCCAAAATTGCTGCAGCCTCAGGACCCCTAAGCTCATTCAGAAATCTTGCCAAGAAAGGGATGCTTCTGCCTTACGTCTCTTCTTTAGAAGCTCCCGTCATTTTATTTTGAGTTATTTCAGAAGAGAAGACTCTCGGCCAATCAAAATGCAGCACCGATATTAGCTCATTTTCAACCAAAGGATAGCTCTGTAGAATAAAAGTCTCCTCAGTTCTCTCCATTTCTAAGTTGCTGGCTTCCACAGCCCAAATTTAGTCCCCCTCTTCAGGACACTGAATCTGTGTTGCTGTCTTTGGAATTTTGCACGAACAAAGGATCTCATAAATAGCTGCCGCTAATTGTTGGAATTTGTGTTTACAAGTTCCTTTCCTGTTTTGCAAACTCAGGCTCAGCTCGGCAGCACCGAAAAAGCTGCTTCCCCTCAGCAGATGTTCTGACAGTCAGTGTGTTCTTGTCTGCGCTCATTTGTCTCACCCTGCTATCCATTTCCACAATACTAAGTAATCTGGAAAAGTGATTTTTTTTTTCTTTTCCCCTCTGCAGTCCTCTGCACTAGGGACTTTTCCACAGCTTCACTCCACAAACCACAGCTACCCAGTTCTGCATCTTTCTCTGTAGTGTAGTTATTTCTGCCTCCATGGATCTTCACAGTTGGACATGAAAAGCAGTGGCGACTGATGTCTTCATTTTTTTTCTCCTGTCACCATCTCTCCATACTTAAGCTTTCTATCACAGTGGGAGACATGACTACTACAAAAATGCTGTTGGCTATCAAGAAAGTCTTAGAGCAATATATGACTTTATTTTCTCTTTAACATTTTAAGTAATCACTATATGCTAGAGAAGCATATTTACCTGTTATTAGAGTCAAATGCCTGCTCCTATCTCTAATTGAAGCTCTTCTAATAGTGTTCTCACTGATCAGCACACCTGGGGTATAAATGTTTATTGGGAGGTGAGGAAGCATTTACTAAGCTGCTCCTTGTCCATGTTCGCAGGACTCTGGAGAAGTGTCAGAAACACATACTAGTATTACATATCAGAGGGCTTCTAATGGTCTACCCTCTCAGAGGGTTTGTACTCTATACTAAAGGCCCAGTGGACGATTTTGTGAACAGATGGGGTTCCTCAGCCTGGCCAGGGAACAGGGATGATTGTGGCTGGCTGTGGGAGCACACTGACCACCAGGGGGCAGCTCCTGTGTTGAGCATCTGCCCCCTGTTAGTCAGTACACATCATGGCAACCAGTCATAAAGGTCACTTAGGCTTTTATATATATAGGTATTCCTACCAACTGCCTTTATCAACCAAAACAACAACAACAACAACAACAAAAGTTGTATGGGGTACTTATCTTATGTCGGGCATTGTTCTAAGTACTTTACAAATGCTGTTTCATTCAACCCTCACAAAAAAATATTCCAAGAGGCCAGTAAAAGTATCTTCATTTTATAGATTAGAAACCTGAGGCACAGATAGATCAAATAAATTGCCCATGGGATGGCAAGGAAGAGGTTCAAAAACAATGTAGGATGACTTACTTCAGGCCATATTCTCATTCCTAAACTTTCTGTTCTGTTAAAGGTGCCTTTGCAAACACTGATTCTTTGCCTAGAGTCTCTTTCCTTTCCATCTCTCTATTGAAAGATTGTTTATTACTCAAAAACCAAATCAAATGCCATCGTTCCAGGAAATATTCCTCTCTAAAACTTCTTCACTTTGTCCCCAGGTTTCTCATCAATTGTTTAAAGGATCTTCATGATTTTACTTAGGTTCCCCCAGAGGCAGATCCAAAAATGAAGTTTTATGTGCAAGTGATTTATGAAGAAAGTGTTCCCAGGAGAAACTGGGAAGGGAGTGAGGAAGTAGGACATGGAAGGGGAAGAAGCCCCGGCTTTAATCTGATCCCCAAGGGGAGCTCTGATGTGGAAGTTAAAACTCAGACTTTATCTGGATCCAATACAAGAGAGCTAGAATTTCCCACTTCCCTGTCTTCATTGGCAAATCCTCATCTCTGAAATATAAGAAACTTCCAGGCATTTCAGGCTTTCAGTATATCAAGGCAAAGTGGCTTTCATGGACAAGGGGAGTTCTCTAGTAAGAACAAGAACACTGTGGCAAAACCATCCAAAAACTGGGGAGGGGAGGTCACAGAAATGGTCAAAGCAATTTGGGGGTACCTGAGCAGAGTCCCCAGCAGTGACTGGAAAGTTCTCTAATGGAATTTATGATATTACTATATCTGCTCTATTATTTAGTTTAATGTGTGTTTTCTTTGCTACACTATGTAGTAATACCCCCTGGATCTTTTTATTTGCACCTAACACAGCTTAATTAGGTTACATCACCTTAATTAGGAGGAAAGGCCATGGCAAGACTTGTGAATCCTCAATTCATTTTTTGGCTCCTTTGAAAATTCTCTATCCCTACCACCTATGTTGGGTTCCATTTTTTTAAAATTTCCAAAGCATCAACCTCTACTGAGAGTTCCCTTTTAAATATAATGAGAGAAAAGCACAGTGAACTTAGCTAAGGACCATACCCAAGCGGTATTTTTTCTTTAAATAGAGAACTCAATGCTGAATATCCAAGTTAGTCATTCTATCGTTCTAGAAGCAAATGTGCTTCTGCCCTCTCAACACCATTCCTTCCTTCCTTCCTAATTCCAACACTGAATAAAGAAATTTGGAGTATGACTTTATAGGGGATGTAAGGTAAAACAAAACAAAAAGCAAGTATAATCATACATATAAATGAATACCTCGTTTCACAACATCAAGATGAAGAGGAAGCTCTGCATGTTGAGTTGCTGCCATGGCAATTGTGAATTGCGAATTACTGTCTGTGAGACAATCTGCTCAAAGGCTCAGATAACCATTTTGCATCAGTGCCCGCTCAGGACTAGAAGATGACACTAGTGTAGCCATGTGATTCTCACAGAATACTGATAGCAAGAACTGAAATAAAGAAGTGTCGCTGAAATTGTGTTATAACGTAGAAGCAGGAGATCATTCTTTTTATCAAATTTATGCATAATAATGTTCAACATTATTGAGTACTTACTGTCAGCCACTAAAATGAGAGTGTTAGAGATTTTTTTTATCTAGCTTATCCTCATAACTGCCTTTTAATGTAAATCTGTAACATCATCCCTATTTTCTAGGTGAGAAAAGTGGAATCTGAAACATAAATTATATGACCAAGGTCAGACAACCTAGAAGTTGTAGAGATCTGGATCTGAGTATAGGAATAAATGACAGATGTCAGCATTTGCTCTCAGCACCTTCTGTCTTTCTGCCTCCCCACACAGGATCAGAACATGGAGCTCTTTCATCAAGGTATGTCATCAAGAGATCATGCAATCATCTTAAAAGTTCCAAAGTAAAGATAATGTTCCTACTAAAGGATCCCCAAAATATTTAAATAGCACTGAACACAAACCTCTTAAATACTATATCATGTACAGTTCTGCTGAAGTTTATGTCAGTTATAAAAATATAATATTGATGTGTAAAAATCTACAATAATAAAACAGAAACATGCAAATTGACTGTCCTTCTGTTACGCCCACCAGCCAATCAGGAGTGAGTATGCAAGTTAACCAAACTAATTGGTGGCGAGCAGGAGGCTTCTGTTGCCCCTAACAACAGAGGAGGC
Source organism: Antrozous pallidus (assembly GCA_027563665.1). NCBI lineage: Eukaryota > Metazoa > Chordata > Mammalia > Chiroptera > Vespertilionidae > Antrozous > Antrozous pallidus. The sequence continues at coordinate 3,546,495 of CM050509.1, forward strand.
CAAGCTTCCAGCCAACCCTGGAGTCCACTTAAGGAGGGGTTGGGGTCCTGGGTTGCCAGGGTTGACCCAGGCTTTGAGCCGGACCTGGTCTCTACTAATGGAGGGGCTAGGAGCCTGAGTCACTAGGGGCAAGGCATGCATCCAGCCTGCCCTGGCCTCAGATCATAAAGGGGCTGGAGGCTGGGTCACATGGGGCAATCCAGGATTCCAGTCCACTCTGGCCGCCACTGAAAGAGTGACTGGGGGTCTGGGTCACTGGGAGTGACGCAGGCTTCCAGGCCACCCTGGCCTCCATTCAAGGAGGGGCTTGGGGGCTGGATGGCCAGCAGTGACACAGACTTCCAGCCTGCCCTAGCCTGTGCTCATGGAGGAGCTGGGTGCCTGGGTCCCCAGGAGAAATCCAGCCTGTCCTGGTGTCCACTCACAGAGGGCCTGGGGCCTGTGTTTCTGGGGGTGACACCATCCTACAGTCTGTCCTAGCCTCTGCTCAAAGAGGGCTTGGGGTCTGGGTGGCTTGGGGTGATCCAGGTTTCCAGCCCTCCCTGGCCTCCACTCACAGAGGGCCAAGGGTGGCACAGGCTTCCAGCCCGCCCAGGCCTCCACTCATGGAAGGGCTGGGGGCATCTGTCACCTGGGGCAACCCAAGCTTCAATCTTGCCCTTGTCTCCGTTCAAGGAGAGACTGTGGGCCTGAGTAGCCAGGGAGACCAGGCTTCCAGCCTGCCCTGGCCTCCACTCAAGGAGGGAGAGTGGGCATGAGTCACCAGGCGTGTCGCTACCTTCCAACCTGACCTGGCCTCTGCTCACAGAGAGGCTGGGTGCCTGGGTCCAGGCTGGCCACACCCCAAGGGGTGAGGATTCCAGCTGGGGGGCTTGGCCAGCCTGAAAGCAGACATCAGCCCCTCACCCAGCTGCCCCAAGCCCTTCAGGACAAACTAGCCAGTCCCCACCTGTACACCAGGCCTCCATCTATAATAATAGAAGGGTAATATGCTAATTGTACTGGGAGACCTTCCAGGAGACCTTCCGGACATTCTTCTGGACAAAGCCATGGTGGTGGGGCTGAGTTAGAGACAGTTAGAGGCCAAGAGGGGAGGGCGGTTGTGAGTGATCAGGCCAGGATGGGACAGCATTTGTGGGTGATCAGGCTATTGAGGGGAGGGCATTGGGGTGATCAGGCTGGCAGGAGGGCAGTTCAAGGTGAGCAGACAAGCAGGGGGCCAGTTGGAGGTGAGCAGACCGTCAGTGGGGGTCAGTTGTGGGTAATCAGGAAAGCAGGGGCGGGCAATTTGGGGTGCGCAGGCCAGCAGGGGGGGCAGGTAAGGGCAAGCAGGCTAGTGGGGAGGGGAGGTGGGGGCAAGCAGGCCAGCAGGGGTGACAGTTTGGGGGCGAGAAGGTCAGCAGGGGGGTAGTTGGGGGCAAACATGCTGGCACAGGGGGCAATTAGGTGTGATCAGGCTGGCAGGGGAGCATTTGGGGGCAAGCAGGCGTGCAGGCAGAGTCGTTAGGGGCAATCAGGCAGGCAGGCAGGTGAGTGGTTAGGAGCCAGTAGTCCCAGATTGTGAGAGGACTGTCTGACTGCTGTTTTAGGCCTGATCCCTGTAAATCAGCAGTAGGACATCCTTTGAAGGGTTCAGGATTGGAGAGGATGCAGGCTGGGCTGAGGGACAACATCTCCCCCCCCCATGCAGAATTTTGTGCACAGAGTCACTAATCCTATCTAATAAAAGAGCAATTTGCAGATTGACCATCACTCCAACACACAAGATGACTGCCCCCATGTGGACACAAGATGGCCACCACAAGATGACCAGAAGGGGAGGGCAGTTGTGGATGATCAGGCCAGCAGGGGAGGGCAATTGGGAAGGACCAGGCTTGCAAGGAAGGGCAGTTTGGGGTGATCAAGCCTGCAGAGGAGGGCAGTTAGGGGTGACCAGGTTGGCAGAGAAGGGAAGTTGGGGGTGACTGGGCCTTCAGGGAAGGCAGTTGAAGGGGATCCAGGCCTGCAGGGGAGGGCAAGCAGGCTGGCAGAGGAGCAATTAGGCATCAATCAGGCTGGCAGGGGAGTGGTTAGGGGGTGATCAGGTTGGCAGGCAGAAGCGGTTAGGGGCAATCAGGAAGGCAGGCAGTCGAGTAGTTGGGAGCCAGCAGTCCTGGATTGTGAGAGGAATGTCCGACTGCCCATTTAGGCCCAATCATACCGGGATTGGGCCTAAATGGGCAGTTGGACATCCCTCAAGGGGTTCCAGATTGGAGACAGTGCAGGCTGGGTTGAGGGACACTCCACCTCCCACCCACCCACCCCCATCCCATGCATGAATTTCATGTACCAGGCCTCTAATAATAATAATAATAATAAAAATGCAGGGAAGAGATTTCAATTTCAAAATGGCTATAGATTAGTTAGAAGCTCTGTCAACTTGCTTCTAACCCTGTATTGGAACTGCAGCTAAACTACAGAACAATCAACTTGAAAAACCAGTTGAAGTATGACTTATCTGAAATAACACAATCAAGAGGCACGGAGGAAGCCAGGAAGAAACTGGTAATAGGGGCAGAGACTCAGAGAGGTTGAACTCCCTCACATAGGTGCAGTGGCTGGGAAGCTGGAGGGATATCCAGATGCAAAATTTCTTCCCCTTAGGACTGTGAGGTCTCAATTCTATGCAGGGCTCCCCAAACCAGAGCAACAGAGATGGGAAATGGAGCTCTGTAGTATATGGAAGTAGGAATCAGTGGCGATTTTGGCTCACTGGGAGACTTGGACCACACCATTCCAAGGAAAGAGCACTCCTATTGTTACACCAACCTGGGAAATGTGGTCTGGCCTGTGACTGCTGCGGCTGCCACTCAGCCATGCTCAGGTCCAGTGGAGAAGTCTGCTCAATACACTCAGCAGTGATTTCCCAGGGGCCCTCTGTTCTTTGAAAAGGCTTCGGGCGGAGAGCCAGTCAGGGACTCAACGCTGTGGCTTGGGAAAGAGGATCAGCCTCGCCCACCAGAAGTGCGCAGGTGGTGCCCCTCTTCCCACCTGAGGGACTTGATCTGCCCCATAATGCACCAGGAATGTCGCAGGGCTGGGTTCCATGGCCTTACTTTCCTGGGTTTGACAGCATGGGAGAGCAGGACTTTCAGCCTGCTTGGAGCACGGGTGGTTTGGGGAATTTTGGCCCTGCCCTGATCACACCTTACAGAGAGATCTGAGAGTCCAGCAAAGCTGATTTTGGGGCCCTTCTTGCTTGGTTTGGTGGCATGAAGGTGCAGGAGAGCCACACTGAGCTGGGTTTGGGGGGCTGTGTGTCCCAGTGAATTTTTGGTCTGGGAGTCTGATTGGCTGGACTTGGTGGCTGCACTGTGGGGAGGCAGATCATAACTCTACTGTGAGTTCAGCCCACATTACCTTGGGAATGAGAGGTAGTACCTGCCTCCCTCCTGCAGGGTGTAGGGACCACCCCCAATGGGAGACTGAATCCTGTCAAGTCCTGGATACTCGACTTGAGCATAGATCCATGGGAAAGTGTGGGGAAGCATGGGACTTGGTTGGAACATCTGAAAGGAGGATTCTCTGAAATGTTGGGGGCCTCTGAGGGGACCTTGCCTTGACTTTTCCAAACAAGTCCAATCTTCCAGGGTGTTTTGTTGAAATCTCTGTGTTTAATCTTTAAGATCTGACCTTGTAGTAGCACATGCTTTCTCAAGGATTCTTGCCCTGCTGATTGTGTCTAGAGGTTAATTTGAGATCAAGCTGTTGTGACAATAAAAGGCTAATGAGGCAGGCGAACAGGGCTGCTTTTGTTCCTAAAGCAAAACAGTCCCTTTGCCTCTCTCCCACAGAAACATGTGTCAGAGCAATCTGTTCATCCATCACTCAGGGTCTGCCGGTCAGCCCTGGCATGGAAGGGAGAGTGGCTCTGAGTATGAACATTCAAAGTGTGAGATCCATGGCAGACTCAAAATCTGAGTTCTAGCAGGATTTCCGAGACCTGAGAACTGGAACCAGCCCAAGTGACCATCAGTAGATGAGTAGATAAAAAAAGCTGTGAAACATTTACACAATAAAATACTACATGGTTGTAAAAAAAAAAAAAAGGAATTCTTACCCTTTGAGACACCATGGATGAACCTGGAGAGCATTGTGCTAAGTGAAATAAGCCAGTCATAGAAAGACAAATACCACATGATCTCACTCATATGTGGAATCTAATAAACAACATAAACGGACCAATAAAATAGAGCCAGATGTGTGGGCACATGAAACAGACTGACAGATCTCATAGGGGAGGGGTGTGGGGGAGAGTTGGATAAAAGAAAGTGATGATATTATCTAAAGAACATATATGCATGGCAAGTATGTTGAAGGCCAGAGGCAGGGGGCGCTGCGTAGAGCTATACAAAGAGGGGGGAAATAATGGACATCTGAAATAGTGTCAACAGTAAAGAAAGAATGTAGGAAAAGTATTTGTCTTATTAAACAAAATGACTTGGCATACATGTATTTGAAAGTATTGGAATCAAGTAGTAATGTCTACTAAAATTAAAACCTATGTAGATAAACCTCTGTTCTAGAATATGTGGTTAGCCATCAATCCATATATGTTTACATTTAGAGAATAATATATACATAATTATGTGATATAGACCTTTATTATTTCAAGATGGTTTTACTTCTATCAATCTTATTTAATTTAGCTAAATTAAATAACTTTTAATTAAAATATTAATTAACTGTGTGCTACTTTGCCTTAAAGAAATGATGTTTCTGATATATACACCTGTGAAGGATAGATAGTTTAAATTCCATTTGGAATTTTAATTTTTAAATTTTTTTCTTCAGTTAAATTTAATTAAAATATTCCTGTTTGCTATATTCCCACAATATACCCCAAATTTATGCATTTTTTCCATTTCCAGTACAAGCACTCTTCACAGATACTTCTCCGGAACAAACCAACATCATCTCTCCTCTGTTCTAGCATAAAATTTCCAAACTGGACTTGCTCCTTCCATTCCTGCTCTTAATATAACTATCAGATTGATCTTTAAAAAACATGTCATATTATGTTTTCCCCTAGCTGAACACCCTTTCATGAATTTCCAATGTACTTAAAATAAAATTCCAATTCATTGTCATTACATCTAAGGTCCAGTGTGAGCCAGTTCCAGCCCACAAAATCTCAGCCACAGTGATCTTTCTGATCTTTGATTATAAGTTTATTTCAAACATTGGGCTTTTGATTTTGTTATTCCCTCTACCAAGAACTCCCAGCTCCAGATATTTCAAAGAGCTGATCCTTTCTCATCATTCAGACCTTAAAGCAAATGTCACTTTCTCAACATAGCTTTCTCTTAACATATAATACAGTAGCCAACCCTCTTCTTTAGCTTGCTTTAGTCACTGTCACATTACCTTTTAGTATTTTCTTCATCCTTATTGGAATTTATTTACTTGTCTACTTGTTTATTGCCTGTTTCTTCTAGAATGCAATTTCTATGAGGAAATGAGCTTAATGATGTGCTCACAATATGCTCAGTGCCTATAAAAGTACCTGGTACATAGCACTCATTCATTAATATCCTATGTGATAAAAGCCTAATATGACAAATGTCCAGTCAATCATTTAACCAGTCAAAGCGTAATATGCTAATGATATGCTAAGGCTGCTTAACAGCTCACTATGATGTACACTGACCACCAAGAGGCAGACAGTTGACCAGTCGACCAGTCGCTATGATGCACACTGACCACCAGGGGTGGGATGCTCAATGGAAGAGCTGCCCCCTGGGGGTCAGCAAGAAGCTGGGCTCATGGCTGGTGAGTTCAGCAGTGGTGATGGGAGCTTTTGTCACTTCTGTGGCAGTCAGACATCCCTCAAATGCTCCAGGTCGGGCTGAGGGACCCCCTCCCCCACCAAGTACACAAATTGTATGCACTGGGTCCCTAGTTTATTGAATCAAAGTCAAGTTTTTCTGTCAAATAATTATCCTCCCATTGCATATCTTCAGTTTCACAAGATTACCAGTAAAAGACATTTAATGTATCATTATTTAATGTGCAACTATTTAAATTGCTCCTTAAACTCTTCTTCAGTTTATATTTCTACTTTTGCCCTTTTGGATGCTGATGATTTTGAGGAATCAGCAAAAGACTACACTATCACAATAACTTCTAAGGTGTGCTCTGAAAAGCAACATGCTTTTTAGTGTACAGAATTATTTGGGTAAAATCATATTTGAAGCTTAATTGCCTCATTTTACAACTAGGATATTTCATAATATTTACCTGGCTCTCTTTAGAAAAAAACTATTTTTATTCTCCAACTCTGTCTACACACACACATATACACACACTCACACGTGCTACTAAACTAGCTGTTTTTGAACATCAGTGTACATTTCAAAAACCATTTGTTTCATAGTAATAGCCACTTATTAGAAAAAATATGTTTGTTTTTAAAGGAATACCCTTTTGTCTTCCAAAAAATATATCAATAAACACTGAAGTATAGAGGAATCTTTACTTTCTTCATTTTTTTTCACTGCATGACTGGATGTCATTTGCTGGGGAGATTGGAATAATGGCTGGCAAAAGTTCATATTTCTAAAAAAAAAAATCCTGCTGAGGCTAGGTGAAAAGATTAGTAATGGCTAAGAATTGTGAGTTGCTCAGTTAATTGATTTTTTCTATGTAGACTCTAGAGGATAGCATTCCTTTATTTTCACTGTAGTTGGCATATAATAAAAGACCGATCTCAAGTTACACAATTGAACTCTCTCCAGTTGTGAGAACATATGCTTTTAAATGGAAATTTTGGTACCAATTTAATAAAGAAAATTATATAGGCTGACATTAATCCTTCCCATATTTCCCCGAGTATATGTTATCATCATTCTCATGGCTTGAAGCGGACTCAGAAGACAAATAACAAAAGGGCAGTAAATAAGTGTATTTAAAGTACTACATGCTTCTTTTCTTACTATAGGTAGATTTGTTTTGTTCTTTAAACAACTGATCCTATTTGTAAGGAGTGTAGATGATATTTTTCTTTAAAACTAAACATCATGATCATGTTTGTCATTACTTTTCATTTCTGAATCTACGAATCTTTATAAACATTAATTTTGAGAACTCCAGTATGAAGCAAGATAGGTTGGAGCCTCATACAACAGTTCCAGAGTTGAAGTTTAAAACAGTTCTTCTTTGATCTGACCCTGGCAGTTTAGGGAGCTAACATAAAGATTAATACACAGAAACCTTATTTAAAATGGAGTCAGGTGAGAAGAGATAATTCTCACACAAATGTCACTCAACACACACTACCTTGTATCTTTGACAGGAAGTGATGTTACTTGACTATCTCAGCAGGAGGAAGCGAAGATGCCTTCTTGCCCGGTAACAACTTAGCTAATGGAAGACTGCTATAAATGAGCCAAGAAAAAGTCGTTATACTTCAAACTTTGTTTCCTCCAAAATGTTTACAACAGCCTCTCCCAAATCCATACATAGCATTCTTCTCTGTGGTTTGTTTTTTTTTTGTGGGTTTTTTTTTTATGTACTTGTGGTTTGCCATTAGACCCCATGTCCAGAGTTGCAATTCTTTGTGTTGCTCCTGAATAAACCAACTTTGCTGGAGAAATATCTGGCTGTCTGTTTGTTAAGGTCAATATGTTATTTATTTCTGAGGCATTTCAACTCTATTCGCAGTTTCAAACTAAGATTCTATTGCCGACAGAGGAATATACAAGTTATAATTAACACATTCGCTGTTAATAAAAACAGGTTTGAACTAGCTGTTTCATCTCTGGGACTCTTAGCTCAATTGGACTTCTCAGATCAGGTACAACTTGAATGAAAATGTAGAACTGTTGAGTCTCCTGACTCTGAGTATAGTCAGATTAGGATTAAAGTTTGGATTTTGATTCATAAAATGTATCAGTTTTTTTATCCTTCCTTTTGTTCTCATCCTACAAAAATTTACACATGTGCACAAATATTTTGAATGTAGTTTTAGTAAATTTATGAATGCCCAGATGCCAATCCAAGGATTAGCATAATTACATTACTTTTTTTAAAAATTTCTTTCTTGATTAAGATGTTACATATGTGTCCTTATCCTCATTGCCACCCCCCCCCCAACTCATGTTTTGAATCCTTCTAATAATCTTGCTTCAGGAGTAGCCTGTAGAGAAATCTCAGGATAGCATAATTATTCTGCCTTTCGTAGACTGTACTTTTCCCAAGATTACCTTAAGTTAGTTTTTTTCTTAATCTTTCAATATCAATAACTTCATCAGCAATTTTTCCTAGGAAACAGCTAGCCTAATTTAATCACGAGGAATGGAGAGAGGGAGGGAGAGAGAAACATTGATCAGTTGCCTCCTGCATGTACCCGACTGGGGATTAAACCCAGAACCCGGGAATGTGCCTGACCCTGAACGGAACTGGTGACCTTTTGGTGCACAAGACAATGCTCAACCAACTGAAGCACACCAGCCAGGGTTCCATACATCATCCTACCTAATAAAAGAGTAACATGCAAATGTGACCGTACCGTGGCTCCTGATTGGCTATGCTACCAGCCAATCAGGAGCATGGGGGGCAGGGCCAAGTGGTGCGAGCACCCAGCCCTGGGGGCAGAGATGAGGCAGTGGCGGCGTGGCACTCTAGCCAGAGCAGAGGAGACTGAAGGCTCCGGCTGGAGTGAAGCCAAAGCAAAAACGGAAGGCAGCAGCCAGAGGGAAGGCCTGGGTCCCAGGTTCCAGAGGAAAACTGGTCCTGGCAGCCAGGGGAAAGAAAGCCTATTGCATGAATCTTCATGCAACGGGCCTCTAGTTCTTAATGATTCCACAGAGTTTCACTGCAGGATAATTTATTTAACAACTCCCCTCTTTTTGGACATTATCAAGACACCATGAAAGTCCTTGTGGACACTTCTTTGTACACTTACCAAATTATTTGCTTAAAATATATTCCTTGCTCTGGCTGAGTAGCTCAGTTGGTTAGAGCAGCGTCCCGATATGCTAAGTTTGTGGGCTTGATCTCTGCTCCGGGCACATACAAGTGTCAATAGGTGGTAAGCACCATGCTGCTGTTTTTAACAAATCTGCAACGGCTGAGTGAGGGCCAGCAGTATGGATAGAAGAGGGACCCTAGGTGCTGCAAGGTCACTGGTACACTCTTCCCTACAGACTTCACAAGGGCTCAGTAGGGAGACTGCCGAGAGCTTCCCTCAGAGTGGGAGAGGGGCTCTGCCAAGGGACAGCATGAAGCTCCACCCAGACCCTCCTCCAGAAGAAGCAGGGGAGGAGGAGAGGAGGAGGAGGAGGAGGAGGAGGAGGAGGAGGAGGAGGAGGAAGGCCCTTCAGTGGATGGAACAGGTGCAGCCCATCCTAGCCCATTCTTTGCCCCAAGGGTTCAGCAGGGGCAAAGGAAGAAAAAGCTTTTCCCTTCTGCAGGTGGGCAAGAAGCAGTCATGGGCCCAGGGTCCTGTTAGTGCAACGATTCTGGGGGGCAGGGCATTTAGCCCCTCAGGGGACATCTGTTGAGGTCCAGAGACATTGGGGGGAGGGATGTGCTGGGGACATACGATGGGTAGAGGCCAGAGATGCAGCTGAGCATCTTGCAATGCTCAGGACAGCCCCGCCAACAGGGAGTTACCCAGCCCCAAATGTCTATCATGGGGGAGAAGTTAAGAAATCCTGCATCACAGGTCTGTGGGGTAGAGGACAGGCAGAAACTTCACTCCACACAGGACCTATCACAGACACAGGGGGACAAGCAGAGCCACTGGAAGGAAGCACAGGGACCCAGGCACGCGACCTCCTGAGGTGGAGCCTGGACCAGGGCAGCAGAAACCTCTGGACCAACCATCCTGTGTCACCAGGCTGGCGAGCACCAAGTAACAAGCAGCCACAGTCCACCTCTGGAGGAGGGAGGATAGCTTGAGAGAGAGCCCTTCTGTGCCACAGGTGGCACAGGGCATAGGGAGGGCTGAAAACTGAGGTGGGAGTAGGGGCATTGAGAAAACTCCAAACCTAGTGATGCTAGAGAAATTGGAAGCCAGTGGTAACCAGTTGGCAACTAACCGAAGCAACAGCAAAACTCAATCTGAACTAAATCCTAACCAGATTAATGAGTCAGAAATTATATTTCAAAAACACTTCTGTTAAATTCCTGAACCATTTTTTATCTTATTTGTTCCCCTTTTTTATTACTTCTATTTCATATCTATCATCTTCTTGTAATAATTTGACGTCAGATTTCTTGTGATGTGGATCTTTTTTGAAGTCTGCCTTTCATGTCCCTAATCATGAGTTCAAATATTGTTTACTCTAGTAATAATGCCATACAATTTGACATTTACCTCTAGAAACATTTTCATTTTCTTCTAATATTTATTTTTCACATATTTTTTCATCGACAGCTCATTTTCCATATTACTTCTTTATTTATAGGACTAGTGGCCCAGGGCATGGAATTCATGCACGGGAACGGGGGCTACTTCAGCCCAGCCTGCACCCTCTCCAATTGGGGACCCCTTGGGGGATCTGGGACCACTGGCTTCTAACTGCTCATCTGCATGAATGCTTGATCACCCCTAAATGCCTCTGCCTGGCTGCATGATTACCCCTAACCCCTCTGCCTGCCTGACTGGTTGGCCCTAACCTCTATGCCTGCGTGCAATATCACCCCAAACTTCCTCTGCTTGCTTGCCTAATAACCCCTAACTGCCCTCCCCTAGTGGCCTGATCTTGCCCCAAACTGCCCTCCCCTGCTGGCCTGATCACCCCTAATGGCCTCTGCCTCAGCCCCCACCACCATGGATTTGTCTGAAAAGAAGTCATATGTCTGTAAGTTGGCCAGTCGACCCAGTTTTATTAGCATATTGCCCTCTTTTAGTAGTATAAATAGATTATATAGGATAGGATTGTTTAAAGTGGGGAAGGAGAAGCCTTTTTCATCAGGAGGAGATGCTCTTGGCAAACAAAAATACATAACCCCTGTATATAGACTGATAGCTAGTCATATGCATTATACTGCTAAACTGGACACTAAAAAAAATGGACCACTTCCTTACACCTTACACCAAATGGCTGTTGCCCTTAAAACCCCTCCTCAGCCCCCATCTTAGGTTCTGCTTTTGGAGTTACCCAGATTAAGGTCTGATTGTTTGGTTTCCATGCCATTCACTGTCAAAAGCTCTGCCTCCTAGGCAGCCATTGGCTCCTCATAGCTCAACCTGATTTGGTTCTGATTGGTCAGTTTCTATGCCAGTCAGTGTCAAAAGTTCCGCCTCCTAGGCAGCCATTGGCTCTTTGCAGTTCACCCATATTTGGCTCTCATTGGTCAGTTTCTATACCAGTCAGTGTCAAAAGTTCTACCTCCCAGGAAGCCATTGGCTCCTCACACTTCACCCAGGTTTGGTTCTGAAAGGTCAGTTTCTAAGCCAGTCAGTGTCTCCAGGCCTATTAATGGGCCTGATCAGAGAGGCAGGGCTGATCAGCAGTCATAGCAGAAGCCTGAGGAAAAGAGAGGAGAGGCTTCTGACCAGGCCCAGAGCAAAAGAGAGAGGAAAGTGCTGATCAATAACTGCCACAGAGGCTACAGATCAGACTCTCCTCCTCTGTCCAGGCCTCTCTTCTGGCCTGATCCACAGACCTTTCAGCAGTCCGTGCTGGATGGGGGCGCCCCCCCCCCGGGGGGGGAGTCAGTGCTGGGTCACTGTGGCAACCCACCAATGACTTCCGGTCAGTTGAGCCTTTGTTCGTTTTGGAGGTTACGGACCTGGGTTTTTATATATTAGGACTAGAGGCCCAGTGAACGAAATTCATGCACAGAGGCTGGGGGTGTTACTAAGCCAGTCTGCACCCTTTCCAATCTAGGACCCTTTGAGGGATGTCTGACATACTTCTCACAATCCAGGACTGCTGGCTCCAAACTGCTCACCTGCCTGCCTCCCTGATTGCCCCAACCACTTCTGCCTGCCAGACTGATAACCCCATAACCACTCCCCTGCCAGCCTAACTGATGTCTAACTGCTCCCTTGCCAACCTGTTTGCTCCCAACTTCCCTCCTCTGCCAGCCTAGTCACCCCTAACTGCCCTCCCCTGCAGGCTTGATCACCCCCAAGTGCCCTCCCTCGCAGGCTTGATCACCCCCAAGTGCCCTCCCTCGCAGGCTTGGACCCTCCACTTGCTCTCCCCTGCTGGCCTGATGGCTCACAACTGTCCTCCCTTGCAGGTCTAGAACCTCCCACTGCCCTCCCCTGCTGGCCATCTTGTGGTGGCCATCTTGTGTCCAAATCAGGGCAGGATCTTTGACCACATGGGGACAGCCCTCTTGTGTGTTGGAGTTTCATAATATTCCAGCTGTAGGAAATGAGAAAATTAGATCTAGAAAGAAAAAGTGGGGAGAGAATTCCATTCATTTACTTCATCCTTTGTCACCCATTCTCTTCTCTAAATTTACTGTTACAGAATCAGACACTTGCCAGCCTCCCAAATCTTTAAGAGTTTCACAAACTTCTGGCTGGGGCTCCTCCTGCTCAGAGGCTGGTATTGATGGATGGCTGTAGGGACACATTGTGAGACAGAGAGCACCCAGATCCCACACAACACAACAGGAACTGTGAAAACAACCCATGGAATGAGCAGAGTACCAGCTGCTCTATGCTAGTTCCCAGTGATTCAGCTGCGGTTCGCTGGACACGACAGGATGACTTCCTCCCCTCCCAAAGAACAGGCAGGCAGGTACTTTCAGTAATCCCAGAGGAATACCTCTTTGTTCACCAAAGAGCCTTTCTCCAGTGGAGACTGAAACAAAGATGCAAACTGCTTTCCCTTTTTTTTTCTTTAATTCGGAGACAATGTGCCTCTTGTAGAAGTGAAGAGCAGGAGTCCATGGACAGATTTCTCACACGCCTGTCTCCTCTGGGACACACAGTGTGACGCGTTCCCCATAGGCAGTAAACTTGTCACGGAAATCCACTTTTCAGGGCACCTAGGCACATGAAGACTCCAGCACATGCCCCTGGAAAGAAGATCATGCCCCCCCAAGTCTCTGTGCAACCTCTCTCAGACTGCCGGCCTGAATAGGAGCTGTTTCTTTCCCGGGTTGTTAGACAGGGATTTCCTGCCCACCTGCTGCTGGGGATGGGGCTAGGGCTGCGATGGGGACCCCGCCCCCCCTGTTTTGCTTCACTCGGCTCTGCCCCCTTGCCTCGTGTCACTCGACCCTACCCTCGCCGGCCTCCCACGTGCTGCGCTCCCCACCCCATCTCACATCACTCGGTCCTGCCCCTCGCATCGCTCAGCCCCACTCCCCACTCCTGATTGGCTGGTAGCATAGTGAAGGTATGGTCAAATTTGCATATTACTCTTTATAGGATATGGGAGGAAAAAGCTACACTTCAATATGTTGCACTCAAATTAACTGATAGGAAAAGTAGAAAATATGCTGGCAAGTTTATAGAATAGTTAAATCATATGATCCACAAATTTAGCTTTGCAGTGTCTGAGAAAGTTGAATTAAAGTTTACTATAATTCTTTGGAACTTGGCTATTGCTTCATTTTGTTCTGTCACCTTTTGTTTTGTATATTTTAGGACACGCATACAGATCCAGAACACATACAGGCACATCTTAGAGACATTTTGGCTCTGGTTCCAGACTACTGTGATAAAGCAAATATTACAATAAAGTGAGTCACATCCTTTTTTTAGTTTTTCAGTGCATATAAAAGTTATGTTTACACCCTGCTATAGTCTATTAACTGCAATAGCATTATAGCTAAAAATATACATACCTTAATTAAATACTTTATTGATAAAAATGCCAACTATCATCTGAATCTTCAGTGAGTCATGCTTTTGGTTGTATAAAAAAGCAATATATGTGAAATGCAATAAAGTGAATTGCAACAAAACTTGATATGCCTGTATAGTTGTGTTTAAATCTACCATCATACTTGCTTTTCTCCATATTCCATATATTTTCTTTTATTTCTGTCTTTATTTGCTTTTCTTAAATTGGTAAAATATTATCATTTTATTCCATTTCTCCGCTATTAGCTTATTACCTATACATTCCTTTATTTTCTTCAAGATTACTCTGGAGTTTACAACATGAATTCTTTATTTATTAGGTTTAATATGTTAGATGTTTTCCCACATCCCAAAAAAATATAAACACTTCAGAACACACTGATTTAATTTATACTCTGTGGAAGACTGTATATTTTTTTAGATTCAGAAATATGTTTTGACTTCTACATTTTTTTCTAAAAGACTATATAATCCTGCTCAATATCACATGATTCAAAACGCCTCCCTCTGGTAAATGTTTCTTGACTCGTTGAAACAAAGATTGGGTTTTTATTGACACTGGCCAAAAGAATGTAAGCAGAAGGGATTACATATGATGTCCAAGCAGATACTTTAGAGCCACTGGCCAACTCTACAATGTCTCTTTGTGTTCTGCCATGCAAACAGTTTTTCTCAAATAGCGGTTACTTCTGCTGGTTAGATACTGAAATGAAGACAATACATAGAAAGGAACCAAAGCCAACCCAGAGTATTAGACAAAAAGCTGTTCCTAAAGTATTAACTACAATTTCTAATGGTAGTTCAACTCATGGTAAAATTGCTTAACATGCAATGAACCTAAAGCAGTCATATTTTTGTGCAACAAAATAAAATTAAAATTTATTAAAACTGCATTAGAAAATTTATAAAAGCCTCCATTAATCAAAAAAGGGGGAATAGTAGGGGAATATCATGTAAGGAAAAATATGCTGTTAAGTAAAGTACATCTAGAAAATTTTTACTTTACAAAAATTAATTTTCATGTGTAATGCTAATAGCAAGACATCCATGAAAAACACACATGGTGTCAAAATAAGCCAAAGGAAAATCCTTTGGGCAAAAATAAAAAGGATCCCAAGTCAATTTTATAGAAAAGATTCCTTTACTAACTTTTGGTCAAAAATATGTTTGTATATTTTCAGAAAACAACTCAAAGACCATCTGGATTCCTGCGACAGAGAGGAGTTGACACGTCTGCTCCAACCACAAAGACAAGAGGAGAAAGAGTCCAGAGATGGAAGATGCTGATGATGCCTTGCCATGCTACCAGTCAGCAGCTGTCCTCACTGCAGGTTACCCAGGACCAAACAACAGAGGGTCAGACCTGCATTACTAACATTTGTCCACCATCCAGATATCATTGCTGACATGCACACATAGGAACAGTTTGACATTGAAACTGGGACTCAGAACTGTTGGTCATTGAAATTGGGACTCAGACATTTCTTGTGCTCATATGTTTATTTCTAGTCTGCAAAGGCAAGATTTTTTAAAGAAAAGAAATGGAAATAAAAATAGATACAGAAGCAAAGAAGCATGGAACAGACTGTCGGACTACAGAGGGAAGGCAGAGGAGGTTATGGGAGATGCTGCAAGAGATCAACCAAAGGACCTATATGCGTGCATGAAAGCATAACCATAGGACACAAGACACTGGGCAGGGAGGTGAGGGAATGTACTGAGGAGTAGGGGAGGCTGGGGGGGGGGTCAATGGGGGGAAAAGGAAACATATGTACTACTACTTGTAATACTTTAAACAATAAAACAAACAAACAAACAAATAAATAAATAAAAAAATTTAAAAAGTTGTGTTAACCCACTGAGAATTTGAAGATTGTTACTGCTGCTTATGGCTACTGACCAAAATATCCCTTACATTTGTTAGAAACAAGTTGCTAACTCAAAGCCTCACTCAAAGCCTTCATGGTGGCACACATTTCTAAAATACCTCCAAGAATGTAGTATTGATTTTGGCTTACTATTTTTATAGTTAGAGGCAGTTTTAGTGGCTCCCACTTGGCCTTTACTACCATAATACTTCTCTCTCTTGTGTCAGAGAACCAATGCTATAAATCTAGAAGTTTCTAAATATATCTTATTTAAATTATACACTCTGAAAATGGAGAAATAGCTTCATCACTGGGATACTGTGGGATGGATTGAGCCAAACAACTGACCTGGAGACGTCTACTCTGACTTTGTGGATAATTGTGATATATCAGGTCTCCAGAAATTAGTGTTAACTTCAGAGCCAGTGTTCAGGAATTCCCCCCAAAACCTGATGATTTCCCATTTCCAAATGTTCAGGAGCCTGATAAATGGTAAATGGCTACAGGTTCCTCTAGGAAAGGCTAAGGAGATCAATAGTATAATCTTTATGACAGCATAATATTTAATTTTCTCAAAGGCACCTATTCTCCCCTTCAAAAAATTCTAGGTCTGTGAACTGGCTTAAATCTTGGAATTGATTAAGGGGATATGGTTTTGGGGATTCAAGTTAGACTTCTGTAGTAGGCCTATACCTATTCTATAGATTAACTGAGAATTTAATAAACTGCCTATTTTCTAGGAACACCCTGATCAACCAGTCAACAGTAACGATCACTGTGAGTCAGATTATTCTGACCACAGATTTGATTCTGCTGCCCATTACAGTAACCACCTCATCTTGTCTTTGATGATCATACTAGTTTCCTAGGTTTATTGCAATCAAATACCACAAACTACATGGCTTAAAACAACAGAATGTATTCTCTCACAGAATCGAGACTTGAAGTATGAAGTCAAGGTGTTAGAAAATTGGGACCTTTCTGGAGTCTCTGAGGGAGAATCTATTGCGTACATCTCTTCTAACGTCTGACGGTTACTGTCAATTATTGGCATTTGTTGGCTTGCAGTGGCGTCACTCAAATCTCTGTTTTCATCATGACATGGAATTCCCCCCGTGTCTAAATGTCCCTCTTCTTTGAAGTATGCCAGTCATAAATTAGTACCTATTTAACAATTAAATACTGCTCCTTGGCCCCCATCATTCCAGAATTTCATAATTTTCATTGTATTTAGGGATTTCACTTCTACGTAGCAGTCTCCACTACCATTTCTAACCTACACTAAATAACCAGCACAAAGCTTATCAAGGATGCTGGGAATCCCTCTACAGATTTCTTTCTCATAGCCAGGGTAGAAGGAATATTCTCAGAACCATCTCATGGTACTGAAGATGTTTGATAATAAAGCCATTTTAACATTTTAACATCCCTAAGCATTTAGATACCTTCCTTTATAATATACCAAAGAACGTCTGGCATTTCAATTTCATTTACTTTGGATCACCTTTGAGTTTGTGTTTCATCCAAACAGCCAAGTGAAATGTTAAAGCCATTTCAAACCTCTCAAGCTAAAATATAAATATGGAATTTTTGCTAAGTTAGGCCTAAATATGGACTGAATTATGTTCCCCCAAATATATATATGTTGAAGCTATAACCCCCCTCTAAAAAGACAAAATTAAGTGATATCATAAGGATGGACTCTTGATCTGTTAGTTTTGGGATCTTTGCAAGAAAATGGAGAGACACAAGAGAGTTCTCTGTCTCTTTCTCTGTGTGCATAGACAAAAGGCAACATGGAGGCACAGCAAGAAGGCAGAGATCTGCAAAGGAGGGAGAGTTGTCTCACCAGAAATCAAACATGCTGGCACCTGATTTTGAACTTCAGTCTTCCATAACTGTGAGAAAATACATTTCCGGTGTTTTGTTTTTTTTGTTTTTTTTGGTTTTTTTTGTTTGTTTGTTTGTTTTGTTTGTTTGTTTTTGTTTTTTTTTTGCGGTCAGTGGTATTTTAGAAGGTCAAACTGACTAATACAGGCCCATATCAATAAATTTAGCCTGATTCAACTTTATGTTCCTTTCATCTTGACACCTTCCCTTTAAGATTGATTCACACACATATTCCTCAGGTTCCTGATTCTATAAATTGACAAAAATCGTGTCCTCATGTGTCACACTTTGTACTTTGCCCTTTGGGGCCTGCTGGGACTTAACTCTAGTTCCGAGTGTAGAAGCAAAGAGGAGTGGTGGGGGTAGGGCCTGTAGGGGATCGGTGGTGCCTTACAAGGCAACTGTCTCAGGACAGGCCATGAAAAGTTCTTCAGATGAAGAAGGGTTAACCATCTCAGGTGGAGGCGATGGATGGAGGAGCTGCTTCTACTGACAAAGAAAGGCTCCTCAGAACATCCAAGTCCCCAGATTGATATATCCCCATGGCAATTTTTCAGGATCTCACTTTCTCAACCAATGCCTTAACTTTATTAATACAGATGCCTCAAAATTGAGAATTTCGTTTGAATTATTTGGCCCTTGGCAGAGAGAGATGCTGGGTTTAGTTTGCAGAAATCTTGGCCCCATGACTACAGAAGATACAGAATTTTTTCAGGCCATTCAGAGAAACTATCAGATCCTTTACAAGGACACTGAGCAGAGAAGCAGAGAATTCTACTCCATGAGCTCATCATTTCCCTTCTTTCTGGAGCACAGTTAAGAGCAACTATCCAATTTCATTGTTCTCCATAGTTTGACTACAATGTTCAAAGGCATCAAAAACATGGTCATCTAGAACCTTACCTTTTGATAAGGAGTATCCAATGGTGATATTTTGTGTAGATCAAGCCATTGACTACTAGTACCCTCTTTACCACTTCCAGTAGACTTGGAAGCCAATTCGAAGAACTGGTTCTTGAGATTCCATTCCTCTGGAATCACTCTCTTCATTGCAAAATCTGTATTGCATAGAGTTTAATTGGAGAATCAGAACCACTGGAATCTATATTTATATTTATATCAGAGTTTCTCACTAGTGGCATTATTGACATTTTGGACTGAATAACTCTTTGTTGGGGGCTGGGGAGACTGTCCTGTACCCCACAGTTTGTGTAGCAGCATCCATGGCCTCTACTCAGTAGATGCCGGGCAGCATAAATTCTTCAACGCCCCCTACCAGTTATAACAACCAAAAATGTCTCCAAACATTGTCAAATTTCCCCTAAGGAGCAAATTTGACCCAACTTGAGTACCACGGGTATCTCCACCTATTTAAACGATTTCTATATCTACACTTATGTCTATATCTGTATCTATTTAAAGAGTGATTTGTTACATGGAATTGACCCTCTGTGATTAGGAGAGCAGGTGAAGTAGTCTTGGCAAGGTTGTCTTCTCTCCATATGATGCCAGGGTGGCAAGTCCACAGGAACGGCAGTCAGAAATGGAAGGTCCCAGGCAGACTGGAACCCACATAAGGAAAGGCTAACATCTGTGTCAGTTCTTTCTGCCACTATCCTGGGTGATGAGACTATTCAGCACTGGTGGAGCTCTTTGTCACAGAACTACAAACCCACTGTTGGCCTAGGGCAGTGGTCGGCAAACTGCAGCTCACAAGCCACCTGCGGCTCTTTGGCCCCTTGAGTGTGGCTCTTCCACAAAACACCCCGGCCTGGGCGAGTCTATTTTGAAGAAGTGGCGTTAGAAGAAGTTTAAGTTTAAAAAATGTGGCTCTCCAAAGAAATGTCAATGGCTGTATTGTTGATATTTGGCTCTGTGGACTCATGAGTTTGTTGACCACTGGCTAGGAATTACAGAAGCTGAGGGAGGAGCAGGGGAAGAGGGAGAACTTGCAGGCTCAGCTGCTGCTTCACAACAATGAGGTAAATCAGCAAATCGGCAACCTGTGTGAGCTACAGCCTCCGAATGGAACAATCTCTCTTGTAGCTGACCTTAACTGGACTAAGGACTGATGAATTCTGACAAAGATAGTAGAGCCTCGGCAAACTGACGTATTACAAAGCCATTCCAAGATAGTTTCCTCAAAGTTGGATTTAAAATAAGCCCATCCTCTCCAGAGATGGGGGACACTGACGACACCTTGCCATGCTAGCAGTCGGCAGCTGTGCATGGCTGCAGGCAGCCCAGGACCAAACCAGAGAGGATGGATCTTGCATTGCCACGATGTGTCCACCATCTGGATACCATTGCTGACATGTACACATAAAGAATTATTTGACACTGAAACTGGGACTCAGAACAGTTGGACATTGAAACTGAGACTCAAACATTTTTTGTTCTTATACATTTATTTCTAGTATGCAGAGGCAAGATATTTTTGAAGAAAAGAAACAGGGGAGAGTGATTGATATAGAGGCAGGGTGGCCTTGAACAGGCTGTCAAGCTACAGGGGAAGGCTTGGGTGGATGGGAGGCGGATGCGGGGGGAGATCAACTGAAGGACTTGTATGCATGCATATGAGCATAACCAATGAATGAAAGACACTAGGGCGGGGAGGGGGGAAGGTGGGGATATGTGCTGGGGGTTAGGGGAGGCTGGGGGGAGGATAAGGGGGAGGGGGAAAAGAAAACATGTACTACTATTAATTATAAGTTATACTGCAAAAAAATCAATAAAAATATATTTTTTAAAAAATAAAAATAAAATAAAATAAGCCCATCCTCAAATGAAAATATCAGCCCACATGAGAGAATTTGCAGTTACAAAGTAACTACAAAAGAAATTATAAGCCTACATGGATCAAAATCACATGAAATATACAAGAAACTTCAAAAATTCCACACCTTAACGGTATGTCATGAATGAACACAAACTGGTCTTCTTTACTAATGAGATCCAAAAGGGATTTGTCTGGCACAAATTCATGACCCCTTGTATACTCAAAATAATAAAAACCGAAGCAGAACATTTAACAGAAAGAGAGAGTTAATGTTAACAAAAAACAATGTGATAAATTGTCTCAGGAAGATTATAGGTAACTGGATGGAAATATTTTGTCAAGTGATCTATGACAGCCAGCAATTAATGTGCCATAGAGGTGTTTATCTCAGAATAGCAAAGCAGCATGAACTCTCATGTGACAACAAAGGGATCAGCTTCTGATTGGAGAAGATGCTGAGCATTTACTCCATTTGCAGCAAGAATGTCTCTATAAGAATTCTTAGAACCTTTCTGAGGTCTCATGCAATTCATACGGTTACTCCACAAGCATTTATGGAACCTCTGTTATGTATCAGGCACTCCTCTAGGTGCTCTCTATACAACAGACAATAAAACAGACCAAGCATCAGCTCTCCAGTAGCACCTCTCCCAGTGAGAATGGAAGGAATGAATCCAACACATGTGTATGCTTGGTTGTGGTAAGTGCTATGAGAGAAAATACATTAAGGTAAAAAGATGGGCTGTTTTAAGTTAGAATGCTAGTGACTTTCTAGATCAGGTAGTCAGGGAAAATCCACGAAAAAGATGACCGATTAGCAGAGATCTGGATCAAGTGAGGAAGTAAGTAAAGGAAGCTTTCCAGAGAAGGGCCATTCTAGGGCGAGGAAATAATCATTGGAAAGGCCCAGAAGATTGGAGCTGTTGGTACAGTAGATGTCCAGTAAGGAGTTCAGAATGCTTGGGGTAGAATGGGCCAGGTAAACAGAGTTTTGGAGATGAAATCAAGAGACATCCAGGGGCTAGTCTCAGAGGCCATGTTAGAATTTTTTTCTGCTAGATAATACAAAACTGGAAAGTTTTAAACAGAGTGGTATCATCTGGGTTTTATTTTATTTTTAGTCTTTATTGATTAAGGTATGACATGCGCCTCCTTTTCCCCCTACCACTCCCTGCAGCACATATCCTCACACCCCTGATGTCTATGTCCATCAGTTATGCTTATCTGCATGCATGCAAGTCCTTTGGCTGATCTTTATCCCCTCCCCCACTCTCCCCTGCCTTCCCTCTGAGGTTTGATGGTCTGTTTGATGCTTTTCTATGTCTGGATCTATTTTTTGTTTATCAGTTTACTAGGGGCCTGATGCACAATATCCATGTATGGGGGGGAGGGGCGTCCTTCAGCCCAACCTGCACCCTCTCCAATCTGGGAGCCCTCAGGGAATGTCCTACTGACGGCTTAGGCCTGCTCCCCACGGTTCTCTGCTCTCTGCAAATCGGCCTGCTTGCTGCCACCACAGGCTCTGGTGTCTGCTCTCTGTGGGGGCCTGCTTGCCCTTCACCGCTGGGGCTAGGGGAAAATAGGACTCTGCTGTCTACTCTCTGGCTCACCACCACAGGGGCAAGCAGGGCCCTACCGTCTGCTCTCTGTGAGGGCCCTGTGGGGGACTGCTTGCCCCTTGCTGCCACATCAAGGGGCAAGCAGTCCCCCACAGTCTGATGTCTGCTCTCTCACTGCAGGGGACATTCCCACCCTGCCCCTGGTTGCTGGTGTGCAAGCTGGCTCAGAGTACCTGGGGCCCAGAGATGCTTCCGACCCTCCCCCAGCCACTTGGTGCTGTGAGCATAGGGCTGGTACGTAGGCCTGGAGTAGCTAGGGGTCATTCTGGGGCCCTGGCCACTCTGGGCCTACATGTGTTCAGAGTGGCCTGGCTCCTGAGGACGCCTGTCCCCAGGACACAGACTGCTTGGTGCTAGCACATGCACAAGTGGCTGCCCCACCCCTGGCTGCTCAGTGCTTACATATGCAAATTAGCCCATCATCTTTGGTGGGTTAATTTGCATACACACTCCCGATTGGCTGGTGGGTATCATGAAGTGATGATCAATTTGCATCTTTCTTTTATATTTGTGTAGATGTTGCTCATTATAGTCCACAAATGAGTTTGATCATGTGATATTTATCTTTCTCCAACTGGCTTTTTTTGCTTAGCATAGTGCTCTCCAGCTCCATCCATGCTGTTGCAAACGGTAAGAGTTCCTTCCTTTTTACAGCAGTGCAGTATTCCATTGTGTAGATTTACTACAGTTTTATAATCCACTCATCTGCTGATGGGCACTTAAGCTGTTTCCAAATATTAGCTGATGTTAATTGTGCTGCTATGAACATAGGGGTGCATATGTCTTTTCCGATCGGTGTTTCTGATTTCTTGGTTTACAGTCCTAGAAGTGGAATTACTGGGTCAAATGGAAGTTCCATTTGTAATTTTTTTTTTAGGAAAATCCATATTGTTCTTCACAGTAGCTGCACCAGTCTGCATTCCCACCAGCAGTGCAAGTGGGTTCCTTTTTCTCCGCATCCCCACCAGCATTTGTCATTTGTTGATTTGTCGATGATAGCCATCCTGACAGGTGTGAGATGGTACGGCATTGTCGTTTTGATTTGCATCTCTGAGATGATTAGTGACTTTCAGCATGTTTTCATATGTCTCTTGACCTTCAGTATGCTGGCTTTTGTTTTTTAAAAGGGTTTTTCTGCTTGCTTTGTGGGGAAAGTAGTGGAAACAAGGATACTGATGAAGCTATTACAATAATCCCGGAGAAAAGGGTCGTTGGTAGTTGCAAAAATAAGGAGAAGTAGTTGGATTCTGGGTATATTTTAAAATAGAGATTGTAATACTTTTGAATGGATTAAGCAAACAGACACACACACACACACATACCCCACAAAACAAAAACTCATAGACACAGAAAACAGTATGATGAGTACCAGAGGGAAAGGGAAGAGAAGTAAAAGTGGGTTAAGGGGGGATAAATGGTGATGAAAGAGAATTGACTTGGGGTGATGAACACACAATACAATATATATATTATGTATTATAGAATTGTATACCTGAAACCTATTTAGTTTTATTAACCAGTAAACTCAATACAAATTTTTAAAAATAAAATAGAGATAATGAGGTTTGCTAATAGACACTATCTATGGTGAGTGAGAAATACAGGAATGAAGGTAATGCAGTTATTCAAAAGAACTTTATGATTCATTTCTCTCTCTCTCTTTTTATTTAATGGAGTTATCTTTTATTTCCCTCTGAATAGTCAGTATCGTAACACTTATGTCTAATTCCTTAAAACACCGTGGCTCCTACCCCTTCACATGCAGCATCTAATCCACCTCTATCGTTTCTCTTTTTCCTGTAAAAACCCTCTGTTACCCTTTTCTTGCCTGTTCTCTATGCAATGCTCACCCCACCACCCAATTTAAAAACCCCTGCAGCCTGAGACTAACTTTTTCATTTAGGTCTTAAACATTAAGTATCTGATTCATGTAGAAGTGACTAATAGCTTAAATTAAAATAATTTTCTTCTCAGAGAGCCTATTGTAGAGAGGCTATCATATTGAAATGACTCATATTGAGCCCCCCTTTTTTTGTGGTGAATACTCTTAAGTAGTGACGGGCTCTATGACCATCTGCAAATTATACTTAGTTGATTACTCTCCTGCACCCATGCAGGTATTATGCTGATTTTGCTCAGAGCTCGGGCTTTATTTTAAAAAGGGAAAACTACTATGAAGAAATAAATGGTTGCCTTTAAAGAACAACTGTATCACAGCTTGCTTATCATTATTAATCAATGAAAAAGAGGTAAAGTGTAAACAGAGAATGATAGATATGTGTTCCTGTTTGGAACTAGTAGTTTTGAAGTCCCCCCATAGCAGCTTGTCTCGGTATATGCCCAAGGAAAGGCTCAGCATGTAACCTTCTATATAATTTGAGTCTGAGTGACATCGGGATCTCCTTTCACTTCATCACCTTAAAGTATTGATTGATGTGGCTGGTATTTAGTCTGTATTATTCTCACTTGGGGGAGAAGCTAGATACTTTTGTGTCAAAAAAAAATATATATATATATATAGATCTTATATAATAAAAGAAAAACGTAAATTTGACCGTACCTTTGCTCCTGATTGGCTATGCTACCAGCCAATCAGAAGTGGGAGTGGGGCCAAGTGGCTTGAGCCCCGGGCCCCGGGGGTGGAGATGAAATGGCGGTAGTGGCGAGCGCCCAGCCCCTGGGCACTGTGAGTAGAAGGGGCTGCAGCAGCAATGGTGGTGGTGGCGGCAGCAGGGAGCACCCAGCCCCGAGGCGCTGTGAGCAGAAGTGGCGGCAAGCACCCAGCCCCCGGGGCCAGGTGGTCACAGGCAGCTGGGGCTGAGCTGAGCAGGGCAATGGCTGGGTGCCCAAGGCCTAACGAGGCTTTAGGCCTTGGGCAGGCTGGGGGTGAGCCAGCAGTTGGACATCCCCTGAGCACTCCCAGTATGATGTGAGAGGGGGCAGGTTGGGTTGAGGGACCACCCACCCCCAGTGCACGAATTTCGTGCACCAGGCTCCTAGTATGTGTGTGTGTGTGTGTGTGTGTGTGTGTATACATATATATATATATATACATATATATATATATATATATATATATATAGAGAGAGAGAGAGAGAGAGAGAGAGAGAGAGAGAGAGAGGGGGGCCAGATTATTATGATCTCTGAATGCATAATAATTTGGTCACTCAGTGTATATATATATATTAGAGTCCTGGTACATGAATTCGTGCATGGGTGGGTCTGGCCAGCCTGGCCAGGAGGCAGGGACATGGGTGGTTGGCCAGCCTGCCTGCTAGTCAAACTCCTGGTCGAGGGGACAATTTGCATATTAGCCTTTTATTATATAGGATATTATATAGGATACACACTGAGTGGCCAGATTATTATGTTTTCAGAGATCATAATAATCTGGCCATTCAGCATATATATATATATACATTTATATGGCATAAAACCACAATAAAACTACTAATAATTAAAAATATACTCATTAATTGCTACCTCTTTTATTTAGGAAAATATAAACAAATAACATTTGAAGGCTTTTTAACTGGTTTTAGGTATGCATTGAATAACTAGACATGGCAGAGTTAGCGGCAGTTTCATGCATTTCAATTCTGTCATAGAAATAAAAGCAAATATTCTTAGAAACAGAAATGGAGGGTGGTGCATAAAAAATAAGCTGGCTGGACTGTGTCAGAGTGCTGGTTGCTAATGTAATATATACTATGCTTTTCTGCTCAGTTAAAAATGCTCAATTTTATTTGGGGCGATAATAGACTGAGCCAAAAATTCTATTTTCCATCCTATTGTGTTATTAGATTTGGCCAGATGACTAAGACCTGCTGAGTGAGATACAGGTGAAGTTGTTGAGAGAAAATTTCAGAAAATAGCCTATAAGTGGAAATAGCTGGTCAATCCTCCTTTTGCATTTTCTACCTCTCCTTGATTTTTAACCTTTAATTTGATGAAATTACTAGAAGTGAAGCAGGCATCTTGGATTATAAGTCAACCTTGAGAATAAAAGGCAGTTGCTGAGGATAGCGTAGCAAGAAAAGGAGGAGGACACTATATTCCTGCTGATTAGGA
Organism: Antrozous pallidus; assembly: GCA_027563665.1. Classification (NCBI taxonomy): domain Eukaryota; kingdom Metazoa; phylum Chordata; class Mammalia; order Chiroptera; family Vespertilionidae; genus Antrozous; species Antrozous pallidus. The sequence continues at coordinate 3,572,541 of CM050509.1, forward strand.
ATCCTCACGACAGTGCTGCACTGAATAATTTTAGACAATTTTATGAAAGAGAAACATCAACTTGTAGTTCTTCTAAGTCTCTGTTATTTAAAGTCACTGTTATGTGCAGCCACATGCAATTCCCACATGATAAATGGATTGACATTATACTAACTTTTCCTTGCACGCCGAGAATATTCTGGCAAACCGTAAGGAGGTTAACTAAAATATGCATTTTGGCTTTCTTCTCCAGCGGCTCCTGCCATTGTCCAATGAGCTCATGAACAACGTGGCTACGGTAGCAGGAATGGAGGGTACGCATAAACTCAGCAACATGGAATTCCACCCATCAAGGCTGATCTGGTTACAACCCCTGCTGAGTGCCCAACTTGTGAGCAGTAGAAACCACTGACTCCCCAATATGGCACCATCCCCATGTTTTTGAAATTATTGTGGCACACCAGCATGCCTCTTGAGGCACACCAATTGAAAATCACTGTCTTATAGCATTTTTCATAACTTTTCACTGCTTATCAAAGAGCCTCGCATAAAAAAACATTTAGGCTTAACTGTTTCTTTGAGCCTTTATTTCCTAATGAAGGCTCCCACATTCCATAAAAATTATATTAAATAAATCTGTATGCTTCTCTGTTGTTAATCTGCCTTTTGTTATAGGAGCCCCAACCAAGAACTCAGAAGGGGAGAGGGAAAATTATTTCTCCTCCTGTAGAGCCCTATAGGGTGTACTGCTCCTGATGTAACAAATCAAAAAATCAAGGCATGAGGTGTCAAGTGTTTCCAAATAGGAAAACAGTACAGCCATTCTGGAAAATAGTTTGGTATTTTCTTCTAAAATTAAACCTATATCTATCATATGACTCAGCAATCCCATAGCTAAGTAGTTATTTTAGAGAAATAAAAATTCAGAGTCATATATATATATATATATATATATATATATATATATATATATATAAATGTTTTCTTAAATGCTTACAGCAGTTCCAGTCATTATTTTTTAAAAACTAAAAATAACCCAAATGTCTATCAGCAGTTTAAAAGATAAAACTGTGGTATATTCATACAATAGAATACCACTCAACTATAAAAAGAAACAAATTATTGATACATGTCATTACATGGCTGAATCTAAAGACATTATATTGTGTTAAAAAAAAGTCAGTCTCAAAGGATTATGTACCGTTTTATCCCATTAATATGACATTTGGAAAAGGGAAAATTATAGGGCTAGAAAACAGATCAGGAGATAGCAGCAATTAGCAGTGAAAGAAGCTTGTAACTATGAGGGAGATTTTGGGGCGATGAAACAGTTTTCTGTCCTGATTATGGTGGTTGTTATACATGTGTTTAAATTCATAGACTAGCCCAGCCGGGTGTGGTTCAGTGGTTGAACTTCGACCCAGGAACCAAGAGAACCAAGAGGTCACTGGTTCTATTCCAGATCAGGGCACATGCCTGGGTTACATGCTCAATCCCCAGTAGGGGGAGTGCAGGAGGCAGCCGATCAATGAGTCTCTCCCATCATTGATGCTTTTATTCTCTCTCCCTCTCCCTTCCTCTTTGAAATCAATAAAAATATATTTAAAAAATAATAAACACTAGAATGTAATACATACAAAGCCACACATATACACAGCACAATGAAATACCATCATAATGGCTAAAATGCATAAGAATTACAATACCAAGTAATGGCAATGATGTGCAGGAACTATATTACTCATATACTATTGGTGGGGTTTCTCTGAAATCACTTTGAGTAACTGTGCAGCACCATTTACTTCATTTGAACATATATAAATCCTAATAACTTGCCCTTCCGCTCCTTCAAATATACAGAACATAAATGCATACACATGTTCACACACATCTATCCTAATATATAAAAAATACAGGGTCCGTAATGACCTACTGAACACCAGAAGTCAGTCCTGCAGTCAGTGCTGGTTTTCTCTGAATGGAGATCTGAGTGTCCCACTTGATTTCAAATCAAGCCACATGGAGAAATAGACCATGTTCATGAATAAGACAAATCAATACAAGAAAATGTCAATTCTGCCTATTTTGATCTCTGAATTTAATCACACTATAAACACAATCTTCAATCACATTTTTTCAGAGAAGATAGCAATTCTAAAATTGACATGGATCTTTTGGAGGGTGTTTTTAGTGTCCAAAAGTAAAGTAAAAGAAATAATGTGTGGGTGCTCATTCTAGCAGGATAATAGGATTTCTTATAAAGACATAGTAATTAATCACAGGGAGTTATTGTTGTAGGGGCAGACAAAGAAACCCGGGAAATACAATAGGGAATCCCAAAACAAACATATGCATGTGTGGAAATTTGGTATATGACAGAAGTATCATTACAAACCAACAGGAAAAAATAAACTAGTTTATAAATTGTGATGAGATAACTGAATATTTGAGCAATCTACTGAATTGTGAGTTGTGGGAAAAGACTCCCCTCCCCCAAACTGGCTATAAGTATCAATTAATTTATTCACAACGCCAGAACTTAACGGAAGTGTGATAGCCAAACAGAGCCAGGGCAGATGTTGCATAAATCGGAATGGCTTTTTTATTTCCCACGTCCCCTAAATACATAAACTAGGAATACCTGCCAGAAATGACTCTCAGAGCAAAAAAATGGCCTAATTCTTACCGAGTTACTGCCCTGTTATACTCGAGCTTACATCACTAGTCCAGAGAAATTCATAAACAACCTAGTGCTTCTGTTTCAGGGACATTGACACACACACAAAAAAAATCAGATTGCTTTTGTACAATTATATTCAACAAGAACAAAGTCAATCCTTTGTCTAGTGAGAGAAGGAAGAATCGTTGCCCATATCAATCATTTTGCCTCCATCTCTCCAGTGTACTGAAAGCCGGTTTCTCCACCCCCCCCCCCCGCCAGCTATCATTTAATATCCTTTGTCTCGATGAGCTCTAACACTACATTTTCTCTGTGGGCCTTGATCTCCAATTCTTTTCTCGCAGTTGTCTATGTAAAAATAACAACCAAATATGATCAAAACTTGACAACATTGTTTAAATGGAAGTTCCAAGTGGACTTAAAATTTAAATGTGAGAAGCAAACTATAATTTCAAAATTACCTGTAGGAGCATACACTAGTAAATGTGACTTTGGAACTGAGAAGATTTCAAAAGCTAGAAACAAACAAAAAAAAAACTTAATAATGCAAACTATTGATACATTTTGACTAAATAAATATTTTTAAAATGTTAGACAATAACCAGACACCATTAGAAAAGATTAGAGCCAAGGTACAGACTGGGATGAGATATTTGCAATGCATGTAAATAAGAAAGTATTAGCTTCCAGAATGTCTAATGATGCCTAAAAGTCATTAAATAACGCAACTCAATAGCTACATGGGCACAATGTGAGCAAGCAATTAACAGAAGAGGAAGTTCAAATAGCCAATACATTTTTTTGACTCCTCCATTTTGGTAGAAATCAGGAAAATAAAAATGTACCAACACGTCCCAGCTATCTGGCGGGCAAAAATGATGGCTCCTAATATTATTTATTGGCGAGGATGCAGAGAAATAGTAAACTGAATATAAATGGAAGTTTAGATTGATAACACTAATGTGGGAGGTAATCTAGCAATGGTTAGAAACGTTGAAGATGTGTATCCTACAGCCCAGTAGTTTCACTTCTAATTGTTTTCTAGCAAACAGTAGTGTCAGGAAGCGCACACTTTCACGTTTCACATTCCTAGGGTATTAGACTTGGAGCTTTGTGTTTCCATTCAAGGTGTAATAGAACCTATCTCCCTTGGAGCCATTGTGACATCCCAGACTGACAGTAAAACCCCCTGGGAAAGCTGACAGATCCTCTTCCCTTCAGACAGTAAGCATGGACAGCATGTGTTCATGGGGCAGAACCCCAGCCTGGATTGCTGAATTGCTAAATGGAGAAAAAAAAAACAACAAAACACAAACACTTGCCTTGGAGAGACTTCTAATCTACAGTGGACTTTGTGCACGATAAATAAAATTTATGTGATAAGCCACTAGGATTTAAGGATTGCTTCTGACAAATGTCTAAGCTTAGTTTATTCTAATACAATAATGTCAGTCATTTATTGACTTTTTCATAGAAGAAGCTCTTTTATTTATATGTTGAAGACTAGAGGCCCGATGCATGAAATTCATGCAAGAGGCACAGCCCTTGCAGCCCCAGCTGCCTCAGCCCTTGCAATACGCACCCCCCCAGCTTCATCCAGAAAGTCGTCCAGACCGTTGTTCTGCTGTTGTGTCTAATTAGCATATTAGCTCTTTATTATGTAGGACTAGAGGTCCGGTGCATGAAATTCTTGTACAGGGGCAAAGGTCCTTCAGCCCAACCTGTACCCTTTTGTAATCTGGGACCACAAGCTCCTAATTGCTCTCCTTCCTGCCTGACTAATCATCCCTAATCCCTCTGCCTGCCTGCCTGATCACCCCTAACCACTCACCTGCCTGCTTGATTGCCCCTAACTGCCTCTGCTTTGGCCCCTGCTGCCACAGCTTTGTCTGGAAGGACATCTGGGAGGTTGTTCAGCTGTCCAGTCGAATTAGCACATTATATTTTTATTATTATAGACTAGAGGCCCAATGCATGAAATTCATGCAAGGGACTCAGCCCCTGCCACCACAGTGGCTGCCTCTGCCTCAGCCCCTGCTGCTGCAGCTTCATCCAGAAGGTCATCTGGAAGGACGTCTGGAAGGATGTCCAGTCTAATTAGCATATTATGCTTTTATCATTATAGATAGCAGTTTTTTTAATTTCTTTACTGATTAAGGTGTTACATATGTGTCCTTATTCCCCGATTACCCCCTCAGCCCCCCGACTCATGCCCTCACCACCCTGGTGTCTGTGTCCATTGGTTAGGCCCATATGCATGCATACAAGTCCTTTGGTTGCTCTCCCCACCTTACCCCCACCCTCCCCTACCTTTCCTCTGAGGTTTGATGGTCTGATCGATGTTTCTCTATCTCTGGATCTATTTTTGTTCATCAGTTTATGTTTTTCATTATATTCCATAAATGAGTGAGATCATGTGATATTTAACTTTCTCTAACTGGCTTATTTCATTTATCATTATAGATAGCAGTTTTGTTTTTTATATCAACAGTTTCTGCTTTTGCTTCCTTTCTTTCTGCTTCCTTTAGATTTAGTATTGCATGTTTTTCTAACCTATTGAGTTTGATTAATATATATGTTTAATTTTTATTAATATAAATATTTAGGGCTAAGATTTTTTTCTCTTAGTAATACTTTAATTTTTATCTGGTAAGAGCATTTATATAACAGTACTTATTTTTTAAATACTTTTCCTTTTATATCAGTTGATTAGGAAAGAATTAGATTTTACTTTAGAGGTGGGTAATGTTTTTCTTTCTGTTTTTGTTGTTCATGTCAACTTTTGTGTTATTGTGATCATGGAATATTCTTTTGCTTCTTTCATCCATGCCAAAGTCAGACTTGCGTATCGTATTGTACCAATCTTCCAGAGCCCTACTTTTTCCTTTCCTGCTTGTTCACATTTGATATGATAGAAGACTGACCTGAACAATTATAGGTTGTTACTTTCAAGAACACACAAAACAAATGCCAAGATTTACCATATGTTGGCTCATAGAATACATTTTAAAGGAACGAAATCACTCAGAGTATGCACAAGTAAAAAGATAACCAGAAAATACCCTTGTGTTGGGAAATTTAGCAACATAAGTTTAAATAGACAATGAGTTTTTAAAAAATCAATTACAATAGAAATTATAAAATATTCCAAACCAAATAATAAATAAAATACATGCTAATTTGTGAAATGTATCTAAAACTAGGCATGAGGGAATTTATAACAGTAAATGCATGTATTCTGTTTATTCCTGTGGCTATGTGAAAAGGTGATCAATCTTAATAGTTATCAAAAATGCAAATTGAAACCATAATGAGATATAACTAAATGGCTTAAATAAAGAAGAATGAAAAATATCAATTATTATGAGGATGTAATGCAACTAAAACCTTCATATACTGCTGGTACTGCTGTAAATTTATACAACCAGTTTTGAAAATGGAAGCTTTAACTACTTACCACATCTCCTATAATCCAGTAATTTTACTCCTAGATATATACCCAAAGAAATATGTCTGTGTGTGTGTGTGTGTGTGTGTGTGTGTGTGTGTGTGTGTGTGTCAAAAGTCATATACAAGAATGTTCATAGCAATGTTATTTGTAATTGCCAAATCCATGAAATAGCCCAAATATCCATCAGTTGAGTGGATACATAAATTGATTATATTTATATAAAATATAGTAATAAAGTTAATGAAGTACTACTATGTGCAATGATACTGATGATTCACTTACATAAATATAATGTTGGGCAGAAAAATCCACACATGAAAACTGCATAATGCATGATTCTATTTATATAAAATTCAAACACAGGCTAAGTAATTCTAGGGGGTTGGGAATAAAAATAGCATCTACCTATAGGGAGGGGAGTGGTGCTAGCGTCTAGGGGTGCAAAAATCACTAGTGGAGTGCTGATCCTGTTCTTGATCTATATGGTTATTTATACTATGATTTTTTTCTTGAGCTGAAACTCTATAAACTTGTATTCTTTATGTTATGAATTATATATTTCTTAAAAATGTTAAACAACAGAATTGGATATAACAATTTTGAACCAAATTTGAGTTACAGAAACAGACACCAGAGAATGCTGAGGCAAAAATAAAATAAAATATAATCAAATAAAATAAGGAACTGTTCAAATTTGCAAGTTTCCACTGCATTAGCTCTCATTAGCAGCCTGAACTTACAACGTGGACAAAGAATGATCACTTTCATAATTTAGGGCTCTGAAGTTTTTACACACAACACTTCTGCCACTGAACGAGAGGTCTAGCTTTCTTGGCTCTTTCTCCTGCATCCCACAACATCTTTGCTCTAGCTACAGCATTTATTAAGAATCAAACATTGCTCATGCTTTGATCAGCCTGCCTTGTCAAAACTATCTCATCTTCCCTTCCTCTTTGAAATCAATAAAAATATATTTAGAAACAAAACAACAACAACATTCTAATGGATTCCCATTCACTGAGAGTCAAATGTGAAACCTTTACTTTAACCTACAAGATCTGACACCATCTCTTACCCATCTCTGCTCATTAACCATTCCAGTCACACTGCTCTCCTTTCTACTTGACTCACATGCTTTAGCATGGTTCTTCCTCAGGCCTTTAAACTTGATGTTGGTCCATCTTGGAATTATCTCTCTACACATGGCAGCTTCTAGACCTGGGGCAGGAAAGTGAAAAGTGAGCCTAAGAACATCCTAGTGTACTAGAAAACTAGAAAATGCTCACAGCCTAATCGGATCATGTCAAAAAGATACATAAGCTGGCTCGAAAGGGCCTCTACTGGCCAAAAGTGGGACAATTTGAGAATCAAAAACATAGTAACAGCAATTCATTTTAGCAAAAAGAGTAACTAAAATCCATGAGTCCAAAATAATATGAAGAGAAAGAGACTCTTCTTTGAAAAGTATGCCAGCTACTAAGTGTAAAAGGAATACTAAATTATAAAACCACCACTTTGCAATCCGGAGTGTAACATATAATTCAGGAAGGGTCATCAGTAGGGTCTAAGACTATGAGACAAAAGCTATTAGAAAACAGAATATTTGCGTGGTCTTAAGAGTGTTTGCCTACAGATTACCTACAAGCTGCAAAGGAAAAGGCAGCGTACTTTAACAATGGGAAAACTGAGAATCCCCTACCCGAACCGAGTGATCAATCTAAGCATCCAGTAATAGTGGGTCAACCCAGACTTATGAACTTCTTGATAGCAAGCAACATGAAGTACAAGGATCACTTAAACATCTAAATCATTGTGTACATCAGAGACTGGAAGAGGACAAGTTAAATCACACCATGAAGAAACGATTGGACAAAGCAAGCATGTGGGGCATTCCATAGACAGCTAGACTAGACTCTTAATTAGAGGAGTTTATGGAGAGGATATGAGTGCAGGCTGATCCATTTTCACACCGGAAGCTCTTACAAGGACATAGCTTCAATGTGTTATTGAGAATATCTGAATGATATACATGACTGAACCCAGTTAAGTCCTTTCCATAATGCATGGAAGGGGAAAAAACTTTCCTCTACCCTGGCAACGTTCAGCATCTGAGGGTCTGTAAATTAAACTAAAAAAAGACATATTAGCAAGAAAAAAATCATTTGTTTAATGTGGCATACATCACACATATATATTTTTTTAGGTTTCTAAGATGTTTTACTCATTCTCTTAAGATTAAGGAAATATCAACTGTCCACATTAATAAGAACACTGATGACAGGAAGTCACTTTAATATGTAAGGGCTGAGTAATTCAAAGGGGTGGTTATCATTGGGGCTTAGTTACCACCTTAATAGGCGAAGGGAAGGACAAGGAAAGACTCTTATGTGAGAACAAGTGACTTTTGGAAGATGTAATGGCTGCATAGGAGAATAGATGGGAGATATGCTGGTCTTGTGACAAGGTCTGTTTCTTGTCTCCTGCTCCTGGGGAGGGAATTATGACCATTGAGTTATTTTGGTTTCTTTTGGGAGGTTCTGCTTTTAGGTACAGAAGGGAAAATGAAAAGCCTCGTTTCTGTATCGGTAGATTCTCAATGGCCCTCAGATCCAAATAATTGTTATGTCAAAGTGGCCTATTTTGGGGTGGCATAGCAGCATCCCCTTCAATAAAAAAAAAACACTCCTAAATTTAGGGATTTGAAATAACAACCAAATATTATTTCTCACACTTCTGTGGGTTTGCAGGGCAAACTCTCTGTTGGTTTCACTTGAGCTTACTCATATAACTGATGTAAGCTAGAACGTTGGTTGGTCTTTGAAGTTTGTTCTGGAAATCATCCTCAGATGGAATAGATCGTCTTCCTTAGGTGACAGCCTCATTGCAGCATGCTAAGAAAGTAACCATGGATTTGTTCATATTGTAAACATATATCACATCACATGAGTATTCCAGAAAGTTCCCCCCTGGCTAATAAAATCAAGTCACTATCTATAGAGATTGCCAAATCCAGTGTCTATGCCTGAAAAGAACACATTTTATAATTTTTCACTTTCACTCTGAACGTTCCAGATGGGGATTCAGACGAAAGCTTCTGTGCTAGCTTTATACTTCACTTCGGGACTCATCAAATAACCTCTCTCCTTTGAGCATTGTTATTTTGAAGACTTACATATTGAAGCAACTTCCTGTAATCAGCGTTCTTGTTAATGTGGACAATTGATATTTTCTTAGTCTTGAGAGAATGAGTAAAACATCTTAGAAACCTAAAAAAAAGAAAAAAAGAAAGTAATCATACAAAGTATAAGGTCTCTTAAGGCTTATGTTGGCATCTGGTACAGCATCACTTGCTCTGTATCCTATTAGTTAAAACAAGTCAAAAGATCACTCCAGACTTGAGCAAAGAGGCAAATACTCCATCTCTTGATAGGAGGAGTGAAAATTTACAATGCAGAAGAGCAGAAGAGAACATGTTATGACGATTTTTGACAATCTACCCTACCACTCCAAGACACTGGCCACTTTGGGGGAAAATTGACCACTTGTCATTTTTAGTTTAATTGATTAATAAACATTGAGTTCAATGACATTTTCTTTCTGACTTGTTTCAGGTATACATTTGTACCCCTTAATAAGAGGTATAAGCAACATCAACAAAATCTGGTGTTAAATCAAGGATATTGTGTAGCTCTCAGAAATTCCAGATGGGGCTGGAGCAAAGCCCTCTCTGAGTGTCATCTTGCTGTCCAACACCTGCCAATGGGCTTTGAGAATCCTAAAGGAGGTACCAAAACATGGATAAGTAGATGGGAAGAATTACATGCTCTAGAATTAGCATGTGTACAAAGGAGGAGGTAAGGGAATGATATGATAACAAGTGAATCCTGGGAGTTGCATGCTCAGATAGCTGGGAGACTTTATGCAACCCACCTAACCTCTTGCTGAGAGGGGGATGCTTGGGGTTTGTCCTGCCTGAGTGACTTGCTCAGCCCCGTTGTCTCTTTCTCCCCGCTAGAGCCTAGCTTGGGCTTATAAAATAGTTCAACTCCCCTTCCATGACAGAATATCGGGACACATAATTTAATCGGCTTCCTACTTCAAATGCTACAAGTCTACCTTTAGGGCTTGGAAGAAGGAAACAAGGAGGGAAGATGTTATCAAGCCCAGCAACTCTTCCAAATTCACAGGCATTTGCTTTAGGCAACATTTCCTTCCAGAAGGATCAGAGAACATTTCTACAGACAGCGTGTTTATTGCTGTGAGAAGCTTTCAAAAAGAAAGTGGACCTTGCTAGACTGTGAAAATCCTGTTAGCGGAGCCAACAGTGGATTCCTCCATGGGAGCAAAGTGACCTGTCATTACTGCTTATCACTGTCCCACTTCCTGGTCAGACCATTCTACCCCTGACAGCAGATGTTCTCACTGCCAACTCTCTTTCAACTTTTCTCCCTCTCTTGCCCTGCATTCCTACCCCGCCCCCTTTCTTTTCCTTTTCCCCTCATTTCACAATGGCTGTTGAAATGGCTTCTCTCAGCACTTCAACAAAAACAGTAAGAGCCACTCTATGATCAGCATCCACTGCAAAACCTGTGGGCTTTGTTCGTAGCTGCTGTTTGCTTAAACCTCAGGGAGGAGTGCACTGGTGAGAGAACTTGTACTGCAGTCTGCAACACACATGGTTAAGAGACAATAGAAAATTATTCTCTCTCTCAGGATCTCTTCTTGTTTGTTTGTTTGCCTGGCTTTGACATGAATAGAAATGCCCCTAGTGTTTTCCCATAAAGGCAGTGATTTTTTTTTATCTCCTTTATTCATTGTTATATCTATAGGCCAAAGAAAGTAGACATGGGTGATGCTTCATTTGTTGAATGAATGAGTGAATGGATACAATAAATATTCAGATTTGAAAAGTTTGAAAATATGAGTATTCATATGAGTTCATATGATGTCTTGATTTAAGATATTAGGACATTTATTGACCCACGCCATTATGCTCAATTAATATTTGACAAAGGAGGCAAGAGCACACAATGGAGTCAGGACAGTCTCTTCAATAAATGGTGCTGGGAAAATTGGACAGATATATGCAAAAAAATGAAACTAAAACACCAACTTATACCATGCACAAGAATAAACTCAAAATGAATAACAGACTTAAATGAAAGTCATGAAACCATAAAAATCTTGGAAGAATCCATAAGCAGCAAAATCTCAGACATCTCTCATAGCAACATGTTTACTGATACATCTCCTAGAACAATGGAAACTAAAGAGAAAATAAGCAAATGGCCTTACATCAAAACAAAAAGCTTCTGCACAGCAAAAGAAACCATCAACAAAGCGAAAAGGGAGAATATATTTGGCAAGGATACATCTGATAAAGGGTTAATTTCCAAAATATATAAGAAACTCATACAACTTAACAAAAGGAAGACAAATTCAAGTTTAAAAAAAAATGGGCAAAGGCCCTAGAGATTTCTCCAAAGTGGACATACAGAAGGCCAAGAGACATGACAAAATGCTCAGTCACTAACCATCTGAGAGGTGCAAATTAAAATGACAATGAGGTATCACTTCACACCTGTCAGAATGGCTATCATCAACACATCAACCAAGGACAAGAGTTGGCGAGGTAGTAGAGAAAAGGAAACCTAGTACTGCTGGTGGGAATGCAGACTGGTGCAGCCACCATGGAAAACAGTATGGGGTCTCCTCAAAAAACTAAAAATGGAACTCCCATTTGACCCAGTGAGCCCACTCCTAAGAATATGTCCTTTATTCTAAATGCTCTGGAACAATATATAGAGCATTGGTATTGTCTTTAAGGGTTTGATCCTTCTGGCCAGGTAGCTCCTTAATGATTTTCTCTATTTCTTTCATGGAAATTGGTCTAACTCCAGTGGAATAAATTTTGGTAATATGTATTTTCCTAAGAAATTATCCATTTGCTTTAGAATTTTGAAAGCACTTATGTATATGTCTTCAAAGTAGTCTCATGATTTAAAAATATTCTTCTGTTTCAAAGATTATTTGCTTCTTGTCACTTATTTTATATATTTGTATCTTATTTTTATTTTTGGTCAAGTTAGCTAGTGATATGTTTGTTTCATTATTTTTCTTAAAAATATGATTTTGAATTATTAATGTGGTCTACTGCTTTCTATTCTCAACCTCTGCATGTAGGTTCATGGTTTCCTGTTTTAACCCATGCTTTTGTCTTTATACTTTGTTAGCCAGTCTTTTTTATTTTATTATTTTCCTATTTTGTTTCTAACCCTATGAATTTTCCTGTGATCGCTGCTTTAATTCTATTCTGTAGATTCTCATATGTACTGTTTTCATGATAGATTCTGTCATTTCAATCTGTGCTTCCCTTGTAACCATGAGTCGTTTAATAGAAAGAATTTTTTATTTCCAGGTGGAAGAACTAATTTTTTTTGTTTATTTGCTTGTTTGTTTTCATTGGCAATTTCCAGTTTTATTGTGTCATAATCACACATGTTATTTGTAATATTTCTACAAAATGTAAATCAGTGATGTTTTTCTTGTGACCTAATATATGATCAAATTTTGTCAATGTGTCATGAATGCTTGAGAAGAAGGTATATCAGGATGTTTAGTTCTATATACTAGACCAGTGGTCGGCAAACTCATTAGTCAACGGAGTCAAATATCAATGGTACAAGGATTGACAGTTCTTTGGAGAGCCAATTTTTTTTAAACGTAAACTTCTTCTAGCACCACTTCTTCAAAATAGACTCACGCAGGCTGTGATATTTTGTGGAAGAGCCACACTCGAGGGGCCAGATTATTATGCATTCAGAGATCATAATAATCTGGCCACTCGGTGTATGTGTGTCTAAGTATTTATATATACACATACATTTAACAAAAATCTTACTCTCATGTCCAAGGAATATAATTGGATTGTGTTTTGTGAGAAAATGAAAAACACTTTTCTTTAAATAAGTGGGTGTGTTAGTTATTGGTTAACAAACAAGTAATTCTACAAGGCTTTAATCAAGTTGCTGGCCAGAGCTATAATCATTCCAACATTAAATGGGGCATGATTCACCCTCAAGTTTTGATAATTGTCAGATAGACCTCAGGTCCTTGCTGGTTTGTTGGAAATTTCAGTTCCTTGCTTATGACATGGTAGCTGTCTTCTCGCAGAACAAGCAATAGAAAGCGAGGGACACAGAGGTCAAAATATGTTTCTAACTTAATCTTTGAAGGGACACCCCTTTACTTTGACCATACACTAATTGTTAGAATCTGGTCATAAGTTTAGCCTACACTACAGGGGCTTGAATGCCAGAAGGAAGCAGGGATCTTTGGAAGCATCTTAGAGGCTGCCTACTGGTTCGCAATGACTCACTTCAATTCCACATGCAAAGTATGGTTGTAAAACTTCATCAACTGTTACAGCAACAACTCAGAATCTCAATCTAAATCAGGTTCATGTGCAGCTTCTTGGGTGTGCTTCCTCTTGTTCTACGGATGTGGAAAGGAGAAGCACAAGAGCCACTGGTTCACAGACATTCTGACTTTTGAGTTCACCATCTGACCCTTTGCCGCTGACTGGTTTTCGCCACCTTCTCCCTACCATTAGACTTTTGGGGACCCAAGAGCCTTTTTTAATTTTCTCTCTGTTCTCCGTGGTTCACACGGACAGTAATCTTGGTTATATAGTTTTATTATTGACTCTCCGGGTCATTTGTAAATCTCATGGGGATGTACTACATTAGAGAATCGCCACACCAACAAATCTCTTTGACATAGTTTTTTTTTCTACCTTGTGCTTCTGCTGGGTGAGCTACCGGACAACATCCTTAAAGCCTAAATTTAGGCCTGGCTGTGGTTCAGTTGGTTGGAGCATCAGCCCATGCAGAGAAAGGTGACGGGTTCGATTCCTGGTCGGCATACATATCCAGGTTGTGGGTTCAATCCCTGGGTGAGTATAAGAGGCAACCAATCAATGTTCATTCTCACAGCAATCTCTCTCTCTCTCTCTCTCTCTCTCTCTCTCTCTCTCTCTCTCTCCCTCTCTCTCTGTTTGTGTGTGTGTATGTGTGTGTTCTCTCCCTTCCTCTGTCTCTAAAAAATTCAATGAAAGCATGTCCTCAGGTGAGAATTTAAAAAAAAAAAGGGGGAAAAAACTTTTCATTTAAAGGATCTATGAGGTACATGTTTAATCTCTTTAAAGGTCCTTGCGTGTGATTGAATAGAACTCTAAAGAGTAAATAAAACCTTTGATATTCCTTAAGAATTAACAAAGAAGTTTGCAGTCATAACTTTGACTTCATTTTGAGACAATTTTTTTTTCAGGGGCGTATGTTCTGGATATGATATTTGATCAAAGAGGCATTTTTAAATGTTAATATTGTATGCCCATTTGGAGGGGCTGAGAATTTGTAAAGCCCTAAGTCCTACCTCTTTTTTTAAACCATCTTTCGCTCCATTGTCTCTCTCTTCCCACATTTTACATTCACGTGCTGCTTAATGATGGGAATACGGTGTGAGACATGTGTCAAAAAACATGTGAACAAAAAAGGGACTCGGTAATAAATCTAACCAAAAGAAACATCACAGGACTAGAAAAAACTTTATATATTGGCCTTAAGCAAACCCTGTCCATTGTTTTTGTGCATCTAAGTTAACATCTCTTTAAAAGGTGTCTTTGTCTGATGTCTGGGAAGCATAATCACCCTCAAGAGAGCATGTAATCTTATTAACTATTCTGTAATCTAATCATAGAAATGTCCCTGTCTTGCTTTCTCCTACGTCCGTGTAAGCTTCCTTATGTTCCCTCCTTAATTCCAAATGCATAAAAGAAACTACAAATTGCCATTATGGGAAGCATTTTTCTCAGGCCGTTGAGATCTTGCTTCCAGGCATGTTGTCAATTTGGCTGAAATAAACATAAAATTCTTTACAGGTTTAGACGTTTCTGAACAGATGATTGCATCATTCTGCAAGTATCAGAGAGTGGATTTACACAGACTTCCATAGTATAGCCTCATACACACCTAGGCTATATGGTACAGCTTCCTGTTCTGTATGGGAGGCAACATCATTTTCCCTCTCCCTTTCTGGGTACTTGGCTGAGACATCCATGTAATAAAAGATGAACAGGAAAAACAAAACTAAACTGAGTGACATAAAAATGGCTGAAGCCACCACCTTATATACCATCTTTAGCTTAACACTTACAAAATGCTGGGAATAAGCTGAGTCAGTTATAGGAGGTGACCAGGAAAAGCAGTGTCAACAAGGGTGAGGTTGTTATGCTGAATTAAGTTTTGTCTTCTGCATTAAGAAGAGTTTCTAGAAAGATGGTGATTCTCCTCTTCCTGGTTCAACCAAGGAGAGACCCTTACAAATGGAGAGTTACTTTATCCACAGAAATGTCTTTCACAAAGGCTAACTAACTTCTACTTGGTTTTCAGAACTTCTCTCATGTTTGCCCTTTCTTAAAATTAACCAACCTAAAATAAGCCTATGCCAAATAGACATATTTGGAGTTGACGAACTATGTTTCCCTGCAGATCTTAGATTACAAACCTCTAGCGTGTGTTACTGGGCTGTATCCTGTAGGCAACTGCAACATGATAGTATTTGTATAATGTGTTGCACTATGACTTTATGATGACTACAACAACATTAAGAATTAGAAATTTTTCAGCTTCTTTATAACCTTACTAGTGGCCCAGTGCATCAAATTCATGCACATTAAAAGGGAATTAATTAGAGGAAATATTTTACTATTGCTATTTGCCCTTTCTCTAGAATAGAAGTGTCAGAGATGAAAGAAAATTAGTAAAATGTATATGAAAATCTCCCTCCTGTCAGAGTCTGTGGCACACCACGGGACCCAGAGTCAAGTCCCTGCCCACCCACTTGTACCTCAGAATTACGCGAGACCCAGACCCAGCTGTCCCCACCCGCATTGGGCTAGATACAGATTTGGCTGGCCCTCCCCCATCAAGCCCCATTGGGCGGGGGCATGGGCCCAGGTCACCTGGCCTAGTGCTGGGGCAGGGGGTGCAGCCTGAGGTCTCCTGGCTCAGGCTAGGGGGTGTGGCCTGAGTCCCCCATCAAGCTCCACCAGGGAGGGGGCACAGCCTCAGGTCCCCCAGCCCAGGTTGGGGCAGGGGACACAATTTGAGGTATCTGTCAAGCCCCGCCGGGCATGGGGCATTGCCTGAGGTCCCCTGTCAAGCCCCACAAAGTGGGAGACATGGCCTTATGTTCCACAGCTCAGCACTGGGGCGTTGGGGTGTAGCCTAAATTCCCCTGGCCCAGTGCCAAGGTGTGGGGCATGGCCTCAGGTCCCCCCACCCAGTTCCCTGGTGAGGCGTGCAACCTGAGGTCCCTCATCAAGCCCTGCTGGACAGAGGGCATGGCCTGAGGTCTCCTGTCAAGCTCCACTGGGTGAGGAGTGCAGCCAGAGGTCGCCCAGCTTGGCACCGGGGAAGGGCTGTGGCCTTAGGTGCCCTGTCAAGCCCCAGCCCAGTGCCACACAGCCTCAGATCCCTGCTGATTGCTCATTAAGGCTCGTTACTGAACTCAGCCTCCACTATGGGTGCAGCCATCTTGTGTTATGAAATCCCTGCTTCTGTTGTGGGCACAGCCATCTTGACCATTATAGCATGACAGTCAATTTGCATATTCCCTCTTTATTAGATAAGACTAGAGGCCTGGTGCATGAAAATCCATGCACTGGGGGTGAGTGGTCCCTCAACCCAACCTGCCCCCTCTCACATACTGGGAGCCCTCAGGGCATGTCCAACTGATGGCTCACCCCCAGCCTGCCCTGCTCAACTCAGCCCCAGCTGCCTGCGACCACCCAGCCCCAGGGGCTGGGGGCTCACCGCCACTTCTGCTCACAGTGCCCGGGGACCAGGCACACCCTGCCACCGCTACCACCATCACCGCTGCTGCTGCTTCCCCTCACAGTGCCCGGGTGCTGGGCGCTCGCCACCACCTCCATTTCATCTCCACCCCCGGGGCCTGGCGCTTGCGCCACTTGGCCCCGACCCCACTCCTGATTGGCTGGTAGCATAGCCAATCAGGAGCTAAGGTACGGTCAAATTTGCATGTTTCTCTTTTATTATATAGGAAGAGACTACTAGAAGACCGATGCACAAAATTCATGCCCTGGAGGGTGTCTCTCAACCCAGCCTGCACCGTCTCCAATCTGGGACCCCTCAGGGGATATCTGACTGCTGGTTTAGGTCCTATCCCTCCCACAGTCTGTGACTGCTGGCTCCCAAACACTCTCCTGCCTGCCTGCCTGATTGTCCCTAACTGCTCCCCTGCAGGCCTGGTCATCCCTAACTGCCCTCCCCTGCAGGCATGGTTCCCAACTGTCCTCCCCTTTGGCCATCTTGTAGTGGCCATCTTGTGACCACATAGGGGCGGCCATCTTGTGTGAGGGTGTAGCGGTCAATTTGCATATTACCTATTTATTATACAGGATTGTAATCGTGCAATAGGCCTTCCTTCCCCTGGCTGCCAGCACCGGTGTTCCTCCGGCACCCGGGACCCAGGCCTTTGCTCCAGCCACAGCAGAGAAGCCAAGCCTCTTCAGTCTTTAGTCTTCAGTCTTCACTCTGTGCCTGTATATGCAAATTAACCCCTCTTTGTTGGATTAATTTGCATACTCCTGATTGGCTGGTGGGCATTGTGGAGGTTTGGTCAATTTGCATCTTCCTCTTGTAGGATGTTCATATATGCAGTCTTTCATTTAATAAAATGTTATGCAACTATGACTATATCATAAACAGTAAGAAGCAACCAGGGGGCATCTTCAAAAGTTTGCTTAGAAAGAGCCTTAGATCATGCAGTTCATTGGGAACGTTTTCTACTTTCAACATGTCTTCAGACAACAGCTAGATTCTACCACTTCATCACAGGAATCTCCTTTCTTCAAGTTTCGAATACTTTTTTTTTCTCTTTCTCTGGAACTCTTGGTAGCATCTTTTTCAAAGCCCAACATTTTATAGTGTGTTTAAGGGATTTTAAACACTAACACTCTTCTCAAAGTTTGTTGCCCAGTTTCAATGCCTTGCCCATATTTTAGTTATTTATTATGGCAGTACCATATTTCCAAGTTAAAAAAAAAAGTCTGTACCCACTACCTATCACTATCAAATAAATCCACAAACCAGTGACTTAAAACCACAAACATTTTCTCTTGTCACAAATAAAATATTTTATTCCAGCTCTAGGAAGTGAAAAAAGAGAAGGATAGGGAACACATCCTTCCACAAATCATTCTAAGTTAGTTGATATTAATTAGAAAAAGCTAAAGCAACTATATACTGAGTGACAAGATTATTATGATCTCTGAACACATAATAATGTGGCCACTCAGTGTATATCTTATATAATCTTTTATAATAAAAAGCTAATATGCAAATTGTCCCCTCCACCAGGAGTTCAACCAGCAGGCAGGCAGGCCAACAGCCCATGTCCCCTCCCCCTGGCCAGGCTGGCTAGACCCTACCCATGCAGGAATTCATGCATTAGGCCTCTAATTATATATATACACTGAGTGACCAGATTACTATGTGTTCAGAGATCATAATAATCTGGCCACTCAGTGCGCACGTGTGTGTATACACATTTTTAAAAATATTACTCTTATAACCATTCACATATTTTTTATTTATTAACACCTTTAGATGTCATCAAATGCATCATAATACTATTATCTCTGCCTGTTGACCAATCTTTTAATATTGCTTGGATTGTATTTGCTGTTTGTGTTTTAGTTAGCTATGTGATTGGTCAAACTATGCATTAGAGGGTGGAAGGGCCGATCTTGTTTTAAGTTATGCTTTGTGCTGCACCCACTGCATGATTTTTTCACCATTATTTGGAACGTCACACATCTCCCGGTTCTCCATGTAGACTACCTCCGTTTCTGGGGCTGTGCAGTCCCATCTTCCGGGGGGGGACTGCCCATTAGTCCATTTAAATTCGACCTTAGGTCCTAGTTTTTATTATGTTTGGTTCCCGGGGATTTAACTCTTTGGTGAATTTGGTGAAAAGGTAACCGTTTCCTGGTTACCTTTACGATTATTATGGACTGAACTGGGTAACAAAGAGTTGCTCTTAAAGTGGGTAGTCCCAAGGGATCAACAATTTCCTTACATCTAGAACCGTATCTGGCTGAAACCAAGCCTGCGAATCCAGAGACTGTAATCACTCCAATTTTCAGAAGGAAATCTCGTGGTTTATTCAGGTAAACATAGTCAGCTACCTTTTCCAAATTGTACTGCATCCATTAACTCATTTTTCACCAAGATAAATACCCTTGCGCCAGACAATATAATGACCATTGCTAGTGCTGATGCAGGCAGAGTCCATTTTGTAAATTACCAGGCTGCCCTTCATCACATTTAGAAGGGAGACGTGGGGAAATATACATGGGGAGCTGCTCTGGTTTCACTAGCTGCTTTTTAAAAATATATATATTTGTTATTGATTTCAGTGAGGAAGCGAGAGGGAGAGAGAGAGAGAAACATCAATGATGAGAGAGAACCCTGCATGTCCCCTAATGGGGTTCAAGCCCACAACCGGGGCATGTGCCCTTGACTGGAATCAAATCCAGGACCCTTCAGTCTGCAGGCCATCACTCTACCCACTGAGCCACCCCGGCTGGAGCCCAGCTGCTTTTTTCCGTTTCTCTTCTCTGGCTGCGCGCACACTGGCAGGTCGCAAACATCAGACTCACAGGCATGGTTGTCAGTTTCCCCATCTCCGTTCCTCTTCATGTGTCTTTCTCCTCGGCCTGTTTTCCATATATTTCTCTCAAATTGTCGGCAGTGTGAAAATGAGGTGGCCTGGGGCGTGGGCTGTGTCTGTGTGTGTGGTGTTTATTCTGCATGGGGTTCTGCCCACTTCTTAGAGCTCTGATTTGATGGGTGTCATTATTTTTTCCAGAAAATTCTCAGTCATTGTTTATTCAAATATTTCCTCTGCCCCTTATGGCCACCCTGTCCATGACCTCTCCACCAAAGAGTAAAACACAAACATTGCTTCTGAAATCCCACAATAGAAATCCTGGCGTGTTTCAAGCTGGGGACCTCCAGCTCCAGACTTTCTTTTTTATTTTATTTTATTTATTTTTTCTTGATAATGTCACATCTGAGAGTTTATTTTTTAATATATTTTTATTGATTGTTTTTGCAGTATAACTTATATTTAATAGTAGTACATACGTTTTCCTTCCTCCCCGCAATATCCTCCCCCAGCCTCCCTCACGCCCCAGCACATATCCCTACCTGCCCCCCTCCCCGCCCCAGTGTCTTTCATTCATTGGTTATGCTCATATGTATGCATACAAGTCCTTCGGTTGATCTCCCCTAGCATCCGCCTCCCATCCACCCCAGCCTTCCCCCTGTAGCTTGACAGCCTGTTCAAGGCCACCCTGCCTCTATATCAATCACTCTCCCCTGTTTCTTTCCTTCAAAAATATCTTGCCTCTGCATACTAGAAATAAATGTATAAGAACAAAAAATGTTTGAGTCTCAGTTTCAATGTCCAACTGTTCTGAGTCCCAGTTTCAGTGTCAAATAGTTCTTCATGTGTACATGTCAGCAATGGTATCCAGATGGTGGACACATCGTGGCAATGCAAGATCCATCCTCTCTGGTTTGGTCCTGGGCCGCCTGCAGCCACGCACCGCTGCCACCTGCTTCCAGCTCCAGACTTTGCACAGGCTCGAAGAAAGTTGGGAATGGGTTTAAGTCACAGCAGGAAGTAGTAGCCTCTGGTAGCATGAATATTATTCTTACCTTTTTTTTGTCATTCATTCTTGCTACTTGCTCTCTATCCATTTTACTATTTTATCTCCTTTGATTATCTTGGTTGTTTTCTTGTCTTTCTTTAATACCCCTTATTCCATTTCACTTGAATCTATTTTTCCTTGAGAATACTTTATTTCTAACACATTTTTTTGTGTGTATTTAAAATACTTTCCTAAACAAATCAATTCTTTTTATATCTCCCTAGATTTTTTTTACTATTTTCTTTCTTAGTTTTTAAAATTAATTTTTTACAAGGTGACTTTTCATATCCTCAAATATATATTGGATTATATTTAATTTTTACAGTTCTCTTCTGCTTTATGGTTGTTTTTCCTGGAGGAACTTTGCCTCAGATGTGTGACATTTTATTTTCTGATTGTTTTAGAATAGTTCTATGTGGATTTGTTGCTCATTTTTGCTCGTTTCTTTGTGGTGAGTAAAAAAGGAGTTTCCCACCCTAAAATACGCCTTTTTAAAAGATACTGGTTATTTTAAGCTGGTTATTTTTAAGAAATGTAGGACTCAGAAAGAAACTTGGACCTTCCCCCTACCTGCCTAAAATAAAGAGGACCTGTTCTAGGACGGAAGCTACCAGAGATAACTATAATTTCACATGAACGAGGTATGAAAAAAGGAATCTAGTAAGGCTTTG
This sequence comes from Antrozous pallidus, assembly GCA_027563665.1. Classification (NCBI taxonomy): domain Eukaryota; kingdom Metazoa; phylum Chordata; class Mammalia; order Chiroptera; family Vespertilionidae; genus Antrozous; species Antrozous pallidus. Next base: position 3,594,122 of record CM050509.1, read on the forward strand.
ATCAAGGTCTTCTTTGTGTCCCTTTCTTAAAGATAACTCAGCAAACATTTGCTCATGTTTTTCCTCTCAACAGAGCAAAGTCCAGACACTTGAAGCAGATTTGTTGGTTTGCTTTGGTGGGGGTTGAAGAGCTGTGTGTTCTCTGGTTTTATGATTCTCCTCTAACCTGTAGAACTGTACAGTTCCCTCTTTAGCTTTATTTTTCCTTTATACTATCTAATTGCCAAGTGAAGTTTCTCTCCTTTATTGACTTTTTTTTTCTCTGCTAGAGGCTATGTGATTCAAATACTGCCTCTCTTAAGCCAAACATTTTGATAGCCCTTTACTGTATATATTTTTTATTTTTTTTATTTTTTAATATATTTTATTGATTTTTTACAGAGAGGAAGGGAGAGGGATAGAAAGTCAGAAACATCGATCAGCTGCCTCTTGCACACCCCCTACTGGGGATGCGCCTGCAGCCAAGGTACATGCCCTTGACCGGAATCGAACCTGGGACCTTTCAGTCTGCAGGCCGACGCTCTATCCACTGAGCCAAACCGGTTTTGGCTATTTTTTAATTTTTTAAAATCTATAATCAAGGATATCACAGAGTTGTTGTGGAACAAGGTCAAGTAAAAAAGTACCTGATAATAGTTATTGTCCTGTCCACCCTCAGTTAATACTTACCTCACACACACACACACACACACACACACACACACACACACACACCCTCTGCATTCATAACCTACTCAGCTTTGTTTCTCACCTCATGCAATCGAAGCACTTGGTAATTACACTAAACCTATTTATGTGTAAATTTTTCTGTTTAGCCTATCATTATCTTTTTTCTTGTAAATAGAAGTTTCTCACATCCCATTTCTTTTCTTATAATATATTTTTATTGATTTTAGAGAAGAAGGGAGAAGGAGAGAGATAGAAACATCAATGATGAGAGAGAATCATTGATTGGCTGTCTACTGCATGCCTCCTATTGGGGATTGAGCCCTCAACCGGGACATGTGCCCTTGACCAGAATCAAACCCAGGACCCTTCAGGCCACAGGCCAACCCTCTATCAACTGAACCAAACCAGCTAGGGCTCACACCCCATTTCTTAAGATCTAGCTTTAGAAAAACCCCTTTTCCATTTTCTTACTTTTACAAAAATTTTCAGAATCTAAAATGTTAGTGAATATTTTATTTTTCATATCGGTAGGCAACCTATGCTCATGTTAAGATCTAAAAAGCTAGATCTGAAAGCCGACTTTAACTTTGAAACTATATTGTTGTTATTAGTAATAGTAATAAAACAATGACTAACACATATTGAGAAATTACTATGTGCTCCTCACTATTTTAAATATTTTCAAGTAATCAGTTCATACATCACAATGACACTATGAGGTTGGTATTATTATCTTCATCCTATAAGATAAAAGCCTAATATGCAAATTGACTGGACAGCAGAATGACCAGTGAAAGGACTGGTCACTATGGTACATGCTCACCACCAGGGGGCAGATGCTGAACACAGGAGCTGCCCCCAGCCCACAGGCTTCAGGCTAGCCAAGGTGGGTGCCAGCAGGGGCCCCCCAATTGCTCTGCCAGCCACTCCATAGTTCATCCCTGATCGACTGCCAGGTCTAGTGATAACACAACTAGTATATGGTGTAACCAGTGTTGGAACCTAATGAAAAAGATGTCATGAGTTAAACAAATGGTAAAATACTATTTATTGAAGTGAACGCCTCTTCGAGCTAAAAATGTCTCAGAAAAAGTAAATATCAAGCAAATAATTTTTTAAAAAAACTAGAGGCCCTATGCATGAAATTCGTGCAAGAGTAGGCCTTCCTTCCCCCAGCTGATGACACTGGCTTCCCTCTGGCACCCTCGACCCAGGCTTCCCTTACAGCCCTGGCTTTATCTGTCCAGTCTAATGAGCATATTATGCTTTTCTTATTGTAGATACAATACAAAATGATATTGAACATACACTGAAAAATAAACTTTTTAAATTAAAAAAAAAAACAGCAGAGATTTGAAATATTTACTTTCCTGGGAAAAGTAGCATTGCAAACTGCTAAGGGAGAGCCAATGCTCAAAAGCAGATTAGAAGAGAGAAAAAGGATAGAGCTGAGCAGGGGCTGGGGAAACTCCAACCTGAGATAACAGATGGATTTTCATGTCTGTCCATCCTCAAAGGAGCGCTCAGCTTCTGTCTGTGATGTCTGAAACAAAAAGCTTCAAGGCAATCAGGGAAGATGCTTTTATTTTTTACAGCAGTTCTCTCCGGGATTCTTTGATTTGGAAAACAAATGAAGCAAAATGAAGTTAATGACTCTTTCAAGTCCTTCCATCAAAGGCTCCCAGATTATATCCATTGTATCAGTGGAAAGTGCCCCAGTAGGAGAATCAGTTGCTCCGGGACACAGCAATGGAGAAAGGGAGGAAAGGAGGGAGGAGATACTCAGGCTAAGTGAACCCTAAAGATGGCACAAAGCTGCTGGTTCCAATCACAGTTGAAAATTCAACTTCTGTCCCACACTTTCCTCCTTAAAGGCCAGATGTAATCAGAGCATGTACAGCAGTGACTGAAACATTCTTATTATTAGATTTGAAATGTTATGGACATCCATTAGAATCCCAGGCGTACTTGACTTTTGTGTGATTGGGTGCAATTAGCAGTTAAATCCTTTGCTTTTTTTTTTTCTGTTTTTACTTAAGAAGTTCACGTTAACGATTTTCTCAGAAATCATGATTTAGGTTCAAAATCCCAGACTGTGCTGGGAACATAGGTACTAAAGAAAAATAAGCCTCAAGCAGATTGGATGACTTTAAACATACTCACAAGGGGCTTGAAAGCTTCTATTACCTGCAGAAAGGAAAATCTGGATAGCCCTTCTGACTGTGAAAGCTATTGGCTATACTGGAATCATCTCAGGTATTGAGAAAGTCTAAAGACATGTTAGGAATATCTGAATATAATCAAAATCTTATAAAAATGAACAAAATCTCATCCAGATATTTTTTTCTACATTGAAACAAGAGCTTGAATGATAGATGTCTTTTCCCAGGTATGCCAAACACATTGCAGAGGTGGTTAAGGAGAGCAGGAAGGGAAAGGATTTGTAGAAATTATTTCAAATGAGGTCAACAGACAGGCAGACACGCACATCTTTTGGTATGTCGGAGTGGCGAAAGAACAGTTTTAGTTTTGTCCTTTCCGCTTCCCCACACCACAATATTAATTGAGTTTTGTGATTTCGAAGCCAAACTTTTCATTAGCTACACTACTCATCTGTCACATCGCCTTGCTTTAACAAGCACACTTAGAACTGCCTGCAAATAACAGATTTTTATGATGGCAACTGTGAGCCCCTTAAAGCCCCTCTCCTCCCACTTGATCATAAAGGCATGGGAATTTGTTAAAACTCAGGTGGTCATCAGATTTGAGAAGGTCCTGCTGGCCCAGCTTGCTGTCCAGGTGCCCTGAATCTGCAGAAGGAAGGAAAGGTTTGAATAGCTAACAAAGTGCACCCTTAATCTCATGAACCACATTAATTGAATTGGAGGAGTTAAAACACCCAGAAAATTAACAAGAACTAGGTTGGAAAACAGCAGTCATTTCACACATGCCATGTGATGGTCATGTCTGGGATGGTCCTTTTTCTGGAGTCCTGACACAGCTGGCTATCTGACTTACTAGTATTACTTTCAGCCTTTTGTCCTGATTCTTTCGAGAATATCTATCCTAATAAAAGAGTAATATGCAAATTGACCATACTTCCGATCAAGCCATGCCCACAGCCATGCTCATCAGCCAATCAGGAGCAAATTATGCAAATAAACCCCAATCAAGATGGCTGTGGCCACTGAGAGCAGGAGGGAGGCTTGGGTTTCCAAGGCAATGGAGGAAGCCAAGCTTTTTCCCTGTCCTTGCCAGCCTAGGCCTCCACTCAATGCTACAAAGTTTCAATTATAGAAGATATATCCCAACAGAAATGGCAGCAGCCATGGAGCTGGAGAGAGCAGAGGCTAGGGTTGCCTGGGCAATGGAGGAAGTCAAGCTTCTGCAGCCCTAGCACCTAGGCCTCTACTCCAGGCTACAACATTTTAATTATAGAAGGTAAATAAACCCAAACAGAAATGGCTGTCACCACAGAGCAAGCAGAAGGCTTGGCTCTGCTCCAGGCTACAAAGTTTAAATTGTAGAACATAAATTCCCAGGGCCTCTGCTTGAGTTGCTGGGGGGCATGGCCAGTCTGCAAACCAGCACAGGCCCCTCACTCAGGTTGCCCCAGGCCCCAAGGGAACACCCACCCTGATCTGGGACAATCTTCAGGGCAAACCAGCTGGCCCCCACCCATGCACCAGGCCTCTATCTTATCTAATAAAAGAGTAATACACAGATTGACCATCACTCCAATACACAAGAGGGCTGGCCCCATGTGGTCAAAGATCCTGCCCCCATGTGGACACAAGATGGCCACCACAAGATGGCCAGCAGGGGAGGGCAGTTGGGAGGTTCCAGGCCCTGCAAGGGAAGGGAGTTTTGGGCGATCAGGCCAGCAGGAGAGGGCATTTGGGAGGGACCAGGCCTGCAGGGGAGGGGAGTTAGGGGTGACCAGGCTGGCAGAGGAGGGAAGTTGGGGGCAAACAGGCTGGCAGGGGAGCAGTTAGACATCAATTAGGCTGTCAGGGTAGTGGTTAGGGGGTGATCAGGCTGGCAGGCAGAAGCAGTTAGGGGCAATCAGGGAGGCAGGCAGGCGAGCAATTTGGAGCCAGCAGTCCTGGATTGTGAGAAGGATGTCTGACTGCCCGTTTAAGCCCAATCTAGCAGGATCGGGCCTAAATGGGCAGTCGCACATCCTTCGAGGGGTCCTAGACTGGAGAGGGTGCAGGCTGGGCTGAGGGACACACCCCCATGCACGAATTTCATGCACCGGGCCTCTAGTATATATATAAAAGCCTAAGCAGCCGTTCGACCAGTAGCTATGATGCCCACTGACCACCAGGGCCAAACGCTCAACACACAGGCATGGAAACATGGAACAGAATGATGAATCTTAGAGGGAAGGCGGGGAGGGCAGGAAGAAATTAACCAAAGTCTGATATGCATACTAAAGGCCTAGTGCATGGATTTGTGCACCAGTGGGGTCCCTCAGCCTGACCTGTGGAGACAGGACTGAAACTAGCAGTCCAACATCCCTTGAGTGGTGCAAGATTGTGAGAGGGCACAGGCCAGGCTGAGGGACCCCACCAATGCATGAATCCATGCACTGGGCCTCTAGTTTGTTTATAACCAAGCTGAAAAGAGCAGATTGCAGTACAGACAGACGATCCATTTTTGTGCCAGATCTTTGAGTAGAAGCCTTAACATTCCTTTGTCAGAAAATAAGCATTCACTGATGGATATTGTAAAAAAGAAGATGTGATGAGAAACCCAAGCCACACCCAGAATTCGGTGAAGGTCACTTGGAGATGATGACAGGAAGGAAATGAAGCTGTGTATTTGTGAATCAAATTAATACAGGAATCTCTAAAGTATGCAGGCTGACCGTACATATCCTTCCTACCAAATTAGAGTTTCTCACTCCTCTTGGACGGATTGCCTCTCTGAGTGCTGACTGCAGGAAAGCTTGCTCCCCAGTCGGTTGTCCCTGACAGGTATCAATGTTACCTTTAATCATGGACTGCCCACTGATGACAAAAAGACACGCATTAAGCATAATTCCCAGGCTATCAGGGCTCAGGTCCGCTCAGTGGCCTGAGAATCACTTGAAGGCTTGGAGTGGTGCCAGCTGTGTGTTGGATCTGGGCAATGCTTCTGCACTCGTATAAATTCTGTAGTTAATGGTGAAATAATAGAGTCACGATTCATGGCAAGCATATTTTTCTGTCCTGAAGAAGGAAGTGTCTGCAGATGTTAGTGAATGCATCAGTGTTCCCAGCTATTGTCAATTCTCCTTAAGCCTCCTCCTAAATCCACAAAGTTTCCCACAGCGTGTCAAGGTTGTGGTATTTTCCCTGTTTCTAAATGTGCTGTTTTCATGGCTTATTGACTTAAATTCTCGTACATTTGCGAGGAAATTCCTTGGCGTGGTGTTTTAGTGGTATCATTAGTCTCTCTGTCTGAACAAATGCTCCCAAGATGTCTTCAATTATCGTCACTGTCCATTTCTCTGAATGACAAACTGATTTTGTTTCATTTTTTAAAATTCTTTATTGTTGAAAGTATGACCTATGTCTCCTTTTCCCCTGATTGATCTCTCTCCAGTTGCATCCACCCCCACCCCCAGCACATGCCCTCACCCCCTATGGCCTGTGTCCATCGGTTATGCTTATATGCATGCATGCAAGTCCATTGCTTGATCTCTTACCGCCCCCAACACACACACACCCTGATTTTGTTTGATTTTTATAGCATTTTATTCTTCCCGTTTCAAATAAGTCAAACCATTAACCAGTATTGGACAATAACTTATTTCCTCATAGTCACTTGCTCTAAGCAGACATTATTGATTTCTGGTCCACACTGATCTGGCCTTTAGCCTTCACTCTGTCATGTGCCTAAGAACAGTATCTGTCACATAATTAAATTTACCAGATAAAATTCATGAATGGATTAATCTCATATATACACAGCTTGCCTTGTTGCTTGGATCCTAGGTTTTTGTCAGTTACAAACAGGGGAGGCACAATTTCAACAATTGTTTCAATGAAGCCCTCTGGGAAACGTGTCAACATGGAAGACCCAGAAATAGGTCTTGTTCCAACTTTACCCAGGCAAAGATGACTCCGGCTGATTCAGTTGCCTGGGATGTAGATGAAGCTTTTAGAAACTAAATCTGACATTTGCTGTATAAGCTTAGACTTTGGCTGTGAGCCCTGAGTTTGTATACCGCACACAGCTGGGGAAGAATTGTCATCACCACACCGCCCAGAGCACTAATGCATGCATTATTACTGTAGGTAAGAAGACTATTAAAAAGTGCCCATTTGTAGGACATTTTGTGGTAACTATGTTCTTTTATAGACAGGTAGTTTCTCTGAAAGTATTGCTTGTGCATAATCCTCTTTATGAATTAAAAACAATTACTGGTTTCCATGCTTGAACAGTTTGATATCCTTTGGGCCAATTAAATTTGGCAGGATAAATATTTGAGAAGGAAGAAGTGTATGACTTTATAGGTAAATCTGTAAACATAGCTTTTTACTGAGGTTCATTGGATGCAAACTGCTTTTCATGTTAGCAGCATTCAAAGTGCTTCCCTGAACCTTCAGCAAATGGATTATAGGACACTCTCCTTGTATTAAGCCTTCCTGCATGGTTTTTTAGACGTTTACTGCTTGATTGTTTCTAAATAATGCATTTAACAGAAGGAGATAACTGTATTGACTTCCTCAAAGTGTATCACATATTTGGATTCAGTCAACCAAAAGTCCCATATTCAGAAGCCTATACTTAGATCCCAGCTGTTCGTTTTGATTTCTAATTCATAGTTACTCACTGAGTGAGTTCATTCAATAGGAAATGGAGGAGGATTTTGTTCACTTATATATTATTTTATGTTAGGGTTGCACTTACTTTGCAAGAAGTTAAATTAACTCATTATAATGATTTAATGTTTTATTAAACTCAGCCGATTTTGTACTTTTTTCCTGCTCATAGAATGAACATTATTTCCCAGGTATTACAAAAGCTGAATATATTTCAATATTATCATAAAATGGGATCATAATTTTGAAACATTTCCATGTATTTGCACATTTTGCATTAGACTCTAGGGATTTCCTGCCCATTGGAACACTAAGTTCACAGTTTCAGGAAAATGAGAGACACACTCATAAGAGACTTCTGTCATATCTAAGCGGCAAGGGTCAAATTAAATTTTTCCAAATTTTATTTATTTCTTTTTAAAATACATTTCTATTGATTTCAGAGAGAAAAAAAAGAGAGGGAGAGGGAGACAGAAACACCAAGGATGAGAATTATTGAACGGCTGCCTCCTGCACGCCCCACACCAGGGAGAACGCCCCAACCAGAGCATGTGCCCTGACTGGGAATCAAACCCTGCATTCCTGGTTCATAGGTCAATGCCTAACCACTGAGCCATGCTGGCCGGGCAACATTTTTTTCAAATTTTAAATAATACTGAATATAAACTGAAACTGAAAGAAAAATTAAAACTGGGTCAAATTAAATTTTTGCTTTCTTAAAAAAACAATAAGCTTGAAAATCAGATTTGGGGAAGAGGAAGAAATTTGGATAAATTCCTTTAGCGTGTCAAAGGAATGCAAAACTCTTGATAGATGTTTCTATTGTTCATCAATACCCTCCTGAACTCCTTGAAGTTAGTGTGATCATGCATCTACTACTAAATAACGGGTGATGAGCAGAGGTAATGGTGTCTCCTCAGAACTGACAGTGAAATATGTCTGTTTCACCCTGTAAGGAATGAGGAGAGGCCCAAATTCAGGGGTCCTGGTAGAACATAAAACATACTCGGGAGCCAGGCAGCAAGGCAAATATCTTTACATCTATGTAGAAGGGTGAGCACACATGGTCTGGGAGCGCACACACACACACACACACACACACACACACACACACACACACACTCTCACACACACACACACACACACACACACTCACATACACACACACACACACACACACTCACACACTCACACACACACACACACACACACACACTCACACACACACACACACACACACACACTCACACACACACACACACACACACTCTCTCTCACACACACACACACACTCACACACACTCTCTCACACACACACACACACACACACACACACACACACACACACACACGGAGTAGGCAGTCTGCTTGGCTTTTTAATTCTGACACACATGACCTGTCCCTCATTCCTTTTTTAAAAATAGATTTTATTGGGTTTTTACAGAGAGGAAGAAAGGGGACAGCGAGTTAGAAACAGCGATGAAAGAGAAATATCCATCAGCTGCCTTCTGCACATCCCGTACTGGGGATGTGCCTGCAACCAAAGTACATGCTCTTGACTGGAATTGAACCTGGGACCCTTCAGTCCGCAGGCCCATGCTCTATCCACTGAGCCATACTGGTTAGTGCTGTCCCTCACTCTTGATTGGAGCTCAGGCACACAGCCTTTCATGATTGCCTAATTCAAGGGGAGGGGTTGGTCTTTGCCATTTCAAGATGGTGGCCCCCAGGGGAGCTGCAAGCCATGTGGCCAACATGGCGGCTGTCTGAACTGTTCTTTGTCAGAAAAGATGACTTGTTTCTGCTCACAACCTTCCCTTTCAGTGGTGAGCCTGACGTGGTGCATTATAACCACAGAGATGCAGGACTGAAGCAGTTTGCATTGCCCGGTTACCTCATGAAGACAATTGCACTGTAGAGTCACCTGACCTACAATAGATTTCCTGTGTTTACAAAAATATACTTCATGTGTTAATCTACTGAAACTCGGGTGTTGCTTATTGGTACATCATAACTTCATAGCAGCACGATTCACCATAGCTAAGATTTGGAAACAGCCTAAATGCCCATCAGCAGATGTGTGGATTAGAAAACTGGTATATCTACAAAATGGAATACTATGCTGCTATAAAAAAGGAATTCTTACCATTTGCAACAGCATGGATGGAACTGTAGAGCATTATGCTAAGTGAAACAAGGCAGGCAGTGAAAGAAAAATACCACATGATCTCACTCATTTATGGAAAATAAAGAACATTATAACCTGATGAACAAAAAGATAGATACAGAGGCAATAAAGCACCAAACAGACTGTCAAATTACAGCAGGGAGGCTGGGGAGTGTTGGGGAGAGAGGGAAATAGATCAACCAAAGGACTTGTGTGCATGCATATAAGCACAACAAATGGACACAACACACGGGGGGGGGGGGGGGGGAGATGAGGGCATGCGACAGGGGGTAGGGGAGGCTGGGGGAAGATCCATGGGGGGAAAAGGGAGATAAATGTACTACTATGTATAATACTTTAAGCAATAAAATAAAATAAAAAGATAATATTTTACAATAAACTTTAAAAAATAAACTTTTTAAAAGAATAAAAAAAGAATAGGCTAAGATCATTGTATTTTCATCCATGAGATGGAGAAAATACCTATTCTGATGTATGAATGCCAGGCTATGAATTTTACTGCTCCAGAATAGGAGTAAGAAAAGACACTGAGCCCCTTTCTTCTGAATCTAGGGATTATAGGACAAAGGGGGACTAAAGGAGATCAAGAAAGGCATAGATGAGGTCTTCTGTTTTGCCATTATTGATGGTGGTAGAGTAGGAGTATAGATATTTATAATCTTCCAAAGCTTTCTTTTTTGTCAGTTTCATTTCCCACTTCTCATCACATATGTTTAATATTATCTTTCAATAATTTAACTTTATACCTCCCTGGCCTTGGAGTTTTTGTTATCATTACACTATACTTTTTAATCCCCATTTTAGTCTTTAACATTCACAAACATTCACTGGTATTCATTTTAGACAGATGATACAATGGGATAGAAGCATTGCCTCCAAAACTGGCTTAAAAAGATGATTTACTAGGACTTGGATAAAAGCAGTCAGTGTTCGTCCAAACACCCTGATCACTGAAATCAGTTATTCTACATTTTCTGCAAGCTTTAGTATCTCTGACTGAGATAACAACTTTCATTTTTCTTTCCAACAAATGCATGTGCAAAATTTTCTATTAACTAGCACTTTCCACTGCATTCTTAATTCATTTTTTTTCAATCTTTCTTGGGCCAGGTTTGCTCCCCTATTATTACAATGCTTTCCCAAAACATCTTACAAGTGCTATTTTCTAAGTAGCATTTGATTCGGCCTCTACTACTTTGTCACATGACTGTGGGCTGCTCACGGATGGCGTCGAAACTCACTTCTGATGAAGGCTTTTGTTCTCATCTCCATCTTACTGAAGCCAAAACTTTGCTTCCTCCAATTATAGGTTCAGTTGTTCCACCAGTTGTTCTATGTCTTCTTTCCTTATCACTGACCAAGCTTGCAGTAAGTTGGTGAGAATTCTTCTAAATTGCCACAACAAACACTTTGATCTCATTTAATAATATGTTTTATTTGGGTTATAAATTACACATTGCCTTAATACACTGAGTGGCCAGATTATTATGATCTCTGAATGCATAATAGTCTGGCCACTCAGTATACGTGTGTGTGTGTGTGTGATATATATATGAGGCCTGGTGCATGAATTGGTGTATGGGTGGGGTCCAGCCAGGCTGGCCAGGGGTGGGGAACATGGGCAGTTGGCCGACTTTCCTGATGGTCGAACTCCTGGTTGAGGGGACAATTTGCATGTTAGCCTTTTATTATATAGGATATACACTGAAGGCCAGATTATTATGCATTCAGATATCATAATAAGTTGCCCACTCAGTGTATAATTTTGTATAACAATATAGGAATATTGTTATCAGTATATCATGATGGAGTCAGAAAGCTTAAGGATTTCCTTCTCTCTGGTTTCATTCTCAGAAGATGATTTTATGTCTAATAATAAATGAAATTAAACACCTATAGCTGTAAACTAAGATGGTTGGTGTGGATGTGGCTGAAATTTGGAAAATGTTCAAGTCCAAGTGACTACGGTATCTCTTTTGGGAGGTAAGACTGGAATTTGTTTTTTAACTTAGAAAGTTAAATTATAACCAATTGCACTGCATCCTACCTGAATAGGCAGAGCAAAGTGAACCTAGAAAAAAATATGTCCAAAAAAAGAGACACACTGGACCTGAGGGACATGCTTATATTACAATCAACAAATAGATGCTGGCGTACAATGTTTGCCTGCCCACTGCAATAGATTTATCCATGGCCAGAGCTATCTATCTCTTCTGGCTATAAGTGTGCACTGACCACACAACTTGTAAATTACTATTTTGGTTTCCCAGAGACCTTGATCCAAGGTAGACTAGGCACTGGACCGTGGAGCTTAGTGTTTGAGTTATGGATAAAGGGACCATATGTCTTGTTTTATCCTGGCTGGCCACAGTTTGTACCTCTTATCCCAGCTTACTTATTTATAGTAGCCTTTTCAATCTTCAAAGTGTCAAAATTTGGACAACAAATTACGTTTCACTCTAGTTTATGCTCATTCTTTAGCCATGGATTTATTTAAAGGCAATTTGCACACCAGCCTCATAAGTTTGGTTAGCTGTAGTCTCACCCTAAAACCCTGACACACAGAGTATACGGACAAATTAATCTGTGAGATTTGCAAATATGAGAAGCAGAGACCAACCTTTGAGATTCCACCTAAATGGGGCTCACTTGGGGAATCCTGTGTGATCTTTTCTCGGACATCTGAAATTAATTTCTCAGTTTCCTGTATGTGAAATCATGATGGGCTTGCTTACAGATTTTTCTGCTAATGTACACTTAACTTTCTAGGAAGCTACCAGCTTTTAAATTGTTATGAGAGATTTTTAAGATAGGAAGAATTTCTTGAAATTAATTGCAGCTCCTGTAAGGAGTTTCAAGGATGATTGGAATCATTATACGCAGGATACCGAGTGCAGGATGCTTGGGGAATAAAGACTATCAGAATTTCAGCCCTAGCCAGTTTTGCTCAGTGGATAGAGCATCAGCCTGCAGACTCAGGGGTCCCGGGTTCGATTCCAGTCAAGGGCATGTACCGTGGTTGCGGACACATCCCCAGTGAGGCGGGGGAGGGGGGGGCGTGGTACAGGAGGCAGCTGATTGATGTTTCTCTCTCATTGATGTTTCTAACTCTGTCACTCTGCCTTCCCCTCTGTAAAAAGTCATTTCAGCTCAGGAAAGTGTCATGCGGTTGATGACAGTAATAAGAAGAGAATGTGCAGTTGGCAAAAACTATGTGACAGCCGAGAAAGATGTTAATACCCTCAAAGTAGTTGTCTTATCATTAAACATTTTGGTTGCCTAAGGTATAGACTTTTGTCCTGGTGATACTTAGAAACCAGGCTAGCATAATTCATAAGGACTCATACATCCAGTAATTCCCAAGGATAAGCAGGACCAAAAGCCAAGCAGAGCTGCGCCTTGACCAACCTGTGGTATGTCTATTGCCCATTGCTGCCCATGGTTATGATATGTGTTGCCTTGTGGTTAGATACAAATGATAAATTAAAAGTCTGGTTATTAACATGTTTTGTTAATATTAATACGTTTTCTTAAGGAACTTGTCACAATTAGTCAGAACAGAACAGAATAAGACTGCTATAGACCACCTACTTGAGTTATGTAATATTCAAGCTACAAACTAGTTATAAAGGCATTTTTAATATATATATATATTTATTTAAATATATTTTATTGATTTTTTACAGAGAGGAAGGGAGAGGGATAGAAAGTCGGAAACATTGATGAGAGGGAAACATCGATCAGCTACCTCCTGCACACCCCCCACTGGGGATGTCCCCGCAGCCAAGGTCCATGCCCTTGACCGGAATCGAACCTGGGAACTTTTGGTCTGCAGGCCGACGACGCTCTATCCACTGAGCAAAACCGGCTTTGGCTGTAAAGGCATTTTTAAAGTTCTGTTTATGGTGGTTTATTCTCAGGGAATAGGTTAAAGAAAAGGTGAAGGAGATATAATTCTATATAGTAGAAATTATCTTAGATGTTTTTTTAATTTATAAAGATAGTGGCCAGCGTTTGCTTTTATGTGAGAAATGAAGCTATCCTTTTGTTAGCATTGTTGGTTTTGTATGTCTGGCTTACTCAGAATTGTTTAGATTCTACATATTTAAAGTAAATCCTTTAAATGCAGAGCTACAAATGGATTTTTCTCCATAATATTTTCAAATGTAAACTGAATATTTCTCTTACTTCAATTATAGTGTGATGATTCCTCTTCACTGCTAGGAACATGATCATAATCATGATAATGACCAATAATTTTAAATAATGAGGGATGGGAAATGGTTTGTTTATCTCAACTGATCTGCCATTTATGCACAGATGAAATAAATCTAAATTTACTTTCCACACCTCAACCGAACCTGCTACCTTTGCTATATTTGATAGTAACAAATTGGACTGATAACCCCAGGTCTACTATCATACAAATGCATGTCATTAATCATGAGAAAGCAAGCAATGAATGGCCATACAAACTTAGAATGTTCTGCTGTAGTTTTGAAAATTACATCTATGACCTTGGTTGTACTAAATAGTTTGCCTGTATTATCTGTTTCTCTTTGTTCTTTTTCCTTTTATCTATTTTCTTTTTATTTGACCAAAGACACCATTACTGAAAATATGGAAAACAGACTCTACATAGTATAAGCATTATCAGTAAGTCAAATCAACAGCGATGATTCCGGTTGTCACTGGAGATCCTACTTATAGTGAAGTTTCCTTTTGAAATAGTAAGCCTCTGCCTCCCTCAGCTAAATTCAGAATGACATATAAGTGTCAACTGCCCAATGTGTCCCAGGGTCTCATATTTTCATGGAAACCCCATATGTACATATGTAATAAATTTTGTCATTTTCTCTTGCTAATCTGTCTCATGTTTGATTATTAGCTCAGCCAGAAAATGGTGGAAAAATTATTTTTCTGTCTCCACACAATAACATATAAAGATATCCCATAAAATAAAGAGCGCCATCAACACAAAAGTAAAAATAGATAAGAGGAAAACATAAATATTATTCTAACATACTATGAATTACATACATTGAAATTAAGAGAAGCAAGAAATATTATCACTAGCCATCAGATAAAAGCTAAGGATTACTAACATCAAGTGTTAGCACACATGTGGGGAGTCAGACTTTCTCATCGGTGATTGTGTCAATTGGCAAAAGAATCTTGGAGAATAAAATTTAGCAATATGTAACCACGTTTAGATGCTTCTTGGCATCTATTGTTAAGGAAGACTTGGCACGCAAGTACATCAAGAAACAAGTAGATGGAAATCAATTGCAGCATTTTTGTGAATAATAATTGTGAAAAAATGGAAACAACTTAAATGACCATCAGTAAGGGGTAAGCAAATAAATGTTATAATATTTATGCCATCATGTATGTAGCAGTTAAAAAGAATAAAGTACATCTGTTTGTACTGACAGAGAAAGTTTACCAAGTCATATTACTTTGGGAACAAGTGGAAAATGATTCGGATAGCTAATTTACCAAACTAAATATCTAGATTTCAGATATGTAAATGAATTAACTAAGAAGAGAAAGAATACCCTGTAACTGTTTAAAGTAGTTACTGCTGAGTAATAGTGTGGGACAGAGGCAAGCGTTTGCTTCGTTTATTTCAGCATTACTTTAATTTTCACAATGATATTTATTATATTATTTGTGTATATCCTATATAATAAAAGTCCAGCGACCAAACAGCGGAACAACCAGAAAGACCGATCGACCAGTTGCTATGACGTGCACTGTCCACCAAGGGCAGATGCTCAATGCAGGAGCTGCCCCCTGGTGGTCAGTGCGCTCCCACAGGGGGAGTGCTGCTCAGCTGACCAAGATGAGCAGCCACTCAGAGGGCAGGTCCACAGCCAATCAGCTGACCAGGATGTGCCCCCCACTGGTGCACGAATCCAAAGTGGAGTTAAAAGTATAATATAAGTAAGCTTGAATAATTATATTTTCAATAAAACTTGTCCCATGTTTTTATCATTAATGATTTTTTAATTTAAATTCTCTATACCAGCCCTAGCTGGTTTGGCTCAGTGGATAGAGCGCCAGCCTGCAGACCAAAGGGTCCCAGGTTTAATTCTGGTCAAGGGCATGTCGCTCGGTTGCAGGCTTCTCCCTGGTCAGGGCATGTGCAGGAGGCAGCCAATCGGTGTGTTTCTCTCACATCGATATTTCTCTCAGTCTTTCCTTCTCTCTTCCACTTTGTCTAAAAAAAAAATCAATGGAAAAATATTCTTAAGGACTAAAAATAAAAAAATAAAAATTCTCTATACAAAAGACATTTTAAAACAAATTATAAACAAAAAACATTTAAACCTAAAACAATGTTTAAAATAATTTAAAATGTCATACAGTGCATAATAATTCCTAATTTTACTATGAAAATGATGGGTTTTGTACATCAGTTAATTTAATTCCATTTTCTGCCCATGATATTATCTCGAATAACAGGACTGAACTGGGAATCAGGAGGTCTCAATGGGCTAGTTCTGGCAAGTTCCTCACCTACTCAGACGTCATCATTCTAGCATTTAAAGAGGACAGACTAGGTGATCTTCAAGGGCTAATCACCTATGATTCTGTGACAATCTCAAAATCATATAAATGTAATTCAAGATGTTTAGTGCAATTTTCATGTTCATAGGTGCTACACTTTTAGGAACCTTCAAATTCAAGTAATTTGCTTTATTGTTCAAGAGTATGCTGATAATAATATATATCAATTTTGGGGAGGGATACTTATCACCTTGATATAATTGTCTTTAGCAAAAAGGGCTTGATAGCTTCCCTGTAGTAAGATACTGGTAAATAACACATGCAGAAAAGTATAGTGGGGTGGGAATCGCATAATTTAGGAGTCGAGAAGGTGTATATTATCTAGAACACTTGAATACTATGTAAGGGGTCTGAGTCTCATTGTCTTCAAGGTGGAGTTAATACTATTTATCATTATATTATCTATTCATAGTGATAGCCACCTTTTTCTAAATCCACACTATATGTCTGGCAATGTATCAAGCAAGCCCTTCACACAATAGCTAATTTAATATTCACCATAAATCTTAGCTGTGGAAGAAAGTTGAGTTACTCTGCGACTCACTTCAGAAGAACGTTGATCTATTGTGCAAAGGAGAATATGTCTCCTATAGATGATTCAAGACCTCTCTTTTGTTATCAGGAGGTTCTCTGTGATGTCTGAACACAGAGTTTATTGCAACACATCAGTGCTTGGTAGCATAGTAATCTTCCTTCAGTGCCAAATCTCATTTTCCTTATTTTATGTTGGAAACTTCCAATTAGGAAGTCACTATGAATAGTGGGAAACGTAATGCCAGGTCATCTCCTGGTTCTGTCTTTATACACTTGCTAATGAATATGTATTATCATTTCATTCTTTTTTTTTTTTTGTATTTCCACTGATTCTAAATGCTAAAACCATTTGGTCCTGACCTGTCAGCCACCATATTCAGTGTCAGCCGCCTTGTTCGCTGTCAGCCCCTGCAAGGATTCTACTTACAGAAAGATTCCTCAATGTACAGAGGACATACTCTCATACAATGCTTCTAAAACTATGTGCAATTTTCAATTATATCAAACTTAATTCGTAAATTCAATTCCATGCCAATAAATATGCCCACAGGAATTGTAAAAAAAAATAGAATGAGGAGAGCTAATTCTCAAGTTATGTAGAAGATAAATGTATAAATTCAGCCAACAAATTTCTTGAAAACAATGGTAGGAAGAAAAAACAAACAGGAAATAGCATGTAAGTTGTGATTTAGAGTGAAAGTTTGTAAGGGAGCCTTCACTGTTTACATTTTCCTTTTGGAGGTGGTAAGTAACAATGGCTTGTATTTTCTTAAAATAGGGCATTAAAATGGAGGCATATGCTATTGGCTGCTCACTCAAAAGCTATTTCTCCTTCTTTCTTGCTGATGAAACTCTGCTTAGGTTGTCAATATGAACCCAGCCGGGAGGAGCAACAAGCTTGAGTATAAAAAGCCATTTCTTTAACAAGAATAGAAGAGTAGAGAGAACTTGGGTCCTTAGTGCATAATTAAAATGTGTCCATCTCTGACATCACCCACTTCAGAGCTTTTTATTAGCTATATAAAACTGCATTTATGCTTTAAGCCATTTTAGTCAAGTTATCTATTACCTTCAGGTAAAATAATTTCTGATTGTTATAAGTGATAGGGAAGTAGTAAAATTAAGCATTCTGAAATACTCTTTTTTAATTAAATTTATTGGGATGACATTAGTTACTGAGATTATATAGATACTCTACTTATTGGCAGAATAAGCAAATATACAAAAATCTGTTGATCTACATGATATTAACAATGTTTTAATTGAAAAAACCATTGAAATTCCAAGATCACATATGGAGATAAAATGAAGAGAGCCAAGGGGTTGATCACAGGGGATTATAAGGAGAAAATTAGCCAACTATTAAGTGATTTCCCTATTTTTATTCTATAAAAATAAATTTAATGTGAAATGATTAAACATTTCTTCTAATTATTTACACGACTCTATTCAATTTTATACTAGTATATATAGTTTAAAATACATGGACACAGCATACCTCTGGTATTCAATAAGTTGTGACAATCATATATACAGGATGTCCCCCCAAAAATCTATACACACTTTAATAGTTGATAACTCAATTTTGAAAATGAAATGTATTTTAATAAACACTGCCTTTATAATTATTCAAAGTGTGAATATAAATAACCCAAACTAAATATAGAACATTTCTCTTACCTGAGAAAGTTTCCTGGTAGGCAACCATTAATCTGATTGGTATCACCATAGATCAGTTTTAACATTAACCATATCTATATCCATATCTAAATCTATATCTATATCTATCTATATCTACACCTATCTATCTATACATATATATATCTTATATAATAAAAGAGAAACATGCAAATTTGACCATACCTTCGCTCCTGATTGGCTATGCTACCAGCCAATCAGGAGTGGGGGTGGGACCAAGTGCTGTGAGTGCCAGCCCCAGGGTGGAGGTGAGCCATCAGTTGGACAACCCTGAGGGCTCTAAGTATGTGAGAGGGGGCAGGTTGGGTTGAGGGACCACCCACCCATAGTGCATGAATTTCATGCACCAGGCCCCTAGTATAAATATAATACAGGAATGTGCTAATTAACCAGGATGCCATAATGGGTCAACTGGGGCTTCCTCGTACCTGTGCTGGAGAAGGGCCTGATCATCAGCAGCTGCAGCTGCTTCAAGGGGCCAGAGAGGGAGGCAGAGCCAGACCAGTTGCACCTGCAGATGCTACAGGGCCCAGGGAGGGAGGCAGGGCTGGATTGACAACTCGAAAGTAGGCAGCACTGTGTGATTTTGAATCGCATGCTGGGCTCCTAGTTAATGGAATAATATAATATGTATTATTTGGGGTCTGGATTCTTTTGCTCCACAAGTATGTAAGATACATCATGTTGTTATGTTTATCAGTAGTTTATTCATATTTATTACTGAGTAATATTCAGTCATGTGAATATACCACAGTGTGTTTTATCTATTCTTCTGTTGATGGATATTTGCGCTTCTTTCAACTGCTGGCTCCTAGGGATTTTTTTTTCTCAGCCAGTGGTATGAAGTCTAAATTTTGAGAAATAGGAAAAATGTACCTTACGTTTTGTTAATAGCATGAAGATAACACATAAAGTCAAGTATTTTCCATTCTTTCAAAGTTTTCCAGAAAATGTTGTTTTTGAGATAGGGAATAGTAACTAGTTTCTAGATACACAAGGATTGCCATTAGCTGGTGAAAGTGAAATATATTTAGAAAAATATTTTAACTTCTCTAAGCCTTGGTTTCTCATCAGTGAAATACCTTTCAGGTCCTTTTAAGTTTTGACATTCTATTCCATTAATTTTATTTCAAAAAGTAGCAGAGACAAGGCAGGAGTGGGGTGGTGGGTGGGGAGAGATTAACCAGAGAATTTATATGCATGAAGCCCATTGCATGAATTTTGTGCACTGGTAAGGTCCCTAACAGCTGCTGGCTGCTGGCCAGGGCTTCCCTCCTTTCTCTTGGCTGGCCCAGTCCCCTGGTTGAACTTCCTGATGAACTCCCAGTCGAATTTGCATACTATGCTTTTATTATATAGCCCATGGACACAGACAGTAGTGTGGTGAAGGCCTGGGAGGGGCGGGTGCAGGGTGGAGTCGGTCAATGAGAGAAAAAAAGGGACATCTGTAATACTTTCAATATTAAAGCTAAACTTTTAAAAAAGTAACAGAGATGCCTTGTTAAGGAATCATTATACTGGTACAATGATTGGGAATTATTATATTGGTATTGACTTTGGATTGACATAGGATACTATGTGGATATGAATTTTCCATTCAAATTTAATGCCCAATAATATTTATTTTTATTTCGGTTTTAAATATTCAAGATGAGGATTCTTTATAAACGTTTACTTATCTAAACAGGTCCACAGAGAATTCTTTGTTAAAGAAATTCTGAAAACTGTTCAAAGTAACCATTGTCACGTATTTTAATTGGTTCTTTTATTTTGCCCTGGAGGAAAATAGAGTGAAAAACTGGTCCTGACACCAGTGCCCCTGGGGTTGTAAAGAAAGCTTGACCCTCAGTCACTAAGGATTTCCCAGGGGAGCCCAGTCACTGAAAGTTCCCAATAGCTTGTACTTCTGCCTCCACTTCAGTAAGGGCAAGAAGTATGACTCCCCTGACACTACTGAATTGCTCTTTGTGCTCTACAGTGGCCCTCAGGGGACATTCTATTGACAGAATGCCTTTCTAAGAGAGGAAGGATATAATTAGAACCCTGGAGAGGGTGGTATGGAATGTAAGGTCCACTTCTTTTTTTACTATATGTGGTACCTCAGCTCAAGATGTTGCAATTCGCTGTTATAGTGGGGGGAGGTAGATTTCAGAGGATGATGAGAAGAGTTGAAAATTACTATAAGCCAATGCAGCAGGATTGTCTATGGAGATTTCAATGTCTTCCTTGTTCTCTCTGCAGTAAGCGATAGAAAAAAATAGTGTGTTTTTAGTTTTATGTCTCCATATGGGAAGAACATTTAAAACTATTTTAAGACCTAGAACTTCCTAAGCCCACCTCTGGAGTGGAAAATAGCTAGTCTGTATTTTAGATAGCATGAAGGAAAGAGTTTGTAGGGAATGTTAGGCCTATGTAGGGAATGTTGTGCTTCCATATAGGGGAGGGAATATAGAAAGGCTGGCATTCAGACAGAAAGTGGCAAGTGGCCCCTTATGTATATTTTCTGGACTTCATAAATAAATCCCTTATCCAAGGTCATACTCCTTCAGAGTGTGCTGGAGCGCACATGTACTGCAAGAGCCCATTGTATACATCTCTCCCTAATATGATGTACAGTGACTTAATGTTTATAGCTTGAAATTAGCATGGGTGGAGGGGTATTTACATTATAGAAATCAGCAAACACTACAGATGAGTCTGTTTTTCTCCCCCAGAAAGCCAGTTGTTAAATATTTACCCACTTCCAATGACCATGTGGGAACAGAAAGGCCTGACATCTTAATCCACTTGAATCAACTCTGTAGGAGCATTCTAGCTCCAGAGTCCCTCAAGGGATTGATGAGGGCTGTAGTTGGGTTTACACTGTAAATAATCTTTTCCTTTTTCCTGTGCCTGCTTCTGTTGAATCCTTTCCACGGATGTTGATACCAAGCTCCACTTAAACATTCTCTACCCAACTCTTCTTAGGGAAACTAACTCTCCACAGAAGTTGAGTATCTTGACCACCATTATTCAAATAGTAAAGGATAGAGCCAGAACTTAACCATCTGTCTAACCCCTAAACCCACATGCTTAAAGACCATGCAGAGTGGCTCTAGATGCCAATCATTAATTCCTGGATAACAACCACTGTCTACTTCTAAGCTACTTTTGATTATACATAGTAACTTTAGGAACCATTCCATAGTAACTTTAGGAACTCCAAAAGATTAATCTGTGCCTCATATTTTATAATTAAAAGTAAAGAGGTGACTTGAGATGTCCATCCAAAGACAGAAAAGTGTTTTCTACCAGGAGTCACTCACCCTGGGATCAACATAGAAAGCTATTCAGAAAAAAAGGGTGATATAAGTCAAATATATCTTGGTTTTCTCCTCGTTTCCATTCATTGCAATCAATTAAATTTAATAAGCTTCTCATTACCCACAGGGTATAAAATAGTGTGATAAGGACTGTGGGAAATGCACAATAAGAAATGTTTTCTAAACATCCACCACATAGTAAGAAGGTAAGTTATAAAAGACAAAACTAGAACAGAGCAGATTGGTACAGTGGCGCGAATGACTTGCTAAGGGACTATTAAGACTGATAACGCTACTTTTGCTCATGATCTAAGAATAAGAGAAATTGAATTTGGCCTTGAAGCATAAGACTTTGATAGAAAGTTATAAAGTGTGGGGAGGCAAATGGGAGAGGGAACAGCTGGAACCGTTATTTTGAGGCAAGAAAATTCAGAGAGTGTGAAAAAGATGCTCTAGTGTATCTTGAATATCTATGCTATTTACTTGCAGCAACCTGATATCCTTATTTTATTAAAGTTCTTTATAAATCGTTGTCTTCTGATCCTAGCCAGTTTGGCTCAGTGGATAGAGCCTAGGCCTGAGTACTGAAGGGTCCCCGGGTTTGATTCCTGTCAAGAGCACATGCCCAGGTTTTGAGCTCAATCCCCAGGAAGGGGCATATAGGAGGCAGCCAGTCAGTGATTCTCTCTCATCATTGATGTTTCTATCTCTCTCTCTCCCTCTCCCTTCCTCTCTGAAATCAATAAAAATATATATTAAAAAATAATTATTTGTCTTCTGGTAATCACAAGGTTTGGGATATTCTTTTTAAATTTTATTTGATTGTTTAAAGTATTACAAATAGTAGTATATATGTCTCCTATTTTTTCCCATTGACCTCCCCCCAGCCTTTCCTACCCACTGCCCCACACATGCTCTCACTCCCCACCCCGTGTTTTGCGTCCATTGATTATGCTTATATGCATTTGTTATTTTGTCCTGAGAATGTACAGTTATAGTGAAATGTGAAATGCTTTTAGTCACTGGAATTAGCAACTATTTCCAGAGGAATCCTGGTTTAGAAATAAAAGCCTGGGGCAAAGGGGATGGCAGGAGATAAAGGTGGGAAAGTTAAGATTTAAACTTATGGGGAGGCCTTTTAATGCCAAGTTTGAACCATACTACTTTAGCATTATAGCAAAGAAAGGACACAATCACATTTCTTTTTCAAGAAGAAAAAGGTATGAGTGTGGAGTTGGCTTGGAATGGAAGGAATGGAAAAGACTGGGGTTAAGAGGTTGTAGGGATAGGCGGTTTATTCCCAGTTTAGTCTAGTTCTATCTACACCTGTCAGCAGTTCTTGCACATTTCCTTCCCTATCAGAAAGCATTCTGGATTGCAAAAGCCCCCGTTGCTTCTTTCTTCTCATGCCCTTCGAACTCGTCCTGCACCCAATGCAGAAAATAGCAGCTGGCAGTAATGGATAAGGGCTTCATATAACCTTACCTATTTCTCTGCATCTGTCTGTTGACAGAAGTGGCTAAGGAGAAATTCAGAGTGAATTCTGAACCTTTGTTGTTTCACTTGGTTCTCAGATTATGAAGGCTAGGAATCCAGTGTGGCAGGAGCATCTATACACAGTTCTAATATGTTTAGGGAGATTTTCAATTGAGGTCAAATTTACCAGAGGCAAACAATTATTCAGTCTCCTTTGAAGCATTTGATTAAGTATCTTAGGTGGATCTGTTAAATTCCCCTTACAGTCATCACTAGACTCACAAATAGCTTCCTTTTGCCCTGAGGCATTTGGCAGTCCTTTGTGATAATGAACCCCATCCAGATTTGTTTCCCTTTTTGCCAAACTAAAGGACCTTTATCTCTTTATATAGAGAACTCCAAAGTTAAATATATGCACAGTTATATAGACACGTTATTATGTTGACCAGAAATGTAAATTACAACCTTCTATCCACTGACCTTCTGGGAAGTTAAGTGATAATTGTTCTAAATGAAAGTTCATCAATGAAATATCACTCACCAATCCTCAAAAGAAATGTCTCTCCTGGAGAATGAGAAAGAGAAAATCTCTAACAAAGACTACTATTGATTAACGAGTTCAAGTTAAATTCCCCTGACCTTAAGTAGTTCTGAAAATATGAAGAGGAAATGCTCTTGACTTAATTTTTGTGCAATAATCATCGAAAACATCAAATTGGCTCCCGAGTCCTTTTAACTCAATCCCAATGGCCTGTGTATCCTTGCTTTATGGTATAGTGAGCTATTTCAAGTTTCTCTTGCGCACTTCCTGCCACAGAAATAAAATTGGCCATTTTCCCAAAGAACCCTTGTTCCTTTTCAAGAGAAATGAGATTCAGAGACCACAATTCAGTTAGCATAAACACTTATTGGTATTAGATTGGACATTGTGTCTGGCCTTATTGGATAGAGTGAAGACCCATGTGATTCATATGGTTTTGAACTATATAAAATTGCCTTTTCTATAAATTAAAAGTGGTAGAATATTAGTTTTGTGTGACTTGATCCAATATTTTAAAGATAAAATACATCACAATAAAAAATGCATCATAAGTTTATCCAATTTAATTGGATTTTATATGGCTGTTATTTCATGGGAAGTGATACAGATGAAATAAAATTATCTGTATATAAATAATTATTGAAGCCAGGCAATCCTATATAATAAAATGCTAATATGCTAAGTGTCCCATTGACCTGTCAGCCATTCAACCAATCAAAGCGTAATATACTAATGATATGCTAAAGCTGCTCAACTGCTAACTATGACATGCACTGACCATCAGGGGGCAGACACTCTGACCTGTAAGTTAGCTTGCTGCTGGAGTCTGGCCAATTGGGACTGAGTGAGACAGGCCAGACACACCCTGGAGCCCTCCCACGGTCCCTCATTAGCTGGCTAAACTCCCATGTCCCTTCCTAGCCCCAATCATGCACTGGTGGGCTCCCTCAGCCTGGCCTGTGCCCTCTCACTATCTAAGGCCCCTCAGGGGATGTCAGAGAGCCAGTTTCGGCCCGATCCCCACAGGCCAGGCCAAGGAACCCCACTGGTGCACGAATCTGTGCACTGAGCCTCTAGGAGGTATATAAAAGATTATCATCTTCACTCTTCTGTATGTTCAAAATTTTTCATAACATAGTTTTAAAGAAGGCTGTAGTGATAGGAACAATAATGTTAGTGATGTTGAAAATGCATATAAAAAGTTTGAATAAAATTGTTTCATGTAATGGAAGCAGGAAAAAATAGCAAGTATTATATTTGTGTATAATATTTAAAATGTGTATATCTATCAAAATAAGTACATGGAATATAGAATTTTGAAAATTGCATCTACATGATTGATAGATTTATATAAGTATATAGTTATTTTGATAATATCCACAAAATCTTGGGCAGAACCTTTTACTTAAGACCCCAAAGAGTCTTCTAATAGGCAGTCACTGCTTATTATTGCATTCATAAGAATATTTGTGACCTTAAGTGAAAAAAGACTCAGCAGGTATTTATGGAACATCTTTGATGCATGCAGCTGTGTGCAGGACTCATTAGATGTGATATTAATTTATATTATTTAAAAGGTTTGTAACATAAGAAAAGATTATAAAAGATTTTTTTTAAAAATGGGTGATTAGGAGTGGAGGGAAGAAAAGAACAGAGAAAATTTGAAAACTGGATCCAGGAATGAGCTTAATGGAAAACTCACATTTTTACAAATTTCTAAACCAACAATTTTCAACTGGTATGTTGCAAGAATTTTTTAAAACATGCAATACCTGACTATTTAGGCAGAGCCACTAACCTCTCTTCCCTTAGATTTTCAAATTAAACAGTGACAACAGCCAGCACAATCATAGTCATCTGGTGTGAGTGAATCAAAATTATACCTATTATTTGTCAGATTGGAAAAAAATGTATTTTCTTGGTGTGCCCCGGAATTTTAATAATTAGTTTATGTGTGCCAGGGGTTGGAAAAGATTGAAAATCACTGTCATAAACCATTGCTCCATGTGGGTTTCAAACTATTTTTAAGCTTTCTAGTCATAAAAACGAAAAAGGCAAGCTTGATCACCTTTATAACGCATGGTGACCACAAAATTTAAACCTCAGCCAAAGTCTGTGGGAGAAATACAGCAATTCCTGGTATTAACAAAGATTCTGAAGTTGCAGCTGTTCTTATCCAAAGCTCACAAAATTCAGGCTGAGCAAAGGAGGTCCACAAAGAGGAAGAAGGTGTTCCTTTCATTTGTTCTCATTTCCTAAATTAGAAAACCAGGAGCTGTTATCTAGTGTCCTACAATGTAAGTTTCTAGGGTTGAAAGAGAAAGAAATGAACTTGCCATTGATGTCTAACTGCTCCCCTGCCAGCCTATTTGCTCCCAACTTCCCTCCTCTGCTGGCCTGGTCACCCCTAACTGCCCTCCCCTGCAGGCTTGATCGCCCCCAACTGCCCTACCTTGCAAGCCTGGTCCCTCCCAAGTTCAAGATGATGTAACATTGTGAATACTAGTATATACAAATATTGGGGAGAAAAAATACTGCTAAATTTCATGAGAACTGGTACAAGAAACTGAAAAGTTATGAGAGAATGACTCTTTCCTTTGTCACGAAAACAAAGATACGGTTTTCTTTGTCTCTGTAACATGGAATTGGTTTTGTCTCGTGGGCTTTTTCTGCTTCAAGTTTCTCATTCCCTCATGGCTTTGACTTTCCATGATTCAGACTTCACCTCAGTAACATGCTAATTGGCTCACGCCAGGTGGATCAAGTAACAATGGGAAGGGGGAGGAATGTGAGAGCAGGAGTGATTTCTAAAGAGTTAGCAATGGACTGACAAGCATTCCAAGACATTTCTATAATGCAACATCATTCCAAAAATTAATACATATTTAAAACCCTGACCTCCAAGTCTGAGTTTGTGTGTCATCCAAGGAAACCAGAAAGTAATTTAGAGGGCCAGAATAAACTGAGGAATATGAGCAGGGGGAAGAAAAATATTTCTTCTTACTTTTGGCTTGCTGGCACAGCAAACACATTTACTGATAAAAGATGTTTTTCAATAAAGTGCCAAAAGTAATAAATGGAAAACTTTTCCCAGCGTCTCTATTAAGTAACCTTAGCAGGCAAGGGCAGGCAATTTAAGGGATATTTTTCATGATCCTAAACTGCAAACAGAATCAAAACAAAACAAAAAAAATGTAATATGAGGTCAGTATATAAAGACTGATTCAGGCAGTTAGTGAGAAAGCCATTTTTCAATGAATATGCTCACCACACTGTAGAAAGAGTATCTATGAAAGCTCCATATCTAATTATTCACCCAACAATTACATTTTATTTGAGTTGAGAGATTTTTTAAAGACCTTATAGCACCCATGATTATATGATATGGTTAATATGCACTAACTGGTTAGTTCAGTTAATGACAAAAACAATTTGATCATTATCAAATTAATGATTTAGTGTTCTGATGGACATTTTCTTCAGCCTCAGACCAACCATTTTCTTCAGCCTCAGACCGACATGAAATGATAAACAGAAAACATGAAGGTTAGAACCAGACTGATATGATAAAATAAAAAGTTCATAGGACACAGATGGTAGATTCTTCCAGCGAGAACAAGTTAATCAACTCACCAGGAGAAAACAGATACTTCCAGAAGGTAGAATAACTGGTCTGGAATTTTTTAACAAGTCAGTGTTATGGAAAAAGAGAGTGTGACAGCTGTTGTAGATTAAAAGACTAGAGATATCTCAAATGCATAGAATCGGTAATCCTCATTTAAACAAACCAGCTGTAGAAGACATTTTGGGACCAACTAGAAAAATGGTACCCTAGATCAGGCATTAGATGATATTAGAAAACAGTTTTGTTAAGTGTGACAATGATATTGTGGTTATATAGGATCGTGTCATCTTTATAATGCACACTGAAGCATTGGAAAGAACTATCATGAAGTCTGTAACATATTCAAATGCTTCAGTCAAAAACAGATAAAAGAATATGGCAAACGACTAAAAATTGTTAGCTCTAGGTCTGGGATGTATGGGTTCATTATCTATTCTCTACATTTCAGAGTTTCCATAATAAGCAGTTTTTTTAAAAGTATCCAAAATTTTATGAGCTATTAAATCTTAATGAGAAAATCAGGATCAGATAAGAAGAAAAAAATGGGGATCAGATAAACTCAGAAACGGTTTGTTTCATTTTCATTTTCTCTGCCAATGAACATTTTGAATTCCACATTGTTGAGTAAGCTCAGAAGAACATGATAAATAACTCTGGGACTGGCCCTAACTGGTTTGGCTCAGAGGATGGGGCATTGGCCTGCAGACTCAAGGGTCCTGGGTTCAATTCCGGTCAAGAGCAAGTGCCTTGGTTTCGAGCACATCCCCAGTGGGAGGTGTGTGGGAGGCAGCTGATCGATGTCTCTCATCCATGTTTCAGTAAACAGAAAAATAACATATGGCTCTCTCTCCCTCTCCCTTCCTCTCTGTGAAAAATCAATAAAATATAGTTTTAAAAAATAACTCTGGGATTGTATTCTTTCCTTTAGCCCTCTACTTATGCTACCATTGCCCAATCTAAGATTCAAATGATGCAGTCCAAACTGTGATTTGCTCACCTTTTTAAAACTTGCAGTGTCTTTGTTTTGTTCTTTATATTTTGAAAGTAAAAAAAAAAAAAGAATGCTGAGTCCATTGTTGTTGTTTTTAAAATGTTTGTTCTATATATTTACAAGCTTCCAAGCTGCTTTATAGGTTTCAAGAGTACTTTTGGTTTTGCACATCTTCATTTGGCCCATAAGCCTTTCATTACAGCAGAGGTCCTCCACCTTCCTAACGCCGCGACCCTTTCACGCAGTTCCTCATGCTGGGGTGACCCCCCACCATAACATTATTTCCGTTGCTACTTCATAACTGTAGTTTTCCTACTGTTATGAATCATGATGGAAATA
This sequence comes from Antrozous pallidus, assembly GCA_027563665.1. Lineage (NCBI taxonomy): Eukaryota > Metazoa > Chordata > Mammalia > Chiroptera > Vespertilionidae > Antrozous > Antrozous pallidus. Next base: position 3,622,873 of record CM050509.1, read on the forward strand.
TCTGTGTTTTCCGAAGGTCTTAGGGAGATCCTGCTAGCCGTTCTCAACCTGTGGGTCTAAGACCATCGGAAAACACATATATTTACATGCGACTCATTAACAGTAGCAAAATTATAGCTATGAAGTAGCAACGAAAGTCATTCTATGGTTGGGGGTCACCACAACATGAGGAGCTGTATTAAAGGGTCGGGGCATTAGGAAGGTTGAGAACCACTGCATGAGAGCATCCTTTGGGAAAGCTTACCTGGAGTCTACTGTTGTATGAAGATAATATCCCACACGACAATATTCAAATGACCTCCTTTCTAAGTCACGTGAACCAAATGACACCACTGATGCAAAGTGACCAACTCAGTCAAATGGCCATCAGGAAAGCTAGCCCTCTGACTTGAAAGTCATAGCAATAGCAAGCTATCAAAGCCTTGAATTTAAATCTTAGATGACTTCTTGCGTAAGATTAAATAAGAATTCCTTGAATCCAAGCAGGATTTCTCTCAAAAATGCTGATTTATTTTCAGATTGTGAAACCACCAATGACATGCTCAAATATTTCAGTAAACAGAAAAATAACATATTTACAGATTTGAGGATGTCTGCCATGTTTTATCTTCCATTTCTGTGAGATTAAATATAATGAAAATGGAAGGCAACATATTGTGTTATACATATGGCCTCTTTAAACTCATTACCTTGCCCTAGCCGGTTTTGTTCAGTGGATAGAGCGTCGACCTGCAGACTGAAGGGTCCCAGGTTTGATTCCGGTCAAGGGCATGTACATGGTTGTGTGCACATCCCCAGTAGAGGGGTGTGCAGGAGGCAGCTGATCCATGTTTCTCTCTCATCGATGTTTCTAACTCTCTATACCTCTCCCTTCTTCTCTGTAAAAAATCAATAAATATATATATTTTTAAAAAGCTTAGCAAGATACATAGACTAAAATAAATGGTAATAGATGCTGGTTATTGTTCAATAAATGGAGGCAGGCCTCTGATCCTACTGGCCTGCAGCAGGTGCACCAGAAGGTCATAGTAAGAACTGTAAGTACCATGGTAGGGGACTTCAGTGTAAGTGAGGTGAGCCACAACTCCCTGATTGTTGTCCGCTATGAAGTCCCCTTTAGGTGGGGGGTAGGGGGAGGGCACCTTAGAAAAAATTCCAGTCCACAGTGTGGTAAAAACTTTTCTAAAGTAATCAGGAATCTGACTTGAAAGTCTGGGTATTGACTCCAGCAATAGAACAGATTCCCAAGATAAGTTTATTGCTTTCACTTGCCAGATACAATCCCCCTAGGGATCCATTTTCACAGCCTGGAAGCAGACACATTACTGCACTGCAGTGGGGTGGGGGAAGGGCGAAAGGAAAGGGAGGTGATTGGTTACTAACTACTTGATTGATTCCACATGACTGGAGCGTACTGCTGCTGGTGTTCCAAGGTGCGCTCACTAAGAAGATGATCATGTTCTTTGGGACAAAAGGGATTTTAGTTTGAATTTTACTATAAAGCATTTGTGCCATTCCATCAGCCCTGAAAACCACCTCAGCTGAGAAGTCTTACTGTGTTAAGAACCACAAGAGTGCCAAAGGACAAAAGCTCTTTAATATTTAATAATAAGCTGGCCGTAGCTTTTACGGACATGCTGTCATCCTTTCTAAATGGGGGCCCTGTAACCCGGAGACCAAATAACACACGGCTGCTGGCCTCTCTCCTTTTCTTTGGGAAGTATTTCTGTAAAAGTGTCCTTGTAATACATTGCCCCGAAAATAGGGTGGAATGAAAGGAGCATGGTCTAGGAGTAATATAGCTAATCTCTATTCTAACAATACCATAACCGTGCAATTTGGGTAAATTGCTTCTCTTGATATGGTTTTCTAATTTTGAAAGGCTATAATCAGGACTAACATTCCAAACTAAAAACTGCTAAACCCAAATGCACTCTTTTTGATATACTACCCTGCCACTATTTTATCACTACTTACATTTCTTGCTCTTTCATACAAAGCTCTTCGTTTTCTCCCCTGTTACAGCTCGACCCATGCATAGACAACAATATAGTTATTTACGGATGACAAGGATATGTTTACTTGCCCCACCATCGTGCATAGTGCCCAGTGTATTGGAAGTGCTCAATTATTGCTCGTTGAATTGATGATCTTTATGTTTTCACTAGAGGCCTGGTGCATGAGATTCGTGCACAGGTGTGGTCCTAGGCCTGGCCAGTGATTGAAGCGCAAACGTCTGAGGGCAGGTCCCAGCTGACCTCTGGGCCCTCTGCAGCACAGTTTGATCAGAGAATATTTTAAAAGGTTGTGAAAGCTATTTAGATGCAACGCTAAGTGTGAAAACAATGTCATATTTTTTTTTAAAAAAAATACTATGTTCATCAGAATTTAAAAAATTCAGAACCTAGTGCTGGATGTTAAACATATACAGACTATTTCTGCCATTTTCTCTGAAACACATTTCCTTCCTATTTCCATCTTCCAACTATTGATCCTGGGCTCCAGTTCCTTTAGTTCTGAATTGGAGATTTTATGACGACCTTATTCTAAGAGACAGGGAGACTGGTGACATGTCAAAGAAATCTGAAAGGGGAGCATATGTCATCATGCTGAAGGTGTCTTGCTGATGCTGGAGGAAAACCTCAGTAAACAAGATCTGGAAAACTGTCAGTTAGAGAACCCATTAGTGGTCTCATTGTAATCTTACAAGCACACACTGGGAGTGTTTGCTGGATGTTTGTGTCTTCATCTTCCTTATTTTATTTTTTTTAATTTGTCTTTATTGTTGGAAGGATTAGATGTCTCCATTTTTTCCTTTCACCTATCTTTATTTTCTGTGACGTATAAATGGACACGGCCCAAATCTGACCAATAGAACCTACAGCAGTACTGTGATGGTTTTTGTTTTCTTTTGTAAAAGCAAACAATCTCTTCGAATTTCTTTTGGTTAGCGACAAAAGGTGCTTTGCTAATGTAGATCTTTCACAAAAGTGAAGTGGAGTAATGTGAACTTAGAAAGTGGGGAATACCTGTATACAAATAATTATCAATACAACACATTGTGGCCCCCCCATTTGGTACCACAATGCTTCTGGAAAGTGAACCCACCTTTTTCCAAGATACTGATTATAATGTCTTTTCGATTTTGGGTGGTCTCTAATGTGTATATCATAAAATAATAATATTTATCGTCTAATGGTTGTTATTACTGTGTCCAGTATTTTTGCTGTAGCATCTTTGCTATAGACATCATTTGCTGCAAACATTTTCATCACGTAAATTAGTTATGAGGCAATTTTACCATTAAAAAGAAAAAAAAGCCATCACCAAATGAAAGACAGACACTAAAAACAAACAACAAGTTCTGGCTCGGGGGCTGCGTTAGTTGGACATGATCCCATGAACCAACATGGTCACCTCTTCCTTTTCAGTCAGGGCACATGCCTTGTTGGAAGCGTTCCATTGCCTTCACTAGCAGAAAGGGGTGCACAAGGAGTCAGGAAGGCTGGTCAACCTTGAGGTTCTGGCAAGGGCCAGAGCCAGGCACCCACTGTCTAGTTGAGACAAAGGGAGCTGAAGCAACTTCCGCCTTTTGGTCTCATGTAAATCCTTGCTGATGGGCTATCACAGAGCTATTACTGGAATTGCCTGCCGAAGGGCTATGGCTGTACCCAAACCTGGATAAAAGGGATGACAAGGCCAGAGCAAAGCCGAGTCCTTCCTTGGGCTTCCACCCGGCCCCCAATTTCCAAATTACTATTTCTTGTCTTGTCTCTCATTTGCGTGCGCCTCCTCCAGAGCCTGAACCCGAACCCTGACCCTGAACCCTGAACCACACGGGCCGTGGGACACTCGCACACAACCTCCAGGCCTGGCCCATAGGAACCTCTCCTGGGCCCAGCCTGGTGTGATCAGTGGTTACAGCGTGGGCTTGTGCACCGAAGGGTCTCGGGTTTGATTCTCAGTCAAGGTCATGCACTTGTGTTTAGGTTCTATCCCCGGCCCAGTCGGGGCACATGCAGGCAGCTGCTGCAGGGGCTTTTCTGGCAGGGTTCCATGCCACTGTGGTTGCCATGGAGATCCTTGTTAGAATAGAACCCCACAAAGAGGCCAGCCATCTTGGAAATGGCCAGAAGCCTTCAGGAGGCGATGTGGACCACATTCCCTACGTATGTGCAGGCCTGGGAATGTGCATCCCCAGCCTGCCTCATGAGGAATAGATGCTGTAAGTAGGTGGGGGTGGCCTAGTTGTTGGGTGGCCCATGGGGCTCCACACAGTGATCTCCAAGCCCATTGGGAAATGGCTCCTGAGTGACCAGTGGGCTTAGATCCACGAGTCCCTCAGGGCCAGCAGCTGTTCTGGCAACCTATGGGAAGGTGGGAAGGTTGGCCACCATGCTGGGGCTGTTGGGCACCACAGCACCCTGAAAGCAGGATGGTGTCAGACCTTCTGTCCCTTTCTTTCTTCCTTCTTATATCCCCCCCCTCTACAGATATCCAGGTGCACCCATGTCTCGGCTGTATGGAGGGGAACCCATGGGGCTCCCCATATACTAGCTGGGCCCATGCCAACTCTGGGGTCTACCCTCCCTGCACTGTGTGTCCCACCTGGGAGGGCGCCATGTCTCTGGGATCAGAACATTGCTATGCGAGAGGCACCTTCCAACAGAACTTAAGGACCCAGCGACCGAGACCTGCAGTGCCTTCCCCCATCCCTGTCCCCAGCAGTGCCTACGGGGGCCCCGGCTTAACTAGGAGCTTCTTTCCTCCTACCGGAAGCCCCCCCAATCCAGTGGTCTATCACTCTCCCAATCTTCATGGAACCCTGCCCAGGCCCACCTATGGTGAGGTCCCCCAAAGGGGACAGGGAGGTTGAAGTGGGGGGAGGGTCCAAAGCAAAGTTGGGCTGAATCTGGTCCCTCTTGCCCCCTGCCCACCTCACCAGAGGCCTGGGACTGTGAGTACTGCAGAGCAACAGCCACTCGGCTGCGGTACTTGTACAATACCGGTGGACAGACGATGAATAGGCAGAACGAGCCCCAAAGGCGCCCGGTAAGACCCCAGGCCCGCCTCCCCGCACCCAGGTACTGCTGTTCCCACTCCGTGCAGGGTCTCTGTCCTCACAGTCTACGACAACTCCGATCCCCCTCCCTGCCCCTCCACTCAGGGACTCAGCTCTGTACTGGAGTGTCTGCTTCAGCCCACCCTCAGGCTGCAAGCAGGCACGCCGTCCACTCCGTGCACAGTTTTCACACTTGGCTACACACTGGGATCACCGTGGGGCCCTCCCAAATGTGTTGATTTCCTTGGTCTGGGGCGCTGCCTGGGCATCAGGATTGTTTCCGACTCCCCAAGTGAGTCCAATGTCCACCAACATTGAGAACCGCTCATGCAGTCTCCCACACCATCTGGAAAGCCCGGGACAGGAGGCCATGTCCTCACCCTTAGAGAACCCTCAGTCTACGCCTTGTCCAGGAAGCCCTGCCTTCACCCTGACCCTCACCTCCCGTGTCCTCCACCCCCCTTCAGTGCACTGACCTCACATTCTTGCTGCCCCCAGATCGTCAGGAAGCGGGCAGGTGCCCGCTGCGCCAACTGCCAGACAACCACCACGGCCGTGTGGCGGATGGATGCCAACGGAGCCTCACTGTGCAATGCCTGTGGACTCTATTATAAGAGACACCAGGTGTGCCCTGCCTCTTGGAGCCTCCCCATGCTCCCCCATCCCACTAACGCTGACTTACTTCTCATTTCCTTTCCTGTTTTCTTCCTATCTCCCTTCCCTCTCTTCTCCCTGTTATTCTCCTCCCTCCTCCTTCCTCCTCATCCCTCTCTTCTCTGCACCTTCATCTCCTCCCTGACTTCCTATTCCCTCCTGCTCCCATCTCTCTCCTCCATTTCTCATCTCCCTCCTCCTCCCTCCAGCCATCAGCTAGTCCTATGGCTAGAGGTTCCCCCAGGCTTTCCCCAGCTTAGGGCCTCACAGGCTCATGATTCCTTAGGGCATTATCTGTGCCACAGCTGGGGCCTGCTCCCCTAGTCCTTGACCCAGGTCCCTACTCTTAAGGAGTGGGGTGGAAAGGGTGGAGACACAGAGGCAAAAGTCTGAGGTTGGGGACCACTCAGGGCCTCCCTTTTGTCAGGTGAACCGACCAGTGGGCATGCGGAAGGATGTAATAAAGCCTAGGAAGCGCAGGGCATCACAGAAAGAGAAGAAGCCAGCATCGAGCCTGGGAGGCCCAGCCCCAGCTGATGCACCAGCCAGTGGCGTCATGGCTGTGGACAGTGCTGGTAAGAATTGTGGGGAAGGGGCCTCAAGCTTGACATTGGGCCCTTGTACTGCCCAACTCTACCAAGGCCTGGGCCCCGAGATGCTGTCAGGGCCTGTCAGCCACCTCATGCCTTCCCCCGGGCCCCTGTTGGGGTCACCCACAGGCTCCTTCCCCAGAGGCCCCATGCCTCCCACCACCAGCAGCACTGAGGAGGTGCCACTCAGCCCATGAGGACAGAGAGCATGGCCTCAGAGCAGAGGTGTGCTCCCTCTCCACGTGGATCCAGAAGTTTCTACAACCCAACCCTCTGGTCCCCTGATACCCCTTGGTCTGCATCATCAATATTTGGAAAATAAGGCTGTGTCTCCTCCCTGCCCCCAGGATGCTGTGCGGTGAAAAGGCAGCTCTGCTATCCTGGGGGGACGGAGGTGGTGGCTGATGGGGGAGGCGGCAGTTCTGGTTCCCAGTAGGACAGCCCTGCCTTCCATCCGCACCAGTGGCTTTAGGGGCTGGAACCACCAGCTGCCCTCTGACCCAAACCCCCGGAGGCGCGGGCAGCTGCGGCTGGGCTGCCCCGCTCTCTCTCTCTAAAAGGACCTGCGGCGGGCACCCCGCTCTCTTTCTCTGGAAGGACCGCCCAGGCCGAGGTGTGGCTGTGTTTGCACCCTCACCGCAAACTGTGCCTTTTCCTCCTGAAATCACTCTGTCCGGGAGCGGCCCCAACCCGGTGCCCAGCTTCTAACCAGTTCCTGCAGCTGCTGCTTCTTCTTCTTTCTCCTCCTCCTCCTCCTCCTCCTCCTCCTCCTCCTCCTCCTCCTCCTCCTCCTCCTCCTTCTTCTTCTTCTTCCTCTTCCTCCTCTTCCTCCCCTTCCCCTTCTTCTTTCTCCTCCTCCTCCTCTTCCTCCTCCTTCTTCTTCTTCCTCTTCTTCTTCCTCTCCCTCCCCTCCCCCTTCTTCTTTCTTCTTCTTCTTCTCCTTCTTCTTCTTCTTCTCCTTCTCCTTCTCCTTCTCCTTCTCCTTCTCCTTCTCCTTCTCCTTCTCCTTCTTCTCCTTCTCCTTCTCCTCCTTCTCCTTCTCCTTCTCCTTCTCCTTCTCCTTCTCCTTCTTCTCCTTCTTCTCCTTCTCCTTCTCCTTCTCCTTCTCCTTCTCCTTCTCCTTCTCCTTCTCCTTCTCCTTCTTCTTCTTCTTCTTCTTCTTCTTCTTCTTCTTCTTCTTCTTCTTCTTCTTCTTCTTCTTCTTCTCCTTCTTCTCCTTCTTCTTCTCCTTCTTCTCCTTCTCCTTTTCTCCTTCTTCTCCTTCTTCTCCTTCTTCTCCTCCTTCTTCTCCTTCTCCTTCTCCTTCTCCTTCTCCTTCTCCTTCTCCTTCTCCTTCTCCTTCTCCTTCTCCTTCTCCTTCTCCTTCTCCTTCTCCTTCTCCTTCTCCTTCTCCTTCTCCTTCTCCTTCTCCTTCTCCTTCTCCTTCTCCTTCTCCTTCTTCTTCTTCTTCTTCTTCTTCTTCTTCTTCTTCTTCCCCCGGCTTGTCCTCCAGTCACAGGGAGCACTGACCTAGGGTCACCGCGTGTCAGTTCAAAAGGAAAAGAGCAAGGTGGCATGTCTCAGGGGTTGAGCATCAATCCAGGAACCAGGAGGTCAGGGTTCGATTCCTGGTCAGGGCACAGGCCTGGGTTGTGGGCTCCATCCCCGGGGGGCGGGGGGGGGGTGCAGGAGCCAGCCGATCCATGATTCTCTCTCATCACTGATGTTTTCTCTCCCACTCCATGCCCCTCTAAGATCAACACAAATATTGTTTTCTAAAATAGGAGCTGAACCTTTAATTCCTCAGGTCCAGGGTAGGGGCCATTGCCAAAATCTCATCCTTTCTCAGGTGACCTTTCCCTCTGCCTTCCTCTCTGAGATCAACACAAATACATATTTTTTAAAGCGAGAGGCGGGGGGGAGTGGTGGCAGCCGTACACAGGAATAGGCTTCGTTTTCCTCCTGCCCAGAAACAACAGCGAACCCTCAAAATGGGTTGACAGGGAAAGACCCATGAGAATGAGGTGTCAGTGACTGACAGTCCCCACCGATTAGCCACGCAGCCCCGTGTCCCCACAGATCAGCCCCGTGTTCCCACCAATCAGCCCCGTGTCCCCACTGATCAGCCCCGTGTCCCCACCGATCAGCCCTGTGTTCCCACCCATCAGCCCCGGGTCCCCAAAGATCTGCCCCGTGTCCCCACCCATCAGCACTGTGTTCCCACCGATCAGCCCCGTGTCCACACCAATCAGCCCCGTGTCCCCACCCATCAGCCCCGCGTCCCCACCCCTCAGCCCCGTGTCCCCACAGATCAGCCCCGTGTCCCCACCGGTCAGCCCGTGTCCCCACCCATCAGCCCCGTGTCCCACCCATCAGCCCGTGTCCCCACCCATCAGCCATGTGTCCCCACAGCTCAGCCACATGTCCCCACCGAGCAGCCACGCAGCCCCATGTCCCCATCAACCATCCCCATGACCCTACTGATCAGCCTAGTGTCTCCACAAATCAACCCCATGTCCCCACCGATCAGCCACCCAGCCTTGTATCCCCACCAATCAGCCCCATGTCCCTACAGATCAGCCATGTGTTCACACTGATCTGCCCCGTGTCTCCAAAGATCAGCCATGTGTTCACACAGATCAGCCCCGTGTCCCCACCGAACTGCCCAGTGTCCCCACCCATCAGCCCCGTGTCCCCACAAATCTGCCTCGTGTCCCCACCCATCAGCCCCGTGTCCCCACAGATCAGCCCCTTGTCCCCACCGAACTGCCCCGTGTAACCACAGATCAGCCCCGTGTCCCCACTGATCTGCCCCGTGTCCCCACCCATCAGCCCCATGTCCCCACAGATCAGCACGTGTCCCCACCGATCAGCCCCGTGTCCCCACCCATCAGCCCCGTGTCCCCACTGATCTGCCCCGTGTCCCCACCGGTCAGACCGTGTCCCCACCCATCAGCCCCGTGTCCCCACTGATCAGCCCCAGATCACCACCGATCAGCCCTGTGTCCCCACCGATCAGCCACGCAGCCCCGTGTCCCCACAGATAAGCCACGTGTCCTCACCATTCAGCCCCGTGTCCCCACCCAAGAGCCCCGTGTCCCCACAGATCAGCCCCGTGTCCCCACCCATCAGCCCCGTGTTCCCACCCATCAGCCCCGTGTCCCCACAGATCAGCCCCGTGTCAGCACCCATCAGCCCGGTGTCCCCACCGATCAGCCCCGTGTCCCCACCCATCAGCACCGTGTCCCCACTGATCAGCCCCATGTCCCCACCCATCAGCCCTGTGTTCCCACCCATCAGCCCCGTGTCCCCACAGATCAGCCTCGAGTCCACACCGATCAGCGCCGTGTCCCCACCCATCAGCCCCGTGTCCACACCGATCTGCCCCGTGTCCCCACAGATCAGCCCTGTGTCCCCAACAATCAGCCACGCAGCCCCGTGTCCCCACCGATCTGCCCCGTGTCCCCATAGATCAACCCCGTGTCCCCACCCATCAGCCCCGTGTCCCCACCCATCAGCCCCGTGTCCCCACGCATCAGCCCCGGGTCCCCACCCATCAGCCCCGTGTCCCCACAGATCAGCCCCGTGTCCCCACCGGTCAGCCCGTGTCCTCACCCATCAGCCCCGTGTCCCCACTGATCAGCCCCAGGTCACCACCGATCAGCCCTGTGTCCCCACCGATCAGCCACGCAGCCCCGTGTCCCCACAGATAAGCCCCGTGTCCCCACCCATCAGCCCCGTGTTCCCACCCATCAGCCCCGTGTCCCCACAGATCAGCCCCGTGTCCCCACCCATCAGCCCCGTGTCCCCACTGATCAGCCCCATGTCCCCACCCATCAGCCCTGTGTTCCCACCCATCAGCCCCGTGTCCCCACAGATCAGCCTCGAATCCCCACCAATCAGCGCCGTGTCCCCACCCATCAGCCCCGTGTCCCCACAGATCTGCCCCATGTCCCCACCCATCAGCCCTGTGTTCCCACCGATCAGCCCCGTGTCCCCACGGATCAACCCCGTGTCCCCACCCATCAGCCCCGTGTCCCCACCCATCAGCCCCGTGTCCCCACAGATCGCCCCGTGTGCCCACAGATCTGCCTCATGTCCCCACCCATCAGCCCCGTGTCCCCTAGGATCAGCCCAGTGTCCCCACCGATCTGCCCCGTGTCCCCACAGATCAGCCCCGTGTTCCCACCGATCAGCCCCGTGTCCCCACTGATCAGCCCTGTGTCCCCACCCATCAGCACTGTGTTCCCACCGATCAGCCCCGTGTCCACACCAATCAGCCCCGTGTCCCCACCCATCAGCCCCGCGTCCCCACCCCTCAGCCCCGTGTCCCCACAGATCAGCCCCGTGTCCCCACAGGTCAGCCCGTGTCCCCACCCATCAGCCCCGTGTCCCACCCATCAGCCCGTGTCCCCACCCATCAGCCATGTGTCCCCACAGCTCAGCCACATGTCCCCACCGAGCAGCCACGCAGCCCCATGTCCCCATCAACCATCCCCATGACCCTACTGATCACCCTAGTGTCTCCACAAATCAACCCCATGTCCCCACCGATCAGCCACCCAGCCTTGTATCCCCACCAATCAGCCCCATGTCCCTATAGATCAGCCATGTGTTCACACTGATCTGCCCCGTGTGCCCACATATCGGCCCCGTGTCCCCACCGATCAGCCCCGTGTCCCCACCCATCAGCCCTGTGTCCCCACCTATCAGCCCCTGTCCCCACCCATCAGCCCTGTGTCCCCACCCATCAGCCCCGTGTCCCCACCCATCAGCCCTGTGTCCCCACCGATCAGCCCCTGTCCCCACCCATCAGCCCTGTGTCCCCACAGATCAGCCCCTGTCCCCACCCATCATCCCTGTGTGCCCACCGGTCAGCCCGTGTCCCCACCCATCAGCCCCGTGTCCCACCCATCAGCCCGTGTCCCCACCCATCAGCCATGTGTCCCCACAGCTCAGCCACATGTCCCCACCGAGCAGCCACGCAGCCCCATGTCCCCATCAACCATCCCCATGACCCTACTGATCAGCCTAGTGTCTCCACAAATCAACCCCATGTCCCCACCGATCAGCTACCCAGCCTTGTATCCCCACCAATCAGCCCCATGTCCCTACAGATCAGCCATGTGTTCACACTGATCTGCCCCATGTCTCCACAGATCAGCCATGTGTTCACACAGATCAGCCCCGTGTCCCCACCGAACTGCCCCGTGTCCCCACCCATCAGCCCCGTGTCACCACAGATCAGCCCCTTGTCCCCACCGAACTGCCCCGTGTAACCACAGATCAGCCCCGTGTCCCCACTGATCTGCCCCGTGTCCCCACCCATCAGCCCCATGTCCCAACAGATCAGCCCGTGTCCCCACCGATCAGCCCCGTGTCCCCACCCATCAGACCCGTGTCCCCACTGATCTGCCCCGTGTCCCCACCGGTCAGACTGTGTCCCCACCCATCAGCCCCGTGTCCCCACTGATCAGCCCCAGAACACCACCGATCAGCCCTGTGTCCCCACCGATCAGCCACGCAGCCCCGTGTCCCCACAGATAAGCCCCGTGTCCCCACCATTCAGCCCCGTGTCCCCACCCAACAGCCCAGTGTCCCCACAGATCAGCCCCGTGTCCCCACCCATCAGCCCCGTGTTCCCACCCATCAGCCCCGTGTCCCCACAGATCAGCCCCGTGTCAGCACCCATCAGCCCGGTGTCCCCACCGATCAGCCCCGTGTCCCCACCCATGAGCACCGTGTCCCCACTGATCAGCCCCATGTCCCCACCCATCAGCCCTGTGTTCGCACCCATCAGCCCCGTGTCCCCACAGATCAGCCTCGAGTCCACACCGATCAGCGCCGTGTCCCCACCCATCAGCCCCGTGTCCCCACCGATCTGCCCCGTGTCCCCACCGATCAGCCCCTGTCCCCACCCATCAGCCCCGTGTGCCCACAGATCAGCCCCGTGTCCCCACCGATCTGGCCTTTGTCCCCACCGATCAGCCCCGTGTCCCCACCCATCAGCCCCGTGTCCCCACTGATCAGCCCCATGTCCCCACCAATCAGCCCTGTGTCCCCAACAATCAGCCACGCAGCCCCGTGTCCCCACCGATCTGCCCCGTGTCCCCACAGATCAGCCCCGTGTCCCCACCCATCAGCCCCGTGTCCCCACCCATCAGCCCCGTGTCCCCACGCATCAGCCCCGTGTCCGCACCCATCAGCCCCGTGTCCCCACAGATCAGCCCCGTGTCCCCACCGGTCAGCCCGTGTCCTCACCCATCAGCCCCGTGTCCCCACTGATCAGCCCCAGGTCACCACCGATCAGCCCTGTGTCCCCACCGATCAGCCACGCAGCCCCGTGTCCCCACAGATAAGCCCCGTGTCCCCACCAATCAGCCCTGTGTCCCCACCCAACAGCCCCGTGTCCCCACAGATCAGCCCCGTGTCCCTACCCATCAGCCCCGTGTCCCCACCCATCAGCCCCGTGTCCCCACCCATCAGCCCCGTGTCCCCACTGATCTGCCCCGTGTCCCCACCCATCAGCCCCATGTCCCAACAGATCAGCCCGTGTCCCCACCGATCAGCCCCGTGTCCCCACACATCAGCCCCGTGTCCCCACTGATCTGCCCCGTGTCCCCACCGGTCAGACTGTGTCCCCACCCATCAGCCCCGTGTCCCCACCCATCAGCCCCGTGTCCCCACTGATCAGCCCCAGATCACCACCGATCAGCCCTGTGTCCCCACCGATCAGCCACGCAGCCCCGTGTCCCCACAGATAAGCCCCGTGTCCCCACCATTCAGCCCCGTGTCCCCACCAAACAGCCCAGTGTCCCCACAGATCAGCCCCGTGTCCCCACCCATCAGCCCCGTGTTCCCACCCATCAGCCCCGTGTCCCCACAGATCAGCCCCGTGTCAGCACCCATCAGCCCGGTGTCCCCACCGATCAGCCCCGTGTCCCCACCCATCAGCACCGTTTCCCCACTGATCAGCCCCATGTCCCCACCCATCAGCCCTGTGTTCGCACCCATCAGCCCCGTGTCCCCACAGATCAGCCTCGAGTCCACACCGATCAGCGCCGTGTCCCCACCCATCAGCCCCGTGTCCCCACCGATCTGCCCCGTGTCCCCACCGATCAGCCCCTGTCCCCACCCATCAGCCCCGTGTGCCCACAGATCAGCCCCGTGTCCCCACCGATCTGGCCCTTGTCCCCACCGATCAGCCCCGTGTCCCCACAGATCAGCCCCGTGTCCCCACCCATCAGCCCCGTGTCCCCACTGATCAGCCCCATGTCCCCACCAATCAGCCCGGTGTCCCCAACAATCAGCCACGCAGCCCCGTGTCCCCACCGATCTGCCCCGTGTCCCCACAGATCAGCCCCGTGTCCCCACCCATCAGCCCCGTGTCCCCACCCATCAGCCCCGTGTCCCCACGCATCAGCCCCGTGTCCCCACAGATCAGCCCCGTGTACCCACCGGTCAGCCCGTGTCCTCACCCATCAGCCCCGTGTCCCCACTGATCAGCCCCAGGTCAACACCGATCAGCCCTGTGTCCCCACCGATCAGCCACGCAGCCCCGTGTCCCCACAGATAAGCCCCGTGTCCCCACCAATCAGCCCTGTGTACCCACCCAACAGCCCCGTGTCCCCACAGATCAGCCCTGTGTCCCCACCCATCAGCCCCGTGTTCCTACCCATCAGCCCCGTGTCCCCACAGATCAGCCCCGTGTCCCCACCCATCAGCCCCGTGTTCCCACCCATCAGCCCCGTGTCCCCACAGATCAGCCCCGTGTCAGCACCCATCAGCCCGGTGTCCCCACCGATCAGCCCCGTGTCCCCACCCATCAGCACCGTGTCCCCACTGATCAGCCCCATGTCCCCACCCATCAGCCCTGTGTTCGCACCCATCAGCCCCGTGTCCCCACAGATCAGCCTCGAGTCCACACCGATCAGCGCCGTGTCCCCACCGATCTGCCCCGTGTCCCCACCGATCAGCCCCTGTCCCCACCCATCAGCCCCGTGTGCCCACAGATCAGCCCCGTGTCCCCACCGATCTGGCCCTTGTCCCCACCGATCAGCCCCGTGTCCCCACCCATCAGCCCCGTGTCCCCACTGATCAGCCCCATGTCCCCACCAATCAGCCCTGTGTCCCCAACAATCAGCCACGCAGCCCCGTGTCCCCACCGATCTGCCCCGTGTCCCCACAGATCAGCCCCGTGTCCCCACCCATCAGCCCCGTGTCCCCACCCAACAGCCCCGTGTCCCCACAGATCAGCCCCGTGTCCCCACCCATCAGCCCCGTGTCCCCACCCATCAGCCCCGTGTCCCCACCCATCAGCCCCGTGTCCCCACTGATCTGCCCCGTGTCCCCACCCATCAGCCCCATGTCCCAACAGATCAGCCCGTGTCCCCACCGATCAGCCCCGTGTCCCCACACATCAGCCCCGTGTCCCCACTGATCTGCCCCGTGTCCCCACCGGTCAGACTGTGTCCCCACCCATCAGCCCCGTGTCCCCACTGATCAGCCCCAGATCACCACCGATCAGCCCTGTGTCCCCACCGATCAGCCACGCAGCCCCGTGTCCCCACAGATAAGCCCCGTGTCCCCACCATTCAGCCCCGTGTCCCCACCCAACAGCCCAGTGTCCCCACAGATCAGCCCCGTGTCCCCACCCATCAGCCCCGTGTTCCCACCCATCAGCCCCGTGTCCCCACAGATCAGCCCCGTGTCAGCACCCATCAGCCCGGTGTCCCCACCGATCAGCCCCGTGTCCCCACCCATCAGCACCGTGTCCCCACTGATCAGCCCCATGTCCCCACCCATCAGCCCTGTGTTCGCACCCATCAGCCCCGTGTCCCCACAGATCAGCCTCGAGTCCACACCGATCAGCGCCGTGTCCCCACCGATCTGCCCCGTGTCCCCACCGATCAGCCCCTGTCCCCACCCATCAGCCCCGTGTGCCCACAGATCAGCCCCGTGTCCCCACCGATCTGGCCCTTGTCCCCACCGATCAGCCCCGTGTCCCCACCCATCAGCCCCGTGTCCCCACTGATCAGCCCCATGTCCCCACCAATCAGCCCTGTGTCCCCAACAATCAGCCACGCAGCCCCGTGTCCCCACCGATCAGCCCCGTGTCCCCACAGATCAGCCCCGTGTCCCCACCCATCAGCCCCGTGTCCCCACCCAACAGCCCCGTGTCCCCACAGATCAGCCCCGTGTCCCCACCCATCAGCCCCGTGTCCCCACCCATCAGCCCCGTGTCCCCACCCATCAGCCCCGTGTCCCCACTGATCTGCCCCGTGTCCCCACCCATCAGCCCCATGTCCCAACAGATCAGCCCGTGTCCCCACCGATCAGCCCCGTGTCCCCACACATCAGCCCCGTGTCCCCACTGATCTGCCCCGTGTCCCCACCGGTCAGACTGTGTCCCCACCCATCAGCCCCGTGTCCCCACTGATCAGCCCCAGATCACCACCGATCAGCCCTGTGTCCCCACCGATCAGCCACGCAGCCCCGTGTCCCCACAGATAAGCCCCGTGTCCCCACCATTCAGCCCCGTGTCCCCACCCAACAGCCCAGTGTCCCCACAGATCAGCCCCGTGTCCCCACCCATCAGCCCCGTGTCCCCACCCATCAGCCCCGTGTCCCCACAGATCAGCCCCGTGTCAGCACCCATCAGCCCGGTGTCCCCACCGATCAGCCCCGTGTCCCCACCCATCAGCACCGTTTCCCCACTGATCAGCCCCATGTCCCCACCCATCAGCCCTGTGTTCGCACCCATCAGCCCCGTGTCCCCACAGATCAGCCTCGAGTCCACACCGATCAGCGCCGTGTCCCCACCCATCAGCCCCGTGTCCCCACCGATCTGCCCCGTGTCCCCACCGATCAGCCCCTGTCCCCACCCATCAGCCCCGTGTGCCCACAGATCAGCCCCGTGTCCCCACCGATCTGGCCCTTGTCCCCACCGATCAGCCCCGTGTCCCCACAGATCAGCCCCGTGTCCCCACCCATCAGCCCCGTGTCCCCACTGATCAGCCCCATGTCCCCACCAATAGGCCGGTGTCCCCAACAATCAGCCACGCAGCCCCGTGTCCCCACCGATCTGCCCCGTGTCCCCACAGATCAGCCCCGTGTCCCCACCCATCAGCCCCGTGTCCCCACCCATCAGCCCCGTGTCCCCACGCATCAGCCCCGTGTCCCCACAGATCAGCCCCGTGTACCCACCGGTCAGCCCGTGTCCTCACCCATCAGCCCCGTGTCCCCACTGATCAGCCCCAGGTCAACACCGATCAGCCCTGTGTCCCCACCGATCAGCCACGCAGCCCCGTGTCCCCACAGATAAGCCCCGTGTCCCCACCAATCAGCCCTTTGTACCCACCCAACAGCCCCGTGTCCCCACAGATCAGCCCTGTGTCCCCACCCATCAGCCCCGTGTTCCTACCCATCAGCCCCGTGTCCCCACAGATCAGCCCCGTGTCCCCACCCATCAGCCCCGTGTCCCCACCGATCAGCCCCATGTCCCCACCCATCAGCCCTGTGTTCCCACCCATCAGCCCCGTGTCCCCACAGATCAGCCTCGAGTCCCCACCGATCAGCGCCGTGTCCCCACCCATCAGCCCCGTGTCCCCACAGATCTGCCCCATGTCCCCACCCATCAGCCCTGTGTTCCCACCGATCAGCCCCGTGTCCCCACGGATTAACCCCGTGTCCCCACCCATCAGCCTTGTGTCCCCACCCATCAGCCCCGTGTCCCCACAGATCAGCCCCGTGTGCCCACAGATCTTCCTCATGTCCCCACCCATCAGCCCCGTGTCCCCACAGATCAGCCCAGTGTCCCCACCGATCTGCCCCGTGTCCCCACAGTTCAGCCCCGTGTTCCCACCGATCAGCCCCGTGTCCCCACCCATCAGCCCCGTGTCCCAACCCATCAGCCCCGTGTCCCCACCAATCAGCCCTGTGTCCCCACCGATCAGCCACGCAGCCCCCTGTTTCTGAAGATCAGCCTCGTGTCCCCACAGATCTACCCCGTGTCCCCACCAATCTGCCCCGTGTCCCCACTGATCAGCCCCATGTCCCCACCCATCAGCCACGTGTCCCCACAGATCAGCCCCGGGGGCCCACCGATCAGCCCCGTGTCCCCACCGATCAGCCCTGTGTCCCCACCCATCAGCCCCGTGTCCCCACCGATCTGCCCCGTGTCCCCAAGATCAGCCCCGTGTCCGCACTGATCTGCCCCGTGTCCCCACCAATCAGCCCCGTGTCCCCACCCATCAGCCCCGTGTCCCCACCCATCAGCCCCGTGTCCCCACCCATCAGCCCCGTGTCCCCACTGATCTGCCCCGTGTCCCCACAGATCAGCCCCGTGTCCCCACCAGTCAGACCGTGTCCCCACCCATCAGCCCCGTGTCCCCACTGATCAGCCCCATGTCCCCACCGATCAGCCCTGTGTCCCCCACCGATCAGCCACACAGCCCCGTGTCCCCAACGATCAGCCCCGTATCCCCACCCATCAGCCCCGTGTCCCCACAAATCTGCCCCGTGTCCCCACCCATCAGCCCTGTGTTCCCACCGATCAGCCCCGTGTCCCCACCGGTCAGCCCGTGTTTACACCCATCAGCCCCGTTTCCAACCCATCAGCCCGTGTCCCCACTCATCAGCCATGTGTCCCCACAGATCAGCCACATGTCCCCACCGATCAGCCACCCAGCCTTGTATCCCCACCAATCAGCCCCGTGTCCCTACAGATCAGCCATGTGTTCACACTGATCTGCCCCGTGTCTCCACTGATCAGCCCCGTGTCCCCAGCGATGAGCCCCGTGTCCCCACCGATCAGCCCCGTGTCCCCACCTATCAGCCCCTGTCCCCACCGATCAGCCCCGTGTCCCCACCCATCAGCCCCGTGTCCCCACGCATCAGCCCCGTGTCCCCACCCATCAGCCCCGTGTCCCCACAGATCAGCCCCGTGTCCCCACCGGTCAGCCCGTGTCCTCACCCATCAGCCCCGTGTCCCCACTGATCAGCCCCAGGTCACCACCGATCAGCCCTGTGTCCCCACCGATCAGCCACGCAGCCCCGTGTCCCCACAGATAAGCCCCGTGTCCCCACCCATCAGCCCTGTGTCCCCACCCAACAGCCCCGTGTCCCCACAGATCAGCCCCGTGTCCCCACCCATCAGCCCCGTGTTCCCACCCATCAGCCCGGTGTCCCCACCGATCAGCCCCGTGTCCCCACCCATCAGCCCCGTGTCCCCACTGATCAGCCCCATGTCCCCACCCATCAGCCCTGTGTTCCCACCCATCAGCCCCGTGTCCCCACAGATCAGCCTCGAGTCCCCACCGATCTGGCCCTTGTCCCCACTGATCAGCCCCGTGTCCCCACATATCAGCCCCGTGTCCCCACCCATCAGCCCCGTGTCCCTACCCATCAGCCCCGTGTCCCCACGCATCAGCCCCGTGTCCCCACTGATCTGCCCCGTGTACCCACAGATCAGCCCCGTGTCCCCACCCATCAGCCCTTTGTCCCCACAGATCAGCCCCGTGTCCCCACCGGTCAGCCCGTATCCTCACCCATCAGCCCCGTGTCCCCACTGATCAGCCCCAGGTCACCACCGATCAGCCCTGTGTCCCCAACGATCAGCCACGCAGCCCCGTGTCCCCACCGATCTGACCCGTGTCCCCACAGATCAGCCCCGTGTCCCCACCCATCAGCCCCGTGTCCCCACCCATCAGCCCCGTGTCCCCACGCATCAGCCCCGTGTCCCCACTGATCTGCCCCGTGTACCCACAGATCAGGCCCGTGTCCCCACCCATCAGCCCCGTGTCCCCACAGATCTGACCCGTGTCCCCACAGATCAGCCCCGTTTCCCCACTCATCAGCCCCGTGTCCCCACCCATCAGGGCCGTGTCCCCACGCATCAGCCCCGTGTCCCCACTGATCTGCCCCGTGTACCCACAGATCAGCCCCGTGTCCCCACCCTTCAGCCCCGTGTCCCCACAGATCAGCCCCGTGTCCCCACCGGTCAGCCCGTGTCCTCACCCATCAGCCCCGTGTCCCCACTGATCAGCCCCAGGTCACCACCGCTCAGCCCTGTGTACCCACCAATCAGCCCCGTGTCCCCACGCATCAGCCCCGTGTCCCCACTGATCTGCCCCGTGTACCCACAGATCAGCCCCGTGTCCCCACCCATCAGCCCCGTATCCCCACAGTTAAGCCCCGTGTCCCCACCAATCAGCCCTGTGTGCCCACCCAACAGCCCCGTGTCCCCACAGCTCATCCCCGTGTCCCCACCCATCAGCCCCGAGTTCCCACCCATCGGCCCGTGTCCCCACAGATCAGCCCCGTGTCCCCACCCATCAGCCCCGTTTACCCACCGATCAGCCCCATGTCCCCACCCATCAGCTCCGTGTCCCCACCCATCAGCCCGGTGTCCCCACCGATCAGCCCCGTGTCCCCACCCATCAGCCCCGTGTCCCCACTGATCAGCCCCATGTCACCACCCATCAGCCCTGTGTTCCCACCCATCAGCCCCGTGTCCCCACAGATCAGCCTCGAGTCCCCACCGATCAGCGCCGTGTCCCCACCCATCAGCCCCGTGTCCCCACCGATCAACCCCGTGTCCCCACCCATCAGCCCCGTGTCCCCACCCATCAGCCACGTGTCCCCACTGATCAGCCCCATGTCCCCACCAATCAGCCCTGTGTCCCCAACAATCAGCCACGCAGCCCCGTGTCCCCACCGATCTGCCCCGTGTCCCCACAGATCAGCCCCGTGTCCCGACCCATCAGCCCCGTGTCCCCACCCATCAGCCCCGTGTCCCCACGCATCATCCCCGTGTCCCCACTGATCTGCCCTGTGTCCCCACCCATCAGCCCCGTGTCCCCACCGATCTGCCCCGTGTCCCCAAGATCAGGCCCGTGTCCCCACTGATCTGCCCCGTGTCCCCACCAATCAGCCCCGTGTCCCCACCCATCAGCCCCGTGTCCCAACCGATCAGCCCCGTGTCCCCACCCATCAGCCCCGTGTCCCCACCCATCAGCCCCGTGTCCCCACAGATCAGCCCTGTGTCCCCACAGATCTCCCCCATGTCCCCACGCATCAGCCCCGTGTCCCCACTGATCAGCCCCGTGTCCCCACCGATCTGCCCCGTGTCCCCACCGATCAGCCCATGTCCCCACCCATCAGCCCCGTGTGCCCACTGATCTGCCCCGTGTCCCCACCGATCAGCTCCGTGTCCCCACCCATCAGCCCCGTGTCCCCACCCATCAGCCCCGTGTCCCCACTGATCAGCCCCGTGTCCCCACGGATCAGCCCCGTGTCCCCACCCATCAGCCCCGTGTCCCCACCGATCAGCCCCGTGTCCCCACCCATCAGCCCCATGTCCCCACTGATCTGCCCCGTGTCCCCACCCATCAGCACCATGTCCCCACTGATCTGCCCCGTGTCCCCACCAATCAGCCCCGTGTCCCCACCGATCAGCCCCGTGTCCCCACCCATCAGCCCCGTGTCCCCACCGATCTGCCCCGTGTCCCCACTGATCAGCCCCGTGTCCCCACCCATCAGCCCCGTGTCCCCACCCATCAGCCCCGTGTCCCCACCCATCAGCCCCGTGTCCCCACCCATCAGCCCCATGTCCCCACTGATCTGCCCCGTGTCCCCACCCATCAGCCCCGTGTCCCCACCCATCAGCCCCATGTCCCCACTGATCTGCCCCGTGTGCCCACAGATCAGCCCCGTGTCCCCACCCATCAGGCGCGTGTCCCCACCCATCAACCCCGTGTCCCCACTGATCAGCCCTATGTCCCCACCAATCAGCCCTCTGTCCCCACCGATCAGCCACGCAGCCCCGTGTCCCCAGCAATCGGCCCCGTGTCAGCACCGAACTGCCCCGTGTTCCCACCCATCAGCCCCGTGTCCCCACAGATCAGCTCCGTGTCCCCACAGATCAGACCCGTGTCCCCACCGTTCTGCCTCGTGTCCCCACAGATCAGCCGCGTGTCCCCACAGATCAGCGCTGTGTCCCCACCCATCAGCCCCGTGTCCCCACAGATCAGCCTCGTGTCCCCACCCATCAACCCCGTGTCCCCACCCATCAGCCCCGTGTCCCCACTGATCTGCCCCGTGTCCCCACATATCAGCCCCGTGTCCCCACCCATCAGCCCCGTGTCCCCACAGATCAGCCTCGTGTCCCCACCCATCAACCCCGTGTCCCCACAGATCAGCCCCGTGTCCCCACCGATCAGCCCCGTGTCCCCACCCATCAGCCCCGTGTCCCCACCCATCAGCCCCGTGTCCCTACTGATCTGCCCCGTGTCCCCACATATCAGCCCCATGTCCCCACCGGTCAGCCCGTGTCCCCACCCATCAGCCCGTGTCCCCACTGATCAGCCCCATGTCCCCACCGATCAGCCCTGTGTCCCCACCGATCAGCCACGCAGCCCCGTGTCCCCACCGATCTGCCCCGTGTCCCCACCCATCTGCCCTGTGTCCCCACCGATCAGCCCCGTGTCCCCACAGATCAGCCCCGTGTCCCCACTCATCTGCCCCGGTCCCCAGCAATCAGACCCGTGTCCCCAACCATCATCCCCGTGTCCCCACCCATCAGCCCCGTGTCCCCACCGATCAGCCCCGTGTCCCCACAGATCAGCCCCGTGTCCCCACTGATCTGCCCCGTGTCCCCACCCATCAGCCCCGTGTACCACCCATCAACCCCGTGTCCCCACCCATCAGCCATGTGTCACCACAGATCAGCCACATGTCCCCACCGAGCAGCCACGCAGCCCCGTGTCCCAATCAACCAGCCCCATGTCCCTACTGATCAGCCTAGTGTCTCCACAAATCAACCCCTTGTCCCTACCGATCAGCCACCCAGCCTTGTATCCCCACCAATCAGCCCCGTGTCCCTACAGATCAGCCATGTGTTCACACTGATCTGCCCCGTGTGCCCACATATCGGCCCCGTGTCCCCAACCATCATCCTTGTGTCCCCATAGATGAGCCCCCTGTCCCCACCGATCTGCCCTGTGTCCCCACCCATCAGCCCCGTGTCCCCACCCATCAGCCCCGTGTCCCCACCCATCAGCCCCGTGTCCCCACTGATCTGCCCCGTGTCCCCACAGATCAGCCGCGTGTCCCCACCGGTCAGACCGTGTCCCCACCCATCAGCCCCGTGTCCCCACTGATCAGCCCCATGTCCCCACCGATCAGCCCTGTGTACCCACAGGTCAGCCCCGTTTCCCCACAGATCAGGCCCGTGTCCCCACCCATCAGCCCCGTGTCCCCACAGATCTGCCCCGTGTCCCCACCCATCAGCACTGTGTTCCCACCGATCAGCCCCGTGTCCCCACCCATCAGCCCCGTGTCCCCACAAATCTGCCCCGTTTCTCCACCCATCAGCCCTGTGTTCCCACCGATCAGCCCCGTGTCCCCACCGGTCAGCCCGTGTTTACACCCATCAGCCCCGTTTCCAACCCATCAGCCCGTGTCCCCACTCATCAGCCCTGTGTCCCCACAGATCAGCCACATGTCCCCACCGATCAGCCACCCAGCCTTGTATCCCCACCAATCAGCCCCGTGTCCCTACAGATCAGCCATGTGTTCACACTGATCTGCCCCGTGTCTCCACCGATCAGCCCCGTGTCCCCAGCGATGAGCCCCGTGTCCCCACCGATCAGCCCCGTGTCCCCACCTATCAGCCCCTGTCCCCACAGATCAGCCCGGTGTCCCCACCCATCAGCCCCGTGTCCCCACAGATCAGCCCCGTGTCCCCACCCATCAGCCCCGTGTCCCCACAGATCAGCCCCGTGTCCCCACAGATCAGCCCCGTGTCCCCAGCGATCAGCCACGCAGCCTGGTCTCCTGCTTCCTGGGACTGCACTCTGGGCCGGGTGGAGGGATTTAGGGCTCAGGAATGAAGGATGTTTTAATAGAAAAACTGATGAATTCCTCGTGGGCCACTGCCTGAGACTTTGCTGCCTGCCGTCCAGCCTGTGTGCACCTGGCGTTCCCGTCTCATCCAAGTCTCAGTCCCGAACAAATCAGCCATTGGAGCCTCCCCCCTGCTTTCCCAGAAGCAGTGAGTCACCGCTCCCCAGGCTCCCACTCCAGTGAGCTGTGACTGGGGGACTCTGCCCAGGAGGCAGGGAGGACTCTGCCCCGCCGGCCCTGGCCTCCGGCTTTCTGGAGCAGGGCCCAGCCGGGAGGGGAGGGAGCTCTGGTCCTGCCTGGAGGACCCCATCCCCAGATCTGAGGACAATGAGGAAGGCTCTCCCCACCCCAGCTGAGCCTTCTGGTCTCCGAGGTGCCCGGCTGTGTCCCCAGAGCCATGTCCTGGAGGGAGTCTCTATGGAAAAGCGCTTTCGCCCGGCCAGTGTGGCCCAGTGGTTGAGCGTCAACCTATGAACCAGGAGGTCCCGGTTCAAATCCCGATCAGTGCACATGCCCGGGTTGTGGGCTTCATCCCCAGGGGGGCGTGCAGGAAGCAGCTGATCCATGATTCGCCCCTGATGTCTTCCTCTCTCCCTCCCTCTCCTTCCTCTCTGAAGTCAATACAAATACAGCGAGTGGCCAGATGATGATGATCTCTGAACGCATAATCATCTGGCCGATATATATATATATATTAGAGGCCCAGTGCATGAATTCGTGCATGGGTGGGGTCCAGCCAGCCTGGCCAGGGGGAGGGGACATGGGCGGTTGGCCGGCTTGCCTGCTGGTCGAACTCCTGGTCGAGGGAACAATTCACATATTAGCCTTTTATTCTATAGGATAGACACAGAGTGGCCAGATTGTTATGCGTTCAGAGATCATCATAATCTGACCATTCAGTGTGTGTGTGTGTGTGTGTGTGTGTGTGTGTGTGTGTTAGAGGCCTGGTGCATGAATTCGTGCATGGGTGGGGTCCAGCCAGCCTGGCCAGGGGGAGGGGACATGGGCAGTTGGCCGGCTTGCCTGCTGGTCGAACTCCTGGTCGAGGGAACAATTCACATATTAGCCTTTTATTCTATAGGATAGACACGGAGTGGCCAGATTGTTATGCGTTCAGAGATCATCATAATCTGACCATTCAGTGTGTGTGTGTGTGTGTGTGTGTGTGTGTGTGTGTGTGTTAGAGGCCTGGTGCATGAATTCGTGCATGGGTGGGGTCAGGCCAGCCTGGCCAGGGGGAGGGGACATGGGCGGTTGGCCGACCTGCCTGCTGGTCAAACTCCTGGTCGAGGGGACCATTTGCATATTAGCCTTTTATTCTGTAGGATATACACTGAGTGGCCAGATTATCATGCTTTCAGTGATCGCATGCATTCAGAGTGACCTAGGTCACAAGGAGCTGAATTCTACCAACAGCGTAGACAGCTGGAAAGCAGGTATTTCCCCGGAGCCTCCAGACAACACCTTGCCTTTAACCTTGAGACACCCTGAGCAGAGACTTCAGCCACACATGCCAGCCTTGACCTCCAAACTGCGAGCTCACAAAGGGGTATTGTTTGAAGCCCTGAGTTCGTGGTAATGTTACACAGCCACAGAAAGCGAATATGCTGTGCTTAAAAGGGTGTGGAGGAGCTGCTGCATTCACTCATTGCTAGTCAGTGTGCAAATAGACATGACCTCGGTTGAGCACAAGTTGGCAATATCTATGGAAATTAAAGTTGCTCATCCGTTTGACCTAGCAACTCTGCCTTTAAGGACTCATCCTACACATATACTCACTCGTATGCAAGATGATCTCTGAGCGATATGCATTGCAGCATTGTTGATAGCAGCAAAGGATGGTGTGCAACCTACATGTCTATCAATAATAGGCTAGCAAGCCTGCCAGTGCGAGCATCAACCTATGAACCAGGAAGTCATGTTCCATTCCCTCCCAGTCAGGGCACATGCCCAGGTTGGGGCCTTGATCCTCAGTGGGGGGGGGGGGGAGGGCGGGGTGCAGGAGGCAGCCAATCCATGATTCTCTCTCATCACTGATGCTTCTATCTCTGTCCCTCTCCCTTCCTCTTTGAAATCAATTTAAAAAGATAGTAGGCTAGTGAAATACATGAAGGTGTGGCCCCCAGAATGAGGCCACTCCAGATACACTGATAGAAAGAGCACCAAGAATTTTTTGATTTTATATAAAAACTAGAGGGCCAGCACGTGAAGTCACACAAGACCCAGACCCGGAGGGCCACGGGACCCAGCGTCAAGTCCCGCCGGTACCATGGGGCCCATCAATGCACCTCTGGTGACCGGTCTTCGGTCGTTTTGGCGTTACGACCACTGGATTTTTATTATATAGACGGAAGGTTTATGCTGTCTGCAGAATTCTACTACTTATGTGGGGCCAACAAATATATATAAACAGACATTTAGAAAACTCACAGAATACTTCTGGAAGATACACAAGGTCCCAAAGCCAGCCTTTAGGGAGGGGCCACTGGCTAGAGCACAGAGGAAGGCAGAATACTGTCTTTTGAGAACAAAGAAGGTGTATGTATTGTTCAGACAAACGAATCAAACAAAACAGCAAGATTAGCTCTGCCCTTGTGGGTACTTAAGACTAAAACTACAGTTCTTTTTTTTAATATTTTATTACCTTTTTACAGAGAGAAAGGGAGAGGGGTAGAGAGTTAGAAACATCAATGAGAGAGAAACATCGATCACCTGCCTCCTGCACACCCCCTACTGGGGCTATGGGTGTACCTAAACCTAGATAAAAGGGACGGTAAGGCCAGAGCAAAGCAGAGTCCTCTCTAGGGCTTCCACCTGCCCCCAATACCCAGATAAATATTTTCTTGTCTAGTCTCTTTCATTTGCATGTGGCCTCCTCCAGAGCCTGAACCCTGAACCTGAACCTTAACCACGTGGGACATGGGGGGTAACACTCACAACTGGCAGCCCAACATGGGGCACTCGCAATGCCCGGGTTGTGGGTTTGATCCCCAGAAGGGGGTGTGCAGGAGGTAGCCGATCCATATTTCTTTTTCACATTGATGTTCCTCTCTCTCCTGCTCCCTTCATCTCTTTAACATCAATTAAGAACATATAAATTTTAAAATAACACAATGAAAAATAATTTTTTGCAAATTACTAAATATTTAATACATTTAAAATATGTGTAGATTCATCACAATATGACAAATAACTGATTTTTAAAAATATATATTTTATTGATTTTTTTTTACAGAGAGGAAGGGAGAGGGATAGAGAGTTAGAAACATCAATGAGAGAGAAACACCAATCAGTTACCTCCTGCACACCCCCCACTGGGGATGTGCCCACAGCCAAGGTACATGCCCTTGACCGGAATCAAACCTGGGACCTTTCAGTCCACAGGCTGACGCTCTATCCAATGAGCCTAACCAGTCAGGGCTGATTTTATTATTTTATTTTGTGGATTGTACCTAAGCACTTATTTTTTTCTATGGGAAATGAATTCAACTCTGAATCTCAGAGAGGCCCCTTTGTGCTTCTCTTTCTCTTTTCAATGTAGCATATTTCAAAATAATAAACTAATTATTTTTAAAATGTTTTAAAAATTATCTTGATTGTTGAAAGGATTACAGATGTCCCCAATTTTTTAGCAAATAACTCTTTTTTAATATATTTTATTGATTTTTCACAGAGAAAAGGTAGAGGGATAGAAAGCTAGAAACATCAATGGGAGAGAAGCATCAATGCCTCCTACACACCCCCCACTGGGGATGTGCCCACAGCCAAGGTACATGCCCTTGACCAGAATCAAACCTGAGACCTTTCAATCCACAGGCTGGTGCTCTATCCACTGAGCAAAACTGGTTTTGGCAACAAATAATTCTTGAGGTAAAAACTGTTGTCATTGGAAAGACATGCTAAATATTTTAAGACCACTGCCATTTTTTTCTCCACCAATTCTTCAATGGAGAAATGAAAACCCAACTGACAAAAACAAAAACAAACTGTCAATCAATTATTTTATTGGCTTGTTACATGCCAAGCATTATTATGCTAATCATGTTAATCATTTAATTTATAATATGGCCCTGTGGGACAATTACTATCATTTCCATTTTTCATTAGGGGAATCTGTTGCTTAGAGGCATAAAAATTGTAGAAGGTCATACAACTAGTAAACAAAATAACCAGGATTAAAACTTAGGTGTTTCTGATTCCAAAAACCTATACGTTAAACCTATACCAGAGTTTGCAAAGTCAGTACCATGTGGGACCATGTTAAAAAGATGCAAATTATCAGACCCAAATCCAAGCCTACTAAACTAGAAATTCTAGAGATGAGGTTCAGAAATCTTTTTGAAAAGGCCATCAAGCAGATTCCAATGCATGCTGAGGTTTGAGAACCAATACTTTCAACTGTTACACTATCTAATAAAAGAGTAATATGCTAATTGACCATACCTTCACTATGCCCACAGCCAATCAGGAGTGATATGCCCACAGTGAATGAGGAGTGATATGCAAATTGATCCAGCAAAGATGGTGGTATATTTGCATATGCAGGGGGGGCAGTGCTCTATGCCTCCAAGGGGATCCAAGGGGACATGAGCTGGTGGCAGTTGGCAGTGCCCTAAGCCTCCAGCAGTGTCCAAGCTACCCATCACCCTGGGAAGAGGCCAGATCAAGCAGAGACCCACCATGGCGATCATGGGGCTGGGGGAACAGGACAGGCAGAGCCCAGACACATGATTGTGATCACAGGGGAACTGGACAGGCAGAGCCAAGACCTGTGATTATGATCAGAGAGTGGGGTGAACTGCACAGGCAGAGCTGAGACCCACTATCGCTATCACGGAGCGAAATGGATAGGCAGAGCTCATACCTGTGATCGTGATCATGGAGTGAACTGAACAGGCAGAGCCGAGACTGGCAATGGTGATCACAAAGCGAACTGGACAGGCAGAGCCAAAACCCACCATGATGATCACAGGGAAAATCAGACAGGCAGAGCCTAAGACCAGCTATGGCGATCACAGGGGAACTGGACAGGAAGAGCCCAGATCCGCCATTGCGATCATGGAGCCAACTGGACAGGCAGAGCTCAGACCCGCAATTACTGGGGAACAGGAGAGGCAGCCCCCCAATTCCAGGCAAAGAAGCTGCTTTGCTGACCATCTTGAGCCTGGGCCCTCTTTGGGTGCGTGCTACGGAATCCAGGGCCTCTAGCTTGCAGCCATGGGAAGTCTCCCTCTCCCTAGAGTTAGGAACACCAGTCCAGGTCTACCCAGTGGCCTGGTCCTGACTGCGGAGGTGAGCTCCTGCAGGCTGGGGTTTGGTCGCCCCGCATTAGTAGTAGGAGACCAGTGCCTTTGTTATTCTTGTGTGTCTGGATTTTCATTGGACAAATGCCCTGTGGTCCCCATGGCCAGCTTAGCAAAATCTTTTAGGAGGAGGATTCTGTCTGGGTTTCCTCAAATTCCCTCAACCCCTATTCACCCCTTTGTAGAGGCACAGAACAAGTGAGGCCCTTAAATAGATATCAGAGGTCTCCAGCAATGGTGGGCCTCTCTCATCACAAGTCACTTGGACTGGATGGCCTTTGAGTATTTATCTAGGCACTATAACAGAGAATCACAACCTCAAGTCATGATCTCTGTCCTCAAAATCTTATTAGAGCGAGTGGATGATAAAAGCACAGTAATAACATCAGAATGTAAGGCAACAATACAGAGAGGAACAGAGGCAATTGCTAGGACGATTTTCCAGTAATCAGTACAAAGAGTATTTGCTATGAATTAAATTAAAAAATTGTGTGTGGACATAGCTGCTTCATGAGTATGGCATCCCTTCCCATTTTAAAGGAAGCTGAGTTCCACATGAACTGTGTACTATGCTATGATATCCGAGGCACAGGACAAAGGAGGCCCTAATTATACTATGCTTTGATATTTGAGTCATTCTTTATTGTTCAATGTAATTTATTTCTGTATGCCTCAGATTTGTAATAGTTAAATTACTAGAATAATACACCTTGCTCTAAAATACCACTGGCAGGCACGCACGTACAGTGCGAATGAAACTTTGTGGCCCATGCACAGAAGTTGGTGGTTGGCCTCAAAGGAAATTTCAATCATTGTACTGTTGATATTTGGCTCTGTTGCTGAGCATTACAATTAAGACAGTGGTCCCCAAAGACCTCCTGACACGCAGTACCTCAGGTCACACTGCTGGGTCTCCACATACCGTCCTACACAGTCCTTGTTCAGCATTCCAAAAATGTTTCTCAAATGCTGAGCCTGGTACGCACGCGGTGCCTGATACACCGTCTCAGAACCACCCTGCGTGGTGCATAGTCACATGAGCACAACCTCACATGTTGCCTCAGCACACCCCGTTACACACATACCCCCACATCCTCTCATACAGTCACTTGTGCCCCGTTTCTCACAGTTGCCTGGTGTCAGGCACACCATCTCTCACAACCTCACCCCCATGGTCACCACCACACACAGCACTCGGTCACCACACACTGTCTCTGCCCATGACATGTGCATGTACACGCCATTTCATACACCTTGGTTGCTGTCACATGCTGTTTCATATACACATCATGTTATGTTTGCACATCATAACCCACTACAAAGAATGGTCCCGGGTGCTATCTCTCACAGCCTCACACCTTCACCAGAGAACCACAGGCACCGTTGCATACCCACCTACCACGGCTCTTCATTCAGTCCCACTCACACCCACTCCTCCAACTTCAAGACTCCAAAGCTTTATTTCAAAAATCTTTAATGATCCAGACTAAGGGGTATCAGGGGCCCAGAGTGTTGGGTTGTAGAAACTTCTTGGTCCACATGGAGAGGGACGGCACCTCTGCTCTGAGGCCATGCTCTCTGTCCTCCTGGGCTGATTGGCGCCTCCTCAGTGCTGCTGGTCGTGGGAGGCATGGGGCCTGTGGGGAAGGAGCCTGTGGGTGATCCCAACAGGGGCCCGGGGAAAGGCATGAGGTGGCTGACAGGCCCTGACAGCACCTCAAGGCCTAGGCCTTGGTAGAGTTGGGCAGTACAAGGGCCCGATGTCAAGCCTGAGGCCACCTCCCCAGAATTCTTACCATCACTGTCCACAGCCATGACGCCACTGGCTGGTGCATCAGCTGGGGCTGGGCCTCCCAGGCTCGATGCTGGCTTCTTCTCTTTCTGTGATGCCCTGCGCTTCCTAGGCTTTATTACATCCTTCCGCATGCTCACTGGTCGGTTCACCTGACAAAAGGGAGGCCCTGAGTGGTCCCCAACCTCAGACTTTTGCCTCTGTGTCTCCACCCTTTCCACCCCACCCCTTAAGAGTAGGGACCTGGGTCAAGGACTAGGGGAGCAGGCCCCAGCTGTGGCACAGATAATGCCCAAAGGAATCATGAGCTTGTGAGGCCCTAAGCTGGGGAAAGCCTGGGGGAACCTCTAGCCATAGGACTAGCTGATGGCTGGAGGGAGGAGGAGGGAGATGAGAAATGGAGGAGAGAGATGGGAACAGGAGGGAAAGGAAGTCAGGGAGGAGATGAAAGTTCAGAGAAGGGAAGGATGAGGAGGAAGGAGTATAACAGGGAGAAGAGAGGGAAGGAAGATAGGAAGAATACAGGAAAGGAAAAGAAGAATTAAGGCAGGGTGAGTGGGATGGGGGAATAGGACGAAACTCCAAGAGGCAGGGCACACCTGGTGTCGCTTGTAATAAAGTCCACAAGGATTACACACAGGGTTTCCATTGGCATCCATTCGCCACACGGCCGTGATGGTTGTCTGGCAGTTAACACACTGGGTAGTTGCGCACTTGTTGACCCTCTGGGGGCAGCAAGAAAGTGAGGGTCAGTGCACTGGAGGGGGGGGTGGAGGACACGGGAGGTGAGGGTCAGGGTGAAGACAGGGCTTCCTGGACAAGGCGTAGACTGAGGGTTCTCTAAGGGTGAGGACATGGCCTCCTGTCCCGGGCTTTCCAGATGGTGTGGGAGACTGCATGAGCGGTTCTCAATGTTGGTGGACATTGGACTCACTAGGGGAGTCGGAAAAAATCCTGATGCCCAGGCAGCGCCCCAGACCAAGGAAATGAACACATTTGGGAGGGCCCCACGGTGATCCCAGTGTGTAGCCAAGTGTGAAAACTGTTGTGCAGGGAACGATGCCGTGCCTACTTGCAGCCTGATGGTGGGCTGAAGGTAGACACTCCTGTACAGAGCTGAGTCCCTGAGTGGATGGGCAGGGAGGAGGATCAGGTTGTCGTAGAGTGTGAGGACAGAGATCTTGCATGGAGTGGGAACAGTTGTACCTGGGTGCGGGGAGGCGGGCCTGGGGTCTTACCCGGCGCCTTTTGGGCTTGTTCTGCTTATTCTTCACCTGTCCACCGGTATTACACAGTGGAGTGGCTGTCACATTGCAGCACTCACAGTCCCAGGCCTCTGGTGAGGTGGACAAGGGGAAAGAGGCACCAGATTCAGCCCAACTTTGCCTTGGACCCTCCCCCCACCTCAACTTCCCTGTCCCTTTTGGGGGACCTCACCATAGGTGGTCATGGGCAGGGTTCCATGAAGATCGGGAGAGTGATAGACCACTGGATTGGGGGGGCTTCCAGTAGGAGGAAAGAAGCTCCTAGTTAAGCCAGGGGCCCCATAGGCACTGCTGGGGCCAGGGATGGAGGAAGGCACTGCAGGTCTCAGTCGCTGGATCCTTAAGTTCTCTTGAAAGATGCCTGTTGCATAGGAATCTTCTGATATCTGAGGCAGCATGCCCTCCCAAGTGGGGTACACAGCGGAGGGAGGGTAGACCCCAGAGTGGACATGGGCCCAATTTGTGTATGGGGAGCCCCCTGGGGTCTCCTCCATACAGCCGAGACATGGGTTCACCTGGATATCTGTAGAGGGGGTGGATATAAGAAGGAAGAAAGAAAGGGACAGAAGGTCTGACACCATCCTGCTTTCAGGATGGTACCCAACAGCCCCAGCATGGTGGCCAACCTTCCCACCTTCCCATAGGTTGCCAGAACAGCTGCTGGCCCTGAGGGACTCGTGGATCTGAGCCCACTGGTCACTCAGGAGCCATTTCCCAATGGGCTTGGAGATCACTGTGTGGAGCCCCATGGGCCACCCAACAACTAGGCCCACCCCCACCTACTTACAACATCCATTCTCGATGTGGTAGTCTGGGGATATACATTCCCAGGCCTGCACATACGTAGGGAATGAGGGCCACATCGCCTAATGAAGGCTTCTGGCCATCTCCAAAATGGCCTCTTTGTTGGGTTCTACCCTAGCTAAGGGTCTCCATGGCAACCTGAATAGCTTGGAACCTTGCCAGAAAAGCCTCTACAGCAGCTACACTGCATGTTCTCCAACTGGGGCTGAGGATCAAACCTAAACCCAGGTGCATGCCCTTGACTGGGAATTGAACCTCAGACCCTTTGGTGCACAAGGCCACGCTCTATCCACTGATCACACCAGCCAGTGCCAATGAGAGGTTCCTATGGGCCAGGCCTGGACATTGTGTATGTCACTCTGCTCACTCCATTGATCAGAACTGTCACATGTCCACCTGTCATTGTAAGGGGGCTGGGAAAGTGAGGGAGTCAGGAAGAAAGGGGAACAGGATTGAAAAGCCTATAGCAGGGTCTGCTTCAGGATTCTGTAGACTCCCCAGAGCTCTGCTGTTTCATGTGGTAGCCACTAGCCACAGTCAGGAGAGTGGCCCCTGTACAAGGTGAGGCCAGGGCTTCCAGAACAAGGCTGCCAGAGAGTCTTATCAGGGTTTCCTATACAGGGTCAGGAGAGTGTTTCCAGAGGGCAAGTTTCGGGGTTCCTATAAAAGATCAGGTCAGAGATTCCTGAAATGGGTCAAGTTATGGATTTCTGTTGAAAGTCAGGGAAATGTTTTCTGCAGAATCTGGTTATAGGCTCCAGCACTTTAGAGGGTCAGGCCATGGAGCCAGGACAGGGTTAGGGCAGCAAGACCTACACAGTGTCTGGGCAGAAGGTCCTGTGTCAGGTAAGGCTGTAGGCGCCTGTATAGGATGAGGTCTGGACTTAAAGCAGGTGGTCAGGACAAGTGCCACCCAAAGGTTCAGAAAAAGATTTTCCATGTAAGTTCAAGACTGAGGTTCATGTTGAGAGTTGGATCATGGGTTCCTGTGGACTCTGTGGGGTGTGGCGTGAGGTAGGGATTGTGTGCAGAGTGACGTGAGGGCTCGTTTTAAACAATGAAAGCAAGGTCCCGAACTCAATCAGGGTTCCCAAAGAGTTTGCAGATGGGGGTTTCTTTCTTTAAAATATATTTTTATTGATTTCAGAGAAGAAGGGGGAGGGAGAGAGAGATAGAAATATCAATGATGAAAGAGAATAACTGATTGGCTGCTTTCTGCATGCCCCACACTAGGGATGGAGCCCAGGACCCAGGCATATGCCCTGACCAGGAATCAAACCGTGACCTCCTGGTTCATAGGTCAATGCTCAACCACTGAGCCACACCAGCTGGGCAGTACCATACTATTAACCAAACTCCTGATTTTATTCAGATTTTCCTTGTTCTCCCACTAATGGCCCTTTGCTTTTCCAGAATCCAATCCAAGATTCCTCATCACATTTAGTTGCCATCTTAGTCTCCTTCAATCAGTAGCTGAGAGACTCTCTCCTATGCTGACTTTGAAGAACAAGCTGGCCTAAGAAGAGGGCCTTGTGGTAAGCAATCGAGGGTGACGTGTGGACAACAGTATCAAGAATCCAAAGCCCCCAGTCCAACAGCTGTAAAGAACTGAATGGTATCAACTGCCATTGGTCATGGGAAGTAAATTCTCAGATGAGACTGCAGCCCTAGATGACATGTTGATTTTAGTCTTATGAGATGTTGGAGCAGGAAATCTAGGTAAGCCAGTGGTGGGCAAACTCATTAGTCAACAGAGCCAAATATCAACAGTGCAATGATTGAAATTTCTTTTGAGAGTCCAATTTTTTTAACTTAAACTTCTTCTAATGCCACTTCTTCAACACAGACTCACCCAGGCCGTGGTATTTTGTGGAAGAGCCACACTCAAGAGGCCAAAGAGCCGCCTGTGGCTCATGGCAGTTTGCCGACCACAGAGTTAAGCCATTCCTGGGTTTCTTAGTTACAGAACAATGTGATAAAATGAATGGGTGCTGTTTTAAACCACTGAGTTTATAGCAATTTGTTTCACAGCAATATGAATAAATACACCAATAGACCTTTCCTTTTTTGCATCTAGTATGAGTTTCCCCAAGTCATGATACTCCACTCCCACTAAACTTTACAGTAACTGTTTCAACAGAAAACCGGTTCTACACATGATCAACTATCATATATTTCAGTCTAAGTGGTAGTCCCAAAGAGTGCAAGAGAATGAATGCATGTATTTAAGACTCTAAAAGATAATCCAATCAATGATTTCTTTCTCATCTGAATCTGAGCCCTGCTATTAATTTGTACGCAATATCTATTCTTGTCATTGTTGCCTCCTCCTTTTGGTTGGCCATCTTCTTACTTATTCAGTAATTTATACCTTTGTCTCATTATTCTTCCTGAGAGAAATCTTATTGGAGCATCTGCCTTCAAAATGAATGAAGAATAATTCAGCCAAATGAAGAAGGGGAAACGGAATATTTTAGGAACAAGGTCAGTATGTACACAATTCCCGTTGTGGGAAAGCACATGTTGTGAATAAAGGCAAAAGTGGCACGCAATAAAGCTGGGTAGGTAGGATGAAACCATACCATGCAAAATCTTCACAGAGCATATTGAAGATTTAACCTAAAAAAATGAGAATGCTGAAGGGCTTTAGGTAAGCAAGGGAAATAGCATCAAAATGTCCTTTCAAAAAGATGAGTCTGGTCAAAGTGAAGGAGAATATAAAGGACAGTTAGGAGGTGACTGAAGAAATATGGAGAGAGTTTTTAATAGCCTGGTTTAATGTAAGAGCAATGAAAATGCAGGAGAAATGAATATAACTAAAGAAAGGATTCTAACTTTGCTCACTATTCATCGTTTCTTAGATATTTCATTCCCATCATGCTGGAAATTTTTCTGATTTAATTTTAAAATGGAAAGAAATGTTCCATATGTTGCATCTTCCATATCACCCTGCTGGTTCCTCTCCTTTGAACTACTAAGTCTCCTTCACTGACCCAAACACCACAAATGCATTCCTTTCAGCAAGAGCAGAAACATTTTTCAGAACCTTTGCATGTAAGGTTGTTGGAGTCTATCGGGCCATGGTGGCTTTGCAGATCAGTGAGGTAAGAAGTTCATTAATGACTAGAGACCCAGTGCACGAAATTCGTGTATGGGAGGCGGGGGATGTCCCTCAGCCCAGCCTGCACCCTCTTCAATCTGGGACCCCTACTGGGATTGGGCCTAAATGGCCAGTCGAACATCCTTCTCACAATCCAGGACAGCTGGCTCCAAACTGCTCACCTGCCTGCCTCCCTGATTGCCCCTAACCACTTCTGCCTGCCAGCCTGATCACTCCCTAACCACTTCCCTGCCAGCCTAATTGATTTCTAACTGCTCCCCTGCCAGCCTGTTTGGCCCCAATTTCCCTCCTCTGTCAGCCTGGTCACCTCTAACTGCCCTCCCTTGCAGGCCTGGTCCTTCCAACTGCCCTCCCCTGCTGGCCTGATTGCCCACAACTGCCCTCCCTTGCAGGCCTAGAACCTGCCAACGGCCCTCCCCTGCTGGCCATCTTGTGGTGGCCATCTTGTGTCCACATGGGGGCAGGATCTTTGACCACATGGGGGCAGCCATCTTGTGTGTTGGAGTGATGGTCAATCTGCAAATTATTCTTTTATTATATAGGATAGAGGCCTGGTACATGGGTGGGGGCCAGCTGGTTTGCCCTAAAGAATATCCCAGATCAGGGTGGGGGTTTCCTTGAGGCATGGGGTGGCCTGGGAGAGGGGCCTGTGGTGGTTTTCAGGCCATCCACATCCCCCAAGCAACCCAAGCGAAGGCCCTGGGATCTCAGATTAATTTATGTCTATAATTCAAACTTTGTAGCATGGAGCAGAGCCAAGCCTTCTGCTCGCTCCATGGTGACAGCCACTTCTTTTTGGGTTTATTTAAATTCTATAATTGAAACATTGTAGCCTGGAGTGGAGGCCTAGGTGCTAGGGCTGCAGAAGTTTGGCTTCCTTCATTGCCCGGGCAACCCTAGCCTCTGCTCTCTCCAGCTCCATGGCTGCCGCAATTTCTGTTGGAATATATCTTCTATAATTGAAATTTTGTAGCATTGAGTGGAAGCCTAGGCCGGCAACGGCAAGTGGAAAGCTTGGCTTCCTCCATTGCCGGGGAAACCCAAGCCTCCCTCCTGCTCTCAGTGGCGGCAGCCATCTTGGTTGGGGTTTATTTGCATAATTTGCTCCTAATTGGCCGATGGGCATGGATGTGGGTGTGGCTTGATCAAAGGTAAGGTAAATTTACATATTACTCTTTTGTTAGGTAGGATTAACCATTGGTCAAACAACTGGACTGATTGGTGCTGAGAAGTCCGTTATTTCCGTTTTCTTCAGGTGTGAGTTTGGAGTAGCTGTCATTTTTTTGCCCCATTGGAAGGGGAGAAGTTTATACCAGCAGTTCACCTCAGGGGTGATGACATCCAGAGAGTCAGCAGAGTGTCTCAGGGATATGGTAGTGAGCAGGAAGAAAGGGTCAATCCCCACAGATTCAGATAGTCCCTACACTCTGATGTTTGACTTTTCAGAGCTCCTTGGAATCAGAGTTTCTTACTCCAGGCTACATTAGAGAGAATGGTTTCTTCCCTCCTGAAGATTGAGATGCTACAAGGAAGATGCCTTCTCCTCTTAGTCTGGTTTTCTGAAATGTTATATGAGAAGCCTGAAGATACCAGATGTATCTTCGGAGTTCTACAAGGAAACATGGTCATATTTACACCACCTTCCTACCTCCTCCCACCCCAAAGACACACACATCAATAAGCTTTTACTTATGGGTAGATTCATCCCAGCAAGAACTTGAGGGAAGCAGAAGCAAAAAACATGTGATCAGATTACCATCTCCCCAGAATTCTTACACTAGGTGGTTAGAATTTTTTAATAAACATATATCTATCATTTTGCATTTCATCTACACTAAAATCTCATTGAAGGCAGAAGCATTACATATTTTAAGGCACATTTTATAATGTGTATAGTGTGATTTGACACCAGTAAATATTCCTTAAAGACACTTATGGTATTCCAAACATTATTCATAATTGGTAAGTGCACGGTGAACCAAGCAAAAATACACACCTTGGAACTAACAACTAAGAAACATGGTCAGATTAGCACCAGAAATTGATTTTTTTTCTCAAGCAGTTTGTCAATTTTGCATTGATTAGCTGTTGTCATTGAAAATCAAGAGACTATTGATCTGTATCAAGTACCTTAAATGTTCTCAAGAAATCTATGTGGATTTTGGTTAATTACAAAATAGAATAAGACCATGGTAGAATGATCCATGCAATTTTCATTGTTTACATTTCTTAAATAACTATGTGTATCTTTATTCCTTATTAAGTGATGCCACCTACTTAATGAAACATTTCCAAGTCCCAAATCACTTCTAAGGCTTTGTGAAATGCTTTTGAATATTTTCATGTTAAACCATCTTAGGAGATACTTAACCTGCCTTGGGGTCCTGTGTATCCTAGTTCCTTAGTTGATCAATAGAAACTCTTAAAGATTTTTGTTAAAAGTATAAAGTATTTAAGCCCATGTTGCTCTTCTGTTATTAATATAATTGGCTCCAATGTTAAGCAAAAACACTTTGAGAACATAAGAAAATCGAAGATAGTCTCTTTTATACATTGTGTTGAGAAAACTGGACAGATATATGCCAAAAATGAAACTTGACCACCAACTTACATTATACACAAGAACAAACTCAAAATGAATAAAATATTTAAATGTAAGTTACAAAACCATAAAAATCCTAAAAGAAAACATACACAGTAAAATCTCAGACATCTCTTGTAGCGATATTTTTTTGCTAATATGTCTCCAAGGGCAAAGGAAATTCAGGAAAAGATAAACAAATAGGACTACATCAAATTAAAAAGCTTCTGCACAGCAAAATAAACCATTAACAAAATGAAAGGGAAACCCACTGTATGGGACAACATATTTGACAATGAGACATTTGATAACGGTAGGGAATGGGGGAAGTCTGTAATAACATCAACATTAAATATTTTTAATAAAAAACTTAAAAGTAAATAATAATAATTTCCAAAATTATATATAAAGAACTTATTCAACGCAACACCAGCAAGACAAACAATGCAATTAAAAAAATGTGCTAAGAACCTAAATAAGACACTTCTCTAAAGAGGACATACAGACTGCCAACAGACATATGAAAAAATGCTCAAGGGCATTAATCATCAGAGAGATGCAAATTAAAACCACAATGAGATAGCACTTCACACGTGCCAGAATGGCTATCATCCATAAATCAACAAATAATGAGTGCTGGCCAGGATGTGTAGAAAAGGGAACTCTAGTACACTGCTGGTGGGAATGCAACCACTATGGGAAAAAATATGGAGGTTCCTCAAAAAATTAAAAATGGAACTGCCTTTTGACCCAGTGATCCCACTTCTATAAATATATCCTATCGATTCCAAAACACCGATCAGAGAAAATATATGCACCACTATGTTCATAGCAGCTTCATTTGCAATAGCTGAGCTCATCAGTAGCTGAGATGAAAAAAGCTGTGGTACTTTTACATAATGAAATACTATGTGGTTGTGAAAAAGAAGGCACCCTTAAATTTTGCCATAGCTTGGAGGGACCTGGAGATTATTATGCTAAGTGAAATAAGCCAATCAGAGAAAGGCAAATACCATATGATCTCATTTATATGTGGACTCTAACGAACAAAATAAACTGACGCACAAAATAGAAACAGAGGCATGGGTACTTGGTACAAACTGACAGCTGTCAGAGCGGAGGGAGGAGGGGGAACTGGATGAAAGAAGGTGAAGGGATTAGCTAAGAACATACAGGCATAACCCATAGACACAGACAATAGTGTGGTGATGGCCAGGGGCAAGGGATATGGTGAGGGCTGGGAGAAAGTGGGTAAAGGGGCGGGGGATGAAAACATCTTTAATAGTGTCAACAATAAAAATAAAGTAAAAAAGAAAAGAAAATTGAACACTGCCTCTCTTTGGATATGGAAATAAGTAATGAGGGCACTACATAAAGTCAGAAAGAAGTGGTCAAAATAAAGATGAAATTAGGTATATTTTCAAGACCAATTGACTCATTACCACTATTTCTAAAAGAATTCTTTATAATTAAAGGCTAATATGCAAATTATCCCCTCAACTGGGAGTTTGGCCAGGAGTTCAACTGAGAGTTCAACCAGAGGTTCAAGGCCAGCCAGCCAACCACCCA
Organism: Antrozous pallidus; assembly: GCA_027563665.1. Taxonomy (NCBI): domain Eukaryota; kingdom Metazoa; phylum Chordata; class Mammalia; order Chiroptera; family Vespertilionidae; genus Antrozous; species Antrozous pallidus. Next base: position 3,662,498 of record CM050509.1, read on the forward strand.
CAGCCCTTCCCCTTCAAGGCCCAGCCTGATTGGCCCCCACCCATGCACAAATTCATGCACTGGGCCTCTAGTATAGAATATAATTAACTGTTAAGTCAGGAAAATTACCAAATGGCCTAAACAAGCTTTCTGTGAAAGGGTCAAAGGTCTATAATATTGAATAATTGAACAGAAAGAGTCTATTTTCCCTTCTAGTAATAAAATGGAGGATTTTTTTTTCTTTTCTAAATCTGAATGATACTAAAGAGGCTCAGGTGTTCCTAAGAGCCTTGGAATTGAGGTTATTATGTGAAGATGACAACTAGAGAAGTTTCAACCTGAGGTTTGACTTAATTGGTTTCTGGCTACAGGAGTCCACATTATTTATCCCAATATGGTTCCAAAATTCTCTGCTTCCCTGGAAAGTAGATGTTCCTGAAGATTACCTCCTGCCTACCAGACTGAGCCTGTATTAGCTGAAATGTTTGTAATAGCTGTTCCTTCTATTTTAGCCCAGCTGGATTCAGGAAAGGAATGGGGGTGGACTTAAAGGAATCAGGACTATGTCTCATTGATATGTGCTTTAGAAAATGTGTGCTTTTTGTGGTTCCCACTTGTTTTGATGCTAAAGTTCTGCCACTATACTTGAGCACCAATACTCTGCTTAGAAGCAAGCAAGAGAGACCCTTAATCCAGAACTTGAATTTTAGTATCCCATTCCGGCTCTGCCTAAACTGTACCCCACTGCACAAAGTGAGGCATGCATGGGGCTAAGGCAGTGGTCGGCAAACTCACTAGTCAACAGAGCCAAATCTCAACAGTACAACAATTGAAATTTCTTTTCAGAGCCAAAAACCGACTTCTGCGCATGGGCCACGAAGTTTCCGTCGCACTGTATGTGCGCGAATACACATGGTATTTTGTGGAAGAGCCACACTCAAGGGGCCAAAGAGCCGCATGTGGCTCATGAGCCGCAGTTTGCTGACCACTGGGCTAAGGGATCTAAAAATCCCAAAGTGAACCAGGAGTTCCAGACTTTTATAAAAGAATATTTGTCAAGATAAGAGGATAAAACATATTTTATTTCAGTTTTGCTAACTTAATTTATAAAATTTCTATTTTTAGATAAATCATATGTAGGCTCTATTTGTATTATTGACCTGGGTGCAGAAATGGTATGAGCAGGCCTGCTTGACACTATTCTGTTTGGGGCAAGAAAAGATTCCACCTGATCAATTCCTAGATCACTTGCAGTGCCATCAGAACAAGACTTTCAACTGGAGTTTGGTTCTAGCTTTACTGAAGGACATGTTACTTGGCACATTACTTCCTGAGTCACAGTTTTCTCATCTACAAAACAAGGAAGTTGGACAAGTTCTTCCAAATCTTCCCCCAGTAAGAATGGCAAAGAGTAGATAGCTATCTTTTGGTTTCTAGGGCTTAGTAGAGTCTTTAAATCATTTCCAACCAAGGATTCTGTAGGTAGAGTGTGTCTTCAATACACAGACTTATTGAGGGTATGCAATGCAGTTGCACTAGGTCCCACCAGCTTGTGCATATGGAAAAGAATTTGATAACATTGATAACTTCCGTTTCACCAGTTTCCACCCACGTGTTTAAGACAAGGTCCTCCACCCTCCTCAAAATTTCACCTGACAACACCTTGCCATGCTAGCAGTCGGCAGCTGTGCATGTCTGCAGGCAGCCCAGGACCAAACCAGAGAGGATGGATCTTGCATTGCCACGATGTGTCCACCATCCGGATACCATTGCTGACATGTACACATAAAGAACTATTTGACATTGAAACTGGGACTCAGAACAGTTGGACATTGAACCTGAGACTGAAACATTTTTTGTTCTTATACATTTATTTCTAGTATGCAGAGGCAAGATATTTTTGAAGAAAAGAAAAACAGGGAAGAGTGATTGATATAGAGGCAGGGAGGCATTGAACAGGCTGTCAAGCTACAGTGGGAAGGCTTGGGTGGACTTGTATGCATGCATATGAGCATAACCAATGAATGAAAGACACTGGGGCGGGGAGGGGGGTGGGTGGGGACATGTGCTGGGGGGCGCTGCAGGGAGGATAATGGGGAGGGGGAAAGGAAACCATGTACTACTATTAAATATAAGTTATACTGCAAAAAAAATCAATAAAAATATATTAAATTGAAAAAATTTTCACCCAATTTATGGGCACCCATAAGTTTTCTTAATAGTTTTTAAGTTTCTCCATTCTGGGCTATCCTGTTAAGATCTGCTGGAGTATGCCTTTACCCTTGGCCCTGCACACTGCACCTGTGGTCCCTGTGAGTGACAGACAACACTAGTAGTAGTGCCAGGGAACCATCTCCTGAAGTCTCCAAAGCTAATGTCCTGCAGAACCAAGCTGCAGCCATGGTTTTCTCTACACTGACAAGAGGAGGAATACCCCCTGGTCCTCTCTTCATTTTCTTTCCTGCTTTGTCCCTGGAACAAACAGCAGAAGGGAGCATGCTTCCCTGTCTCACACAGTCTCACGGGAAAGCAAGATTTCCAAGGACCGGAAGACAGAACCTGGCAATGGCTTCAGTGCCTCTTTCCAGGTGCCGAGTATCCTCTGGCCTCTTCCCCACATAAACAGCAATCCGGCAGATGGCCACAGGTTACTGCCCCACTAACCTAGCAGATAGGTCAGATATGTGAGCAAACTGAGCCACAGCGAATCAGTGAATGAATGCCATCACTCAGTACCAGGAAAATGATGAAGTGCAGTGATATTGGGCTGACTTTCTAACCGTGTCAGAAATTCATTCAGATACACGTTGTTTACAGACCTTAGCTGTATATTTTAAGCTGTAGTGAATGATCCTTGCACCTTTGGCAACAGAGAAGGCTGGTCGCCAATATTCACTGAATACTTGTGAAGTGCCAGGGGCTGGAAAACACATTTCTATGCATTATCGTATTTATTCCTTTAGGTTGGGGGCTAGTAAACTTTTTCTGGAAATGGCCAGATAAGAAATTCTTTGCAGCTTTGTGAGCCATAACATCTCGGTCACACTACTGAGCTCTGAAAGCCAAAGTGTAAACAAGGGTTCCAATAAAACTTTATTTAAAGAATAGGTCTCTAAGCCGAATTTGGCCTCTAAGCCATAATTTGCTGAGCTCTGCTCTATTGAATTCATGACATTAGCACTACTTGCATCTTCATTTAACAGACAAGGAGACTGAAGCCTAAAGGGCTAAACAGTTCACCCGAGATCACAGATACCTGGGAAAGGACCTGGGATGAGCTTAAGTGGTCTGATTCCAGAGCTCACACCCTATAGAACGGAGTCATTTCTGGTATTTGGCAGTAAGTCAGAGACTAACTTTAAGTGAAAAACTTAGGAGCTGGGGCCGGCCTTTGCATGTGAGCTCATGCAAAGTTTCCTTTCTTATCCATCATCATTGTCAACACAGCTTGATATATACTGATGATCTACTAAAGCAAATAAAGCTAGTAATAAAATAAAATGTCACACTCTCACTTTGAAATATCAGGAGAGGGTGGCGTATGTTCCCTCTAACAACCCTTAATTAAAGAATGACAGTATTCATGACTTCTTAATTGTTCTAATTATATGATCTCACTTATTACTCATTAACTTCCTTTCTATCATGGTCTTTCAAGACAGCTTCTCCTTTCATGAGAAGGCCTGAGTCAGTCATAATAACGATGAGGGTAATAATTCTATTAACAAAAACACATTTATATAGCACGATCTCTAAGCCTTTTGCTCTTCTAAACACTTTGACTATATTAATTCATTTAATCTTCACAGCAACCATTTTACAGATGAAGAATCTAAGACCTAAGTGTTAAGTAGCTTGGCCAAGGGCAAAATACCAGTAAGTGGCACAACTGGAATTTGAACCCAGGCAGTCTGAATCCAGAACTCATGGTCTTAATTACTATGTCCGGCAGCCTTTCTAGGAGAATTTTAAAATATAGTAAAAACTAAAATTTTTCATTTTTGTAGGTCACCTCTGTGTAGATTGCATGTAAATTGCATTTCCTGATTTATTATGCAACAGTTCAGAACATTCGTCCTTATTAGAGAAGTTGTAACATCCCCTGAGTTCCAAGGCATAGGGAAGCTCCCATCACCAGTCTCTTGACATTGGTAATCTGTGCAGGTGCCAGCGTTCACTCTTTGAACAATTTTAAAAAGTGGTTATTGGAGTGTGGGGAAGCACGGGACTCGGTTGGAAAGTGTGTAAGGAGGACTCTCAGAAAGTTTGGGGGCCTCTGGGGGACCTTGCTGAAGGCGGCAGCCCCTGCCTTGACTTTTCCAAACAAGTCTGAGCCTCCGAGTGTTTACTTAGACACATCCTTTAAAGGACGCATGTGCTCTCTCAAGGATGCTTACCCTGCTGATAGTATCTAATAGTTAATTTTAGTTCAAGCTATTGTGACAATATATGCCTGAGGAGGCAGGTGCTCAAGTCTATTTGCTCCTAAAGCAAAACAGCCCCTTAGCCTCTCTTTCACTGAAACATGTGTCAGAGTAATCTATCCATCCATCACTCAGGGTCTGATGGTCAGCCCCAGCATTTGAGTGTGAGTGCGTGTGTGTGTGTGTGTGTGTGTGTGTGTGTGTGTGTGTGTGTATCTGTGTGTAGAGTATGGAGCCCCTCAAGAATGCCAAGGGACATGGATGGGGTGGATATTAACATTTTGATGTAAAAGCATTTTCTTTTCTTACCTTAATAGGTTTCTCTGAAAATTTTACTCCCTTCAGAATTATGGCAGACTAGAGGCCCGGTGCATTAAAATTCATGCACTGGAGGAAAGATCTCTCAGCCTGGCCTGCCTCCTCTTCCAGGAGCCCTCAGGGGCAAGAGGTGACCTGGCAATCAGGGGAAGGTGATGCCCCCATCACACCTTTGCTGCTGCCACTGCCAGCAGCTCAAGCCTTGGCCAGCCCTGGGCGGCTGGGCAGCCGACATTGATGACTTGCCTGCGCCTTGGGTCAGCCTTGGGTGGCTGGGGGCTGAGGGGACTGGAGGACTCTGAAGGTAGGTGCACAGAGCAGCCAGACCTACCGGGGGGCAGGCCCAGCCATGCAGCATGCTGCTGCCCCTGTGGGGCTGAGGCAACTTGGGACTGCCTTCTTGTAGCTGTTGGCACCGCCATCTTTGAGGGTGTGGCAATCAATTAGCATATTCCCTCCTATTGGTTGTGGGCGCTTCCAGCTTTGTGAGGGTGTGATGGTCAATTAGCATGCTCCCTCTTTATTAGATAGGATAGTGTTACTGGACTACTGATATCTTCTTGGAATTTACCATTTTCCTACATGCAGTCTAGCTTCTTACTGCTAGCACCTGTGCCTCTTTGCCTGCGAGCTCTCTGTGGCCTCCAAAGCCCTCTCTGCCCACAAGTAGGTGAAAGGGTCAGGCATCTAAACAATAATAGCTGAGAGTTGGTGTATAAATATCCCAGCACCACCAATTTTAAGGCAGAATAATTCTGAGGCACATGTGTTACACTGGTTATCAGAACTCCTCAGAAGGTGAGCCCCAGTTGTCCACAGAGGATACTGGTTTGATAGTTGTATCAGTCAGGATTCCACCAAAGGAAAAAAAGAACAACCCAGGATGATGTATACCATGGCCTAGGAAGTCTGAAATATGCAGAGCAGGCCTTCAGGATGAGCAAGCTGGAACTCTCTGGCAGAAACTGGTGCTACTTGCACTTTAAGAGCCCAGGTGTCCCATGATTTTGGAAGACTTGCCTCACCACCCCACTCCCTGCAGCTCTAGCACATCTGTTTTGTACTTATATGAAAACACCTGCATTACAATCATCTGTCTTCTGCTTGAGGACAACCACTGTTATTTCTTGGTGTCTAACTTCTGGTTTAAGTATCTGATACAACATGGTCAGATACTTACATGGTCATGTGCACTTACTGCTAGCACCTGTGCCTCTTTGCCTGTGAGCTCTCTGTGGCCTCCAAAGCCCTCTCTGCCCACAAGTAGGTGAAAGGGTCAGGCATCTAAACAATAATAGCTGAGAGTTGGTGTATAAATATCCCAGCACCACCAATTTTAAGGCAGAATAATTCTGAGGCACATGTGTTACACTGGTTATCAGAACTCAACAAATGGTCAACAAATGTTTGAAAACATTGTATGAACCCAAGCAGTCCATATATATATATATATATATATATATATATATATATATATATATAATTTTCCACAGAGAGGAAGGGAGAGGAATAGAAAGTCAAAAACATCAATGAGAGAAAAATATAGATCAGCTGCCTCTTGCACACCTCCCACCGGGGATGTGCCCGCAGCCAAGGTACATGCCCTTGATCGGAATCGAACCCAGGACCCTTCAGTCTGCATGCCAATGCTCTATCCACAGAGCCAAACCAGTTTTGGCTCCAGGCAGTCCTTTTAGTTACATCATTCTGTGCTTCCTTTGGACTCAGAGAACTAGAATATATTTGTATGTTAAGTGTCATAATTTCATGGAGTGATTATTATCCTTCGCACACACCTTTTAGGTCAAACTCTTCTGCTGTGTCTCTACATCACTAGAGAAATATTTTTAACCGAGAGGAAATTTTCCACATGTTGCCATCTTCCATATCACCCTCTTGGTTCCACTCCCAAGAATAGCCCATGCATTTATTTATTGTATTTGTAGATTAGCAAGGTAGCTTTCATGAGTAAGAGTGCCATTCATCTGTGAGAAATTGGAAGACAAAGATGCTCAGTGGTTTCTAACTCATCAAACTACCCACTGGAGTTCTCCTTTTTAGATACAAATGATTGCTAAAAATTATTTTCTAATCTGCAGACTTTCCATTGAAACAGGAAACTTTCAAGGCATTGCCTGCTCTTTTAAGGAATTGCCTACCTTTAGGGACCTACCTTCCATTTTCCTGCTCCTATCAAGCATCCTTTTTCCAGGAGAGAGAGATGCACTTCAGCCTTACCTTTAGGCTTGCCTTATCCAGACTTTGAGATCACCTCCTGTGTGCTGTGTAAATGTGAGGAGAGGAGACAGGATGGAGACCCACCCTACTACAAATCATAAATCTTTTTTAAAAAATGATTTTTGAGAGGGGGGGAGGGAGAGGGATAGAGAGATAGAGATAATGGTGAGAGAGAAACATCACTGATTTGGCTGCCTCCTGTAAGCCCCATACGGGGGCGTCGAACCCACAACCAACCTGGGGATGGAGCCGGCAACCCGGGCTTTTGCTCTGACCAGGAATGAAACCTGTGGCCTCTTGGTTCATTGGGTTGATGCTCAACCGCTGAGCAACACCAGTTGGGCACAATAATAAATCTTAATATTCAAGTAATGAGAGGGGAAACCTGGCCATCCTTAACATTAATAAAATGTCACCGTTCACTGTTCCAGCAGAGCTAATAGCAATAATAGCAGCAGCTACTGTTCATCGAGCACAATTTGCCAGCACTGCGCTGAGATGTTTACATAGGTGACAGCAGCTCATCTTAACAATCAGCCTGTGTGGTAGATTGAGTGTACCCCATTTTACAGTCAATCAAGCTGTGGTCATGTAGACAGTACATTTAGGGAAATTCAAGGAATTTTCATTAAATTCTTAGAAACTCTGTTTTAAATCAGAATTGAGTCTGGCTCTGATTTTTTGCTTTAATCCTGAGTCTCTGTCTTGGTTAAACACACACACACACACACACACACACACACACACACATACACACACACACACAGACTCACACACACACACACTCACTCACACAGACACACACACACACTGACACACACACACACACACACACTCACACTCACTCACACAGACACACACACACACTGACACACACACACACACACTCACACACAGACACACACACACTCACACACACACACATACACACACACATACACACACACATACACACACATACACACACATACACACATACACACACACATACACACACACATACACACACACACATACACACACACATACACACACACATACACACACACATACACACACACATACACACACACACACACACACACATACACACACACACATACACACACACACACACACACACACACACACACAGAACTCAAAGACTCAGTAAACACTGTAGCAATTACCAGAGGGAAAAGTCAGGGGGGCGGGAGCGGGGTAGGCAGAACAGGGTAAAAGGGGGATAAATGGTGATGTAAAAAGACTTGACTTTGGGTGATGAACACACGATGCAATATACAGATGATGTATTGTAAAATTGCACACTTGAAACCTACATAATTTTATTAACCAACTAGTGGGCTGGTCCATGAAATTTGTGCATGGGGTGGGGGTGTCCCTCACCCCAGCCTGTACCCTCTCCAATCAGACACCTTGAGGGATGTCTGACTCACAATCTGGGACCACCAGCTCCTAACTGCTCACCTGCTTGCCTGCCTGATCACCCCTAACTGCCTCTGCCTGCCTTCCTGCCTGATTGCCGCTAACCTCTCTGCTTACCTGCCTGCCTTATCGCCCTTAACTGCCTCTGCCTGCCTGATTGCCCCTAACTGCCCTTCCCTGTCAGCCTGATTGCCCCTAACCCCCTTCCAGCCTGATCTTGCCCCCAGCTGCTCTTCCTTGCTGGCCTGATCACCCCTAACTGCCTCTGCCCCCAAAACCATGACTTTGTCTGGGAGGAAGTCAAACATCCGGACAACTCGGTCTAATTAGCATATTACCCTTTTATTAATATAGATAAATTATATAGGATATGATTGATTAAATGGATGGGGGGAGCCTTTTTCAGCAGAAGGAGATGTTCTTGGCAGAAAAAAATACGTAATCCCTATATCTAGACTGATAGCCAGCCATATGCACTATACTGCCAACTGGTCATTAAAAAATTGAACTACTTTCTTATACCTTACCCCAAATAGCTGTTGCCCTTAAAACCCCTCCTCAGCCCCCACCTTAGGTTTTGCCTTCCAGTTTATTGAGATTAGGTTCTGATTGGTTAGTTTCTATGCCAGTCAGCATAAAAATCTCCGCCTCCTAGGCAGCCATTTGTTTCTCACAGTTCACCCAGATTTGGTTATGATTGGTCAGTTTTTATGCCAGTCAGTGTCTCTGGACCTATCTCCAGACCTGGTCAGAGAGGCAGGGCTGATCAGCACCCCTGTCAAGGTACAGCAAGAAACAGAGGCAAGGGTTGATCAACAGCTGCCATGGAGGTTGCAGATCAGACCCTGCTTCTCTCTCTGGGCCTCTCTCTTGGTCTGATTCACAGCCCCCTCGGCAGTCAGTACAGGACTGACTCCCTGTGTTCAGTCATGTGTTCAGTCGTTTTGTACCCTGGCTCTTTACATATACAGTTGTTACTCCAGTAAATTCAATAAAAGTTTTTAAATGTTGGTGAAGATAACATCTATAACTTTAATTTGTGGAAGCCCTACTAAGTGCTTTGTGCTATGTGTTTAACTAACCAAGTGATGGTGCCAAGATTCAAACTTAAGGCAATCTGCACCAGAGCCTGGGATCTTCCCACTGCAGAATAGACCCCTATTCCCTCAAAGATGAGTTTTAGCTTTGCTTTAAGCATTGTCTTAGTAATTGTGATCTTACCAAGAGACTCCAGCCATGTGATTTAGGGAGGGCTTCCTTCCCAAACGCCACTGCCTCTTCTGATTCTGAGTTTCAGCACACCTTATAACCCAGACCTGCCATTGCAGATGTTCTCACATTATTGGCTGCCTGCCTGCTGAGCATTCATTGCTACGTCCCCACCCAAGCCATTGGCTCTACTACCTCCTATCGCCTGACCTCATGCTCTCATGTCTGCTTGGTCACCCCTGTCATGTACATCTGACTTTTCAAAAAGCAACTGACACACCACTAGTGGGGGAGGTGTCTCATTTTTCAGGTCAAAGCCTCAGATTCTCTGGCCTAGTCCCCAGTTTTCTGTGTATGAGAGCCCATTCGGAAGAAGAAAAGCAGACTTGGTCTCTATGATCCATTTATTAATAAACGACAAATCAAGAAATGAAGACTTCCTTCAAGATCTGACTCAAAAATCACTTTGGAAGTGACTGAACTCCTAAAATGCTTTATACTTACCTTTCTTAGGTAGACAATAATTTCTGTCACAATTAAGCATATATATTAAATCTTACACTTGAATCTCTGCATTCAGACTATACAAGGTGGGATAAAAATAGGTTTACAGTTGTGATACACGAAACACAGAGGTTGTCTTCTTATATTATGAATTATATTACTTTCCATTAGAGCAACCTACTTTTCCCCCACATTGTATGCCCTGTTAGGCAAGAATGAGGTAAAGTCATAGTTCCAATGCTCAAGGAAATAGCAAGTGGGGTAAAGTAGGTGTCTTCAAATGCAATTTCCTTAATGGCTCAAATAATCTTCATTAAAGTTCCTAATTCACAAATATTTTGAAATGTTCAAGGAAAAACACTGTCATATATAAATATCATTAATAATAAAAACCAGGTAATATTTTAAATACACTAAAAAGAACTTAACATTTTCAACTCTAAAAGAATGATATGAAATGATTAATATTTTGCCTAAGATTTATAAACTCAAACACAGTCAAACCATGAACTACTGTTTATTAAAAGCATTTATTCTATATTGAAAATATAGACTATCACCCATGCACTGAAGCATCGTGAGTTTGATTCCTAGGCAAGGTCATGTACCTGGGTTGCAGGTGCGATCTGCCACGGAGCGAGCAGAAGGCTTTTCTCTGCTCCAGGCTACAAAGTTTCAATTGTAGAACATAAAGTAATCCCAGTTCCCAGCGCCTCTGCTTGGGTTGCCGGAGGTCATGGCCAGCCTGCAAACCACCATAGGCCCCTCTCCCAGACTGCCTCACACCCCAAGGAAACCCCTACCTTGATCCAGACACCCTTCAGGGCAAACCAGCTGGTCCCCACCTATCCGCCAGGCCTCTATCCTATCTAATAAAAGAGTAATATTCAGATTGACCATCACTCATCACTCCAACAAACAAGAGGACTGCCCCCATGTGGTCAAAGATCCTGGCCCCATGTGGACACAAGATGGCCACCACAAGATGGCTAGCAGGGAAGGGCAATTAGAGGTTCCAGGCCTGCAAGGGAGGGCAGTTGTGGGTGATCAGGTCAGCAGGGGAGGGCAGTTGGAAGGAACAGGCCTGTAAGGGAAGGCAGTTGGGGGCAATCAGGGGAAGGCAGTTAGGGGTGACCAGGCCAGCAGAGGAGGGAAGTTGGGGCAAACAGGCTGGCAGGGGAGCAGTTAGACATCAATTAGGCTGGCAGGGTAGTGGTTAGAGGGTGATCAGGCTGGCAGGCAGAAGCAATTAGGGGCAATCAGGAAGGCAGGCAGGTGAGCAGTTTGGAGCCAGCAGTCCTGGATTGTGAGAAGGATGTCCGACTGCCTGTTTAGGCCCAATCCTACCGGGATCGGGCCTAAATGGGCAGTCAGATATCCCTTGAGGGGTCCCAGATTGGAGAGGGTGCAGGCTGGGCTGAGGGGCATCCCCTGCCCCCTGTGCACAAATTTCATGCACCGGGCCTCTAGTAATAATAGGAAGAAGAAGCAGCAGCAAACAAACCCACTTCCTTACCTATCATGGTGCAGAATAAACTAAAGAAGTGGCTCAATGACATAACTAAATAGAAAGATAAGATCATTCAAGATTATCTTCTCAAACTGGCTTATTATACCCTACTAGTAGCTCTGCACATGAATCTGTGTGCCAGTAGGTCACTGCAGCCCTTCTGTAGCTCTCCACCCACTGCTGCCCTGCCCTCCTGTAGCTCCCTTTCCCCCCCAGCTCACACCCCTCATAGCTTGCTGCCTTGCCCCCTCCTGTGGCTCTCTGCTACCCACTTGTAGTTCACTGCTCCATCCTCCTGCAAATCTGTGATCTGGTCCTTACATGGTCGGTTGTTATGACTTATGGCATAAAGGATAATTAGCATATTCTTCCCTTATTATGTAGGATTAATAGGAGTTTTCCAGCCAAAATAATACATGCTATTGTCATGTAAGAAAACAAAAAAAGCAAAAGTTTCTGAAAATCATGGGTTCTCTTTTAAGTTGATGGGCAATCTTTAATTTGTTTACTTCCCATTTGCTATTCAACTGCTGCCTCTCTACTCGTACTGCCCTCAAGGGTCCCAGATGACTTCCTACCAGCGAGTTTAGAGAGCTCTCAGGAACATTAACTTTGAGAGTGCTCCTACTTTCTGGAATTGTATGGCTCTGAATAGCTTCTCTCTGCTCTCCATTCTGTATTTGTTTTCTTTTTAATCTTACCACTCACTTGTCTCCTTCGTTGTCACTGCCCCCAAAGTCTCCAACCTTTTTCAGTTCACTTCTAAAACCAACTCTTAACTGTAAGTGTCCACTTGGCTAAGTTTTCCTTCCCAGTTTTTGACAATGTTGCAGAAAGGCTGGTAAATGCCAATTTCAGTTCTCCCTGACCCATCCAAAGGTTTCAATCACATTAAGCCGTTATACCAGAGCTTCAGAAGAAGGTTGGGGGAAGGCAATCTTTCAGTGGATATAATGAAGTACTGTGAGAATCCTCCAGCTTTCCCCACTCAAAACTGAGGCACTCCTCCCCCCAACTGCTGGCAGCATTGGAGGCTGAAAGCTCTGTGCTAAGACAACCTTGCCCAGGGTCGGGCCCCATCGCAAAGGCTAATATCCATCTTAAGAGTTTATTTTCAGTAACTGAGCCAAACAGCTGCATGCTAATGTATTTGCTGCAAAAGCAAAGTGGCACCATCAAAAATCCCATTCTTCCGGGACAGCATATTTAACAAATTGGGCAGTAAAGGCCAGTTAAGAACATGGCTAAAACAATTGCCTCTGGGATCAGGATGTGATTATACACAACTTCTATTTATGGCCTACCAGCTCTGTGGCCTTGTCCAATTTCTATTCAATATAACTTACATCTCCTTTCCACATACATACAACTAGAGGCCCAGTGCACAAAATCCGTGCATGGGGGGAAGGGTGTCCCTCAGGCCAGCCTGCACACTCTCCAATCTGGGACCCCTTGAGGGATGTCTGACTGCGCATTTAGACTTGGGCAGTCAGACATCCCTGTCACAATCGAGGACTGCTGGCTTCCAACTGCTCGCCTTTCTGATTGCTCCTAACTGCTTCTGCCTGCCAGCCTGATCACCCCCTAACCACTCCCCTGCCAGCCTGATTAATGTCTAACTGCTCCCTTGCCAGCCTGTTTTACCCCAACTACCCTCCTCTGTTGGCCTGGTCAACCTTAACTGCCCTCCTCTGCAGGCTTGATCACCCCCAACTCCACTCCCTTGCAGGCCTGGTCCCTCCCAACTTTCCTTCCCTACTGGCCATCTTGTGGCAGCCATCTTGTGTCCACATGGGGGCAAGATCTTTGTCCACATAGGGGCAGCCATCTTGTGTGTTGGAGTGACAGTCAATTTGCATATTATTCATTTATTAGATAGGATGGCAATGGCAGTACTACCTGTGCTAACATAAGGCACTGGTTCTCAAACTTTAGCCTGCATCAAAATCACATAGAGGGCTTGTTAAAACATAGAAAGCTGGCTTTCACCCCTAAAGTATCTGAGCCAGTAGGTCTGGGGTAGGGCCTTACAATTGGCATTTCTAACAAGCTCCCAGGGGATGCTAATGCTGCTAAGTCTGAGGACCACGCTTAGCAATCCATTGCCACAAGGATTTGTTACGATAAAATGAGAGAACAGCTGCAGTATGCTGAGCGTGGGAGGTAGTAAGTGCTCAAAAATCTTAACTGTTGTTTTTATTGTTTTTTGAAGACGTATACTTTTCCACTCATAAACTTTGAACTGAACCTCTATGTCTAAAACAGTTTTATAAATCGAGAGAAGCAGTGAAAAGCAATAATATCCAAGGAGCATATGTTGCAAACAAATTGCATGAAGCACACTGAATCAGAGGTGGCCAATCATAAAAAATATCACAAGAATGTGGAGAAACGACAAGTTGGGGAACATCTTCTCTCAATGGTGTAAACATAACGCCAACACCAACTGCATCTCTGACTAAGCTCCAGGCCTTATGTAGTGCCATCAATACTTGTACCTACACTTGAACTTCTTTTCTCATTTCAAACCTATCACAGCAGGACTTATGGAGGGCAGATCTGATTAATTTGGGCTCAGTTGCTTTATCTTATTAAGAAAAGCAAGTTTAATGGAACAAAATATTCTACTGGTTACATTTTTTTTTCAGTCATAATAAATACCATTTTTATCTATGATGAGTGGAATCATTTCATTCATACAATTGCATACGTACTAACTTAGAGGCCCCTGCCCACAACTCTACCTAGAAGGTCATTCCATAAAGCCAACGCACAAGGTCATGAACAATATCTATTCATCAGGGACACACCAGGAAAGAGGAACTTGAAAAAGCAGAAATTCTTTCACAAGGGTTTTAGGTTCTTTTCTATGACATTTCTCTGCAGCTCTAATAAAACACGACTTATATTCAAATCCAGCCAACATTTTCCGACCATATAAAATGTGGCGGGCCTTGTGCTATGTGCTTGTACAAATGTATCTTTTCAATCGCCACAAAAAGTAAACAAATCTAATATTATACATTAAGTTGATATAGCCTTAATATTATAACAGAATAGAGCACAATATGCAGAATATGCCATAAATATCCATGTATCTCTAATTTGGAGTGAGTGATTTGATATTTGTTTTATGGAAAGATTTTTTTTTCAACGTCAGGATCCGCACACTGACTTTGGTTTTGTTGTTTTAGTGTAGCTCAATAGCTTGCAAACTCTCGTATGCATAATAACTATTATACGGGTTTGTGCACTCAGAACCAGATTAGCAGATCTTATAGTTGATCTGAGGGTCTTTCAAGGGTATTTTTAGTTATAGGAGATTTTTATTATAAAGGCTGGTTTTCAAAAACTCGTTCCTTTTTAAAATTTTATGTTTATTGTTGAAAGTATCAGAAGCGTCCCCTTTTTGCATCATATAAGACTTTTACAAACATTGTAAGCCCAAAATGAATGGCTATTTGAAGCCTAAGCATTTCAATATGATGTGTGCTTCTCTTCCATATAGTAATGGACCTCAATAAGGAAGAAGACCAGGAGGGGGCTTGATCCTAAAGCTGGAAGGATTGCCCTACAAATGATACACACTTTACTCAAAATTGAGGAAAATCTTCAGGATTGTAGTGGGGTTCTTTTCATCAATGTTCTCAACAAATATTTATTTGGCATTGACTAGAGGGCAGGTGCTGCTCTAAGTGCTAAGGACACAGTAGTAAGTAATGACAAATTGATCTCAGGAAGTTTACATTTTAGACTCTGAAGACACAGAGAAATACCAGAGAAACTGTACATGCAATACGTCATGTTGCATTTCCTGATGTGAAGTAGTTTACAGGGATGGAAAGTTACAGCGGAGGATGTTCATTTCACGCTACCAGAGAAGTAGGAGAACCAAGAGAATGATGTCCCAGAAACAAAGTGAAGAACGTATTTTTAAAAGGAGAGAGTGCTCAGCCAGCTGCATTATCGGCCAAAAACAGATCCAAAAAGGTCAATGCTGAGAAATGACCATTGTGCTTGGCAACAGGAAGATCACTAAAGGCTCTGTGAACTGAGAAAGTTTGGGAAATTTTGTCCTAACTCCCAATTAGCATAGCACTGAGCAAATAACATATGTTAGGTAAATGACTCAACTACTGATTTTAGATCATCTGTCGTACTTGTAAACATTTATTCAGCACATATTCTCTGTGCCAGCCATTGCACTAAGTACTTTAGATGCATTATGTCATTGATCCTTCCAACAGCCCTGGGAGTGAATTAATATTGTTATCACCATTCTAACAACTGGGTAACTGAGCTACAGGGTGATCAAATAACTTTTGTAAGGCCACACAGCTGAAAAGTTGTGGAGCTGAATTCCAAAGCCCATTCTATTAACCACCATATTCTACAAACAAACTCCCAAATGATTTTCAAAATAACAAGTGGTGAAGTTGATTGAAAATAATGGCATCATATTAACTTTATTCTAACATATATAGAGTGACACTTTGAGAGTTAAATAGATGAATTCATTACAGGACACTTCTTCAACAACTATAATTGAGTGTCTGCTGTGTGCGAAACGCTATGAGGGATACAAAGATGAATAAGAAAGAGTTCTGAAACTGACAATTTTGAAACAAAGATGAAGCCGTGTTCACACAGGCCCATATTTTCAAGATATTTTGCTATTCTGATTTTAGCATGTCACTGAGCCTTTTCTCTTATAGCTACATTTTTCAGAGAAGCTCCTAAGAATTTAGCTTTTTCCATTCCATTAGCTTCTTCATATCAGGATTGAAATTTTATCTGTCTGTACCAGCAATTGAACTTGCCCTAACTAGGTTTCAGCAGCTTTGGACAACTAAAAGAGGGTCTCCTATCCCCTCTTTCCTCTCCTTCCTAATTTAAGAGGGGTTACTAGTTTATAAATTAACAGCACATAAGAAGTTTGTTTAGCAGCAGTTAGGTTATCCTATATAATAAGGATGTAATATGCAAATGGTCGTTACGCTGTGAAGCTTAACGACTGACTGACCGCATAACGACCGAATCGTGCATCAGCAGGAGGATAGGGCAGTGAGCTACAAGCGGGTGGCGGAGAGCTACAGGAGGGGGCAGGGCAGCAAGCTATGGCGGGGGTAGAAAGGGGCAGAGGAGCTACAGGAGGGTGGGGCAGCAGGTGGAGAGCTACTGGAGGGTGACAGCGAGCTACTGGTGCATGAATTCGTGCACAAGGCTACTAGTATTGAAAGAAAAAGAGTCACCACACACAGGTGATTCCTGAGGTAACCAGCATTGGCATCACCGGAGGCTTTTTTAAACATGAAGTGTGGGACTCTACCCCCTAAATCTGATTCTTCTGGAATCTTCCCTTCACATGAGTTTCACCCTCCCTAAAATTAAAATAGGCCAAATCCATTATATTTGTACAAAAATTCAGATACATCCGTAGTTTGCAATTCCTTAAGGTGAGCCTGTGGGCTACAAGTATTACACTGTTTAGTCAGATAGGAGAGCTGCTCCCTAGTTAGGATTCTAATGCTGACTTTGTGTAGACAGTTTTTAACAAGACACTTAACCAGCTTGAGTCTGAGATTTCATTTGAGTTAAATAGACTGATCCCTTGTTTGTAATCTTGAAATTATATGATTGTGTTTAACTGAGCACAGCCACAAAATAATTTAAGAGACTATTATTGGATCCCGAAAAAGTTATATATAAGGTATATAAAATAAACAAACATAAAACCTTAAAATACAGAAGAAAAAACTAAATGCTGCAAAAGCACATAACTAAAGCCTTGTGGAATTTTGCATGAATAAATGTAAAAAAAGGGATTTGCTTTTATCTTGATGATTAGCATACCAATAAAAGTAGACCAGACTGTGTCAGTATTTACCTGGAGAAATTAGTGAAATTTACATTGTTTCATGTGATAGATATGATGTTATTAATGTCAATAAAGACATAAAATAAATTGAAGTCAAAATAAATTTATTATTGCATAATCATAATTTATTGCTAATCATATCTTCATTACATTTAATTTTTAGATGTAATCATGCAAGTTTAACGTGTTACTACAAATATCAATGCACTCTTGATGATGAGTTGAGAATATGAAAACACTGACTTTAAGTCTGAAATGCTTATCTTTAGAACATTCGAGCCATCAGGAAAAGTAAAGAACTAGACAGAGAAGGGTAATGGATACTCTTGACTGAGATTTCCAAGTGGAAACTAAATTTCCTAATTTCCCAACTACCTTCATGGTGGTGTGGAAGGTTGAGATAGGAGCCACGACGCTGACCAAATTAAGCTGTTTTATAATCTACCTTCTCTAAACGGAAGGCAATATTTTGAAAAATAGCTGTGGAAACACATCTCTGAAAGTTTGATACTTTAAAAGTAGAGGTAAAAAAAAAAACTACAGAGAAAATTTTTTCATGAACTTCAAAGCAAAACGTGCTCAAAAATTTAGAGGTGAAAATCCCTCAACAAAATACTAACAAATTGTACTGACTAATGTACAAAAAGAATTACCTACTAAAAACAAGTGAAGTTTATTTCAGGGATGTAAAGCGATTCACTATTTGAAATGAAATAAGTATAATCTATTATATCAACAGTGTAAAGAAGCAAAATCATATGATCATATTAATCAATTCAGAAAAATATTTGATAAACTTTAAAACCTATTCATGATTAAAAAAAAACTCTCAGTAAATTAAAAACAGAGAGGGGGTCTTCCTCAGGTTGACAAAGAAAATCTACCAAGAAAAGAATGTTAGCCTTAGCCAGTTTTGATCGGTTGGATAAAGCATTGGTTTGTGGACCGAAAGGTCCCAGGTTTGATTCCTGTCAAGGACATGTTCCTCGGTAGGGGCTCGTGCAGGAGGCAACCAATAGATGTGTTGCTCTCACATCCATATTTCTCTCTGTTTTTCCCTCTCTATTCTACACTTTCTAAAAATCAATGGGAAATATCTTGGGGCGAGGATTTTAAAAAGAAAGAAAAAATGTTAGGTAATATTATGCTCACAGGTGAAAGACAATAAATATTTCCCTCTAAGATTGGAAGCAAGGCAAAGAAGTCCATTCTCATCAATTTAGCACAGAAAGATCTAGCTAGTCCTTGCACTAGAGCAAAAAAAGAAAATGAGGGCATGCAGATTACAGAGAAAGAAATAGAACTATCCTTATTTTTAGATGGCATCATTTCTATGTAGAAAACACCAATGAATCTACCCCAAAACTGCTAGCACTAATTAGAGAGCTCAGCAGTATCACAAGATATAGGGTCAACACAGAAAAATCAATTGTATTCTATTTACTAGCAACAAACACATGGAAACCAAAGTTTAAAAATGCAATACCATTTACAACTGAGTAAAAAAAAAATCTAACAGAACACATATCGGACCTGTATATTGAAGGTTCGAAAACACCAAAGAAAGCAAAGATGATTTAAATGGATGGGCGGACATACTGTGCTCATAGATTGGAAGATTTACCAGAGTAAAGATGTTAGTTTACCCAAGTTAATCTAAATATTTAATGCAGTTACTATCAAAGACCCGTAAAGATTTTTTGCAGATATATTAGTAGATGAGCATATTTTAAAAACTATATGGAAAGGCAAAGAAATTAGAATAGCTAAAACAGTTTTGACCCCAAAAAGTAAAACGAGAGGAATCTGAGATCATGACTTATGATATAACTACAACAGTCAAGACAATGTGTTACTGGAGAAGGAATATTAACCCACAGATGATTGGAACTGAATAGAGACTATAAAAAAAATACACCAACACAAATATGCACAATTGATTTTTGATAGAGATGCAAAAGTAAACTCAATGTAGTTTTCTTTTCAACAAATTGGATTGGAATAATTGAACTTCGATAAACACACCTTTTGATCTAATTTTTATACCGCATACAAAAAATTAATTCAAAATAAATCATTAATTTAAATGTAAAATATGGAACTCGAAAATTTTTAGAAGAAAACAGAACGATATCTTTGGGACTTAGTTCTAGGTGATAACCTACTGAATAGACATAACCCCAGAAGCACATCATAATTTGAAGAGATTAATAAATAAAACCTCATCAAAATTAAAATGTTTGTACTCCAAAGTACCTTATTGTGAAAATGAATAGACAAGCTATAGACTGGGAGAAAATATTTGCAAACCTTATAAATGAACAGGCCTTATATTTACAATTTGTAAGTAACTCTCAAAATCCAACATCTGTGGGGTTTTTTTGTAAATAATTCAATTATAGAATGCATGAAGAACATAAAAATATATTTCTACAAAAAGAAGATGCAAATGGCAACGACATGAAAACATTCAAAATCATTATCCATTATAGAAATGGATATTGAAACCACAATTATATCATCATACACCTCTTAAAAAACTAAAGTCAAAACTAGTGATAGTGCTCAAGGCTGGCAAGAAACTAAAGAAACGAAATTTCTCAAACACTCCTAGTGGCAATGTCAAATAGCTCCGCCACTCTAGAAAACACTGTGGCCATTTCTTATAAAACTAAACACACATTTATATGACTCAGCAATTATACTGTTGACCATGATTTCAGAAAATAAAAATATATGTTCACCAAAAAAAATGTATTTGTACATGAATACTCATTGTAGCCTTTCTTTTTTTCATAATAGGAAAATACTAGAAACAATCCAAATGACCCTCAATAGGTGAATGGTTAAAAAAAATTGTGCTCAGCCAACAAAAAAATAATGAAGTGATATATACAACAACCTGATTGAATCTCAAGGGCGTTGTACTCAGTGAAAAATGTCTGAAAGTTTATAAATGTGTGATTCCGTTATATAACATCCTTGACGTGACAAAGCTATAGAAATGAAGGACAAATTAGTGGTTGCTGCGGAACATGAGTAGAAGTAGAGTAGTGTGTGGTGTGAATTTCAGGTGGTAGTCTCAGATAGTTTTTGTGTGGTAATGGAAGAATTCTTTGTCTTGATTGTAGAGATGGTTAAACCAACATAGAAAAGGTAAAAATTAAAAAGAAATATGCATGCATATATAGAGATGTCTAAATGTAAGTTAAAAATGATAAAACTGGAAAAGTTTCACATTCTTGTTAACAGCAATGCACAAATGTCAGTTTCCTTGTATGGTATTGCAGTATCTATAATCTCTATTAAATGCCATCAGAAAGGAAAGATGGATGACGGGTACATGAGGACCTTTGGTAACTCTTTTTGCAATTCCTCAAGTCTGTCAAAAGAAAACTTGTTAGCCCGGCCAGTATGGCTAAGTGGTTGGGCATCATCCTATGAACCAGGAGCGATTCCTGGTCAGGTCACATGCCTAGGTTGTGGCTCAATCTCCAGTGTGAGGAGTACAGGAGGTAGCCAATTGATGATTCTCTCATCATTGATGTTTCTCTCCCTCTCCCTTCCTCTCTGCAATCAATAAAAATGTATTTTTTAAAAAAGAACATTTTTGCCCTAGCCAATTTGGCTCAGTGGATAGAGCCAAAGAGAGAGAGAGAGAGATGGAGGAGGAGGAGGAGGAGGAGGAGGAGGAGGAGGAGGAGGAGGAGGAGGAGGAGAAAGAGGAGGAGGAGGAGGAAGAGGAGGAGGAGGAGGAGGAGGAGGAGAAATGAAAGAAGGAAGGAAGGAAGGAAGGAAGGAAGGAAGGAAGGAAGGAAGGAAGGAAGGAAGGAAGGAAGGAAGGAAGGAAGGAAGGAGGGAAGGGAGGGAGGGAGGGAGGGAGGAAGGAAGGAAGGAAGGAAGGAAGGAAGGAAGGAAGGAAGGAAGGAAGGGAAAGAAAACTTGCTAGATGTATATGTAAGGAAATGGACTGTTCTTGCACAAATATGCATACCTAGTATATCTCTGAGGCCCCAGCACTATTCACTCCATAGAAAGATTGAAGATGGTGCACAGGTGTCAGCTGGTATTGGATCATCAAAAGACTCTCCATGATAATAGGCACTTTCTGGCTTCTGTGCTAAATCAGCAAGTCTACTTGGCAGAATTAGATAATTATTTAATATCAGGGACCTTCACAACCATTTCTCAGTCTATCTTTTCAGCCTCGTCTCCATCTAGCCACATACACGTGACATACTGCCCACCCCCTTTTTGAACAGGATGGGTATCATCACAGCTCTGAATCTTTGTCCTGCTGCCTTTTGTTTGTTTATTTGTTTGTTTTTGTTTGTTTGTTTGTTTGTTTAGAAAAGCCCATTCCCTCATTCTCCACTGGTTAAACTTCTCAGGTGGCCTTCCTTGTTCTAAGATTCCGCCTTCACTTGGCAAATTTTTTTGCTTCCTCCTTCCTGAAGTAACTACCTCATTGTACTATATAGAGAGTTTAAATCTGCCACTGATATCAGAAGTTACATATTTTATTTATCCCTAAGATGTACCATATTTTTCCGTGCATAAGACGCCCCTTCCCCCCTTTCCAACCCCAAGTTAAGAAATCACTATTGTAAGCCTTTGCTGGTTCTCCTCTGAAGGCCTTCTTCTCTGCTGGCACCTTAAGGAGCTGTTCTTCCTGTTTTCTCTGATGTCCGGTCACGTGGTCTCTCTGTAGCTCCATGGCCATGCTCTTCTGCACAGCTGATTGCATTCAGCTGGGATTTTGCAGAGTACGACCATCGCTTACCAGTGTTTATCTTTTTTATTTTTATTTTTTGACATCTTATGAGCTCAGAAGCCCAGTCCCTGTTGCATCTGCACTCCCCACCTCCACCTCCAATCACCATATCAGCCGATGTCAGTCACAATAAGACTCATGATTGGAGGAAGCCTGTCTGACAAGGTGTGGGTTGCTATGCACCCACATGGCTCCCTCCTCTGCTGATTTCTATGTATAAGACGCCCCTCGGTTTTCAGTCTAACGATTTTAGAAAAAAAATAGCGTTTTAGACACAGAAAAACATGGTAGTTCCTGGCCATTATGCTCAATAGATTTATTGATTAAATTTATTGAATGTCATTAAAATGAAGATTGAGGAATTATTGATTTCTGTGAATAAGAAAACTTGGATAATAAAATTTTAAAAATGGATCCCTTCCTTTTATATAGATAAGCCAAAAGTCAATAGAAGTTAAAGACCTACTAGTGGTCTAAATTAGATAAGACTGGGCACAAAAAGAAGAAAAGAAAAAGACTTTCATGAAGAGAAAAATGAAGATTAGTTTTACCCAATTTAAAGGGTTCATAATGTGCAGGTAGGAGAAGAACGGAATCACCAAGACACTAGAAAACATAATGTTATTTTCTCATTTGAAAAATAATGTTAATTCTTGTTCATTGTTGTCCCATAATAAGCAGAATAGTTAAATGCTTCACTTGACTCTGAGGCCACCAGTTGGAGCGGCTGATTACCCAATCATCAGATGTGATTAGTATTTGAAAGAATTAGAATACATGGTAAGGGAGAATAACAGAAGAGAAGATGATTATAACATTTTCAACTTAGGTATGTATCCCTACCTTTGCAATATATCCAGAATAAAGCTGTCACTCAGTACTGCCACTGGTACCATGCTAGTCCAGCCTGTCATTGTACTTTACCTGGATCATGGAAATAACTAATCATTTAGTCTATTTTCAGCTCAGGGCCAGAGCTGTTAAAATGTAGTCAATTCCTGCTCAACACCTTCCAAATGCTTAGCATGTCCCTCAAGAGAAAAGCAAAGACTTTTATTTGATTTGTAGAGCTCTACCAGATCTATCTAGCGCTTCCCAGACACTGCACCCTGCTCCAGCCATGCTGGCCATTTGCTATGCCTCAAATATTCCACACATCTTCATTAACCGCCTTTATCTGTTGTCCTTCCTACCCCTGCCCCCAGAATGCTATTTTTTAAATACAGCTCTTTCTCAAAACCCTATCTTCTTGCAGTTTACTCAACAATTATCCTCAATCTAAAAATTTAGCTTACTATCCTGATATTTCACACTGATTTACTTCTTCTCTTTAGCATATATTCCTATTTAAGATAGCGTATATTTCTTCATTTACCTTGTTTTCTACTCTAAGTAAGGTGCCACTTGATTATCTTCATAAAAATAAGAATTGCTACTTTATACAGTGTCCAGGCACTGGAATAAGGCCTTTATATGTTATGAAATTAGTTTGCTCTATTATAATGGTAACATTATTCCCATTTTTCAAATGAGGAAACAGGCTTATCTTAATGGTATTCCTAGTATATTTGAAATCTGTAGTGGATATTTTTTCTACTCCTCTCCTTCATATGACAAAATTGTTTTCAGTAAAAGTCATCTATAATAATAAAATGGTAATATGCTAATTAGACAGAACAGCCAAATGTCCTTCTGGACAAAGCCACGGCAATTGCGAGGGCCGAGGGCAGGCAGCAATGGTGGCCAGCATGGCAGCAGCGGTGGAATGATCGGAGTGGTGACTTCTCCTGATTGGCCCAGTGACCTCCTGCAGAGGGAGAGGCCAGACTGAAGTTTGAACATCCCCTGAGGGTTCCTGGACTGTGAGAGAGGGCAGGCTGGGCTAAGGGGACACCCTCACCCCAGTGTATGAATTTTCATGCACTGGGCCTCTAGTACAATAATAAAAAAAAATAATTATTACTCTTGATTTATCCTTTACTTTTAAATAGAAAAAAACAATTAAAAATCAACAAATTTGTATTTTCAAGACCAACTGAAGTAAGTTCTTTTTTGCCTTTAAGATCACTTTACTATCATTGTTTATTTAAAATACTAGGGGTCCAGTACATGAATTCATGCACGTTGAAAGAAACTGTGGGGCACATGGTTGCGGTGGGCACAGGGGCAGGTCTTGGCCCATCCTTCATGCCCTCCCACCACAGCCCCTGGTCCCCTGTCTTCTGGCAGCCCTGCTCCACCACTGCCATTGCTCCCATGCACTAATGGCACTGGCTCCACTCACACTAACTGACTGCGTGGAGTAATTGGGGCTGGCGCCATTAGCAGCTCCGAGAGGCAGCTGCTGCCCAGATTGCCCCTCAGGAGCAGGGGAGGTGGAGAAGCCCTCAGGGGTGATTGGGGCCAGCAGCCACCTCTCGGACCCACTGACAGTGCTGAGTGATCGGGACCAGTGCCAGGCATTGGCAGCGCATGCAAGCGCCTAGTGGGACTGCAGCACAGGAGAGCAAAGAATTGTCAGTAACCACCAGAATCTCACTCTGATGATAGTGACCATCCCCCTCCTTGGTCTGGCACTCCCGCCCACCTGCTCCACCATCCCACTGCAGCTGATGCCCACCATGTTCCACACTCTGTCGCCTGCTGCCAACACCCATCATGTTCTGTGCGTGCCCCCTGGTGGTCAGTGCACATCATAGCAACTGGTTGTTTCATTGTTTGGTTATTCTGCTGTTCGGTCTATTTGTATATTAGGGTTTATATAGAGAGATAATATTTAAATACAGAAATATGTAGTACCTCAGACTGGATATAAGAACAACACATGATATGAACAGAAATTATTTTTAACCTTTACTTACCCTCTCTATAGTCTGTGAAAATGCATGTATCTGTGTGTGTGTGTGTGTGTGTGTGTGTGTGTGTGTGTGTAGGGAACTGAAGGTCTTCACATTTAACTTCCAGGTTAATGTTCATGCTCAATGTTTGTTAAAGGATAAGAAAAATGTGCTTACATATCACAAAGAAGACATAATGAGCCATAGAAGCTTGAAACAAAAAGCTACAGAGTTCAGGGGAGGAAGAGAAAGAGAGACAGACAGAGACAGAGACAATGTCTCTCTGAATGGATGTCACAACAGATATAGCACACCATTTGCAAGTTGTTCATAAGTCTTCAATCCATTGCTTTCACCATACACGGCAATCTCTAGGCAAAGACTGATCAAGGGATTATGCCTTTACTGTAGGAGTATAAGAGGCCCTGAGAGCAGTTGCTTAAGATCACAACCATCCCAATTTAATTTACAACAGTACCCAAGGAATGTCTTTCCCATCATTTCCTGGTCTAGGGGAAGCAGCAGAAGTGAGGCAATATGTAACTCAAAATACTAATTAGTAATTGTGATCAGTGACTATGACAAGAGGAAACAAAAATAGGCTTGATTACGCCAGTTTAACACTCAGGTTTTATGTGTTAATTTATACAATAACAACACCCCTCTTTGCTTTCCCCTTTGAATTCCATCCACTTTCCCACCTAATACCAACTAGTGACCCAGTGCACAAAATCTGTGCACATTAAGAGAATTAATTGGAGGAAATAACTTAATATTGCTGTTTGCCCTTTCTCTAGAATAGAAGTTTCAGAGATGAAAGAAAATTAGTAAAATGTATATGAAAACCTTCATCCTGTCAGAGTCTGGGGCTCACCATGGGACCCAGAGTCAAGTCCCTGCACACCCATGTGCACTTCGCCATCACACTAGACCCACACCCAGCCGGACCCACCACCATTGGACTATATCCAGACTTGACTGGCCCCATCCCTGTCATACCCCACTAGGTGGGGGCGCGGCCTCAGATTGCCTGGCCCAGTGTCAGGGTATGAGACATGCCCTGAAGTCTCTGGTCTGAGCCAGGGCAGGGGGCACACCTTGCGGTCCCCGTCAAGCCCCACCGGGTGGGAGGCATAGTCTCAAGTCCCCTTTCCTGGTGCCAGGGTGTGGGGTGTGCCCTCAGGTCCCCTGGGCTGATGCCGGGTTGGGGGGCATGGCCTGAAGACCCCTGTCAAGCCCTGTCAGGTTGGGGGATGTAGCCTGAGGTCCCCAGTCAAGCCCCACCAGGTGGGGGGCACAGCCTCAGGTCCCTGTTGACTGCTCATTAAGGCTTGTTATGGAAACTTGGCTTCTGCTGTGTTATGGGATCCCCACCTCTGCTGTGGGCACAGCCATTTTTGTTATGGTGTGACGGTCAATTTGCATATTCCATCTTTATTAGATAGGACTAGTGCCTCCCTTAATATAGCCCGGGCCACCACCTGGAAAGTCCTACAATGCTGTCTTCTCCAGGGTTTCAATCAGGTTTGGCCATACTGGCTACCTGTTTTATCACCAATACTGTTCCTTCCTTATGTTTCATAATGTAGACCTATTTTCTTCCATGTTTCACAAGCTTTACTGTATTTTTGAAATGCATATTTTGAAAAGAACGAGACATTTATTTGCCCTTCCAACCTATTAGTGTTAAATGGACCTATCTCTTTCTTCATTGTCATTGTACTTTGCCATTTAAAGAAAGACGAGTCCGCCCCAAAAACTAAAGCAAAACTACTTGTTTCTAAAAATACTGTTTGATTTTTAATAGATATTAATACATTACATTTTGTGGCCAGTTTTAGCCCATCTTATTTGCTCCCTGCCACAGTAATGGAGAATTTTGTCGGTTAGAAATAGGGTTATGATATACCGGTAAGATTTTTAACGCAGAGGCTACTGCAATTTGGGCTCTGAATCAGGCTGCACCTGTGGCACTATTTTCATTGGCACCAGAAATCACCAATGATGCTACTTCTCAGGGCAGCTTTGCTATCTCTGCATGTCCTAGTAGCCAGAGAAAGGTGACACTTCAATACCTGGCAGAGAAAAGTTTTTTCAAATGTATTTTTATTGATTTCAGAGAGGAAGGGAGAGGAAGAGAGAGAGAGAAACATCAATGATGAGAGAGAAGCATGGATCAGCTGCCTCCTGCACGCCCACCCTGGGGATGGAGCCCGCAACCCTGGGCCTGTGCCCTGACCGGGAATCGGACCAGGACCTCCTGGTCCATAGGCCAACGCTCAACTACTGAGCCTCACCAGCTGGGCAAAGCACGAGTGCTTTTTAAAGCTTTCTGAAACCAGCAACCAGCATCCTTGAGGCCTGGCTGTTATAGTGGAAATTTTATATTTTACAAATACATGCTTGA